>PVKB01000112.1:0-621021 GCA_004027205.1 Ctenodactylus gundi
ATATATATATATATATATATCAAAGACTATGTGATGTTTCAATACATGTCATAATTGTATACTCACTCATAAATAAGTTTAAACATGTCTGTGTATAGACATGTTTATGACTTCTCCACGGCAAAGTTTCCAAATTCTTTCTTACAGCTTGTTGAAATGTAGATGTCGTTATCTAAGGTCCTCCTCCTGAGCAATGGCACTTCAGAACTTCTGGAACACTCTGGAAACTCTAACTTAATACTCATCTGTCAAGATTTACCCAGGCCAAGTCCAAGTGCCCTCTCCTCTGTGCAGTCCTTTTGAAGCTCAGCTGCACCCTATGGATGCCTTGTGCATCTTCACAGAGTGCCCACCATACTTCAATCATATAACAGGTTAAACGCTTTCTCATTTACTGACATATGGGTGTCTTTTTCTTTGGAATCAGTCTTTAAACATTAAGAACAACCCTTAGAGTGGTCAACAGATCATTATATATTTTTTGAAAGAATCAATACAACATCTTCTGTCCACCATGACTGGCAGCAGCATTGTACTGACCAGGATTCTAATTCTCTGTTTCTACCCAGCAGACTGGCACCTGCCACAGATTTTGTGAAAAATATGGGAACATGAGCTCATACACTTGTGGATTTCTAGATTTATGAAAATCTGAGCTATTTCACAAAACATTAAATCATTAACTAAAATAATGTAACTACAATACCACCATTGTTTTCAAGAATGCACATTTTTTTCCTATTTGTGATAGTAAGTTCTAAAATTGAGACACATTTAGCCTTCCCACGTGTCCCTCTGCCAAAGAGAAATCAGTGACAGACACGTGGCTCTATTTAAAAATGCATATTAAATTGGAAGTGGTTGAGAGATAGCAATGGAGAAGATGAATAGAGATTAAAAGGAAAATTTAGTGAAGACTGAGCAAAGACAGATGAGGCATGAGAGGTCTCTGTGACAGGAAAGGTGCTGGAGGTGGTAAAGGTAGGGAAATTCCATCTGCATGAAGTCAAGTCAGAAGGAAGAGATGGGTTATGAGATGCACAGACTCCAGAAGGTCAGAGGGCATGGTGAGAACAGAAGCCACAGAGGAGAGTGGCCAGCAATACATACGCACCCACGGATCCTATGGTTTTTCATGAGATAGGACAGGGGAGCAAAGATGGTTTTCTGAAAATATCAGAAGGTAGAGCTTCAGAGATCATAGTACGGCCATACAGTCCTTTACAGATTACTGTATGTTTCTGATGATTATTTTATTGGATTCCTGCATTCCTGTATTGCTTCCAAAGAAAGTTAGATCAAGAACTATCATCATTTGGGGTGAAACTGAGACTCCCTAGAGCCAAGGAAGAGAGAAGAAACAATGGAACAATAGGGCTATGTTGTTACTGATTTCTTTCTTTTGTATTTATTTACTTTTTTCCCTCAGGAATCAAGCACAGTGAAAAAGTATAATAAATCAGGTTAATCAAGCATTCATGGCTTAAAGCTTTTCTAAAATGCGACTTCCTAGAGTTTTAAAATATGTATCGGTATACTAAATCATATACAGATACTGTATGTGTGTGTATGTGTGTGCACACATGTAATTTTAAACTAAAGCCAAAGAACTCCCTTTCCATCCTTGTGGCTGTTTGATTGGGTTAGAAAATTGCATTTAGAAAAGCCCCTTTGGCTAGAAGCAATGTTCTACTCTAATGGGAAACGTCTTTCTTCTTTGATGAAGACATTTTTTTTTCTTCTTATGGGAATTAAACTATTCTCTAATTCCCCTAGTGGGACATGAATTAATATAGTAGAACAGAGTTTACCCTCAACAGCTGCAACTTGCACCTGTGCAGTAGTGTTTTAAATCCTTTTTCACTGCAGTATGATACAGGGGAAAAAATAAGGGGACAATGTTTGCAGGGACCTTTCAAGCAAGGTGCTTAATGCATTATTAGGAACAGAAATTCTCAGTAAGATTTAATCATGCCTATTAGGAATTAGATGAAGAGGAACAAATATGAAAAGTATATAACACTGTCCCAGTTTATGTCTAGATTGGTAGTGGAATCCACAGTGGTCATTTTCTGGTTTCTCTCCAATCTGTTATATTCGGTTTCCCTAGATAATTTCACTCTGAACCTTCTTTGATCCACAGCCTACCAAGTGGATGCATTTGTAAACACCAAGCTGGTGTTATGTGAGGATTACTGGCAAAGATGGAGCACACAATCAGCTTTGCTGTATTCTTGTTCCACATCATTAAGCATTAATGAAGTGTTCCTTAATTGTTTCTCACTCCTGGCTCCCAGGCTCTTTATAGCTTGGTACTTCTGCGCAGCTACCCTTGAAAGTCAAGCTAACTCCCAAATGTTGGGATAGGTGGTAGGCACAGTCTTCCCTGCGGAATGAACACTATTAACCTGCTACAAATTAGAAGGCAAAGGATGGGAGAAGAATGTTTTCACTGTTGCTTTGGGTAGCCAGTTCTTTCGTCTCTAAATTGCAAGTGCTGCCATTCTCGCTTGGCTTTGTATGAAGACCTAGGACAACTATCAACATTGTCTCAGGGTCCTTCACAGCCATTTAGAGAATTTTTCATTGATAGATAGAATTAAAAGTATAGGATTTTTGAGGAAAAGTGTACAAACAATACATTGTAAATAATGTCTTTTAAGAAAATTGTTTGGAAAGTACAGAAGATTATAAGGAATCAACCAATTTATACAATCACACAGAGATAAAGGTAGGTTTTATATATATATATATATATATATATATATATATATATATATATATATATATAATGTTATACATCTGTCTCAGCAAAACAAATTGCTCACATTGGAAATAGAAGTAATGATCAACTTACACGTGTGTTTGGGAATAGAAGGAAAGTTTTGATGCTGACTCTTCGGGAAAAAAGTAAAAGAAGTAAATGCTAATAAACCTGTCACCGCACAGACAATTTAATAAGTAGAGATTATGAGATCATTATTATCTTAGCAGAATATTTGATTTCACCCAGGATCACCCCCAGCAGTGGGGAGCAGCTTAGAATCAGTGACAATTTTTACACTGGACATATTTGAGGACTTGCAGTTTCCAAATGCAGCTAGCAGTTCCTGTTGACCAAGTAGTAAAATAAAATTCAGGAAGAAAGAAGTAATGGTGAGTTTGCAAAATTCAACAACCTCAAGAGTTATTAGACAGATGACTTTTCATTTTTAATGAGGGCTACGGGGGATTTAGCGAACGCAAATGAATATGGTTCTGATTAAAAATACCAGTCACATGTTATATGCAAACGTTTAAAGTAAGGCTGACTTCCAATAAAGTTCCTATGGGGTCAGGCTATGTCAAAATGCATTCCTTTTTTTTTTTTTCGGATGTTGAGGATTGAACCCAGGGCCACATACATGCTCAGTGAGTGTACTCTGTACCACTGTTATTTCCCTGGAGCTACTCAAAATACAATTCTGGAAAAAAAATTGATTACTATAAATCCACTGGGCAACAAAGTAAAAATCAAATATTTTTAATTATCTTATAATATTAGTATTCTATCTTGAAATAGGAAGTATCCTTAGACTGCATACTCATTTCATTGTCTATTCTGCCCATAGTTTTTGATCACCAAAGTTCTTCTTTCTTTCTGTGATTACCTACGGAAGAGCCAGCCACATCTTGAAGTAAGTAGATGTAACTGCCTCTTCGCCTGTGCTGAAACTCTAAGGACCGAATGTTGAGGGCCATGCCCAGCGAGGACAGTTACTGGTGGCCAGACTGCTACTTGTCTGTCACTCCTCTTTGGTTTGTACTGCACAGCTGAGTGGGTCTGTCCTTTGAGTGATTGAGAGAACAGAGCCTGGGAGAAATCAGAATGAAAACTTGGCTCACAACAGACCCCATCACTCATTGATGTGCTTCAAAGGACAAGTGCCTGCAGCTGGTATTTCCACCACATCTATGGGCTTAAAAGTACATATTTACCTAAAGCTGTAGGATTTTCACATCTGCATAGGAGCTTAGAGCCTTTCTAATTTTGCAGCCAAAGAAAATGGCACCTACAGAAGTGAAAGGACATTCTTCTTTGGTGTTAAGGCCACCACCTAAACTCTCAACTCTCAGATGCTTCCCAAAACAAAGTTTCTTTTTCATAGTTCCCTGATGTTGTTTCATTTTTAATAGCCATGGACCAAGGCTATTAAGCTCTTGGTACATCTTTGATTTTTTTCTCTTGTTTTTAGATTATAATACCACCTAACTCACCTGGCAAATATGAGAGATTGATGTTACAAGGAAGATTTTCAAACAAAGTAAGTCTATTTGATACAATGTAATTATCACTTTTGGTAAAGCCATCCAAGTGAATTGATGTTGGCTCTTTCAGTACACTTATTGAAATAGGATCTCTCAGGACATCTATAAAATAGATAATCAATAAATTTATACAAGTGTTTCCTTAAATTATGAAGGCAAGAAGTTGTAGGGAAAAGAGAGTGTGCAGTGTAGTTAAGCAGATGAAGCTCTCTACACCAATAGAATTCACATCTTCTGGGAGTACAGAATGGAGAAGGTTGTGTATCGAATAGACAAGAATTCCCAGCTGCACCATCTTGCCTCCCTTCAATTTACCCCACCCTGGCCTGGACAGTATAAGAAGAAGGGTGTTAAGAGGCTGTTAACAATAGAGTTGGGAAGGCAGGGTTCAATTCATTCCAGATGTAGTAGTTGACACCTTGTCTTAACTTTGTTCTCAGTCTAACACCTCATATATCACTGACAATGGGCCAACCAGGACTCATACCTAACAATTGAGTTAGGTCATGATTAGGTGCTAATAATCAGGGCTAGACTTTCTTAGACTGAAGAAAACATTTTGGTAGCCTATTTCTCAGAGATTCATACTTGTTCTCTTTTACTGGACTTTACGTTATATTTTCTTTAACCCAATTGTGCAATTACATTTTTCTTTTTTTCTACCTGATTGAAAAACATGAACATTATTTTTTTTCCTAGCCCACTTGGAAATCAAAAGATATGGTCTTGTGAGCTATACCATAGAATTAATGTCTTAGCAGGATGAATTTCACGATTTTTTAATAGAGGAACAGAGTGAAAAGTTTAAAATGTCTGTAGTACTTTTTAAAAATTGTTTTGATTCAGATGGACCTTTTGAAAGAACTTAAGTATCACCAGGGACCACACTTTGAGAATCTTTGTCTTAAGTATATTCTCATGAAATGGACTGTTTTCACAGTGAGCATGGACACTAAGAGTATGGATAGTATGGATAATGAATGAATTAAACTGAAATAGAAGATTGGAGAATAATTGAAAAATAACCAAAATGTTGACAATAAAACCCAAGCCCAGTGGCACAGGTCTGTAACCCCAGCACTCTGGGATTTTGCAGCAGTAGGATCACAAGCCCAAGCCCATCCTAGGCAATATAGCAAATTAACAAGTCCCTATCTCAAACTCAAAACCAAAATATTGGCTGTAGATACATAGCACAGTGCAAAAAAACCCCTAGGTTCTATACCTAGCATTGGAAAAAAAAAAAAGCATAGGATATTTCTTATATGGGAGAATGGGAAAAAGAAAAAGAAAGAACAAACGAGAAAAACCAATGGAGAAAACAGTGCATTAATGTGGCAGAAGAGGCTAATAGAGCTAAACTTGCTCAAATGTGGGAAGACAGATGCAGTGCTTCAGTGAGGAAATGAGCCAACACAGGTGAAGATGATTCAGGATAAATATTACGTATGCACACTTCCAGGACAATGAACTGTTCTCTCAAATTGGGCCAACATTATTATTCTCCAAGACTCACTTGGAAGAGGAGCACCAGACCATTCCATAAATCAAGAAGCCTATTAAAGCAGAATTGAAAAATTCCTACACTGGGCTGGGGTTGCCATTCTAAATTACAGGTTAAAGTTGCGCAGTTAACATTTAGCTGACATTTTAACCAAGGCTTATAAAAGGTGAAGGATGTGGCCATGAAGAGAATGGGATGAGGAGTAGGTGGGACAAAGACACTGTCTAGTACAAGCGCTCTAGGTGAGTAAAACACCTCGGGTCTCCAAGGAAGCCAGGATGACTAAAGAGGACAACAGATACATTTACAGAGATAATGGAGAGCTGACTTGCCACTAAACTCGTTCTGTAGGTCATTGTAGGGATTTTGACCTTTATTTCAGAGAACCATGGAAGCCACGGGGAGTTTTGAAGGCTGACATACCCTGGCATGTTTAGAGAGGATTACCCTCGTCATTTACCAATAATAGTGAGGACAGAAAAGAATGGAGATGAGGAGAGAAGAGGGAGGCTGTGACCAAGGGTCTTCAAGGACATTTTCATGAGTTCTTTCCCTACCTATGTTTTGCACATGCCACTTCTTAGTGTGAAGCATGGGATCATTCCCAGTCTCTGAATCTGGGGGGCCTTGAAGACTCTTTATGAGGTGGAAGGAGAAGATGGACTCATGTGAAGTTCTACAGCCTAATTAAGTGTCTTGAAGCTTGTTCTCAGGGAAGCTCCAGTTTAGGCTCTAGACACCATGATATTTGAAACTCAACCCACATAGACAGTCAATATGCAAATAGCTCAGTTGACAGACTCAGCTGAGGTCTACTTGAGCAGCATCAACTGCCAGCTGGTCTCATGTACCATCTAATCATGAATGCATGAAAGTTCTCATAGAGGACCACTCAACTAGCCACCATAATCCAGAGCATAGGGAAAAATTTATACACATACACACACACACACACACACACACACACACACACACACAGTCACTGCTTTGGAGTGGAGTAATTTGCAATTATGTAACTATATTTTACCACTTTAAAATCATATGAAAATGAAAAAAATTAGTAATGCTAAAGGAAAGAAAAGAGTCTAAGTGACTTGGTCACTTTCTCTAACTTGATTAAATTTCTTGAACCTTTTACAGCTTCAGCTTTCTGTCTTCTTAACCACCAATTAAACACAGCAGCTCACTGTCATGAATTCTGTGCAAGTAGTTTCTGTTGTGCAGATTTCCTCTCTTCCAGGGTAGAATGATTGCCCCCCTCCCCCCAAAGGCCTTCTTACTCCAGAAGCCACATCAGGAAGTCCTTTCTCCCAGGTTCCTGTTGGGTAATTTTACTATATCCATGGAAGCACGTTCTCCTTTTAACAACTTGATCCAAGAATTCTTCCAGAGACTCTGTGTGTGATGCTTTGTAACCAGAGGAGCTGAAGAAAGGTAAGCACCTTCTTCATCTCTCCTCCTTTCACTGCCAAGACACAAGCACTTTGTTGGCAAAATTTTGCCTCTTTTGCTTTCAGCCATCAAGCTCGAGCTGTTCTGGGCTATAAGACCCAGCCTTGCTACTTGATCTCCTGAATAATCTACTCCGTACCTGAGGAGTTCACGTTGCTGCATAAACAAATGCATCCTGATGGTTAGCTGAGCAACTAGTGATATATTCATGCCATGCTCTATTAGAGGAATTTTTTATTTAGGTAGGCATTTGTGTGCTGAAAAATATTGCATGGCTGCTATGTGTCTGACTTTCTCAGCACTTTTATATTAGTATTAGCATATACTATTATTAGGATTGTTTTATTTTTCTTTAAATTTATTCTATATAGGATTGGCAACTTTATTCATGGTAAGTAGAAAAAGAAGATTTAAAGGCACATGACTGAGGAAAAGCAAGAAATGGTGAAAAATCAGATTTAAATCTAAATGTTGCTCAAAATCCACTTTCATTCTTTGCAAAATTATATACTATGCAAACAATTTTTTTTCACTTTTTTCTGATGGTAAGAATGGTACCCAGAGCTTAGCTACATCCACAGACATCTCTATTCCCAACCTTTCTTGTTCTTGTTGGTGTTGTTTTTATTTTCAGACTGAGTCTTGCTAAGTTGCTCAATTGCAATTGCCCCAAGTTGGGCTAGAACTTTTAATCTTTCTGCTTCAACCTTGAGGAGTCCTGGGATTATAGGCTGCATCACCAAGCCTAGCTAAAAATATGTTTTTCTTTATATTTTACAGACCACGCTTACAAAGTCCATTAATCAGTGTAGAATTCAATTTAATTTAATATTTTTTTTACATTGGCAGTTTTTAGGTTATATCTTCCTGACCCAGAGAAAGATCATTGTTAGACTCATCAAGTTTAAGTTTTAGACGACAGAGAAAGGAATTTAAAGATGATTTTATTTTCAATCTCCAACTAAAGGACTTTTATTAACTTTTATTTTCTCTTCCTCTCCCTCTTTCACTCTTTACCTTCCTCATATTTTCTTTTTCCATCCCATTTATCATTGTCATTATCTTAAGCTAATTAAAAGCTTAAAACTATATTGTACTAAAATATATAAAGATGTTATGGGTAGAACTGAGCAGTTCATGTATAATCAGAGAACAATGAATAGGAAGTCTTTCTTTTTGAGAAATAAACAACATGTGAAGTTGGTAAAGAAAAAAAGATGAAAGAGACACTACATCAGATGATTTTATTTTTTCAAGTTTATGAAAGTGATTACTGGAAGCACTATTACAGGGTATTTCAAAATGAGAATGATGGCCAGGCCTGGTGGCACAGGCCTATGATCCAAGCACTCTGGATGGCTGAGGCAGAAGAATCCAAAGTCGGAGCCGAGGGTGGGCAATTTAGCTGTTTACCAAGAGCTGATCTCAAGATGAAAAGCTTAAAAAAATGGGGTGAAGATGTAGCTCAGTGGGAAAGTCCTGGCTCGATCCCCAGTACTCTTTACACACACATGAGAATTATGAATGAGGTGACTTACTGAGAGGCGTTCACCTCCACCGTTCACAGGCAGCTCAGACATTGCCCCATCGTGGATTAGCCACTTGGTCAAATGTCTGCTCACAACAATGGTATGTGAATCAAATGAAACTCAGAAACCCTGGTACCAGGACTCGTGAGTGTTCTGAAGGTGATTAATGTCAGGATTCCTCCATATTGCTTGATCTCACTGATAAATTTAAGGTCATTTAAAAATTAACATTTTTACAAGGTGGTATAGGATGATATTTAAAGTTAACATCTATTGATAATTCGGTATACAGGAGTCACTGTAGCTGGGAACTATGTACCCATTGTTACACCTAAGTCTTTTAATGATCAGGATCAATTTTCATCATTTGCATAGTGAAAGAACCTATTGAGCCCACCTGCCTGCATAACAACTATTCTATATTGATTTTCCTGGAGAAGCAACTACTGCAGCCAACTTTCTTGATTTTTAACAACTGCAAAAAAAAAAAAAAATTCTGTATCTGTAGTCTACTGGGCTATATAAACATTTGTGTTTAGCTGCTCAAGTGAGATATTTGCTGTGCACTCCTTGGAATTTATTCTGAAAGTACAAAAAGCTTTGTTTGGTCATTGCCCAAATATATTCTCAATTATTCTTCAAGCTGTTTTCCTCGGGTGGGTATTGATGGGATTTACACTCACAGAAATTCAGCTGACAGGCAAACAAAGACAAGGGGAAAGCTGAGCTTCAAGCTAGTATCATCCATAATAATTGACCTTGTACTATGAATTTTAACGCTGAGCAATTAAATTTCAGACTCCAAGCAAAAGAAAGGTTGCTATGTGGGTGTAGAAGCAGCGTGGTGAGGTTGCATCCGTGCGGGAAAGAAAGAATCAGGTAGCACACCATTCATTAGTTTTGTAGCCATGAAGGTCATCCGTAAAAATTGATTTACATGAATACAATGCAATTAGAAATCCAAAAATAAACTGGTCCATTAGACATCAAGATAGAAACAATAAATCCTTTTCTTATTATCAATATGCAACACTAACTCTAGACATTTTTTTAAACAAAGTGATATGTAATAAAATTATCACAGTCAAAAAAGCCAAGTTCACTGACACAGGTGTTCTTCATAAAATGTAAGCTAGATGGACAATTCTTGTGTTCATGTAGAACACTGGGTTTGAAGTACAGAATATCTGGCTAACTGTTATGATTTGGAACTGGAGCATCCCACAAAAGCCTCATGTATTTGGATGTAGTGGGCTCACTGTGAAACTGTGTGTTATTGGGAGGTCGGGCCTGCCTGGAAGGGGTAGGTGCTTGGAGTTCGATCTGGAAAGATTGTGCCAACTTATTGAAACTGGGGGTGGCGGATGCATAGAGTAGAGATTTCAGGTGTTTGTTATTGACTTGACTTGTGGGTCGGGACCTGAGGAAGGGGAACTGACAGCTTGAAGCAGTAAAATGAAGGAAAAAGTGAAATTGTCACAGCTTCTTGCTGACAAAGCTCAAGTCTTGCTTTAGTCTCAGGTATCGACAAGGTCCTGCTTCACTTGGCTGTCTGCAGTAGAGTGAGCAGCTCTCCAGCCTCTGCTGTGTGCTTCTAACTTTGCCAGCTGCCCACTGTGTGATATCTTTTGCAACTGTGAGATAAATACTTCTTTCCTTCGTTAAATTGTGGATGTTGAGTTTTCTGTCATAGCAATGAGAAAAAAACTAAGACATTAACCTTTCAGCATTACTATATTGTACAAACATTTCAGTAGACTTACAAACCAGTGAAAACTTATTTTTAAAAAGCTTCTCCAGTGACATTGGAGATAAAATTAAGAAATGAGTTCACTACAGCTTTTGAAAGGACACTATACTCACTACAGCCTGTACAGCCATTTCTTTCACACCTTTGTCTCTAGTTCTTGCAAAATGCCTGGTACAGAGACCGAAACCAATGCATATCACCTTCTGGAAAGTAAAAATATTAGCGTTGCTGAAATGAAGTTGAAAGTGAAAGGACGTGAATGTTGTGTTTATGTGCAGAGAAGGTATGAATAAAGGAGTAGTTACAGATCACCATTAATATGTTCGATTTTATTGTGCTCCTGTTAAGCTGTGAGCAGTTGGCTAGGTACCTAAGCTATAGAGGTGAAAAATAACTTTTTCAAGTCTACTAGGAAAGATTTTTACAAAGCAACAATAACTACATCCTGCTATAATGATTTTGAAAATGTAGATTTTATGGTATAGAATCAATAGATCAAATCACATCATGGATGTTACATTATTAAGGGAAACTCTAGTTAATAAAACCAATGAATCCAAGATTTCAAAAGGTTTGCATGTAGGTGTTACAAGATGGCAGAAATTTGGCTTTACTCTGTGTGCTTTGCCCATCTGCATCTGGAGTCATTGCCACTGGTCAGCTGTCTCTGTAGTTAGCTAGAAACGTATGAGGACAGGAAGGCCACAACACTTCTTAAACACCGAATCCTAAAAATAATAAGTGCCATTTTTGTCCACAGGCCATGACAAAAGCTATTAAAAGATTCCACTTAGATGACAGGAAGTTCTGGAAATTGTCCTCTCTACCTGGGAAGCTACTTGCCAGGAAAATCTGGGAGACAACCGTGGCAGCTCTACCTCAAGTGCCCACCTACGGTCAGTGGTGCCTGACTGCTGCAGAGGCCCCACAAAAGTGACGGTGCACGAACTCAGACATGAGCCATTACCTAGGCGGGTGAGCAGGAAGGAAGCACCGGGTGAAACTAACGGGGCCGCCATGGCCCAGAGGCTCCAGGGAGCAGATGTAAACAGGAAAAGTAAAGAGCTCCATCTTGTCTCAGCACTAATTGTGGAAAAGCAAATGATGGAGAATGCAATGATGGAGAATGCGGCTAGAAGGATAGAGGAGGAGCTGTCGATAAAGAGCCTAAATGTCATTATAGTAACACCCATCTCCCCCTGCAACTCGCCCTCTCCCTCGGTATTCTCATTGACCGGCTGTAGGTCCTCGCAAACTATTGTTCTCATTCTTGCTCATTCATGAGGATAATCTCCCCGCCAGACAGGGCCACTAAAGGGAAATCTTTTCCATTGAATGACTGACCTTTTAATTCTCCCAATTGACTGTGGAGATAAAGCCTGGTCATGTGTCTCAGCCAATTGGCCCTCTATTGAGAAAAGCAGTGCACGGTTCTGTCACTGACACAAACACAAGTTGAGTGCACCAAGGACATGGGCAAGGGCCGCTCATGTAGCATCTGCTAATTAACTGCCTTTTGAAATGTAAGCAGTTCAGCGTATTGTGTCCTGGTATTGTGTTTCCTCATCGATACCCTTCAGCAGAGAAAGTACAATCCCCAGTGACAGCAATATGTTCATTTATTTTTAATATTCCATGACCTACTCAGGGTTACGGCCTCATTAAAAAACGATTGATGTCTTTGACATAAGCCTGTGAAGTGTCCTTGTTGTGTGCATTTAAACATGATGAAGAAAAAAAAAAAGAAAGAGAAAAAAGGCTTGCCCTAGATCTTTCCAAGACTGTAACAAAAACTGACAAGAGTAATTGTTTGCTACTTTAGGGACCTCAAAAAAAAAAAGATAACCAATCAAATGAGGTCAGTAATTTTGCTTTTTCTATATATGGTTGAAAAGGTGTTATTTTTAATGTTTTAAATTGCTAACATTAATGGGAAAAATCTGGCTCCCTTATTAATTTGGCTTAATTAGTTTTCTGCAGAACACTGAGATTCTAGAATATATAGACTTTTTAACTTCAGGTTATCTATGTAAATCCTGGGAATGGTCTTTTCTTTTTTTTCCTACCTTTCTTTTTTCTCTCTCTCTAAAAATACTTTACTGGGGAGTTTCATTAATAACATGCATTAAGTCTGCATAGTCCATAGTGAGATTTTAAATACTGACAGTTGTCAAGAGATGTGAGTAAAACTAAGACATTCGAAAATGTACAATTATAGTAAAACTATTGCTTTAAATAAGACATGTTTTTATGCTTATTAATTAATGATTATCAGTATCCACAATTATGTGTTACTTTATCCTTGAAGACTCTTCTGAATGATAAAAGAAAGACTGCATTCTACAGGGCATCATTTTGCTAATAATTATTTATCATAAATTGATGATGTATTTGGTACATCCATGCTGGTATGCATGTTAACCCCAGAGCTAACTGAATACTTCGGTATTGCAGGAGTTGAATCTGCCATGGCAAGAAAACCAAGGTTCCCGACTTTGATATACTCAAAACTTGACAAGAAAGTCAGTATGCGAAACTGGTATCACTGTGTCTGCAGATGTGTTAAAAGAAAGGAAATACAAGGTCTTTTGGGAACGGAGCAAAAGAAAGGAAAGAAAACAAATTGGTTTGGGACGTCAGGGATGTATAAATGTGGGTCAGAATTCCAGATCCAACAGGTCTCCATCAATTCAATGATGTGATCTTAAACCCTACACTTCTTTTCCAATCTGACAAAGTTAATCAAAATACACCATGCTATGATTAAAGAGAATAATCCATGCCAATTAGTAAAAGACATCAGATTGAGCATATCCTCAAATTTGTTAAGCCTTTATTATATTGACATAAAATGATATGATTGATATTTCAAATATGCAGTATTTAAAATGAGCCTTGAGTGAGAAATAAAGTTTACAAGGTAGAGAAGAAAGGGAAGAATGTTGCAGGCAGAACTAAAACTGCAAAATCACAAAACAATACGTCACATAGATCAGTGACCGAGGGCTCTATTTCCTTTGCTTCAGGAGTGAATAAAATAAATAAATAAATTTTTTTATTTTATTTTCAGAAGGAAATGAGAAAACTAATTCATATTGAACATTATCGAGATATTTAGAAAATCCTTAGGCTCAGGATATTCCATTTTACAGATAAGCATATTGAAAATGTTTCATCCTTTACCTCTGGATTATTAGATAAAGAACGAAGAGTACGTAATCTTATCTCCAAAGTCCTTATATTTTTTCCTTATTAAAAATTGGGTTACTCTTTCACAATTTAAGTTGATACTATGTTAGTGATAGAATTCATATTACTAAAAATATGAACTTAGTATAAAACTTAGTTTTGTTTCGTTAAATTCTCTAGCAGTATTGTGTTCAATACACAACAGAAATGAGGCAAAATTCTCCCCAAGCTGAAGGCAAGCTCAGATAAATAACCCTGAGTTCTCTAGTTACACACCAGGATAATAAGAAATGTAGAACTTTACAGTCGCCAGGTAGTAAGTGGTGAAGTTTTGTTTCAGTACGTTTGTGCTGCTGTAACAAAAGTATCATAGATATGGTGGCTTAGGAAAAATAGAACTAACTTCTGGCTGTTTTACAGCCTGGAATCTAAGTTGAAGGAACCAGCAGATTCCGGTGCTTGCTTAGGGACTGCTTGCCAATTCATAGATGGAATCTTGTTGCTATGTCCTCACTTGGTGGAAAGAGCTAGGGAGCTCCCTGGTGGTTTCTTTTGTAAGGACATTAAGCTTATTAAAGGAAGTTCTTCTTTTATAACCTAATCACTTCCCAAAGGTTGCAACTCCTAATACCATCATTTCTGGGGTTACAATTTTAGCATAAAATATGAGGGGATCAGAAGCATTCAGTCTACACTAGTAATCAAATCCAGGCCTATTTGAGCTAAGCCCTCTTCTTCAGCCACATCTGGATGTCAATTTTGATTTATAAGTTGATCAAATTGTTTTCCTAATTGGAACTGACTGCATCTGGACACATCTAAGAATCTCCTGGACTGTTTCACTGTATATATCACTGAAGATGATTAATAACTTGTGGATTTTCAACAGATTCTTTGTAGGAAGAAAGACATTTAAATAAGCCAACCTCAAACTAAGATACAAGCTCACTCTGCGCATATGGAGTGACTATATGAACTGGGTAAATCACAACGTAAACATCCTTCAGCGGCGTGGTGACCTGACTTGTTTAAATTCTGATAGTTCCCATCTTTAGGCTGAGCAGTTGATTTTGGGTCATGTGAAACAGGAGGTTTACACAGTGCCATCGCCATGCAGACATTCTCATTCCAAATTAGTCATTCTCCCCTCGACAAACATACTGATGATAAATTCAACAGTGTCAGAAAATGGGCTGTAAAAATTACACAAAATATATTATGTAATGTGCTATATCTTGCATACACAAATAAGATGTACCTGCATTGTTACAAGAAATTACAATGTAGATATAAATGTATAAATAGATGATATATATAACTTATATATACTCTATGAGACAAATTGTAACATGCATATAATTAGATCCACTTTGAAGAGTACAAAAGCCGTAAAGAAACTGTTTTTACTCACATCATAGATACTATTTGAAGAATGGGAGAATTTTGAACATGAAAAAGACTGGAGTCTCTACTTCCTCTTTACTGTTTTTCCTTGCTAAGCACCAGTAGTAATCAACCACAGCCTACACCCCAGATTGACCGAGGAGAATGCGTGTGCATTTTCTCCCACGGTTTTCACCCCATCCCCTCGGAGTTACTCTAACTGCCCATATGTTTTACATGGCAAAATGGAGGCACGAAAAGATTAGTAACTCCTAGCATCCACACAGCGAATAAGGAATAGAGCCCGTTTGTAAATCCAGGCGATCTAATCTAGCTTCGGCATCTTCACCCGATTTCCTGTCCAAATTCTCCTCTGGCGTGTTGTCGGTGGTAGGCATCCTGCCAGATGCTTCGGCTACCAAAAAATCCAACCTGTTCTTTCTTTTATCCCTTAACCACTTGTATTGGAGGCAGGGCAGGTAACTAACCTGTCACACATCACTCACTTCTCTGCCCTATCACCTGAGATCCTTGAAACTTGGGTGAGAGATCTCTGCAAAGGGGACCCTTGTTGTGGAAGATAATGTACAAGTGTCCTATATTCCCAACGTAGCTTTTGGTTAGGATGCAAGAGAGATAACAAGGCATGCAACCTTTTGAAGTCCCACCAGATGAAGGAACAATCAATGGCCCAGCTGTCCAACTCAGACCGACACAACTCCTTTGCCAACCCCCGGTCATCTTTCCAGGGAGCCACATTGTTCCCATCAGCACGCTTCATAAATTTTGCAGTAGGATGCAAGCTGCTGGCTAGAAGCTGACATTGATTGAAAAACCTCGCCCCAGGCCAACTACTCCAAGGAGAGAACCTGAGGTTTCAGAGGGAAACACCAGGGCTACTTGTTGTTTAGCAGACTTTGTCAACATTTAAAGATCATAAGAGAGATACAGAACGTCAAAATAAGGCCATCTATGTCTCCAGAGAAATGCATTGTTGAGTTGTGATTCTCTCTCTCTCTCTCTCTCTCTCTCTCTCTCTCTCTCTCTCTCTCTCTCTCCTTCCCCCTCTCTTCCTTTTTTTTTTTTTCTTCTTTCTGACTTTGGTCAAACAAAACTAAAATTTGTATCAGTCAGGGTGTTCTTGGTAGTTAGAAAAACATGTTAAAGAGATTCAGTCTGCCTGTATCTGTTTCTTTTTTCTTTCTTCCTTTTTTTCTACTTTCAAGAAACAGAGGGTGACCTAGGCTACAGAAACTGGTTTACTTTCTTTATAGAGTAGCCAAGGGCTCTTTAAACTAATAAAGTAGGATAAAAATTGTAGATAAAACCAGGCAGGATATTCAGAAACAGATAACAAGAGAGTGCCTTAAAGGGTTTATGTTAATAATTAAAGTGTGAGGAGTAAGATTCTGCCCCCCTCCCCCCAAAAAGGCACTGTTTGGTATATTTACAGCCCTTTCAAAATGTGCTGCATTAGAAGGCCAGTTTTAAAGTTTTCTATGTCTCTACTACAAGCATAGAGAACATAGTTTGGCCAAGAAATTATGAAAAAAACAAAATAAAGCACTTTCCCTCTCCCAGCAGAACAGAGTCATTTTTACAGCAGGAAGAAAATGAAACAAACCCTCACTAGAAATACTACCATACACTGAGATTGCCCACAGCCTGCTGGCAATCCTGGAGGGCAAAAGTCTGGATCTGTAAAGGGATTTTCCTCTATTTGTTAGAAAGAAAGATTATACAATATTGCCTCCTTTGTGTGCTCTCCCGAGTCTGCTCTTGTTAATCCCAGGTCTTTTCTTTATAGTCCTTGTTTGTTCTGTTTAGTTTTTTCTTTCTGTCTTTATTTTAATCAGGCTCCCAGGTACTGTCAATGAACAATCAGGCTTTCTTCTGCACAGTGAGCTCTGTTATTGGACCTTTGGCTCCACACCCACTGATTCTACTCAGCATGGATGACAACAATATTTTCTTTTAATTTGCTTCCATATTGAATATGTAAATTCTATATTTTTCTTCTCACTATTCCCTAAACAATATAGGATAACAACAATTTATATATCACTTACATTTTATTATGTATGGTAAATAGTACAAAAATAAGTAAAAGTTTATAGGAATATATATATATATATATATACACACACATACACACAAATAACATACCATCTTATATAAAGAATTTAAACATCCATAGATATTTGAATCCTTGAAGGCCCTGGAACAAATCCTTTCTGGACACAGAATGATAATTGCTCTTTGCTTTTCATTCACTCATGCTATAATTTGTCCAATAGATACCTGCAATTATGGCTGATAGTAATGCAAACATGAATAAAATTAGGTCTTTGTTTTGATCAACTTCTATCTGCAAAATCTAATGAGACATGAATTGGTAGTTGTACATTTGATGCACTGTAACATCACATCTGAAAACTCATCCCATGGGGTCAAATGTGTTTAGCTTTGAACTCCAATCCATTTTACTTGCTAAGAATATTGACTTTGATTGTGCTGCTTATGCTTTCTGAAGCTGATCTGTTCATAACATAATAATTCCTATCACGGAGGTTTCAAAACAGGGATATATGTACATATAGCCTTCTCAAATGAGAAAAAAAAATAAGTAGTAGATTATATGATAAAATGCTCAATATTCAATATTCAAGAACTGTGGCAAATACATGTTAGATAAATGAAGTGCTGGGTGGGCCAGAGGGGAGGGTACTCACGTAGCTAATATCCCCAGGAGAGGGGAAACATGAGGTGGGATCTAAAAAGAAATCATAGACAGGGATAGAAGAGGTAGGCAGCAGAAAGTCCCAAAGGTGAAATTCATATGCAAATGCACAGACTTGCATGGGAATGACAAGTCCTTACATGTATTTGGACTTTCAGTTCATGTTGAGTGATTGAAGAATATTAAAAATGCAAAATGAGTTGGAAGAAGACTATGAAACGACTTCTATTTCACGTCACGGAATTTTAATTCCTGAAAATGAGAAATAATTAGAGATCTTTCAGAAAAGGAACAAAATCTCAGAATTGTACTTTAGAAATTAAAATGTGTAACTGTAGTTCTCTGTAAACAGCAGAAAACCGAAGAGAAAGGTTGGTATAGAAAGACTATAACAGAATGTGACAATTATATATGAATTTAAATCATATAAATGACATTTTTAACCTAATATAAATATATAATAATGTAAAAGAAGCAAACCCTAAAGTCAAGTATTATGGCTTAAATCGAAAATGTCCTCCAGAAGTCTCATGTATTCAGACGTGAGTGTTTTGAAAGGTGATAAGAACTACCCACTAACGCTCTGATGAGTTCACACCTGACTGTGAAGTTGGAATGTGGAGCCTGGTTGGAAGAAGTTGATTACTCGGGCATGACTTTGAAAAGTATATGTCTTTTCTCTCCCTCTCTCCCTGGCTTTTACTCTCTCTACTTTCCAGCTGCCATGAAATGAGCAGCTTCGTACCAATGTCTTAGTTACTTACTCATTGCTGGAACACAATACCCAACATCTACAACCTAGGCGAGGAAAGACTATTTCAGTTCACAGTTTCAGAAGCTCTCAGTCCATTCATGGGTGGCTAGCATTAATGGGTACACATGACAGAGACCTAATGAAAGGAAAATTATTCACAACATGACAGGAAGCCAAGCAAACATGGAAGTGTAGAGCTAGCATATACCCTTCCAGGTCCTGTCCCAGTAATTCCCCCCTCTGATTCAAGTCCCACTGATCTTCCCTTTTGCGGTTAAGCCTCAGTGTTTTACTCCTTCTGATCAGGCAACCAGGCCCCACTTCCAACTGTACACGGTTCATAGGTACTCCACAACATTTTAGTACATGAGGCTTTAAGAGGACACTCCAGATCCAAACCATGACATTCCTCCCCTATCCTCCAAAAGACTCGTGCCCACCTACTTATGCAAAATGCATTTAATCCTTCTCTAAGAGTTGCTAAAGTTTTAACAGTTCCAGCACTGCTAAAACATCCAAGTCCAAAGTCTCCTATGAGAATACAATGGAAACTCTTATTTGAGAGCCTTTGCGAAAATCAAATTTAAACACTTCCAACATACAATGGCACAGGATACACTTTCCCATATAAAATGGAGGTATAGGAGGATAGGTAGCAATTGGACCAAAACATGTTCTAAACCCAGCAGGGCAAGGGTTAAATCCTGCAACTCTATCACATCCCCCAGTTCTGTGTCCAGCACTTGGTGTAAACTAAGGCAAAGTGTGGGCACCAAAAGATTTGCGTGGCTCCACCTACTCCCTGTCACCTCTGGCTGCACCCTCTGCAGCTTCCCATGGGGCTGGCTCTAGGCATAGCCTTTAGACATGATCCATCGACCTGGATTTTCTTAATTTCCAAAGAGTCCGCTGAACTTTTGACCTCATCTTCACAACAAACTATATTATTTTTTCGGGGAAAGATTGCTTGGCCTCCAAGGCCTTCTGAAATATGAGTGGAAGCCTGCATAACCCCACACTCTTGCATTCTGAATGCCTGTGAAGCCGGCACCATGCAGATGATGCCAAGTTCTGCCATTGTATGGAGCAATAGCCAGGCCCTACAGGACTATGGCAGTCACAGTGGCCTCTGAGTCCTTACATGTGACAACTTGAACATTATCCTGCCCTGACATTTCCTCTTTAAGATTAACTAATTCACTGTTCTTAATCTCAGTTTCAGTTTTAGGCAAAGTTGCAGAAGAGGGGCAAAATACCAACACTTTTTTTGTTTTTCCCCCAGAGTGTAGCATGCCTGGTTTCGAGACTATTTTTCAACAAAAATGTTCCTATCTGAAACATCTTAAATCTAGTCTTTTCAATCCCCACTTCTGTCAGCATTCTGGTCTTCTAAACTCTGACCAGAATTTCTTATCCAGTTCAGCTTACAGCATTCTCAGGCCTCTCTAGCTAAAGTCTCCACATCTTTGGAAACTTCTCACATAAGCCAGTTTAACAGGTAGAGTCAGAGCAGCAACCTTACTCTCAATATCAAATTCTGTCTGAATTACTTATTTCTTGCTGGGACAAAATACCCAACATCCGCAACTTGGAAGGAAGGGGGGCACTTACTTTAGCTCATAGTTCCAGAAATTCTCAGTTCGTCCATGGATGGCCAGCTAAGCCCACGGGTGAGGCCTAGTCTAAGAAGTGTTGTTCACAGCATGGCAGTCAGGAAGCCAAGTGAACAAGAAAAGGAGGAGCTCTTAACAGCACATGGGCCCCTAGGTTCTCCACAATATCCAAATACATGAGGCACTGGGGGAACATTCCAGAT
The DNA here is from genome assembly GCA_004027205.1 of Ctenodactylus gundi. Lineage (NCBI taxonomy): Eukaryota > Metazoa > Chordata > Mammalia > Rodentia > Ctenodactylidae > Ctenodactylus > Ctenodactylus gundi. Next base: position 20,426 of record PVKB01000112.1, read on the forward strand.
CCAAAGCATAACTATCGCCATGCCCTGCTACCATGATGTTTCGACCTTGAAGCCAGCTGACCATTAATCAAAAAACCTCCTAAGACAGTGAGGCAAAATAATCTTTTCCTTCCTTAACTTGTGTATGGCAGGTATTTTACCACAGGAATGAAAGTAGACTAATGCTTAGAGAAATGGCAAAAAAAAAAAAAAAAAAAAAAAGAGAGAGAGAGAAAGGATGGAGGTGAGAAAAACAAAACAGATAAGTTTGTGATTGAAGAGATAAAGGGAACCATGGTACAGGCACTGAGTGTTGTGATGTCTTTATACTTTCAAATGAGTGGACAGAACAGAGTATGGTGGATTGGATTTCAGTGTTGCCCAGTTCTTCCTGACAGCTTTTTCTGGTGGTGACAGTATAATGCCTCTTACAATGAGGTTTCTCTACTGATGCTGGACTTTTCTAGGTTGTTCACATTGCCCAGCGGAATGTAGATCAGAGGGTCAGTATGACAGTTGCAGGCTGAGGCCTTAACTTCTTTCTGCTCAAAATCCGTTGCTCAATGGATTCTCCAGGAAAAGTATTTGCTCCGTGAATATTTCATATACAGGAGTGAGAAAGCACATGGGGAATACTTTCATCCAATCCTTAATATGGAAAGAAGACTGCCAAGCTCATTTGAGCCCCACCAGATTGCAGGGTGAAGCAAGCTTTCTGAGCTAACAAGCAGACCTAAGAGCAATAAAAATAAATTCTTTCTGTTATGAGTTCCCTTGTAAAAAATGAATAATAAATTATAAATATATAGATAAAATGCAACATTATTGTGGCAATAGTCTCCTTAATACAATGAGAAAATACAATGAGTGACAGCTGAATATCTGGTTCTAATTTGTTCTGAAGGTCCAGCTACCTCCCTATATTGCATTCTCTCAGCTGCCGTGATATTACACCAGTTAATCTCTTTTCCTTTGTTTTCTTTAAGTTGAGTAGAATGATTTCTATTACTTGTCATCAATTGAATTCCAGTATGCTTACAGTTCTTCTTTTAATCTTAATTATCATTTCAAATACAGTTGTTGAATAGTAAGGCCACATGTTAGACAATAATTATATCTCCATTTCACTGGAGATTTAGTGAATTAATGAATGAATGAATTAATTATGGAGTGGATTTTCTAGCTAAAGACAACTTATGTCAACTAAGCATCTTGAAATCCTGTTTCACTGGTGAGTAACAAAGAGAGTAAATTAAAAAGTGTAAATAATATAAATAATTAAGATCTAGTTTAAAAAAATGAGATTGAGAGGAAAATGAGCGGGAAATCATGTATGTTTAAAGCAAAAGAAGAGGAGGATTTTCTGAAGGATGAAGTGGTAAACGAGATCATATACCGAATAGACACCAACCAGGTTCACCATTAGCAGATCAAGGTTTTGAGTGAATACTCCCCTGAGTAATAAGAGTGATGTTTGTGCTAAGAAAGTATGTGAGTCTTCATAGAGAGCAAACATTTAGAAAAAGTTAAAGCCTTCAAAATATTGAAGAGTATTCCCTGTAGTTGTTCAAGGTAGAAAAGCAACAAGTAAGTATTGGCAAATGCCACATATTATATCTGCCTTCTGGAAACATCTTAAAGCACCATAGCATGTTAAAATGTTTGCATTCTTCTACAGTGAGAATTAAATTGATACATGTTTAAACTAGCTTTCAATATATTTGACTATAGATAACTATGTAAAAACATTCAATTAATAACTAGTAAAACTCCTATAGCATTGTATAGTAATGACTACTCAAATGCACACTTATTCTTTACATTTCTGGACTCACTGGCTTCCGTACAAGGTTGTATTATTTTTCTTATTGTTCTGTTGTTGTATCTATTTTCCTTGTGGAATTTTCTCTTCTTTGCTTTAACTATTTTCTGCACCAAGCTAATATTAACTGTAGTAAGATGTAGTTGTTTTACAGATTTTTCTCTGAATTTCATCTTTTCATACTTGACAGCATTTGGTAATTTTGCACTAAGTTATTATACAAGAGAACAATGCTATTTATTTCCTTTTCCTTTTTCACTAATAGATGACATACACCTGAGAATCAACTTTGAATCCTTCCTTCTATATTTTCCATAAAGCAAGGAACATACAATGTAAGGGTGAGTGAAAGAAAGAAAATAAAAATGAAAAAAGGATATCAGGGTGGAAGGAAGGAAAGAAGGAAGGAAGGGAGGGAGGGAGGAAGGAAGGAAGGGAGGGAGGAAGGGAAAAAGAAACAGCGAGTAAAGAAAATCTTCACAAGATTAAAAGCCAGTCAAGAGGTGAAAACAAGATGCAAGCATGGGTTTTAAAACACAGCAATCAATAAATTAAATGTAAAACTCAATCTTCAGTTTGAAGAATTTTCTCATAGAATATTCTTTAAAATCTTTTGAATTTCACCACCAACTACTCTGAAAAACCTTTATTTCTCTTTATATAGGTGTGTCTAAAATCTTGAGTTAGCCTGAATTCCTTTGATGGGTTGGGAAGCAGAGACAAAAAATTTGAAAGTGTGACAGAAGGAAAGAAAACCAGTTGCAGGTGTTTCGTGAACTGCCATTGTGAGCAGCGAGTGTCATGAGAAAGTTCTGAGGAACTATGTAAAAGTACCTTGGAATTATCTGTCTGAAGAACAGAAATGGGATCTTCATTCTCTTTCTTCCACACTGAGTTACAAGGGTAGCGGCAGGAACAGGACTTCTCCTGAACTTCTGGGCTAATCACAACTATGGCCTGAGGCAGAAGAGCTAAACTCAGCCAGGCGCTTGGGTTTGCATGCTGCCTGCCAGGTAGCAGCCGCTATCAAAGCGACAGCTAGAGCAAGGGTAGGGGGCAAAATAAATAAATAAATAAAAAATAAAAAAAGCAGTTTGTTAAAAATCTTTGAACTGCCTTTTCTCTAGGCATGCCCCTCTACAGCACTGGACAGCTGGTCTCAGGTAATGACTCTTACATTTCTGTCCATTCATGCCATACAAATGTCCTAAGTGCATTCTACTAGCCAGGCATGCTTTCTGTGATGGTGAATTAGGCCAGTTTTAGTGTCAGAGAATAAAAATTTAGAACGAGACATTTAAAAATAGCAAGTGGCCCAGAAAAGTACAATATTAACAAGCAATAAATCTTACACAGAGAATTAGAATACATACGTTAACAAAAATGATGGCTGGGTACTCTGAGTTTCTTAGGGAGCGGTTGCAGACAATGACGGAATAGATGACTTAGTTTAGGTTATTAGGAGTGAATATGGAGGAGAGTGGGTGGATTTGGAGTGCTCTTGGGAGGCCGACAGCAGATGCACTGATGAACGAAATGCGAGACAGAGGGAAAGAGAAAAATAGAAAATTGTCCTGGATTTTAGGCTTCGGTGCTTAGACAACATTGCCATTTATTGGGATGGAGAAGAGGGGACAGGACCACTCACCATCACTCCCAGTAACTCACTAAAATATTTCTGCTTCCTGTTCCTCCAACCTCATGCTCTGCTGGTCTAGAAGTCTTAGGTCCAGAAGGTGGAAAGCTAGTACCAGGAGGCACAGCAACGATTCTATTAAACTGGAAATTGAGACTTCTCCCTGGTCATTGTGGCCTCTTTGTGTCACTGAACCAGCAAGCTAAAAAGGGAGTTGCAGTATTATCAGGGGTGATTGATCCAGACTACCAAGGGAAATAAGAAATTATTTGGAAATAAGAAATTGTAAACAGCCCTCTTCCCTGCACCCTCCCTCCCCAAAACGCACACACTCACAAGTCAGCTTTTCAAGTTACAATGTCTAGGGTCTAAAAGCAAGTCAAAAGCACTTAAGTAAAGTAATATATTTTTCTAATTAAGACAACAACATCTTTAGGTGGGTTTCTGTAGAATGAATCAATTAGTAAGTGAATAACATACTATTTCTGCAGAATCAAGAATAAGAAAGATCCAACATTTTTAGTTACTTAAGAGTAATGGGCAAGTTAGCTCCAAGAAACGATTTACTTTTATACATTTTGGAAGATTCTAATTGTGTATTTTACAAATAGAGAAAAGGGAAACTATGCAAATAAGGAGTTGTTCCATTTGAATAAACACATTTTGAGATTGCCCCATGACAAATGCTCTTTCTATAGTTATTGGCTCCTTGGAACAGCTCACACTGAAAGCAAATTACAAGTTGATTTTATTGTTATTTCACTGAAGGCTACTTGGGGTATAAATGGCCAAGATTCTCTTGAAATTTTCTAACTCAAAGTTCATTTTCCTGCATTTTTAGAGAACATTAAAACCAGAATGATCCTGACTAAACAAGGCAGGACAACATAGTGACTTAGGGGAAGCCTATCACAAAATAAAAAATGAGAAGAGTTGGGAATGTAGCTCAGTGAAACAGCTATAGGCTTAAGTTTCAGACTGAAAGCAAAACAAAACAAGGAATACAAATAATAAAAAAGCTTCATAATCCTAACTGGAAGAGATGGACACAAATGGAACCTCAGCTCCTCAGGAGGCCGAGACAGGAAGGTTGACACATTCGACTCCACTCTAGGTAACTTAGGAAGATCCTGTCTCAAATTTTTAAAAAAATTGTGTAATGGTAGGGGATCTCTGAGCTTTGATTTCACAGTACAAAAAGAAAGTTCTACCAGTGTTGTTAGTTAATTGAAGAAGTTTGCAAGTTGTAATTTAAAAATACCTAGTTAACTCAAAATTAAGTTCAGTTTAAAAACTTATTTTGTCTTTATACACTAGGAGAAACTCAGTAAAACATTTTTGTAATTAACATCTTAATGATACAGAGATGTAATAACATTAAGAACACAGAGGAGACTGAAAAGAACAGAGGAGACAGTAAAAGAAAAGAACAAAGAGAAAATTATACAGTTCCTAAGTATTCTTTTCTTAAGCAAGTAATCTAAGAATTTTTGTTATTCATTTTATCATCTGTGAAATAGAAGCAATGTTGTTCATGTCAGAACCTTCCACATGCTTAATAACATGGAATCATGCATGTGAAATGGCTCCATGCACTGCCTGGGTCTCTAAAAACATTTGCCTTCATCATCATGATAACTATTTGGTTAAAATCCAATTTTAACTGTTGAAAGAGAAATTTTGCCCTGTTCAACTTGATGTTGAGATTAAATTACTTTACTTGTGAAAGATCAGAGATGGCCTTCAAAATGCCTCCAAAGTAGCTCACATGTCTATACATAGCATCAACATATGAAGATTGAGCATTTTTTGAGGCTGTGCCAAGATTCTCTCTGACAAAGCTATCCTTAGACTTCACAAGGCGCCAGCAGTCCCTGTGAGGGTACAACAGAAAGCTCCTTTGTAGCTCTAAAAAGCAGAATTAAAAACGGTGACAGCAAGAGACTTTCTCTTATGTGTTAGAGAGAGAAATTTTAGTAATAGCAGAGTAAAAAAAAAATCAAGGACAATGACCATAATTTAATTAAGCTCTGTAATTACAAATTCAGTATATTTAACAAAGAAAAATGTGCCTGTTTATTTTAACAAAATCAACTGTTCGATGGAGCTGAAAGATGTGTTTGTATAGGTAAAAAAACACCATAGTTTATTAGCTGAGTAAATATATCCAAGAAATAGAAAAAGTCATTAGTGTATTACCCTCAAACCCCATAGGCTATAAAGTAATACACTCAGATAGAGAGAAGACATTCCAAAATGAATACTTAAAGGAAAAATATTTTGAGAAATGAGCACATGGACATTAGAGTTCAGGAGAAATGAGCCCACTCTGGAGTTCATGGTAGACATGTAAAAAATAAGATAAAATATTCTATGTAGTAGCAGGAACAGAGAACCAGAAATTAGTCTGCTTGAACTACAGTGAAGATCTTGTTGTTAATGCAAGGTCTTAGGAAAACCCAATTCCTTATTTGTGCCTCACACAAAATGAGCAAATTGTACTGCATACTATCTGATGTTATGATTGTATGATGCTCAGCAACATTGGAATAAAGTCTCTACTTAACCACCAAATCTAAATTAGAATAAATATTTATTGACTGATGCTGATCAAATGTGCCAAGAAGGATTTCTTCCTTTAAAGATGACACCCATCCCTTTTAATGTTCCAGACACCTTGAAGGGAATGTATTAATTTCCTAGAGTGGCCATAACATTTCACCATAAACTGGCTTTCTTGAAAACTTATTTTATCAGTTTCTGAAAGTCAGAAGCCCAGGATCAAGGTGTTGTCAATTTGATTTCTCTGAAGGCTTCTCTCCTTTACTTGCGAATAGCCACATTCTCAGGGTCTTAGGCTCAGACGGCCCTTTATATATGGGGGAACACCTGCTTTTTAGGTACCTTGCTGTAAATCCTTTCTTCTTCTTTAAGGAGCCCATCTTACTCCCCTCTCTTTCCCTACCCTCCCATGTTCCCCCCATCAATTTTGTGCATTGTAACGGGTCCAGAATAGTGGGCAGATGTGTACACACAGAGAGGAGCAGGCTTTGCGTGGATACTGAGTATTGTGGTTAAGGAGGAACAGGAATGGAAGAAGAGCAGACGGTGTAATGGAGAAGTCTGGGAAGAAAGACTGAAACCAGGGAAAGAAAAGCCAATATGGAGAGGGCTAGAAACCATCTGAAATCTGTGCACAATTAAGATCAATTTGGACTCCTCATGGACAGGATACTATGCCCACTTCTCAGAATGAGAAAACAAAGAATTAAAGAGAAGTGATTAAAAGGACAAAAAATAAAAGGACAAGAAACAAAAATGAAAGAAAAAACAAATAAGTATTGAACAGAAAATACATATCTGTTCTAGTTACTTTTTCATTAAAATGACTCGATATCCAACATCCAAAAATTTGGGGAGGAGGGGAAGGTTTAATTTCGCTCACATTTTTCAGAAGGTCATAGTCCATTAGGGGCAGCTGGCAGAAATGGAAGAACATGGCTGAGACAGAGGTGGCGGCAGCTCCTCAAGGCATCACAAACAGGAAACAAAGTCAAGGCAAGTTGAGACTAGTCCTCCAAGGAAGGCAGGAAGTAGATTATACCCTTCCAGGTCTCATCCCAGTGATCAGCCTCTCCTGGATCCAGGGGTGGAAGGTGTGGTAAGCCCCTACTGCACTCCTCTAATCCAATTTACATGCCTGTAATCCACCTCACCGGACTAGGCCCCAATCTCCCAATAGCACATGGTTCCATAGACAATCGGTGACATTCAAATTCCAGATCCAAACCACAGTAACACCCAAGAAACAACATAGCTCTCCAGTGATCATATTCTGCTTGTGCTACGATTAATAAAATACGTGGATCAAACAACACAATTTTCTTATTCTGATATTGGGATGTCAGCCTGGGAAATCTCTAGGGAACACCTTCTAGACTTCCAAGAGGCTGTGTCTGACTGTATCATTGCATCTAATACGGCACTGCTTCCTGATCTGACATATAGACAGTCACATACACATGTGCACCCACTTACACATACTAGCATGCGCACACACAAAAAGGGAGTGAAGGGAAGGAGAGGGAGGTTTTCCTCTTTTTATAAAATCAACAAGTCTTTTGGGCTAGAACTTGACCTTGATAACCTCCTCCAACTTTACTTCCTAAAACCCTGGAGATGAGGGCTTCCACAAATGAATTTAGTCCATTGTACCATTATTGCTGACTTAAAAGATGTCCAAAAAATTACAAACTTTTCCAATAGAGTGCTTCTTTCCTGGTGTTCCAGTTAGACACACGGACGAAACAATTTTTTTCAGGCAGCTTTGAGTAAAGATCTGACAGCTCAGGAAGCCAGATCAATGATGCCCTGAAGGTATGAGAACCACAGGCAAAAAGGCTGCGCAGCAAAAGAATGGAGCTAGAGGTGTTGGTGCTTTCACTCAAGAATGCAGTCAGTGTGAGGACAGTTTACATATTCTTAGCTTGTTAGTTTAATAGTCCACCTTCAGGTGGAAACCAGCCCTACACAGGAACAAATTAGAACTTCCGCCAACAAGACAAATAAACCAAGATAGATGTGATTTACCTACTTTGTAAAAGAGGCCATTGGTAATGGTGCTGGACAGATGTGTAGTTCTGCAATTTGTAAAACTCCTTTGCCGTGGGAGGCCACTGACAAGGCAACTAGCCAAGTAGGATCATACTCCACGTATACACTCATCACCTGTCAACATTTAGATTCTCAGTTTTCAAACCAAAAAAAAATCTGTACTTGTCAAATACTTGAGAGTAGTTAAATGGCTTGAGATGACTGCGTTTATCAGAAATGGCTAGGTATCCAAATCTGCAGTTCAGGTCGTGGCTGACAACATTCACTTTAGAACCAACTTGAAGCAATTTCTTGTTTCTGTCACTTACTTCTGTTGACACTGGTCAAATAGTTTGTATGTTTTACCTCTCCCTTTCCTCAGCCAGAAACTGGATGCAGAACTAACATCTTTTGGAAGTTGATATGCGGATTGAATTTGATGCTGTTCTTTCACAAAACATCATGATGCTATTGATTAGCTGTTCTACTACTGCTACAACTACAACTCCTGCTACTACCAAGGTTATGACTATTTTGATTACTAGTAGCCATTTGATATTTTAAAGGATATTTGCTGTCCCTGGGTTTGTTCTGATAGCCAAGTATGAATCAATAAGATTTTCTCTAATTTTAGGATACCTCACAGGAAAGAGAAAAATGAGAAATGTGTACCCTACTAAAGGGAACTAAACATATTTAGCTAATGAAATTGAAAATGTTTCCCAAAGCTATTCAGAAAAGAAAACTGAAGTCTAGACAGAATTCAACCATGTGCTCAGGACAAAGAGCTGCTCATTGGTATGGTTCACCAGAGAGGACTGGCAAGCTAACCCTGAAGGTCCCTTGTGGACTCTGAGAGCCCGATGACCCAGATAGCAAAGGGCATAACTGTGCTAGAAGTTATGACAGCCACCAGAATACACACGGAGACAGTGAACTCGGACCGAGTCAACAATGGACTTTCACCAACTCAGATCACACTCTCTTCACAACCATCATTCCCACTATGAAAAATCAGGAGACTGACATGGACCCAAATAACCCACTGTTATTTTGGGTACCGTTGTCAGAAACAGCGTCTTTTCCTTACTGTTAAGCGTGAGAAACAGTGAGGAAGTTGCCTGCAGTACAGAAAGATTTTGAATTTGTCACGAAAGTGTCCATATTTCACATAGACTCAAAATGCTTGCCACACAGCTATGCAACACCGAATGTGGGTCAGACCTTGCCTCTGAGGTTAAATAAAGGTAAAGGCAGAAGTTTCCATACATACCAGAGATGCCACTGCAGTTTCATGACTTTCCGGAGAGTAATTGGCAAAGGAAGTAATCACTGGACTGTAATTTTTGCATACTAGTTGTGCATTCTAGCTCCTAACCCCCACCTATAAACACTCAAAGGAAATCATGAGCACAGTTAATGACATATTATATGTAAGTCCTGCGTTTCCTACAGGACAAGCCCCAAGGCAGTTGTTCAAAGGAAATTTGGAATTTTCCATCAGAAATTTTTCTAGTTTTTAATGATCTCACATGACACGCATTCCTGTTTTTTTTTCCTCTTAATCTTTTGATACATCTCACCCTCTCTGCTCTATGGGAAAGGTTATTTCCATAGAGTCAAAATGTCAGTCTCAGAAATGCAGGATAATCCTAGGAGTTTAGGAAGAGATTCTCTGAAAGAATGTATTTGATCTACAGGATAGCCTGGCCAAAAGACATCCACAGCCGGACTTTGGGAACAAGGCCAAGGGCCACCTCAGGGTCAGAGCGTCGTGTCCCTCTCATTTACTCACCGCAGGATACAGCCAAGCAACAGTTAAGGTCATAATTTTGCAGCCATACCTGTTTCCTCCACAATGTGAATGCGATAAATAACATCTAACTGGATAAAATTCGAACATCTAGGAACTTTCATAGATGTCTAACCAGATTTGATTTTCAAATTGACTTACTGTTATAAATTTAGGTCAAAATATATATTTGTCTTTTCCCCCAAGCATTACAGATTGTTGTTTGACATGAACAATTGGATCACTTTTAAAAAGTCTTTCATTTGCTTCAAAATGGTTTTCACACTAATACTTTATCTATTGAAAAGTTCATCCTTCTTTTCTTCTAAATGTATCCCTTTAATATATCTTGCAGGAATCCAAGAGGTTTTTGTTTGTTTGTTTGTTTTTTTGCCTTCTGAAATACCTCAATTGTAATGGTTGAGAAAGATTTCCTAGAATGAAAGAGAACATCTAGATGTAAAACTCCTTTTGAGCTATCCTAATATTGAGGCAAATGTATTACATGATAGAAAGGATTTTAAAAATGTTCATCTGCATATTGTTTTCTGTAAGTCAACATGACTGCATTTCCTTTCTACCAGTGCTCTAAAATCACAGCTTCTATGCAGAACCTAATTGCATTGTTCTTACTTTGGATGAGTTTCTTCTATTCCCCACTTCCACTGGAAACAAAATGAGGATAGAGTAGTACCTAATTTATAGGTTGTTGTGAGAATTAAATATGTTACTACAATTAGCACTTGTTAAACATTAGATATAATTTTTAGTAATAGAATTTACCAAGTTCTTTTAAAAAGCTACATTTAATGAAATTATGTGATCCTCCCACACTTGTGTCTGTATACATCATAGTCATTGAAACGGAATATGTGCATTTCCAGGATGGTCAACCCACTCTATCAAGGCAACTCTTGCACTTGATTTCCAAACAACTCTCTCTCTTTTCTCAAAGCATACTGTTACTGTAGCTTATATGTTCTGCTTATATGGCAATATTCTTACCTGGTATGTGGCCTCTTAAAAGGCCACTTTCCTTTTTCTAGGGATATGTTTGTGTCCAGTGATAAAAATCAGGAGCATGATATTTTCTGCTACAAAATCACTTTTGTATATATTGTTTAAATAATCATCAAGAAACAAAAACATCATTAAGGCATTTCTCTGAATAGAGAGTACATAAATTTGGGATGTGACCAGATTGATCTATGTATTATCTGTCTACGTATACTCTGTTATTTGATAATTGATGCGGGTTGAACTGAACTGTGGATATAGACTGAGTCTTGATAGGAAATGTGTAGAAACTGAAATGGGCAATTAATGTGTATATCTTTTGGTCAATTATATTTTGTATATATTGTTCATCTTCTATCCTAATAACCAAAACCCAAAGCCTAGTGCCAGAGACAGACAGATGTAAAATTTAAATTCCTTCTTTACTTTCCAGTTCACATCTTATTCAAGACAGCAGGGTCACTCGGAAGACATCTGTGATTCCACACTCATTTCAATGGCTGTTCTCTAGTCTACCAATTACATATGTTGCCACGCAGGCTCGCAAGGGACCGTATGTACACCAAATTCAGGTGGATTTTCTGATAAATCTAAAAGGACTAAAAAAACTAACTTGCATTGAAGAAGTATCACAGGACATTGCAAAATGTCACCAGCACGTGCTTCTCAGTATCCCTACAGAACAGAGCTCATCTCCATCCTACAAAATAGAAAATGGGTCACAGAATGTTTCTGAAACTTGTTCAGTAGATGTTTTCTTAGTCATAGAATTCAGAGCTTCTGGTCCCTAGTTGAACATTCACTCTCTGGATTACTACATTTTCTACTTAGCAAATTTTCTATAGAAGAAATTTATGGAGTAAGCAACATCTGTGCCACAGAAAAGTGTCCCTGGGAAAGGTATGTGACAATCCTTAAGAAGAATGATTTGCTGAGAGCATCAGCTAAGTGACGGGTGCATACTTGGCCTCTTGGTTCCTGCTGGTCCTGCTGTGGCTGAGAGGTTCCAGGAGTGCTCACTGGAATGTGTGCCCTTCTGAGCCAGCCCATGATGGCCATCGCTTTTCCTCTAGCACATGACAGAGTTGCTGTTCCTAAGACAGATTCCCGGTAAAACAGCCACATGAATGACAGTTCATTCCTCTAAAAGCAAAACTAAGATTATTTTCAATATAGCAGTAAATGAATAATTAGAAAACTACCTTCAAAATTTTTAAACACAATATTTAATAACAAATCATGGTGTTTAAAGATCACACACACTACCTCAAAGTATCTCCTATCATTCATTGCAACAAAGGAAAAGAATTCTTGGCCAGTAAGTCCACCTCATTCACCAGTTAACAAGGTACAGTTCAATTCCAACTCCTTCTCATTAAGCTTGGCTCAAATTCAAGCCCCCGAGTCCCTCCCACTGTCCCTGAATGGTCCCGATGTTTCATTTCACTAAAGAAGAGATTAATTTGTAGAAAGGCTCCAGCGCATTCCTGGGCTGCTCAAGTGCACTTCTTTTCATAGAACAGGCTTTTGATTTTGCGCTCTAAATCAAAGGCAGGGAGCAAAAATTCCAAGTATGTATGAGCTTCCGACCTTTAAAAACAGGATTGTTCGGATGGAATTCAGCACAGAAATGCTCTGCTCTATTACCCTTGTTAGTTTGATTCTTCCTCGAGATACCCCCTTTCTTCTTTCTGCTAAATATCAGCTTTTCAATCGTGCTAGAATTTGGCAAAGCATTAAAGACTTGTGAAGAGTTCGTTATTAGTAATGTATTCATATTGACTAAATTTTAGGCAATTCATCACATTGAAAAAGATGTAGTTTAAACTGGGAAACCTGTTTGGCAGAAAATATCCTAGAGCACTCTTTTCTGCATCATGGGAGACAACGTGTTTATCTCAGACACTGTGAACAAAATCAATGGCATTTGGAAAGATCATTTTTGAATATTTACACAAACTTCTGAGATACAAATTTGTGGACCTGAGACGAAAGTTGATGTGGAAAACATCAAATACTTATTTTACTACTACTTTTGAAAGATTTTTAAGCCATTCTTGAATCCTGTTCATTCTACCCTTTCTAATATTTCATTTATTTATGTAGACAAACTATTCAGTCCAAAACAAAAATGGTCTTATGTCATATAGGATAGAGATGTTACTTTAAGCTTGTTCAGGATGTTCATTACACAAAACGTCACCACAGCCATGGGCACTCATATTTACTGTAACAGCCATTACCTGTCAGATATTTTCTCAACATTTAATGTATATTAAACCCATTTATTCCTCCAAACAACAGTATAGATCTCATTTTACACACAACAAAACTGAGGCCAGAGAAGTTAACATATCCAAGGTGAGAAAGCTAGTGAAGAGGCAAAGACGCTGTTCATACCTAGGCATTCTATAGATAACAGCAGGACTCGACGCACTCAACCATCATTTGTGCTGCTGAATGTCACAGAAGCCTCTGCACTAACATGAATTAGTAGACTCGGAAAGGTTCAGAGAAACAAACTTGTATGGTCTTCTATATAAACCAGTGAGGGCTCTTAGAAAGATGTTCACAATCATGATAAAATATATCAGGAGATGTGAAGCTCAGGCATATAAAGCATGAGGATAAAGGCCTTTATCCCATGTACCTCTCCATTTCAATGATTGGCAAGGCCAACTGTCCTAAATGGCTGTCCAAAGTCCTTAAAATTTACGAAATTCTCCTTGAATCTATATTATGGCATTTCTTGGATTAACAACCTGCTAGTGAAACAAATTTTTATTGATGCTATTTTTTTTTTTTGCTTTGCCTTCATCTGATTCTAATTTTTAATCGGATATTCAGCAATAACTATGTAATTTTACCTCCATTCCACGGGCTCATCTGTTTTCCAAAACTCACATTTGTTTAGAGGTAAATTTATTTGGAGAAATTAACACTTGCACAGCAAAAACAAACACACAATGAGCTTTTCTTAGAAAAACCTAAGGAAAAACACTGACTGCACTGAAATAAAACTGATGGGCAAAAGGTTGCACATATATAATTTGATGTGCAAGAGATTTCAAATATTTAAAATATACAATCACATGAAGTTAGACAGATTCCTGCATCCATGAAACCATCAGAACAGTCAAGTTAAAAAAAAAAAAAAACAAAGAATAACTATCACCTCTAAGAAAAGTTTCCTCATGTTTGTTTTTATTGTTGGGAGTACACATAACATGAGATTATTTTCTTAACTTTATAGAGCTTACTATAGTTATTCATAATACAATGTATTATTGACTATAGACATGATGTTCAACAGATATCTTATTCATTTTACATAAGTTACATTATATATCTATTGAACATATTTCTATATTTTACAATAACTATTACTAGATTTCATTATAACTATACCATCCCCCACCTCTGGCAACTTTCATTCTATCCTCTACAGAAGCTAAGTGTAAGATTTACAGGACGCCCTATCCCTCTATCTCCTATAAGTTACAAGTACAAATTCCATGAAGTCACATGACTTCAAGAAACATGTGATCACTATGATTAAATACTGCCCCTCTGGCACATTTTACCAAGAGCAAGAAAATCAACCCACAAAGAAAATCCATTTGCATTGAAAACAGATCTTTGTGGAGAGAAATCAATTGTCAGAACATATGTACTCTACAAATTTTTAAGCAATAATCAATCATGATTAATTTTGGTTTGAGAAGTTCAACAAAGAAACACAGGCCATTCATAACCCCTAATCCTGCTGAGGTTCAAGGATAGTGCCAGTGTCTTAGCTGCTAATCACAAATGCTAGTACCTGATCCTAAGACTCCACACATTATCAGCAATTTTTTTTTTGTTTTTTGTTTGTTCGTTTTTTGTCAGAGCTGTACATTTCTAGACCCATAGCCACTCTGATTTCTTTTTAAAAAATTGAAATCAGGTAGAATATTTCTCCTTTATTCTACTTGCCATAGAATTTTCTGGCTTATAGGGTAAACTCACCTGGGCACATGAAGGACTTAATTAGCCAATCAAAATGAAGGGGAAATACGACTCTGGGTCAGTGCAACACAAGCCAAAATTGAGACAGTGGATTCTGTTAGCAAACTCAAGTCCTGCCTCCACTTTTCTTGTACCTTGTTCTAGGAAAGTTTTTTGCTTGTTTCGACTTTGGTTTTTTTTCTTTTTCTGGATCAGTGTTGTCGTGTACAAATTGGAATGGTGGCAGTGATTATAGTAGTTGCTAACTCAAAAGAATCATCTACAAAGTTTCTCAATCAGTGGTCACTGGACCAGCACCGTCTTGTTATCTGGAGCTTGCTGGAAATGCAGGGAGACGTAAGAATTGAGATGAAAGGATGTCATTAGCTAGGAATATGTATTTCTTAGCTCTCTAGGAGATCTCTATTCATGCTAACAGTAAAAAAAATAATTAATTTAAAGAAGACAATAAAAGGTGAAGTCTTCCCGTGGCTTCTGGTATGAAATGTGGTCTTAATATATGTTAACAATTATTTTGATTAGAGTGAAAGAGGGAGCTAAATTGGACTTTGATCGATCATTCAGAAACTCAGAAGTTTCCATTGAACTACTAATCACGATACTAACAAGTTACAAGAAAACTGGACAGAAGTGGCAGATATATCAAATTGCCCTTTTGTTTCCCAATTTCTCCATTGAATTTCCAAGATTTCTCATTCCTTGTGCCTATAATCTATGTCTTTACAAGTCATGCTTTCCTGAATCTCCTTAGGTATTGCTGTACAAATTACATATGGGAAAACGTGTCTGATTTGTGCCAAAAGCTACACATTTACATAGTAACATGAATCATACTTAAAAACTGAGAGTGGTTGGAAAGACAACCTGGATTGAAGATCTTTTTCAAAAGTCAAAGTGCCCGGAAGCTCATCATGACACCAGAAGAATAGATACCAAGAATGCACGCAGATTTCTCTGGGTACCATATTTAACTTGACAAGGAAAACTGTGGGCACAGTTAGCTTTATCACAGGTGAAGAAGAGGCACACAACACATAGTTCAACTTATAGAACTAAAAAAGGGACAAAGACTCTTTCCAACTACGTCTGATTGCCTTGAAGAATCCATGGGAAAGGTCTTAAAATCACACAATCACCACTCTTGTGTTAATCCGGGAAACGCAATACTAAGAAAGATATAATCTCATATGTCATGGCTTGACAACATGACATTTTAGTCTTAAGAGATAGAATTCTTGAATTTAGGTTTTAGATAGACAAATTTCTTTATGAACGAATAAGGATTTTAAAATTGACGTCTCGTTTTCAATCAAAACAGGACTCGTATCCCAATAGCTTGGATGGATTGCCTACATAAAGATATTACAGGTAATGAATTTCTACACTCCCCTAACTTCCTATTGTTTTATAATTATCTGATAAATGTCTTTGTATATTTTCATACACAATTTGGCCCTAATGCTGGCCTTTATTTCTCACCTTCTGTATTCGATACTAAAACATGACCACCACGGTTGAGTTCTTTTTATCAAATCCAATCGAGGTAGGTAATTGATCAAACTAATATAAAAGTTTGGATGCAGCTGGAACATGTAATATTTTTAACTTAAAATGTATAAAGATGGCATATTCTTATATTTCATCTCTTGCATAAATTTTACTCATAGTGCAGCCTATAGAGTTTTCAATGAGTTTCTGTAATGAGAAGCAAATATTTATTATAGATTTTGAACATACTAGTTATAATCAGCCTAAAATTTTAGAACTGTCTTCTATACTTTGTCTTACTTAGTTACATTTCTTAAGAAACATTTTATTGAGTTGTCAGTATATGAATGTTGTGGCTGGGGTCTGGAGTGTCTTCCAAAAGCTCCATATACCTATGGATACACGTACTGCTGGGAAGGGGAGCCTAGCTGGAAGGGGTGGATGCCTGCGCTTGCTTGGAGGGGTGTGTTGGTTCTGCCTTTCCTCTTGGAGTTCACTTTCTTCTGCCATATTGTGAGAAGTTTTTTCATTAGCTCCAGCACTGACATGTATTTCTTCTACCATCAGCCACCCATACATGAACTGAGACCTTCTGAAATTGTATGCTCAAATCTATCTTTCCTTCCTAAAGCTGTGGATGTCGGGTGTTCTGTCCAAACAATGAAAAAATAACTATGACAATAAATAACATTTTTCATATTTTATTAACTCTATTTCTGTAATATTTAACAAATTACACAGGCATAATAATAAGGAATATTGACACAGCCACATGGAGGACAAAGAAAACTTGATCTGGGCAAATATACAGACCAAAGTGTTAGAGGAACATTAGAGAAACAGGTGTCAACTCACTGCCAAGGAGAATTTCAATCCCTGCATATAAACTTCTTCAGGTGTCAAAATTTCACCCAGTAAAGGCAGAGCCTTATTTGTCCTGAATATAGAGCTTGAATAAAATAATTTTTTGTGATTTTAATAGTGAATTGTGAAAATATATGGTAGACTATTATAGCATGTGTGTTCCTCTTATAATAACTATTAAAATTAGATCTTGCAAAGAGAGGACAAAAAAGCCTGAGATCTGAGATCAATGCTCAAAATATGTAATTAAAATTAGTGATTTATGGGGTGGGGGTATAGCTCAGAAGGTGTAGTGCTTGCCGACCAAGGCCCTGGATTCAATTCCTGAGCACCACATGAGCCAGACATGGTAGTACATGCTTGTAATTCCAGCTCTTGGGAGGCAGACAAAGGTGAATTGCCTTGTATTCTATGCCAGTCTGGGCTACATATTGAGGTTTTTTTCCATTTTGTTGATATGTATAAGAGTAAAATTTAAGGTTTACAATGAAGTTAGGCATTTTTTGCACATACATATCTTGTCTAGGTGACAAAGACATTCCCACTCTCCTTTTCTCCCTCACCCTGCCCATCCCTTCCTCCCTCCCCACCCTACCCCCCTGGTTCACTTTGTTTTTCATTTTAAGTTCCATGATATAGTTGTGATCTGGTTCTCTCATATCAGACTGACCATTGGATATTTCACTTTCTGCTTTGACTCACTTCACTAAGCATGATGTTCTTAAGTTTCTTCCATTTGCCCTCAAAAGCCTCCACGCTGTTGGACTTTATAGATGCATAGTATTCCACTGTGTGTAAATACCACAGTTTGTGTATCCTTTGGTCTGTTGATGGGCATTTTGGTGACTTCCATATTTTAGCTATTGTTAGTTGTGCTGCTATGAACATGGGTATACAAATATCTCTGTTATGTGTTGTTTTTAACTCTTTTGGGAATATTCCCAGGAGAGGTGTCGCTGGATTGAAGGGGATATTTATGTCCATTCTTTTGAGAGATCTCCATACTGCTTTCCAAAGTGGTTGTACAAATTTATATTCCCACCAGCAGTGCAGGAGGGTTCCTTTCTCTCCACAGCCTCGCCAGCACTGATTACTATTTGACTTGTTGATATAGGAGTGAGATGGAGTGAGATGATATCTTAGTATTGTTTTGATTTGTATTTCTCTTATAGCTAGTGATGTTGAACATCTTTTCATGTATCTATTGACCATTTGAACTTCTTCATGAGTGAACTGCCTCTTCATTTCATTTACCCACTTTTCAATAGAATCCTTTATTTTGGTAGGCTTAGAGGAATGACTAGATTCATTCTTCTGCATGTGGATGTCCAGTTTTCACAGCACCATTTGTTGAACAGGCTGTCCTTTTTCCAGTTTATGCTTTTGGCTCCTTTGTCGAAGATTAAGTAATTGAGGGTATTTGGGTTTGTCTCTGCATCTTCTATTCTGTTCCACTGGTCTATCTGTCAGTTTTTGTGCCAGTACCAAATTGTTTTTACAACTATGGCTTTATAGTATAGCCTGATGTCTGGAACTGTAATGCCTCCTGCTTTGGTCTTGTCGCTCAGGATTGCTTTGGCTATTCTTGGTCTCTTTTGGTTCCATATGAATTTAAGAATTGTTTCAAGTTCTTTGAAGAAACTTGTAGGTATTTTGACAGGAATTGCATTGAGTCTATATATCAGTTTAAGTAGTATAGTCATTTTTACTATATTTATTTTGCCTATCCAAGAGCAGGGGATGACTTTCCATTTTCTAATGTCTCCTATAATTTCTTTCTTCAATGTAATGTAGTTTTCTTTATATAAGTCCTTCACTTCCTTCATCAGGTATACTCCTAGGTATTTAATTTTTTGCTGAGCTATTGAGTTTAAGCTCAGTCTGGGCTACAGAGCGACACTCTGCCACAAAAAAAGAAAAACCAAAGAAAGAACGAAAGACAGAAAGAAAGAAGAAAGTAGTGATTTATGAGTAACGCTTATTTGAAGAATAATTTATGAACTCTATTGGAAAGACCAGCCAGTGGCTGGCTAAATTTCAGCAGGGTAAAATAGTTCCACTAAACCTGAGACCAGATGTAAAGCAGATATCTAGCCATCCCGCCACCCCTGCCCTTTTGACAATGACATTGAAACACCCCCACTGTGTGAATATCTGACACTCCGTACATAGGCCTGTTCAGAGGCCAGTACTAAAATTATGAATTTTTATACATAAAGTTAAAGTGGCACTCTGGAGTCTGATGCAGATGTACTGTGTCACCCGAATATTTTATCTGTATTTAAAAGCCACATGTATAGAATCAGAGAAAGAATAAAATATTTTTATTCAGTAAGCCAACATTTCTTGTAATTGAAACATAATTATTTACTTCACAAAATTCTCCTTAAGGTCCTAAATAATTACTAGATCTAAAAACAAAATAAAACTTGGGGGTTGATATGACAAAGATGAATAAAAAGTACAGTTTTGAGGTTTATAAAACATATTTTAAAAATTTGTCATATTGGTGGTGAAAAAAAAGTCAGCCATCATCAGGTCCCTGCATTTTTTCACATTTGTTTCTATATATAAGGAAAAGGTGGTAAAACGGTTGAGTCCTGATGCACACAGACTTCCAGTGCTACCAGGTAAATGACCTATGGTTTCCTAAAATACTTGTAACAACCTATTATCTAACCACTATCAATGAACGTTCTCTCCTACACGTCCTTACCAATATTTAATTTGTAAATACTTAATTACTATTTATTATATTTTTAAAATTGCCATTCTGATGGCAAATTTGTTGTCTCATTAGTAGCTTACCTGCATTTTCTGAAAACTTCATCTATCTAAGAGTCATTTGTGCATCTTCTTTTGTAAAATGTCTGCTCTCGTCTTCAGATAGATAATCCATAGGGAGTTTTGCTTTCCATTCTATTTGTTCATACAGGTCCTTTAACTAACTGGAGTTACATATTGGTTGTGGGCCATGAATGGGGTTTTTGTTCCTTCAAGACACTAATCGGAGGACTGAGAGACCACAAGACATGGGTAGGGTCATAGAGATAACAAGTGAGCAAGGGCCATCCAAACTTGCTCTGTTGGACGCCAGAGCTTAGGAAGCTTCCACAAGCAAAATCTCTGTCACTTTTGCTGTTGCTTTAATATCCCAGGACCTCAATCTGCCTCTAGATTCTCTGCAAAGAGCAATCGCAGTGGGAGATGGACTGCAGGAAGAAGTGGAGAAAACCAAACAAGTACAAATCTGAGAAAATGGAGAATTTTGCAGGTCTTCCTGTTTTTATTGCTCTCAGCAATCATCAGCACTATTATTAAGTAGAATCATAGTAATACTAAAAATAGCAAATGCTGTAAATATTCTTTGATCACTAAGGCCCATGAAACCCTACATTAAGCATTTTCAATACATCATTTCATTTAATCACCATGGCGATCCCAGGAGCTAAAGAATTTACGCAGCTTGCCTGCTGAACTAAGAAGAAATTCAAGTTTTAGAAGAGTTAGAGAACTTTCTCGAAGGCCACATAAGGAGAGAAATGTGGATCTCAAGTAAAAACCAATTTCTGTAACTTTGGAGACTGCCTTCTAACAATGATGCTTGTACACCACAGGCCACCATACTAGGTTATTTCATTGTTTATATCTCTTTGTTCTAAGCACACTTGCATTTTCCTTTGTTTCCAAATTGTCTTGAGGAATAAAAGGGCTATTCTTCCTCAAATATCAAGTTCACTTTAAGATAATTTTCAGTAGAGGATTGTTGTTGACATGTGAACATGTTAAGAAGTATGTAATTAATTCTTTTTGGAAGAAAAAGGCTTGGCCTCAGAGTTTCAGAAGGCCATGCAAGACACTATTTTGACTAAGAGCAGAAATAAGATCTGTCCCAATCTTTTCCTGGAATCTTTCTGCTGTAGAATTAAAATCTGTGGCATTTTTTTTCAAACTCAGAGAAAAACCATCCCTGTAGTTTTTGGAACATCCACATACTTGTAAGATGATTTCCAGAAAAATTTTCAGTGGTTGTCTGAGGCGAATCATATTGCCATCTCTGAAAACTCAGTTCCTCTCAAATAGGAAGCAGTATGCAAGTTGGCAGCATTGCAGATAGGGTGTTTATTTTCTTCAAATGTCTCCTTTATATTTCATTTTATATCAAATCTAATCCATAATGAATAATCAGATAACATTTTAAATTGCACAATTACTTAGTTTGATTTTTTTTACATCGGCTTCTAATGCATGGTAAAGAATGTTTTCTAAGAGCCTAGAGCAAGTAGCAACCAGAGCAGACATCAGCGCATAGTCGGTACTCAGTCATTGTAAACTGAGCAAATAAATACAGAACTAAATGCACAAAGGGGCCAAGTGCCAGTGTCAGTCAGAGTACACCTGAGGATTGTTCAGAACTGTAGTTCAAGCATGAGGTTAATCTAGTTATAAATGGTACATAAACATTACTTTTGAATGCATTACTTGATTTAATTCTCCCAATATCATTTGTACTTTTTACAGAGGAGGAAACTGGAGGAACCTGAATATACATTGTCAGAAATAACGAGTTGCTGAACCTGGATTCACCCTGGGCCTGCCTTTCCCTGAAAGTTTTGCTCTCTTCACTGGGACAGATTTCTATCCCAATGGTCTCTATTCTTTCTGAACAAACAGAAGTAAAACAGAATTAGCATCTAAAGAAAGGAAAACTATCATACATTCACATACTTAAGTCAGGCATTTCCTACAAATAACCTCATTTTGTCCACAAACAATAATAATAAGAAAGTCATTCTATTAGCGCTGTTTCTACAGGCAAAGAAACTGAGTCCTGGTGAGCTAAAGCAATTTGGCTGAGGATGGGAACAGAACTTAAGGTCAGGATTGTTAGCCCAATTTTATGTGAGTGGAAAATTGTTTTGTTGTAGGCTACAAAATAATTACAGGGGAGAAAACAGCACTTATTAACTAGAAATTTTATATATTTCAAGAACATCTAAGAAGTCATTGTGTTAAATCCTTTTCTGAGTCTCAGAGGTGTTAAGTAAGATCAATATCCAAGTCTTTTAATTCACAATATTTGTTCTTCTCATTTGAATATAGACTATTTTTGCTGAAACAGACATATTAGACCTGTTGTGGCTAGATTCCTCATTTGTTGATGTAACAAAATAAGGAGTGAAGGGAATGAGGACTACCGGAGGCTTATAGAAGAGAGGACACAGGAAGGGAATAGGGCCCCTTGAAAAGGAGATGTTCCACTATATTGTTGGAGAGTCACTAAACAACTCTCAAGGAATTTACTAATTTCTATAATGAATTATTATGTTAAGCTTAATTTAGAAATAATTATTTTAATTTATTGATATATTTTGAGACAGGGTCTTGCTCTGTAGCCCAGGCTGGTCCTGAAGGTCACTATGGAGCCCAGGTTGGCCTTGAACTTGCAGCAAATCCTCCTGCCTTAGACTCCCGAGTGCTAGTATTATAGGCCTGTGCCACCATGCTCCGCTAATGTGGTGCTGAGGAATTGAACTCCAGTACATAGCGCTTAGCCATTCCTCCAGCCCTGAAATAATTATTTTTAAATTATTAATTAAAATTTTACTCGGTGGGGGGGGAAGGCAGGAGGCGGGCAGAGGCTTCTTAGCCAGGAGCAGGGAATGCATGATTCTTGGGCAGCCAGCCCAGCTTAGGCAACTATCACATTAGGGTGGAGTTAATTATATAATAATTGTTTAGCTGAGCCTAGTGTCACAGACCTATAATCTCAACAGTTACAGAGACTGAGGCAGAAGGATCAAAAGATCAAGCCCAACTTGTGCAGCTTAGCAATTTAGCATGACATCGTTTCACAAACTAAAAAGAGCTGGGGATGTAGCTCAGGGTCTAGTCCCTGAGTTCAATCCCCGGTGTGACAAAAATAAAATGTTTTGCCAAATTTAGCAAGTTTACTTGTAAGTTAGTAATTTTGTATGGCTCATGAATGATGTCATAAATACCCAAATGGCCCTTGGTATAAAAAGTTCCATACGCCATGTAAACTAAGAGTTCATAGTACATAGTGTGACCTCAACTTACATTCGTTATATAATGATTAATGAGGAAAAATAAATAATACAAAGTATTTTTATGACATTTTTGATTTTTAACTCATTGACAATAACTAAAAATCACTTTTAGTCTACCAGGATGTGGCTCATCATTTTCCTCCAATCAAATGCACGTATTTCTGGATGATTTTGCCCTTTGTCGAGAGTCCTCCACACGAATAATGAGTGAGACAGGTGGCTATGGGTTCAAGTAGGGAAAGCTGAATGGGACAAAACGAGACAGCATTCTGACACTGCTGACAGTAAAAGGAGAGAAAAAGGTGGAAGAACGTGGGGACTACTTTTCCTCATGGACCTATTTACATGTATGCGCATTTATGTGAGATTTTTTGCTGATCTAGGACAACTAACAGATAGTACGGTTGTAGAAAGCAGTACTCATTTTAAGCAATTCAGGAAGATGCGAGGAATGTGATGTAGTTACACAGTGCTTACTGGGGCTTGGGCCCTCCCCCACACACTGGAAAGCCAGCGCCAGAACAGGCCTCCTTCTGCCCTGTGCAGCAGTTGCTATCCTACGCTTTATATGTACTTTTACATACGTTCTTATGTTGCTTTACAGTAGGTTAATCAAGTATTGGCCATGACAACTGTCATATCAGCCAATTTATTTTTGTTAGCATATAAAATAAAAAAGCAATAGTTATATAAATGGCTCCCAATGTCCAGAGCTGGGACAATTTGATCAGTACAATAAATACTATGGTATTAGAGTATCTTCTAAAATGTAACATAAACATATAACATGGGTCCATAATGATGCAAACAAATTATTTAACAAATTAACCTGATAACGACTAAATTAATAAGTAATGGCAGGTATGAAAACAAGACTTTGTTCTAGAATAACTCAATTTTAAGGAAGGCAATTTTGATTCACTTAGTTAATACTTAGGGTTTTTTTTTTTTTATTCCTAGTAATTCATCCCAAGTACAAGGAAAAATAAAGATACTAAGTATAGAATGGAAAAATTCAAGAATCTGCATTAACCAAGTAATGAATAGCCACGTCAACAGTGATACTGTGTGGAGTTAAACCCGCCAACAGTGTGCAACGCAAAGGGTACTTCAATTCTATCTCCCTGTTTGGCTGTGAGAACAATATTTCACAAATTCAAGTCGTGGGGGAATGTGTAAAGTATCTGGTCAATAATCTTCAAAACAGCTAAAAGCATTAAAACAAAATAAAATGAAGTGATCACATATCCAAAGATAGCAACCAAGTGCAGCAGGACTGAAAGTGAAAGGCAAAATGAACTCTGAACTTTAGATAATAAAATATATTAATGTCAGTTTCACAGTTTTCACAAATATACCACAAAAATATCAGAGGCTGATAAAGAAGAAAATTGGATGACACGTATTTGGGCACCTTAATAATTTTACAAATTTTCTATGAATAAAAGTATCATAAAGGCAAAATTTATTTTAAACTAATGGTGAAAAACCTTTAAGAAAAAAAAAAGCACAGGCAGAGGGATGCTGTTGATATGTCAAGAACTTAGGATATGAAAGTCTGAGAAACATGTTAGACTCAAGCTCAAGAGTCTTACGTGAACCTGGATAAATTTCACCCAGGGAAGTCTTGCAAACTTCTGAAAACCCCCTTCACATACTGAGCCAATTATCTGCGTCAGTGACCACAACCATGATGAGTACAGACAAGTTTATGACTGTAAAAGGAAAAAACTGAGACGAAGGTGAAACATGGATTTTGTCTTTGAAATAGGTGACAAAAGGTTCTACCATGTGAGAACTTATTTTCCAGACCTTGAATATCACTTGCTCGAAATACATACCTGGTGTGGAAAATAATCCTAAAATAAAAAACACGTGTGAGTGAAGAGCTATGAAAGGATAATTTATGTCTCCAGGGACTTCGGGGAAGTAGCTAAAATTGCCAAGGAACGCTGTGCTTGATTCGTTGAACAAAAATCGGAGTGGGAAGCTCTGGGCCAAAACCGTTGCAAATATTTCTGTGTCCCAGGAATACATAAATGCATGAATACATTAATGAATGAATGTGATGGAAAGATGAAATGCTTGGTGTGGAGGAATACTAAACTACAGTGTTCTAGGAGACGGGGTGCTCGTGAGCTGTTCTGCTATAAGAAGTTTCAATAAACAGTGGTAGATTTGAGAGAATTAGGTTTTAATTACAGGTTAAGTATAGACCTCGATCTTTAAGGTTTTTGTGGAACTTACACAGGTTGTTATTTTTTGTTCCACTTGCTTTATTCCCTGGGGATGTGTAGGATAGACAACTTCACGTAAAAAAACATCAAAAATTGAATCTCTTCTTCACACAGTTAACTCTGAGAGCTTCAGTAATTTCCTTGGTAACAAAGAGGGTGAGAATGCTTGACTCACTGATTTGCTAAGAAATTCAGTTAGACAGAAGTTACAAAAACCCCTCACTCAGCAGCCTGCCTGGCAGGGTGAGTGAGTATGAACTCACACACGGGAAAGCTATTGATAATCGCCACTTTCCTTCACCGATTTGCCTTACTGTCTTTACAAGATAATATTGGCACTTGAAGGATACCTGATCAAACAACAAGATCTCAGAAAGTGGAATTTTAAAGAGAGAGACAGACAGGAAATTCTCATTTCCTGACAAGCACAATAGTCAGGTGTACATCCCTAAAATGCAGTAAACTGATTTTCTCTACTGTTATGACTTAGAATGACACCTACTAGCGTACTTGTGCATTGGTTTCTAAATGCTTAGACTACAATCCCTCTGTTTAGACCCATTGACTCTACACACTGATTTTATCCTGTGTAATAGATTTCGGTAGCCTGTCCCTGAGGTGACGTAGTAGTAGTGTAGCTTCCACTTTGCATGGGAAAGGTCAAGAGCTGAATTATTATTAATTGTTGGGGAAATAAACTGTTGAAAGTCAGCTAAGCATTTGCAGTACCATTATTACTCAGTTGGTCTTCAGGGACTTTATCCACTTCAAATACTCCATAAAAAAATTAAAGATCGTTATTTAAACAAAAATTTTAAAATTCATATAGAGGTTACTGTGGCTAAAACTTTGAAATCCAGGGAAAATATCATAACATCTCCAACTTGAGCATATGATGGTGTCATATCCTGGTCTTCTAGTTACAACAATTTCATTTTAAAAAACTGAGTAAAATTAGCATCAATACCTTTAAAAAGTGTTTTCATTTATGCTACATTGTTTAATTGTCATAATAGTAATATATGGGACATTGTCATTATTTTTATTTTTCAGACAAAGAAATATGATTGAGAGACATTAAATGATTTGTTTGAAGTAACAAGGCAAGGTAACAAGTCTTTTAACTCAACTACATCTAGAAAATTTCTGTACAACACACTGCTGCTATTAAGTTTCTGTGAATTAATTTTAATTAGCACTTTCTTCCCAGGGTTATTGGATTGTAAAAGAACATAGAAAGTAAATATCTCATTCATTAAGGCTGAAATTTAAAAGCAGTCCTTGGGTAGATGGACATTTTGAGGGCACAAAGGACCTTTGAGTTAAATATCAGAAATCATAAAACTTTGCTAGAGATTATCTATTTGCCTGTAGTATTTATTTTGGTGATATTATTCCAGTACGATTCTGCCCTTATTTAAATCTATAAATAATTAAAGTTATTTGTCTACTGAAATCATGAGAATGGTACAGTGAACTGTTGCCACAAAGATCTTGGAACCAAGATCAAACCAAAAACCATCACATGAAGGACAATAGAGATGTAATATGGAATTCAGGATTGTTCTACAACTGTATCTAATGTCTTAAAGTCAGCAAATTATCATTTCTCATGTTATTAAAGCAGGTAGCATTTATGCAGAGATTTAAATAAACTGATCTGAGAAAGTAACAAAACCTAATAATCTGGTTAAAATAATTTGAAGAAGAATATGTTGTTGGGAAAGGATTTATTAGCAGATATGTTTAAGATGTTGAGCTCTGATTTTTTTTTTCTGTCATGTTAAACATTATTGTTCTATTATGACTACCCAAAATAGTTTTAGGGGAAAAAAAGGCAGTGAAACATGGCTGACAATGATGATGATGTTTGAACTGGACAGCAGTCCCACCAACAATATAGAAGCTCCCCCCTCCCCCACAGCCTCCCTAGTAACTGTTGTTTCTTTGTTCGTTTATTTCTTTACTTGAGTTCTCGGTGCTGGCCACTCTCCCTGAAGTGAAATGTTGTCTCAGCTCTGTTCTGACTGGCATTTCTCTGATGGCTAGGGATGGTCAGCACCTTTACAGAGCTTGTTGGCCTATTGCACTTTTCCTTCCAAATAACTCATTCTCATTTCAGTTGCCCATTTCCATTGATGCAGTCAATTATTTTATTTATTTATTTTTGAGCTCTTTATACATTCTAGATATTCATCGTCTGCCAGAGGCAACTTTGGCAAAATGCTCTCCCATTCTGTGGGCTGTTCCTTCTTCACCCAGTTGATTCTTTCTTTTGCTGTGCAGATGCTTTTGAGTTTGATACAGTTTCACTTGGTGATTGTTGATTCCTGTTTTTATTTTATTTTGTTTCATTTTAGAGATGGAGTCTTACTTCAAGGTACAAGCTAGTCCTGAAATGACTATGGAGCCCAGGCCAACGTCAGACACACAGCAATCCTCCTGCCTCTACCTCCAAGGTACCGGGATTCTAGCGATGCACTCCTACATTCAGCTTATGTGGTGCTAGGGAATGAAACCCAGGGCTGCGCCTTCTGGGAAATCGCTTTAACTTTTGAGCTATTCTTGTTTCTTGTGCCAAGGGCGTTAGGTTTATGAAATTCTTTTCTATCCCTGTGTCATGTAACAATTTCCCTATTTTGTCATCGAGCAGAATCAGTGTTTTTGTTTTTCCCCATTTTAGCGCGCGCGCGCGCGTGTGTGTGTGTGTGTGTGTGTGTGTGTTACACACTGGCTGTATTGAGCTTAAGTATTTTGTTCACGAACATATCACGTCATCATCACAATCCTTTCCCCTCCCCTTGTACGGACCCCTGTACTTCTTCCCCCACCCCCTAACTCCCACTATCACACCCATTTGGTTCTGCAGAATGCCTATATTCTGTTTCTCATCTTGGAGAAACCATGCTAGATTTAACCTCTGTTTCTATTTTAATATCAAGCTCTTTAATCCATTTTGACATGATTTTAACGGTGGTAACAGAAAAAGATCTAGCTTTCTTATCCAACATGTGATTACCCGGTTTTTGCAGTACTATTCGTTGACAACTATACTGTTGTCTCTGCAGTGAATGGTTTTGGCCTTTGTCAAAAATCAGATGATTGAGAGTTCTGGCTTTTATAACTGTATCCTCCGTTTTGTTTCACTTCTCTTCCTTTCTGTTCTTGTGCCAGTACCAAGTTGATCTAATGACTGTGGCTTTGTAGTCTATTTTGAAATCTGCAATTGTAATTTTTCCGTCTTTGCCCTTGTTGATCATGATGGCTTTGGGAATTTCAGGTCTTTTCTGATTCTAAATAAATTTTAGCGTTGTTTTTTTCTAGTTCTATGATGAATTCTGTTGGTAATTTGATTGATATTGCATTGAATCTGAGTAGAAGTTTTTGAAGTATGGCCATTTTGAGAATATTCATTCTTCTTATCCAGGAACATGGAATATCTTTCTATTTTCTATGACCTTTTTCTACCTCTTTCCTCAGTGTTGTGTTATGCTTTTTCTCTGCATAGATCTTTCACCTCTTTGGTAGGGTTTATTCCTAAATATTTTGTTGTTGTTGCTGCTGTTGCCAATGGGGTTGGTTTTTTGATTTTCTTCTTGCTGAGTTTATTGTTGGTGTATAAGAATGCTACAAATTTGTGAGCATTGATTTTATAGTCCACTATTTTGCTGAATTTTCTCATTAGTTCTAGGAGACTTCTGATCTCTAAGACCATTTTTTAGGTCTTAAATAAAGACTTAAATCATTTCATTACCACAAAAGGATTTCTTTACTTCTTCCCTTCTAATTTGTATTCCTTTAATGTTTCTCTTGCTGATTGCTCTGGTCAGAATTTTAAGCAGTTTATTGAACAGAAGGGGTTTTAGGGATAGTAGACATCCTTGTCTTGGTCCCAACTTTTGAACGAATGAAACTAATTTCACCACCACTTAGAAAGATACTGAAGAAGACTTGACGTAGATGATCTGGATCAGGTTGAGATGAGTTCTTTCTATTTTTGTTTTCTTCAGAATATCATAAATGTAAGTTGAATTTTGTCAAATGCTTCTCCTGTATTAATTGAGATGATCATGTGATTTTTATCTTTGCATCCATTTATACAGTGTATTATGATTATTGATTTATGTATGTTGTGTCATCCCTGCATCTCTGGGATTAAGTCACTTGGTCACCTTTTTAGAAATATGTTCCATTCTGTCTGTAAATATTTTGTTGGCTGTTTTTGCATCTATGTTCCTCAGGGAGATTGTGCTGTACTTTCTTTCTTTCTTTCTTTCTTTCTTTCTTTCTTTCTTTTTTTTTTGGTTGAGTGGGGTTTTTTAACAATAATTTTATTGTGCTACAAAAAATTCACATGACATAAAATTTAACATTTTTCTATAAACATGTGGATTCCAAATTTTGTAACACATTAGAACCATGGAGTTTGAGGAATCAGTGAGCATCTATGTCCACGCAGTCCTGCCAGTGTGCTCCTAAGAGGGCAGTGGGTGACATTGTAAAGGAGAAGCCAAAGGTACAGTGGAGAATCCAGAAACTTGGAGAAGCCAGAGTGTGGATCATCTGATGAGGAAGGCTATAGGCCATGAGCTGATTCAGCCCACAGCAGAGAAGATGGAGGCTGCAGCCAGCACTCACAATGTAGGGAACAGGCCATGCGCACCCTTCGGAGTTCATATCTTGCCTCAGCTTACCGCAAATGTTAGATACAAAACATAAAGATTTAACACTTGCCCTGCTCCGTTTAGGAATTGTTTTGTTCCTGTTCCTTTTTATCCTTTTATTCCTCTCTTTTGAAATGGAAACATTTACTCCGTGCCATTGTATGTTGGAGGTGCTTACTTAACTCCTTAGTCTTCACAGGAACTCACAGCTAAGAGTTTAACTTGCACCTCAGAGGAGACTTTGGACTTGAATTTTCTAATAGTATTGGAACTGGTAAGACTTCGGTGACTCTCGGAAAAGGACTAAATACATTTTGCATATGAAGATGAACTTGAATCTTTGGGGGACAAGGGGCAGAATGTTGTAGTTTAGATCTGGAGTGTCATCCTCCAAAAGCTTCCTGTACCTATTGATACTGTGTAGTATTGGGAGATAGGGCCTGGCTAGAAGGATCAGGTTCTTGGAACTTGACCTGTGGGGTGTGTAGAAGTTGAACTTTCCTCCCAGACTTGTCTCTGTTTTGCCATGCAGCCATGATGATCTGTCTCAGGAGCGCTGGCTTCAGATACAGATCTAGCTGTGGACCCACCATGTGATTCCACCATTTCCCAGCAGTCCAGCCATGAATGGACTGAGACCTTCTGAAATTATGAGCTAAAATAAATCTTTCCTCCCTAAAGTTGTACATGATAGGCACTGAGTCACACTGAAGAAAAAGTAACTTAGACAGGGAGTAATGAATATTTCTATGGCCCTGATGGCATGATGGTTTGATGGGTATGTGCTTATACCCCAAACATTTGAGTTGTGTGCATTGAATAGAGCTTTTTCAATATCAGTCAAACCTGCAAAGCATGTTTAATGTGTGTATGTATGTGTATGTGCATGTAAGTATAATAAAATGTTTCCTTACTGATCCTCATGTTGTAACATTGGTTTAACTCTGCGGGAAAGTTTGAAGCAACGACTCCTCCTAAGGATTAAGCCTCTTAGTTATGGCTGAGAAGAATGTTACCACCTTTTCTACGAAGGGCCTCTCAGAAAGTTAGAGAATTGATTCCTTTTTTTCTTAAACCAAGAAAAAAGTTTTAAATATGAGTTAGACAACTGTTTTAGACAAACAGCAATTCAAATTTCCATGAGAATTCTTTCCTATAAAAGAATGACAATGATTTACCACAAACGTATGTTTAGTAAATATTCTGCTTATGTCTGGGGCCTCATACTCTTATGGGAAAAGACAAGCCGAAAGCATTTCAGCAGTGGATTTTTAATTTCTCCAAACAAGTATTGAGTACCTAAATTAAGCTGATCTCCTTTCCAACTTCTTGATTTAACATCACATTAACCACTACTTCGATCCAGAGTAGAGCAACAAATTTTATATATATAATGTGTGTGTATATATATTATCAATTATGTATATTATTGATATATATCAACAATTATAGTATATATATATATATATATATATATGCATATATATTGTGTATGTGTGTGTGTGTGTGTGTGTGTGTGTGTATTTTTGAGACAGAATCTTTCTCTGAAGCCCAGGCTGGTCCTGAACTTACTGTGCAACCCAGAATGACTCCAAACTCATGGCACTCCTCATGCCTCAGCCTCCTAAGTGTTGTGTAATATATTATATGCAAGGTTTGCCTACATTCATCCAGCAGCCATTTATCCTAAAAACTTATACTGAATTCCCAGAGAAGGCAGAAACACTGAATGTCTCTAGAACACATTTATCAACATTTACTTTGTTTTTCTCCTGACACCCGTGAGCTCACTTCTCAGTAGGCCAATTGATTTTTCAGCTACTTTTTTATAGGGTAATGGTTCTCAAACGACTTTACTCAATGCAGTGCTGTTATAAGACAGAGGAACACATTCATAAAGGCAAGGTAGATCCCTCTCCCTAAAGCTACCCTGTACCAGAGTAGCTCATGTATTGTATTTACAAAAACCCACAAGCACACAGTTAAGTAGAAAGTGGGACAAAGTTGCCCTCTTTCCGCCCAGCCGTCAAATCCCCCAGCACTGTGGTTTCCTCAAAAACTAAACTCACACCGCAGTTCCTAATCTCTGTGGATTTTATCAGCACAGCTGTAAGAATATGCTTCCATACCACTGTCACACCAGTGTGTACACACACGCGCACACACACACACAGTTTCTCTTTTCTTTCTCCTCTTTCCCCAAACTTTTTAGAAAAAAAAAAAATAACAGGCTGAGCAGAAGGCACGTGTTGTGCCGCTATTGACTGCCATCTAAATGCCACCTCATTGTGCTAAATGAGAGGTTCTGAGGGGAAAAGAGAAGAGGGCTTCTGAGGGCCTCAGATCAGGGTGTCCCAACATAAAGAAAGCAAGAGGTAAAAGGCAGCTAGGAGGAGGTTGTAGGTCCCCAACTTGAAAGGCAGTGTACAAGTAGATTCCAGTTAATTCAATGTGACTCTCCCCAACTTATGGAAAACCAGGTGCTTTAATGTCAGACTTTGTAGTCCTGAAGTTCTCCAATGGGAGCCCAGAGACACAGAAATTAGCTGCTTTCCTGGCTCCCAATCCAACGTAGATGCTTCTGGAGGTAATGCATTCGAGTCAAGGCGCTTGCTCTTAAAGGAAGAGAAGACAGGCCACAATGGCGTCTCTTTTCTCTCCTTACCTTTGAATTTTCGCAAAGGGGCCGTCCTTCTCTGCCTCTGCAGAAACTGTATAAAGATCGTCTTCATGGAAATGAAATGGCTGGCAGTCCTGAGCTCAGCGGGACCCAGTAAAACAGCTTTATGTTCGAAAGGTTGACACATAAGTAATTCTTGGCTGGTGCCCTGGGGTAAATATCATTAACTCCTCCCTGTGACTGCCAAGGCAATTGTAAAGTATCTGACCCAGCGCCTAACGTCTAGACCATGAGAAAGTGGCAGATTCACTAAGACCTGCTCGCTGGGGAGAGCTGCTCTCAGAGGCATCTCCTGTCAGCCCCTGAAAGAATGTAGCTGGCATTTGCAAGAGTCAATCTCCAGAGAAAAGCTTTTGTATTTTAAAGATCACTTACGAAGAATATTATCCTGAGAGAGACAGACTGCAGACTGCAAGGGTCTGCTTTCTCCCAGGGAAGATGGCACACAGTTAAATATCTCTCTCTCTCTCTCTCTCTCTCTCTCTCTCTCTCTCTCTCTCTCTCTCTCTCTGTCTTTCATGTATATAAGTGTGTGTAAACTGGAGTTTATTATTTAGGGTCATTTAAAAAGACAGAAGTCACAAAAGATGAACTAAAGATCTGACCCGCTTTGAAGGAAAATTGCTGACGGGTCTTCAAAGAGACAGAAAGACACAGATCAAGACAAAAGGTAATCGGCGACAGAGACAGAAAAACAAAAATACAAGTACAAAATGGAAGGTATTTATAATCATCGGCATTCCAGATAGAGACTGAGAAAATGATTCAGTATCAACAATTAATCTATAGTCACAGCACTTGGGAGGCTGAGGCAGGAGGACTGTTGTGATTCTAAGGCTAGCCTGGACTCCATAGTGAGTGCAGGACCTACCTGGGCTACAGAGGGAGACAGGGTCTCAAAAAAAAAAAAAAAATCCATGTGTGAATTTACAAAAACTACTAAAACTTTTATTCATGAGAGAATTTTAGTTCAAGTTTATTTTTAAAATAGGCTATCGTGATCACAGTAAAAACAGGTTCCAATTATAGAGTTCCTGCCATGTGCTACCCTCTGGACCTGCAAGAATAGTATTAAATCTTTGCTTTAAAGATGGTCACGCCAAAGCTTAACTGACTTAACTGGGTTGAAAATGTCATCAATTCTTCATCCCATGGTAGTTTGAACCTAAGGTATCTTGATGGTCTTGATGGTAAACACCAGACACATATTTAGGTAGGTGTTCAGATGTGTGGTGTGTGTGTTACTAGGATGGAACTTGCGCTTATAAATGAGCTACATCCTTATCCCTTTTCCTACTCATTTAAAAATTTGAGATAGGGATTTGGTATGTTGCCCAAGCTGGCCTCTAGTTCATGAACCTCCTGCCTCAGCTTCATGAATACCTATTACCACCACTTTCAGCAACTTCCCTTCTTTTTTGCCTAGGGCTCATGTTTACTAGCAAAAATTTTGCTGAGTTTTACTTACTGTTGTGTGAATATATTAAAATATAAACGTACTTTTTCAATGTGCTAATTGCTTTTCTCGCAATACTAGCATGTTTCTAAGGAGAACTCCTTTACTTTCTGGGCTCCAGTCCCCATCCCTGCTGCCATCTGTGCCACTTTTCCAGACTTCCTGGAGAACCCTCCAGGTAGTCAGTGACAATCTTTACATTATCTTCACTATGACTTATCTGGGCACTGCTAACAGACAAAATATGAAGGTTGAAATAAATTGTGCTTTCAAAAATCTAATTGTTTTACGCCACTTAGTTTTATAGAAAATGTGAGCAAATATGGATGGAGCAAAGGTCAATTCAAGAGGCGTCCATGTTTAACATGTCTTAGAATAAGGATAGAGTATAAGAAAAAAGATGGACTTGGCGTTTGGGTCTTGAATTATCCCTTAATACCAGTGCAAGAGAATACAAATCAGAAGCCTGAAATTCTGAAGTCAAATCTTGCCTCATTTACTTAGTAACTCAGACTTTCTACTTTGTATCTCTGAATTTTAGTTTTATACTACAGAAATCAGAGATATAAAACTTCCCTAATGTGGATTCCATTACATCATTGTGATAAGTTCTAAGAACAATGTCTGCCAAATGACAAGGGCTCAGTGAATAATCGTTGTTATTATCATTGCTGTTGCTGTTGTGACTGCTATGGTGATGAGCATTATGATCTATGTTGGAAAAAAAGAAATTAAATAAATGCTTCTCAAAATTGATTACTACATTTAACGAATTCTACTACTTTTTAACAATATGGCTTCAGTAAAAAAAATAAAATAAAATAATTTGGTCAATGACAGAGCTCTCTGATAAGCCTGATAGTCTGTAGATCAGTCCAGGAATTTTTCTTTTTCCTATGTGGTCAGCTGCCTCTATATTTCATTTGACAAGAATAAACTGGTTGAAAAGAGAATGCCATTTTAGAAGTGAAGCCCATTATTTGCTTTAGAGTTAAGCTCATGCATATCTAAATTCAAACTCAAATCATGTTTAGTTTAGTTCTTTTATCTAGAAAAAAGTATCAATCATATATAGTTTGAAAAGATAGTTGTAATGATTAAAAACATAAAACACAACAGGGAAAACTAACACTCACAGAGATCTTATTTTGGGTTACACATTGGACTAAGCACTTCTGGTGTATCAACTGACTTAATCCCTGGCCCAACCCATTACAGGGCCTATTTTGTACTTGCAAATAACTGGCAGGCTCAGTTATCTAAACAAGAGTCTTCACTGTGCTGGGTATTTGTCTTCAGTGGCAAAGGCTTTCAAAGACTGTTCCCTTCAAGGAATCATTTACAATAACCACATTATCTGCCCAGGTTCCCTACAGCCTGTCTTGCCTGAAGGGCTCCAAGCTGAGTGTGGGAGAATTTACCAGGGAGAAAAACAGTTTGGTTTTACCTGGGTGACAGCAATTATGCAGAATGACAAAAGGAGCAGTTAAGTTACAAGTTAAGGATGATAATTCACTCTCCCCAGGGACTGTCACTCAGAAAGCCTTGAGAAAATATAAATGCAAAGAAATGGCAAGCCGCATTGTGAACAGTCCTGTCCCCATAATGCCCTGGCGTTCTGAAACAATGAGACTAAAAATGCAGTTGTCCCTGCATAAGTTCTCTAAGGACATATGCTATCCCTCAACCTGTCACTCCCTGGAGATCCGCCCTGGAATGGGTCACCAGGTCAACCCTCTTAGCCCTGGTGGCTCCACAAGATCCTTCATACTTCCATAACTTACTTGCAACCAGAACAAATATGTGAACTGAGGAGTAGGAGAAAACAAACAGATAAATTAGAGCAAGGCTTTTCGCTACATAGATCTGGGAGTCCAGGTGCCAGTGGAGGAGTTGGATCTTGTGATGCAAGGAATTTGCTAAAAAAAATTAATTATTGTTACTTTGTACAACTAAAGAACAGATTTTCTTAAACAATTAATAATTGAGAAAAAAATTATGAATAATCATAAGCAGAAAACTAAAATAATGTGCAGATTACAAATCTCTCACTATTAAATTGCATATCTTTATTTCCTTTATTCTTTGCTGAAATTTTATTGATAGCATTGTATTAGTTCACAGCAAATTGGTGTGACAATGGTACATTTATTACTTGAAATTTGTAACAATAGAGCAAGAGAGATATACAAAGCAGATTTGCTTTATTATGATGAAATACCTGCCATGGGCTATTTTTGAAGAAGAAGAGATGTATTAATTTTACAATGTCTGTGGTTCAATCCCAGTGGAATAACCCCGGTTCTGTGGTGAAGGCTGCCCCATCTTTGCCTAGACCATTGCAGACAGCAACTGCAGAAATATATGTAAAAAACAAGGAAGTGATCCCAACTCCAGCCAGGAGCAGAGAGAGCTGGCCTTGAAGGAAAGAGCCCAAAGGGTCACCTAGTGGCTTTGTATGAACTTCCCTGTACCCTCTGTGACCTAAAGGTCTCCCAAGCAGTCTTACTACATAAAGGTTGCACAACCTCCCAATAGCATCATAGAGGAATCGATCCTTTAATACATGGATCCCTGACAGACACAAGATGTATCAAAACCATAGCAGGAGACTAGTAATTCTTGTGGTCTTACTATGCCACTCATGCTATTCACAAATATACAATGCCAACATGCCTGGTTTCAAAATTTTGTACTCCCACTTCATGCTCTAAGACTTTTGACAAGCACAATTCCTTACTACTCTGTGCCTGGGTTTCCGGAGCTATAAGCTAGTGTAACATGAGCTCTTACATCAAATGTTCAGTATTGATCTTCTATCTAGCAAACACTACAAACAATGCCCAGCATATGGCAAACACTGGACAAACATTGAGTCTAGAAATTAACACAATCAACAATTCGTTTTTTCTACTAAGAATGAAATTGGTTCTCCAAGAAGAATGAAATTGGTTCTCGGGGTCACTCAAAAGTGGTGGGATGGAAACTCTAGGAAGTCTGGATCCAAACCCTTACTTTGCACCACTTGATTCTTTTTCTCTGAAAGTAGAGGAGTTGAAGAAAATTAGACTCAAAGTCATATTCCTCCTCTGCTGCTGAGCCACGAATATAACCTCGAGGACAACATGGAAATTTTATTAAACTTAATTGCTTTACCTACAAAACAAGGATAATTACAACTAGCATCTAAGAGCAGTGTAAGGCTGTAAAGAGATTCCTAGGGTGAGAAACTGGCAGAAAGCTCATCTCTTTGTCACTCGCAAGGAAGGGTGATCAGTTTGTAGGGCAAACGGTGAACTTGCCACATGAATTTAAAATCAAAGTGAATTTGAAATTCTATGAGAATTAGAATGACCAAAATTTATCAGACCTGTACTCAGTTTAACAGAGTGAGCTTAAAATTTCAAGAATTAGAAAAATATGTATTTTGCTTTAAGGAAGGGTCCCTAGCCACAAGAAATCTAGACAGCTGCAGGGTCAGAAGTCAATTTTGTGAATCATACGTACTTATTAAGCAATTATTGGATAGCATGTTATGTATTAGAAGATGGGTCATGTAAGTGGAGCCTGGGTTGAGGCATTGATAGAGCATAACAGACCAGCCTCTTCTATGGAACAGAAAGAAAAAAAAATACTCTAGAGAATACTTAGCATGGGTTGTGCCTGAGACTTGGCATGGAGTACAGGCGCAGGAGATATACAGGATCTGAAACTTCTGATTGTAGCAGTACTGCTCTGAGTGCAACTCATCCCAAGCACAACCACCAAAGTATGGTGGGTGGTAGGTGCAGAGAAAGCACAGAGAATCTAAAAAGAGACCAACCTGCAGGCTGCATCAGGTACCTCACCACCAGGAGTCTTTGTATCCTTGTGGAGAGGATATAAGTATGCACCTGGAGGCTGAGAAGCCCAAGATCAAGGTTTGATGTCTATCAAGTGTTGCCCTCCACTTCCAAGATCGTGTCTAATGGCTGCTTCTTCCACAGGGGACTGTTATGGTTTCAGTGAGAGAAGAGCAAAAGAGAAAAATGGTATGTGAGCTGATTCCTCTCAACATTCTAATAAAGCACAATCCATTCATGAAGTAGAGTCCTAATAACTGAATCACTTCCAAAAGACTCCACCTCTCAACACCATCATAATAGGAAGACGTTACAACACAGGACTTTGGGGATATTCAGAAGATAGCACATCAATACACGTCTTCTATAAATGGACTACAGGACTGTTTTATAAAAAGATTCGGCTCAAGAAACTTGTGTCATCAATGTCCAGGGCAATACTGGAAAATAGGCTCAATAACATTTTTAATAAAAGAAAGAATATGAGAAATTTGTTAGCACCGACTTTAACCCTGTCAACTTGAAACAAAAAAAAAATTGTTTAACTTTTATTATAGAGATGGAAGCTGGGATAAATCAGAGTAGAAAGTACAAGATCAAGAAAAAAACTGGTCACTAATTATTATTAGAATGATTTGAGAAATTTCATGAAAATAGGCATGATTCAAACCATCAAAATCCAATAATAGAAGTTAGTGTGTAGAGATTAAAGTACAGGAATGTGAAGTTACAGTTGCTAATTTAATCAGTACACATTTAACAGCGCCTGAATGGGAAGGGTTCAGTGGCCAATGTGTTCATGCAAAAAAATGGTAGTCACGGTTTATCTCTAAAATTACTTGCAGCTTAGTTAGGTTGATTCCCAGGTATTTAATTTTCTTTGATGTGACTGCGAATGGCATTTTTTCTAATCTCTTTTTCTGTTTTTATTGTTGCTGTGGAGAAATGAGATATTGATTTTTGTGCATTGATTTTGTACCCTACAGCTTGGCAGAATTTGTTCATTCGTTCTACGGGTTTTCTGGTTTGGGGTCTTCTTTATAGAGCATCGTGTCATCTACAAACAAGGGAGGTTTGACTTCTTCCTCTCCCATATGTGCTTTCTTTTTTCCATTCGATTGGGTCATTGCCAAATGTAAAATGGTACAACCATTGCAGAAAACAATGTGGAGATTACTCAAAGGATTGAAAATAGATATTGCATTTGATCCAGCTGTTCCTCTTCTGGTGTCCTTTCAAAAGTGTTAAAGCCATCATACTATACCCATGTTTATATCATCAAGATTCGTAATAGCCAAATCGTGGAACAAACCAATATTCCAACGACAGATGAATGGATAAAGATGATGTGGTATACATACTACTCAGCCATATAGAAAGATAAGTTTGAGTCATTTCTAGGCAAATGGATTCACTTTGAGACCTTTATGCTTAGATGAAATGAATCAGCTGCAGAATGTTAAATATCACACGTTTTTTCTAACATGAGAATATCAAAAAAATAAAAAGTAATAAAATGAGAAATGGTAGAAAGTAAGGTGATAGACTTTGTGGGAGAGAAAGGAGAAACTTGAAAGAGTGGGAAGGGGAAAATGTGATATATAAATATATGATGTGTAAATTAAAAATTTAAATAAAATTACTTATACCTGAGAATTGGCTTGATATCAAGCAAAGAATGTGCATGAAAATTGACATATATGCAATGATTGCTATGCCATACAAATATGAGTGTATATTTTGTTTTCGATTAAAGGAAATAAAATAGTTTGGGGACAGTTCCTGCATAGGATTCAGAGTGTGTTTGTTACTTTCTCGTCACTTTGACTCAATACCTAACATCCACAACTTAGGGAGGAAACATTTATTGTAGTTTACAGTTTCAGAAAGTCACAGTCCATTCATGGGTGGGCAGCCGGAAAATGGTAGCAGCACATGGCAGGGCTGGAGGAGGGGCAGGGGTGGGGCCAGAGCTCCAGCGGCAGAGATCCTCACAACATGTTGGTACAGAGAGAGACTGGAAGGTCAGAACCAGCATACACCCGTTCCAGCCGGGCTGCACCTTCCAACCCTACACAGTATCCATAAAAACATGAGGCTTTGGGGGACACTCCAGATCAAAACCATGACACACATGTACTCTCAACTGAAACCCACTAAGCTGAGTCCCACTTTCTTCTGCTGTTTATTTTTCTTTATTTAATTACTTATTTTTTTCCTATATTCTAATTCACTTGCTTAAGAACCCCTTGATGTTTTCCTTCATAGTTGATTGAATGGTCTCCACATCCTTCACATTGGTGAAACAAAGTAAACCTTGAGTTGTGATCCCAATACCATATCGAAGCAGCTAAGTCAGGACATAAACATAGAAACTGCCTGGATCATTAAACATTACTCTGTTCCACTCCCGGTGACACCCTACCCTACTTCCATCCTGGGAATGCAGTTCTCTGTTAACCATCAGTGTGACAAATAGTGTGATCTACTGAAAACCACATTTCATTGTCGGATTCTAATTTATTGATGTAGGGAATAAGAAATTACCACTCATACATAACACAACAAATTTGCAATTTGTCCCTAGTCCCTCTCACTCCCTCCCTCAGCCCCCTCCCTTGACTCCTATTATCTTGCCCATTTGGTTGTATAAAATACCTGTATTCTGAGTTTCTCATATTAGAAAAACTACACGATATTTTACCTTCTGAGTTTGACTCACTTAGCTAAGCCTGATGGTCTCAAGTTGCGTTCATTTATCTACAAAGGCCTCAAAAATGACCTGTCTTTACAAAAGAGCAGCATTCCATTGTGTACGTATGCCACAGTTTTATATGTGTGCATGCATGTGCTTGCATTCGTGTGAACAAAATCTTAAGTCTCAAAATAATCATTGCATATTGCATACACACACACACACACACACACACACACACACACATTAGTGTGTGCGTGCACACACTAATAAATTTGGGGAAGGAAGAGGAAAAAAAAGAAACTATTGCTCATCTACATGACCTTGTCCTTACACACTTGTTCATCCCCTTCCTTGTGTATGTTTGATCAGATTATAGGAGCAGAAAATGGACATCAAAATTAAGATGGAGAAGAGTAATTGGAGTTCATGTGTGAAATAAAATCAAATATCAACAGTTAATTATGTCAGTCCAGTATGGATGCGGTTGTGTTACAGATGATTTATTTATCCGAGAGTTCCACGAAATATTTATCCTGCCTGCTGACCTTCAAATATTATATCATCATGATGTGATTAATATTCAGCACTTCTGATGACGGCAATAAATACTTTGGAGTCACATAAAATCTATAACAAAACTAGTATTTTGAAAATTCTTGGAGATAAGAACTAACCCTCACTTAAGAAAGAGTGGCTGTTGGTAGGCTTAATGAAATCATAGATTTTTTTTTTCTGAAAAAAGTTATCTCAATTACAGGCGATAGAGCTCAGTCACTGCAGACGAATTGGGCAGGACTGGAGGGAATTCTAAGTTTGTAATCATGGATGGACTCATCGAAAGCAGTCGGAGTGTTTATGCAAAAGGGGCCATCCCGAGCGGATGTCTCTCACTCTCCCCAGGCTTGTGCCTGTTCTTTCCCACTCAGAAGTCACAGGGTAGAAGGGGGCATAGAAGAAGCATGTCGCTGTTACTCATCGGAGGGTATTTTGAGTGGAAATAATCCCAGGTATGAAGTTGCTCCTGTAGCTCACAAATTGCTCATGTTCTCAATGTTGTGATCTTCCCAAGGCTCACCACAACCTCCTGTTTCCCATCATGCCCTTCAGAGGCTTCTGATGTAGACACTGCTGACAAGGGCAAAGATCCCCCCGGTACCCTAGATTCTATTTCACCTCTACATCAAAGCTGTACACTCTCATGGTCATGCTAGCATCCTTTGTTTTATTATTTTGAGGCCTTTTGCAGAACTCACTATCGTTTTAATTCTCAAGCTATTTGCTACTTTTATTATGTTGTCTTTCAAGAATACCACCAACAGTAGAATGAGCCTTTCATAGATTTCTCTCAGTCTTTTATCTTAGTCATCTTATAAACATGGAGATGAACAAAATGTCAAATTCTGAGTCAGTACGCCATGGTCTGAAGAGCACCAAATTGGATTTGAATCCCAGCTTTGCTTTATGATGACCTTGTGCAAGCGAAAGTCAAGCAAAGAATTACATATGAAGAAGTTTCTGATTTCTTACAGATCTCTCTCTAAACCTCTAAAATCTTTATCTTTCTGGTATTTCTGAAGCATAAGTAGTATGATTTCTAAAACGTTCCACCAAAAATCAGCAGCTTTCTGATACCTGTGTATTAATAATTATTTAAAATTCAAAACAACGGTAATGCCACTTTTCATTGAGGTAACAGCCCAAGTCAAATGAAGGTTGAAAACTGTATTTGTAACTAACCAGATGTTAAATTCAATTACTGAGTGACAGTTTCTGCAATATTGCAACACACTACATGTCTTTGTTCCATGATTATTTTCTCCATGATTTTTTGTGAGATTAAACAAGATAATATATATGTGAAAATGCCTGGCCTGAGTTCCAACACTGCGATCAGGAAATCAATAGTAGCAATCCTTACAATTACTGACACAATGCATGTTATTCTCATAGCCCATTTATAGACATTATTTTAGGCTACCAGACTAAGCTACTGCTTCCAAGAAATTGCATGTAAACATATACCTCAGGGTCAGTAACATCATACAATTCCCACCTTGAAATGAAGAGAGTGTCTGGCTGGTTTTAACTTGTACCAATAAAATCCTTCCTCTGTCTCATCCATTCAAATACATCCCTGACCCCATATCCTGGTAAAAAGTTTTTCATATTTTATTTATTACATCAATAAGGCAATTATTTAGCAAACAGTGACTGTGTGCCTGGGTAGTACTTATCTTATTAAAAACCAGACTCTTTCATGTCCAAAAAGACCAAGAAAACAATGATTCCTACAGCATAGCAATATGCTTAAGTATAAACTAATTTGTGTTTTAAAGAAGATGAAAACAATGTCAGTCATAGTCAATACAAATGTATTAATAACACTTGACTGATTATAATAATCATTAGTGCCATTCTTGCAGCACAGTAAGACTTTTAAAATCCTTTTCCTGAAACAGTTTTTGGGCCCATCCACTTTTCCCTAGCCTGCTCAATCACTGATTTCCAAGCCACTTTTATTACCAGCCAAGACAATTGACATCCCTGAGGCATCTGGGAATCTTTTAGCTTTATTCCAATGCCTTTCCAGCACACATCTCCGAATATTTGTCTAACAGCATCTCTCCCTGCTCTTGCTTACTACTTTGAAGCCACAGGCATAACTTGGGCCTTGCAGGTGTCAGCAGGGCTAATTTCTGTCTCAGGGACTTCACACTACTTAGTGTGCCTGATATACGCACCTTATTGTCTACACACTGGCTCCTTTCCATCACTAGGGCCTCCGTGAAGTTCCCCTTCTCTTTTCATGATCACTGCTATGGCATTACTGCTTCTGTTGAGGCTCAAAAAGTGATACCCTAAGATGTAGTACCTCGACACACCACACGGACAAACAGCCTTAGAGTGAAAGTCTGCCTGTCCTCTCCTGCAGGTCCTTTCATTCTCTCTCAATTCCTTTCTTTCTCATAGAAATAAGACAAGGTTTATTCTGATTTTGCTTTAATAAGGGATCTGTCAGAAACACACACACACACACACACACACACACACACACACACACACACACACAACCGGCTTGCATTTCCTGCCTGAAATCTCATCTAAAGGAGAAAAACCTAAAGAGGACGCCCATATCTGGGTAGCCTTTATCACAATATAACTTCTGACTCATCCATAAGGTTTATCTGTCTGTTGGATCACTCATCTTTCTGAAACACACTTATTTCCCCGTAAAATCAGGTACATTTTCTCCTTCCCTTTTCCCTAGGAAAAAAGGTAAATGAGCATCTGTGATGGTGCATTTTGGTTGTTAATTTAATTGGGTTGATAAGCACTTAGTAAATAGTAAAGACATCCCTCTGTGCGCCTGTGGGTGCTTCTAGGGATAACAGGATCCTAAGGGCTCTAGCTTTACCTATCCATTAACCCCTTGGTGAGGTTATAGTTTGATTCGTTAAGAGGTGATATAAACTAGAAGCAGCTCACTTAGAAAAAGTTCACCTCTGGCTCTTCTACTGTTCTCTACCTCTTCGTAGCAAAAGCTAGTAAGATTTGCTTCACCGTGTTTTCCCGTCATGATGTTCTGCCTCACCTCAGGCTCACGTCAATGAATCATCCAACCTGGACTGAAACATGGAAACTGTGAGTGACATCAATCCTTCCTGCTAACAGTTGATTTATGCCAGGTAGTTGTAGTAACAATAAAAGCCGAATGACACAACATCTAAATCTCAGTGTATTAATGCATACTCGCCTGTCTGTGATGCCCCGTTCATCTTTAATAAAATTATGCACTTTTTCTTCCATTATTCTATATATTGTTTAGTTTGTTCCACTGAATCTTCAGAGAGCAACAGGGAACCTTGCCTTGTTTCTTATTTTTGTTTTACACAGCTCCTGGTCATTACTAATTAAAATATCTCTTTGTAGACTCATACACTGTGTAAATTC
This sequence comes from Ctenodactylus gundi, assembly GCA_004027205.1. Taxonomy (NCBI): domain Eukaryota; kingdom Metazoa; phylum Chordata; class Mammalia; order Rodentia; family Ctenodactylidae; genus Ctenodactylus; species Ctenodactylus gundi. Next base: position 65,224 of record PVKB01000112.1, read on the forward strand.
TCCCACAGAATATTTGCTTCTTGCTTGCTTGTTGATATCTCCCTGTTGTACAATGTAATCAGCATAGAGAAGCCACATGACGTAAGCAGATGTAGGTTTCTATACCCAATATGTTGCATGAATATCGTATTTTCTCTACTCTACTGTATACAATCATATTTCACAGTGGAGAATTTTTGCATATAAAAACTTAGCCCTTTATCTCAAGGATCTTAGTCTAGTTCTCAAAACAGGATAATCACTCATTATTGATGCACAGCTTAGATGACAGGAAAACAAAACTCAAGAATACAATAAGTCTGGATACAATAGTGTGTCTAAGTAATACTGAAGAAATATTCTCAATTCTCAAAGAAAGTTAAACAAGTATATAGTAAGAAATGACTTTTTTCTCCAGTAATTATATTTTTGAGTTCGTGTTTTTCAACTCTTTGTGTTTATTAATCATTCTTTTTGTTTAAAGGAATGTCATACACAAGTCTCCTGAAGTTGCTATTGATATTTCATAAATAAGTTATTTTCATAAACTCTCTCTTGAATACTCTTAAATTATTTCAGCTTAATTGAAACAAACTGAGTTAAAAATTGATGGTATTTCAAAATAATTATTGTGAAAAGGAAATGAAAGCTGTTTGGGAAAATCTTTGTTTTAGGGAAAACTCAAAGGAAGTAGTATAAAAGAATTTATAATAGCTTTTTCATAGAATTATGATATATCATTAAAATTTTTCAGAAAATTTATTAGCCCTAAATATCATTTAAAACTTTTTCACAAATTATATCTTTGTATCTTTCTCATCTTTGATGAAAAAAACTTGATCAAGTCACCCTAAAAGACTCACTGTTTACCTTTTTTAAAATAAATGTTGAAAGAATTTATATTCTTGAAAAACATGATCTGAGTGAAGAAACTTAGAAAACTTTTTTGTAGTATACATTAGCTCACTTATTACCTTAGTTGGCCCACTGCTACTGAAGATTTGGGAGAAAAAATTCTAAATATGATGGTCCTGATAGTCTTGTAATTTAAACAGCCTTTCTGTGGACATCTACTTGGTGTGTGTTAGTTCTTATTTCATGTACCCAGTGGCACAAGCCTAGAAAGTTCTTGAGCAGTTTGACTCTATACTGTCACCTGTTTCAACCTAGACAAAAGATACACATAAAATGGTGCTCAGAGTCACATGCAGTAGCACAAGGGCATTAACGAGTAAGGACATTACCATGAGTAGTCACACCAAGCAGAGCTTACACAAAAATAGCATAAATCAGAAGGAAACAAAAATGGAAGCAAAATATTTTAAAGGTTAAATCAAAAATTGAAAAATTTCATATGGCTTTAAAAGGAAGTTTAGTGTAAATTTTAGATTAAAGCAATCATATAGTTAGATTTCTAGTAAAACCAAGAAAACTAAGAGGAAAAATGACAAATTTTGTTTAATAAAAAAGGACATGTTAAATAAAGGATAAAAGTCAAAGTGACATCACTCAGGCCAAAGTTTCAGGTCATCAAGGCGAAATTAAACTCACCTGAATTTCTGAGAATTTGGAATTTGGAAGATAACAGGCAAAGTACCCAGAAAGCACAGTTATAATTGTTATAATAATCAAGTTCCCTTTGCTTCAATCCTTACACATACAAGTGTAGTTTGATGTAAGCTAATTGGTTATTTTTTATTATTATAGCTCCTTGTCTCTATTTTACAAAAATACAACGTTGAAATGAATCACTTACTATTTGGTCTTTTGGGATTGCTTTCTCTTGTTTCAAATTTTTTCAGTGTTCCTCCAACTATAAAGCCCAATTTTTTGTCTTCCCAGAACATTCATTCTATTCTATACAATGAAGATCTGAGATCTGTCTGACTCTAGAATCAAAAATTACAGAAGTGAAATCTTAAAAGATTCAAGAAAAAATGTATTTTTATAGTAAGGCCAATGAAAGAAGTAGATGGTCATGAATGTGAGTAGACAAAAAAGTTATGACCCAATGACAGCAAACTGGGGCAATCCCAGGAAGGTTTATTCATTCAGAGTCCAGTTGACCTTTCTGTGTAGTGCTTCTTCCCTGAGATACGGGTATAGGGCACTCTAAACACAAAGCTTAGGCAGGTAGGCGAGAGAATTTCATTGCGACTATGCGTCTTATAGAAAGGTGGGGAAAGGTCATTGTTTCTCATTTGCTAAGGTGTCATAGTTTTGAAGCATTATACTCTGAGCTCTCAATAATATGAAATTCTAAAGTGAAACGGAGACTTGTACTAATTATCTAAGCTATCTATTTTTATGGTTAATGTAGACATGCTTAAAAGTTATGAAAAATTAAATACGGTATCAGTAACATGCCTATTTTTTCCTTGAATACATTCTGCTTCAGGAGGACAGAAATCGAAGACTTCTTACAATTTTGTTTCCAGTAAGATCAAGAAGGGCAGGGATTTTGATGGTTTATTTCTGTTGTTCTCTGAAATATTTTTGGCCCCTATAAAAGCATTAAGCATATTGTAGACACAAGTTTAATAGGTGAATTTTTCATCAATAAGATGACTTATTTTATAACAAACAAGCACACATACAAAGAACAACTTCAATTTCACATTTCAAATTTACTACAAACATTATTCCTAGATTGCTCATCTTTGGACCGTCAATTTTGCTCATTTTGCTGATTTCTAATTGTACAGGTTATTACTAGTGAAAACCATATATTTCCAGCTTCACCTCTTCCAGGTACATGATAAGATTCCATTTCTCAGACCCTCTTTTAATTGGACAAGGCCACTTCTAATCAATGAGTTATGACCTGAAGTGACAGATACTGAGGCACGCCATCGGTATCTTTTCTGTCTGTGTGAGCTGCGGCGCTCAGGGCTTGGACAGAACTTACAATGACTTGCAACGAAAAGCAGAAAGATCACACATTACATGTTGATGTTGTAGGGCACTAAGAAGTTGGAGTTATTTGTTACTGCAGTACATCTTAGTTAATATACCCAGACATTAGAAAACAATGTTATTATTGCTTTAAATGTAAAGCTTTAATTTTAGCATACTACATTTTTGTCTTTGTTTTATGTCCATTATTTCCAATTATAGTGAAATATATTTATATTTGTGTGTTAGTTAAGATTGTACTGATATAACAAATTAATTTTTATGAAGATTTAAACTTTTGTAAAGCTGAGTTCTGCTGTAAGAATCCTCAGTGATTTGAAACTTAATTTGTACTTCAATATTTTTCATTTACTGCCATATGAGTCACACATATTTCTTTTTAATCTCTTTTAGGTGGTTTATATTTCTGGTCGCTAGAGCACCTGTAAATTTTTCTTCCATTATTGTTCTTATATAATTAATATCTTTGTATCAGAAGATGTTGATGTATTAAATTACTTTTTAAACTACCTAAATAAATTCCTTTTAGAAAACAATCTGTATTTCCCTTCATTTTTTGTTTTCATTTACACAAAAGCTATTGATCTTACCATAAAGAGATTTCCTATAGAATTTTCTTCTTTGGAGCAATATGTACACCAGAATCACTTTTTAAAGAGCACTATCAAGTGGGAAATTTTTATAAAACAAAGGGGTCATGAGCAAGAGGCTACAAAATAGAACTTCTAAATCATATGGTCCTAACTACCAGTGGCATAAATGGTTTTGAAATTAAAGTGAAGTATTATTACAGCTTAAAAGGTCGTTATGTTAAGAAAAAGTAATTTTCCATAAAAATGCTTCAGCTATATAATTGCAAAAGTACTTTACTGCTGTAAAACAACAGTGAGTTATTAAAATGAATACGTTTCACCAGCTTTGATGTTGGTCATAGTCAGCAACAGCAATATACTTCTCTGCTTACATATGCAGACCCAGATGAGCATTTCCACATGCTTCCTGCAAATTGTGGCATTTGTGATTCGTTGCAATTAATATTTAGGTCAGCTTCTTAAAGCCAAATGTTATGTACATCTTGGCAAAATTCTCCTTGAACGTCCTGCTCATCTAGAGCTGCACCATTTCCTGCCTTTCTGCCTTTGGTCTGTTTTCTCTCTCTCTCCTTCCCATTGGCTTTGCTGATATCAGAGCTCCCCCACTATGACTCATCCAGTGACAACTCAACCTTTGTTGACAATGTGACTGTCACTTCACCCCATACCTTACTTCATCTCTATGTCACATGATGAGAAAATGAGTGAGTTCAGGATGGTGAATTCTGAGTTGCTTTGATTACCAAACATGGAAAGGCTGGGACTAGCGGTGGGAAAATAACCTCGGATAGTATGAACATTCTTAAGCAGCAGCACTACATCTTCTCTACAACTCTCTTCTTCAAGAAGTGTTGAAAATGTCTTGGGGGTAGGTTAGTTTTAAGTTGTCATATGAGATAGAGAAGAACTAGCAATGACAAGTATCTTGCAAAGCAAAGTAAAAAATGAAACTGTCCCTCTAAGTTAGAACCAAAAACGGCAAACAAAAAATAAATAAAACACAGATATGAGACAGCTTATATCCTTAAACCTGCCTTACCCTCCCTACCAAAGCAAAATGGGCATCAGTTCCTGCTTCTCTGCTCAGCACCATCTTATCTTTCCAAGCACGCATTGTTGAATCATGGCTATATCAGTTCAGCCTTGATCTGGGAAAGCAAAAAGGAAGGTTTAAAAATCAGTGCACAAATTTCCAAGTTTCTTTTTATGATCCACTACATGAGCATGTGGCATTGTCAAGATGTATTTCACACATCTCCCATGTCTGAAATAGAAGAAGACCCACTGAGCCTGCACCGTGAAAAATAAATAAATGCGGTTGTATTGATGCATCTAAGATCTTAAGTTAGTTCATTATCACTTTGGGTTTTAGCCTTTCCCGATCATTATTTTTTCTGGGTAATATGATCGAGATTGGTCATGTAGTTATTAGATTATTTTTTTCCCAAAACTTACCAGGTAAAGCATTAATACCCAATATGAATGTATTTAGAGATAGGGTCTTTAAAAAGCAATTACAGAACTTTCAGACAAGATGGTAGCTGAGTAGAAGTTCTACTCAGTGGCTCCTCTTAGGTTCATATAAAAAGTCAAAACATATTTTAAAACTATCTGCTCAACTTATCTACAAAAGGTAGGAGAGTTCCAGGAATTGAAAGGTGGCCAATGGAATGTTGGAAAATCTGTAGGCAAATCAGAAGCTGCAGAATGCACCAGTCCAGGAAGCCTCTTAACATCACTGGAAAGGACCATGAACCACTGGCATGTACAGACTAAGGTGAGTCTGGAGTCTTGAGGCTCAGGAATTCACAGTAGCTGGCAGCCTTAGACCAATATAAGCCTAGAGATGGGAGAATTGACAACAACTGGAAGTTTGGGCCTCTAGAAACAAGCCTGTGGGTAGTGCAAACTGCAAACACACTGTAAGATTCCACTTCAAAAGGACTCCCTGAAGCTTAGCAAAACAGCTCAGGAGAAGCAGCACTTAGCAGCCATACTAAGAATTGACTTATGCAGTAAACACTTTGAAAAAATCTAAGCCTAAATTTTTTAGGGTAAAAGAAACCACAAAGAGGACAAATACCAAGGGCTTGGGGACTATTCTTACTCAATGCCTAGGAAGGAACTGGCAAGAGAGATAGTCAGAGAGCAGGGAGAAAGGCCCCCAACCTCCTTAGTGGTTTAGATGGTAATGAGAGCACCTCAAAGGGCAAAGAGCACCACTCTCAGGAGAGATGCCGGACAGACAGGAGGGCTTTGTGGAAAGGGCTGTGTGTGATCAGGACACTTCAGAGACCATCAGACTCTTAGGTCCCCATCTCACTGCTTACTGAGAGCATAGAACTGAGTGGACTTCCTGCTTCCCCACACACCTTCGTACATATTCGAATAAATCCCTTAGCGCACCATTAAAGTGAAGTCCCAGAACAACAGAATCATGGGAAGATAAAGCAATAGGACACATGGAAAAATGTCAGACTCTCCAGAAGCTAATCTCATGGACTCTGAAAGAGCAGAACTCATAGAAAAGGAAGTCAAAAATTAAGCAGGGTAGTTGATTTATGCAAACAGTCAGCTCAAACATGACATTCTTGAGGGAATGGAAGTAATAATAAACCAGTTAATGAGGAATTTACTAAACAAATAATGATCCTGATGTATACAAAGCTTACTGAGCACAAAAAAGACACAAATAAAAACCTGGCCGAACACACCAGTCCAGGTATACGAAGGAACATTTTGATGGAGAAATGGGAAATCTGAAATGAAATATAGCTGAAGTTCAAGAAATAAAAATTAAAAGGGAAAATTGGCTCAATATTGCAAAGAGAGAATTTTAGAACTTGAAGACAAGGTTGAGGAAATTAATGCCATAATCAGGCATGATACCAAAATTAGAAGTGCTATTCACAGACACGGAAGATTTCAAACCAAAACCATTCAGAAGAGACAAAAATGGAGACACCTAATAAAGCCATGTGGCAACAAAATGAAATGGTGACTCTGTTCAACTTATGGAGAAAGAAAGTAAGACTTCAAGAAAAACCAAAACTGAAAACTCTTGGTTCTTAAACTTTGAGCTTTCAGAACCATGGGGGGAAAAAGGCTCTTGCTTAAGGCAAACAGTCTCAGTGTTTTATTATGAAAACACTCATACACTAATACTATCCTCATTCCACCGTCTCCAGCATAATCATTTCAGGTCTGTTATATGCATTATTATCCACAGCCCAGCCCTGGAGCGAGATTGCACAAAGCACCAGGTTCAGGCTAGCACTCAAGACCTTTACTAACACATGAAAGAAACTTTGGAATTTTTTTCTAAAACAGCCATCCATTGACCTGAGCTTGTTTGACTCTACCTCCCAGCTCTTCAATTAATTGTGACTGTGAGGTTCATTTATTTATTTAGTTAGTTAGTTTTTGAGGACTGGAGATCAAGCCCAAGGCCATTACATTGAGTTGCATTCAAGTCTATTTTTATTTTTGATTTTGAAGCAAGGTCTGTCTAAGTCAAAAAGTTGCCTGGGTGAGACTCGACCCTGGGACTCTTCTGGCTCAGACTCCCAGGTTGTGAGGACTGTAGACCTATGTTTGTGTTTTATTCCTTACTCCTCTTTAAATTTAATTTAAGACCTGGGAAAGTTATTTTATTTTTTTTGTGACTCCTCTTCTTCATTTAAAAATGGAGATAATGTTAACATTATCCTATGGTACTCTAGAGAGGTTAAAATGAGTTCATTTTTTTAAAAAAGAACACTTCACCTGGAGATTAACACAGAGTGAACACCTAAAAGAGTGTTAGCTTTCCTTACGATAGCTTTTAGATTGCAATGCCCACCAGCATGGATAAGTTGGTAGGGAAAGGTGTGAGGAGTTCAGGCACCCTTGTGACCTTGGGAGTGAAGCCTCTCTATGTACTGCACACCAGCTGCTTCATTTGCTTGTATGCTGGTCCTGGAACTGAGGAGCCCAATAAATTGCTCAAAATTTGTGTGTCAGATTGGCCAAGGTTGATTCCCAGTATTCTTCCACAACAAATAGAACTCCTCATCCCAGGACTGTACTCAACGACATAGAGTTCTAAGAATTCTGGCCCCACCATGGGCACTATGGCAATGCAGCAGCAAGGCTTTCGTATGTCTAGGATCCTATCCTATTCAAATTATAAGGTAATTGAGGGCTTTTTAGCCCCTCCCCCCCAGTAACAAGGGTGACAAATTAAAATTTAATGGGAAATTTCAAAAAAAAATCCATGTAAGCACACTTCAAAATACTTGGAGATAGAGCACTACAGAGGCTAGCACCAAAACACAACCTCGTTTGAATCTTGTAACAAAGAATTAAGGGCTAGATTTGTGTTCCTTTTCACACTAAAGGAAATAGCTTTTATCAGTTAGAAGATCAGCTCCAATAACTTCAGGGATCTATTTGCCTTTATTAGGTCTGTTGCCATTGTGATGGGCTAAGAGCTTTCTTTTGAAGGAAAGTAATTACTGTACTAGAGCCCCAAGTTAAAGAAATGCAATTGTGTTTCAAAAAAAAAAATGTACACACTCAGCACAATTTTTAGGCTCTCCGTGCCTTTCAGTAAGTTGGAGCAATAGCTGGAAGACACATATCTCCACGATGGCCAGGGCATAAATCTTCTCACCTCTTCTCTACAGCGATGCTACAGCAAAAGACAAACCACTGAATGAAAACATGCTCAACAAAAGCTACACTGGTACTTCATCCAAAGTAGTAGCTATTGTATCCTGGGCTTTTAGATGAAAAAGTGTAGGAAAGATTATTGTCAAACATTCATTTTTGGCCCATCACTGCAATATGTGATAGATTTAAATTATATGAATGTTATTGCTACCACATAACCATGCCGTGGAAAATGCCTAAATCTCCTTCAATAGGTTAATTGAAATTGAAAGAAAATAAATCTGAACCATGGAAGAACAATTACTCAGCCATAGGTAGTCAATGTTTTTAACAATGAGGTTTTTTTTTTCTCCCAAGTCCCCATAATGTGCTATTTGTAGCTGGCACATATAAATACATTAACTAGGTGAACAGTCTACCATCTCTGGTTTGAATGAGTGTTCCATTTTTATGAATAATGTCTTTTTTTCCTTTCTCAAGTCCCTTGAAAATGTCCTCTGCCTGTTACAGATATTGAAGTCAGAAGGATGAACTCATGACAGTGACAGTGAAATTTTCAGGCCCTGAGTAGACAAATTCTTTACCAACTGTCACTGTAAGGAGTTTTATTTCTGACACTTTCTTCCTAGAAATGTTGCTTAGTAAAGTGAGGGCCACCTGACATAACTGTTCTGAAATTCTTTTCCTAAGTATAACCTTTTTTGTCAATATTGTGTGGGCTTGAAGTCTTGAATTTTCTGCCAACCAATCTCGTAAACCCCTGAAGACATATTCTGTATTAAAAAATTAATGCAGAACAAATACAGTTTAACATGTTCTGAAAAGGTCTTAACTCTGGTAATTCCAAAATGGGAATGCAAATGAAAAGTAAAATGATATCCTCTCTAACGTTGAGTTGTGGACAGCCTGGATTTGACAAAAAGAGGAAAACAATCCATCTGGCCTTAAAAAAGTTTGCGCTTTCTGGGATGTGAGGTGTACTGTTTCCGTTCCATTTCAAAAGTGAGCTCTAATTCTTGGTGCTGTGGAACTGAACAATCTCTTTCCCTTCTCATAGATATCAGTATTATTGGTTCCTTAAGTCTTTATTAAATAACGGATAAGTAGCGAGCAGCTCCTGAGACAATTAAGTCCAATGCCAAGGAGAAGACTTCCAAACGCCCAGCACACTGGGCAAGGCCCCGCAGAGGACGGGAACCTGGCTCAAATTCTGACAATTGCCAGAATGAAGAACGCAGGAAGGGCATCACAAGCAGAACGAGCAATGGATGCAAATCCCACCACTCAAATTGGACCTGCATGCATTTCCATCTGAACCCCACACTGTTCCAGTCTGGGCACAAGCACAGGTGTCTCTCTAAGCAGCGGCTGTGCGTGTACGTAGATCCTTAGGGATTCCCATCTGAGGCCGCGGCTCCACGCAGGACCACTTCAAACGGGACAGCAGGGCGTTAAATTCCACTATCACTTTTTTTTTTTAACGATACTATCACTGGAATCATCGTCTGTTCTCTCTTTCATCTGCTAGATTTTCTTTCACTTATGCTTTTATGCCTCTATTATCTCCAGTAACACCCACTTAAAAGACTTTTATTTTCCTGCTTAATCTTAATAGCTGCCACAGCTATTAAATAATTAAATACTATTTACCATAATTCAAAAATCATTAACAGATATGATAAGGTGTGCACTAAGTGCTGAGAATACAATGCAGGATCAGAGCTTCCGAATACAGAATGTTTGCTGGAAAAGACGGGGATGGGAAAAAAGAACACTGTGCGTATGTGTGCGCGATGCTGAAGGTCACGCCCAGACCTTTCGCATCTCTGTGCCATTTTTCGTATTGATTTTAGGACTGGGTCCCAGTAAGTCACTAAATGGCTCATGCTAGGCTTGAACTTGCAATCTTCCTGCCTCAGCCTACCAGAGTGCTGGATCACAAGCCTGCACTGGGCCCCATCAAGAAATAACTTTAACATAAGGCATGTTAAAGATGCATACTTGGAAAACATCAGAATCAAGGGGAGAGCAGGGAAGCCTTCCAGATATATTAAAATCCCATGGTGAGACATACAGGGTGAGAAGAAAATACTCCAGGGAAATATTCTAAATAAAACAGAATCAGCAAAAAGTAGCACTAAGAGACGAGAAGCAAGCTTTGCGGTTACTATTCAGCATAGGGGAGGACGCGAAGTGAGTCTGGCTTCCCAGTCCTGGGTACGTTTACATTTATTCTCAAGCGCCTAGAACAAGCCAAATCGCATGTTAGTTTCCTTCATAATGCTATACCCTCATGAAAGGAAGAACAACTTTCATAACATGTAACAATGACTATGAAGACACTGAAATCTCTTATTTCACCAAAAATCACATCAGAAATGTAACTTCCCAAAAAGCCATCCCAGCAGCTGTAGAAGAAGGGCTTGTGGCAGATAGATATATGGGTCTTTTGACAGGCCCAGTAGGGGCATGCAGTCATTTCAACTGATGTACAAGGGTCTGTAAAATTTTTATGTCCACGCTTTATAATCTAGGTACTTACAAAGACAGCGTATACCATCTAGCCAAAGGCACTGTGTGAATCAAAGCACAGTCCGTGGATTTCTGTACTGTCACTTGAATGTCACAAAGGGTGTGCTTCTAACAGTTCACACTATTAGCATAACCCAACATCAGATTTATATGTATGGCTCTCATAAATACCTGAACGTACAACAGATAAGGGAGTCAGGACATCATAGATTTGAACGTGTGGAAAAATGAATCTCAGGTGTGATGTCATGGTATGCATTCCTTCCTAGTTATTTATTGGAGACCTAGGGATTTCTGTTACGCAGAATAAAGGCAGAAGGGTCAGTACTTAGCCTAAGAATATTCATGACCTTGAGGAAACCAGAAATAATGGGGATATAAATTATCTATGTAAAACATCAATTTAAGGGACTTAATTCCATAGGACAAGATGGAAAAGATCCACATTGAAATAATCTGTTTTAGATAACTTGTGAAACATAGAAATTACAGTGAGTTTGAAGGAAAAGGACTGAGTTCTTGTCCCAATTTTGATACATGCCACATTAATGATGCCAAATGGTTTATTTAAATTCTCTGAAATGTGAGTTCAGATAAATATGTCTATTGTGGCATCATTATGGAGTTTGGGAGGAAAATCAAATAGATGTGCTTCTAACACTCCAAAATAAAAGGCAGCACAATGGAGGGTGAGCCTTCCACGTAAAGATATTTTGGTGGACTCTGTACTCCAACATGTTGAGACTGAGGAAAACTTTGAGGCCTGCTTCCAGTCCATAAAGCTGCTGAATGACATTGAGAGACAAGGACCAGGCAGCAAAGATGTGACAGTCCAAGGTTGAGGGAAAATCTCAAAGGGTGACAGATATCAGGATCTTGTGCTCAGCTCTCTGCAGTCAGACAAAGAGCCTTCTGCACAGTTACAGCTGCAGCCCCAGGACTCCAGCTGCTACGTATCCAGTGAAGGAGCCTTACACCATGTCTCTCAGTAGACCCGTGGATGTCCCTCTGACTTGAAACTACCACCTGTCCTGCCTGCTTAAGTTCCAGGCCAGGAAGCTCAGCAGCACCCATGAGGCAATGAGCAAGTCCTCATAAATCTCAGGGGCACTGAATGGCCTGCTAACAGTGCAGACTTCCTGAGGACATTGAATTTCCTGCAAAGTGAAACCTGGCATCTAGGTTCTATCTCCATGTCTAATAACCCAGGAACTGCAAGAGTCGTGTCATTGATCTGCTCCTTGAGAGTCTGATGTCTGAGTTGTGCTCTTTCAGTCCCTTTAACCCTTGATTTTAGTTTTTATTCCCTAAATACTACCCTTGATAACAGTGTTTTTATTAAAATTAACAACTCCATATTACACATTGCCTTTCACTCTTGTAAGTGGTTTACTCACCATTGGTCCTATAGGGAGATTGTTTCCTGTGAACATGCTGTGGTGAATTTTTGGCTATTATTTATGAGAGTGACAGTCCATATATGTGTGCCATGGCTATGCAGGCCTCTCCAGTTTGAAGATGATGCTCAGCCTCTGTTGTGTCAGTTACATGGAGCTGTGGCAAGGTACATGGAGTTTTTTTTATTAGACATATTCCCCTATCATATCAGGCACATTCCCAGGATAAGATATGGTGTCAGTCTTACTCCCTGCTCTAAGTTTATTGTTTGCATTTAGAGCTATGTGTTTTCAGCACCCTGCTGGTACCGTTCAGGTCCTCCATTACAGTGCTTCCATATGAGTAATAGTTTATAATGATAAAAATATTATGTGCTAAATCTTTTAAGATTATACCACATATTCCATTTCGAAGCAGGCATGCTTTGGGGAGGGAGGGGCAAGATGGGCACAGATGACGCCTGCACCGTCTCTCCACAGAGGTTCATGGGATCGTCAAGGAGTCATTTTCTAAATCTTTTGCCCTGGAACAAAAGCGGGGTGCTCTGCACAGCCAACCATGACCAGTGATGCTCTGGGGTGAACCTGGACACAAAAGCATCTTCATAGGGAGAAATTAAGGATGAGGATAATGGTCCCATGACAAAGATCCAGGAAAGGAGACATGCATCAGTTGTGACCTTGGGTTTTTCTATGACCCATCATCCCCAATCCCCGTAGAATCTATTTCCTATGTCTCTCCTGGAAACATGAATAGGTACAGTTTTCTGGACCACATATTTGGACACATATCAGACAAAAATGTGTTTGTATCCTTTTCTCTTTACAGCAGGCCGTAACTGCCTTATCCTACTCCTTGTTTTTGTAGAATGACCTGATGGCATTGCCATGGAGGAGCAATGCTCTACTGTCCTTTCAGAACTTCTGTAAGATTTAAACACCACCACTCTTGTCGAGTAAATTATGTTACATATGTATGCGACACTAAGAAGGGGGTAAGCTATTCCACACTTTGTCAGTCACTGTTATCATGTCACTGAACACATGACTGGATCCCATCAGGTCATCAGACGTGCATCTATACTGTTCTGCAGAAGAGTACAATGTAAAACCTCATTGGGTAGGAGCAGATCAGCCTTCAAACATCGGCACAGTGTGTGGAAGTCAACTGGATGCTCGTTAGCCATGCAGCAGAGAATCCTCCAATTGTGCTTTCATACACGCATCCAACTTTCCAGGCTCCCATAACACAAGAACGCAGGGGAGAGATTAACACCTGAAATTTATTTTGTTTCACAAAAAGTAATCTGAATCTCAAAATGTCTGTTTGAATATAGTCTTCTAGACCACCAGGAATCTCCTAATATTTCCTTTTTTGATGGAATATGAGTTGCAATAAATCTTTCTCAAAACTTTACAAAATAGGAGGGAAAATAATTGCATCACTGACATAAAAAGTATTACCCTAGCATCTTCCCCAATCCACTGTCCTTGTTGGAGGAGAGGAGGATGGGTGCCCACTCATAATGCCCTATCTGTGTCAGGTGTGGACAACACCTCAGTTGACCTTGCAGACAGTGCCCACAGCATTCCCTAAGGATGGTCCTTGGCTTGACATTTTGGCCGTGAGAAGCCTCTCGACACTTTGAAGCTTTCTTCTCTCAGCACTACAATGAGGATGCTCTTTGAAACTAGTGAGACAAAGTTCTCCTTGTACCTTAAAAACACATGATCGTGCAATCACTCCATATCTCAAATACCTTAGCAAGGCCTTTAAAAAAAGCTTCTTTAGTTTTTCTGTGCCCTTCATGTTAAATTTCATTTTGAAAGCCTTCAGCTTTTTTCAGTATGAATATGGCATAACCTCTCCACATACACAATTGAAGAGTGGAGTCTTCTCTGTCTAACCCTCAGATCCCAATGGGCGAGAATGAATGATACAGTCACTGACTGTACATTCTTCTTTGTCCTCTCTAGTATGATTATGAGTGTCCTTGGAACTTCGAAGAGATTGGTTCAATGTAGACACTGAAGCCAGGAACAAGAGAGATGTGGGTGGTGTCCCTAGTACCATCTTTTCACGGCAGCTAGGGGCGGGTGGAACCTAGGACTTTGGGGTGGGTCTAAAGTGAGTGGGGAATATTAGAACTGTGGCCAGGGAAGACAGAACCCTGTGCCTCATATTTGTTATAATTCTCATGGCAGAGGCAAGGAGAAGGGCTACTACATATAACAGTCAAAAGTGCAATACTGCTGTGGATGGAATTCTAGATTCCTTGCAAAGGAGACGAGAGGTAGAGGCTCTGAGGCAGCATTTGAAAAGCTCTTTCTCACACACTGAGACTTTGTGGCTGTCTTCCTCTGCCCCTTGGCCCAGATTGAAAATATAATGACCAATGTATTTTCAAACCTGTGTAGGCCTAGTCCAAAGAGCCTAGTGCACAGAGCTCTGTGTGCTCCTCTATGGAAATGCAGGCCAAAGAAATACCGAGGCCCGCCATTTTGAATAACCTGCCTGGGCAAGGTCTGCTTCTACTTGGATGGTTACAAAAGCTCTGGATGGATTACAGTTGTCCCCAGACAGGACAATGCAGGACCTGAGACTCAAATGGTCAGTGTGGGAAGACATGCAGCCACTGATTCTGCTTCTCCTTCATTTCTCCCCAGATCATTATTCCTACCCCTGGTTTGTAGTCACCATGTAACAGCAGAGCACTGCCTTATACCTGCCTTATGTACCATTGTTAAAACTGAGAGTAGCTCAGGGAAGCGTCTGAAATTCATCTGGAGCCACTTGACACCTATCTCATCACCTGCCTAGAGCATCCAGTGTTCTCCAAGGCGCAAACCACTAGTGAGGTTAAAACTACAGTCTGAAAGACTGTGGAGGGGATTTGGCAGAAGCCAGACTTCTAAAAATGCACTGAAACCTTTTCTGTACTTGTAGGTTCACTGAAAGTGACAAAGTTTCCCAATTGTTCCCTTCCCCCAGCTCTTTCTACTTGTTCTGAGAAAGAGACATTTTGAGGTCTTATCTCTGGAGTCAGCTTCAGGACCACTGGAGAAGCCAGAGCCTGCTCTGCAGCCAGAGCACGTACCAGATACGCAGCTATATCTAAACACATGTATTCCCGATGCTACAAATGACAATGAGCACAGACAAGGAGGCTTCTTTCCAAAACTTCTAGTCACACTGATGGCACACATGGATGTGGTGAGCTTCGGAGCCCTGCTGGGAAGGACAGTGACATCCTTCTGCCACTAAAGGCCTCAGTCTAGTCAATGCCCAATTCCATTGTACTGAATCAAATGAAGTGCTAGATCCTGCTCACTGTGACTGTGGCCTAGGCTACTTTCCCAGCTGTGAGGAACTCCCTGTCTCCTCTGATTTTTAGAGTTTGTACATCAACCCTACCCGTCTCCCAAATGACTGAAAGTCAACTGCAAAAGGATAGAAGAAAACCAGAGTAGAAACAGGGCAACTTTGTGTTGGTGGTAACTTGGGATGCAGGCAGGTTGGTCTGTCGCCTGACTGTCAGCCTGGGAAGACTCACTGGCCTTTTCACTTGCTTCTTGCGCATTTCACATGCACCGTACCAATAAAGCAGACGTGCAAGCAGAGTACCCGAAAGCTGTGGTCAAACAAAAATGGCAATGAATCTGAAAAGGACCTGAAGGCTGCTGAAATTGTCAGAGATGTCATCTCCAAATAACCAAGACTGAGGATATTTCACGTGCTAGAACCTAGTGAGGACGTCCAGAGAGGGAAAATCTTTAAACATCAGTGATGCTTCAGCATCATCAGTGGGTGCTGTCAAAGTGTCTACATACAGTTTAAGCTTCCTGAGCTCTGTGTCAGACCACAGTCTCTAGACCAAGATGGGAGGCACTGTGGACTTAGGTGAGCTGAGTTGTGCCCAGATGACACCATCCACCTCCACAATTAAAGTCTGAGAAAATTGCACCTGGCTCCAGCTGGTTCCAGAGGACCCAAAAGGACAAGGAATTCCTGGGTCCTACAATTCAGGCCACCGTTACCCAGTGTATTCCTGTCTCTAATTCAGTTATTGCCACCTGCCAGGGGAATCTCAGGATGACTTCTGGAGACAAGGCCAGGACCCTAAAATACTGGATTAAGGCAGCCATGATAACTTATACAGCAAGACTGGCAATTTCCTCTAGAGGCCTGTACTCTGTCTGTCCTGCTCCCTTCGACTCTTATTACTGCAGTATTTGTCTAAGACCATGCTAGACCCCTAGACCCTGTCTGAGGAGTTCCAACCTACATGCCCATGGCAGGTGGGGCAGGAGGACTAGGGGGTGCTCTCATATCCTCAGGGTCTCTCTTAGGGTTTTCCTGGGGTCTTCCTCACTCTGAGCACTGTACATTGGAGCCTTCCTGGGCCCTCCCGTGTCACCTGGACTCTTCTGTCTCATCCAAATGGGAAATAGCATCTGAGTTAGCTATATCTGCCACAGACTGGTCTCTGATTCCACCCCAATTCAAACAGTTTATTCTCCTGCTTCTCTGGGAGTGCCTGAGGCTATCCAACTTCTCCATACTACAGATAATTGTGGCTGCTCTGCAAAGCACATCCAACCAAAGGTTGAGCAAGACATGATGAAAAGCAGCAAGTGGATCTGTCTTTGTCCACCTGGATGTTGTGGAACCTAAGGCCCTACAATATATCCAGTCACTGACCCCTGCATAAGCCTGGGGAGGTTGGCAAACTGGGGATGACAAGGACGAAGTAGCTTTGTATCAAGAGTACTGATTCTCCCTGAGATCCCAAGGCTAGAGTTTCTGACTTGAAGTAAGTAACATCAGTCTGCCATCAGGCTCAAATGTTGGCAAAGGGACTTCTGAGTGCTCACTAGATGCAGGGCGGGTCATCCTCCAACTGAAATACTAACTGTCAAATCAGCTGTTCAACGGAACTGTGGGAGGAGGGGTGATGGTGTTGCAGCTCTCCCCTTGTCCCTTGCATCCCTTTGTTTTCCATGAATCTTGCTTAGACACTAGAAAAAAAATCCTAAAAACAAACTGAAAGTTGGTTAGTGGTGGGTCACTAGCTAGTATTTGCACTGTGGTACAACATTTAAAAATAATGAATTAGTTTTGTACTTACTGACCTAAAGAGATACCTGTGTTATGCCTCTTAATAAATAGGAATCAATACAGGAAAGTATTTAAAAATTGCAAAATCTTTCTATGTGTGTATTTAAATTTCCACAAAGAAGGAATAAAACCCGGTACCATTCAAAGCCAATGTTAATATTGATCCCTATACAGCAGGTTACAAAAGGTGGGTGTGGGAATTGAATTTATTAAATTGTCATTAAGAACACCTTTTTCTATTGATGTTTGAGACAAGCATAATAAACAACGTTTTAAAAAGCACATTGAATTGAGAAGAGACTGCAAAGTTTGTGCATGTGTGTATCTCAATGTTTATAATCATGGTGTCTTGTCACTGTTGCTAGTAAACTATTTCTGCACTGTTTTTAGTATTTGATTCAGTAAATACCAAAAAAATAAAATCATCTAGCTGGACAAGAGGGGACTATAAGTAGAGAAAGTTTAGATACTAAATCTATCCCTTAGATGCAGGTACTCCTCCGCTTTTTGACCAATATTCTTCTTTTACCTAGTGAAGGGATTAACTGTTTTCTGTTAAAATTACTTCTTTATTATCTGTTGCTCCTTTGGGATTTAAGGTTTTCATAGATTCAGAAACAAAGACTTTCTTTATTCTTTTCTCTTTGGAATATAGTCAGTAGATATAAACTACTAGAAGTTCACATGTATTCCCTAAACTGTGGAAAGAAAAATAGGAAAAAGAGGGAGGGAGGAAGGAAGGGAAGGTGAAAGATCTCAGATGTAGAGCTTGGTGCATATGGGGTCTTTCAGCTCTGTCACCCCTCGCCCACCCCTCGCCCAGCCCTCGCCTCACCCAGTCCCCATCCTTTCTTCTTCATCTGTGCACCGCTCACTTTTCTGAGTCAGATTCCATATCCAAACAACAAAAAAGTTTATCCAACAACTCATCAATTTCTCACCTCCCTGCTCAACTTTCCTGGCAGCATTTCAGCCCCTGGTGGGAGAGCCACAGCCTGTGGCTCTACTTTCAGAATGGCCAAAGAGCACATCTGGATTGAGCATTTCATTTTCAATCCAAACCTGCTTGCATTAACGCTCTGTCATACTTAATATACACTGGCCAACATGTAGCCTCTTGGATTTGGACTCATTGGAGAAAGACAAAGCATGACATTGTTAGGGCTACACCAGCAGGGGGTATAATTCTTTGTAAAGCTATATAATATGTTCCAAATATATTGCAGCTGTTGATAGGTTTTATTACATTTGCAGTTAGGGACCTTATTATATTTGCAGGATAGATTTATTATATTTGCTTTTATTGCTATGGCCGTTTTCATATTTGTCATGAACTTATTCCATTTACGCCCATTGAGTTTATATCTTAAGTTTGCTACATGAGCAGGCTATGAATAATTTCACCTGTTGTTACATTTGCAGTCGATTTTCATTACTACTCTGATAATATTTCACAATGTCTGCAGGTGCTGCATTTTACATTAGTGGTTTGAATATTTTAAAGTCAGCAGTAATGGGGCAGAGCAATCAGCTGAAGAAAGGGCATGAAAGCCATCAAGTGCTGAGACCTGTGGCAGGTGAAGGAAACATACTGGGCTGGAAGAGCCGGCTGTGATCATTAACCTCGTTTCAGGAGTAGAAGTCCAAATGCCTCAAACCTGAGTCTGATGCACTCAGGTTCATACACTGCAAATTCTGTGTGTCTTATTGCTTCAAATTTCTAATATCTCCCACTCATGAACTCAATGGAGATAAAACATGAAGCATGAACTTGTGACACATGGATGTTTTCAAAGTACATCTAACCTCCTCTTGCACAGCTAGGAGACCATCATAAAAAATCGCAGTGCTGATGAGCATAAGGAGAAGATTTATCCCTATTATGTGAATTTAGGGTGGAATTTGGCAGCATAGGCATGACTCTAGGTTCTTGCCTCTGACAGCCGCTGTGGGTGATTAAGAAATGGTGTGCTGGATGCAAACCTCTTTTTGAAGATCTGTGGCTCATTATTGCAGTTAACATCATCAGCAAGAGGCAATTTAATGCAAGAGGAAACCTGGAATAATTACAGTATATGCTGGTAGTGCAGCTGCAGAAGGAAAATAATCATTATTACAGAAGCTTAAGTTTATTGAGTATTTACTGCTGGCCAGGTACAGTCATAAAGTTTGTTACATGTAATAAGTTAATAAGTCCTCCTAACAGCCCTGTGAGAGATTTGCAACAATTAGCTCCATTTTCCAGGTGAGAAACTGAGTCACAGAATTAAAAAACTAGCCCAAAGTCCCAGCATCTGGACAGAAAGAACTATTTATTTTATTTATTTATCTATTTTGAGACAGGTTCTCTCTGTAACTCTAACTGGCCTTGGACTTACTACAATCCTTCTGCCTCAGCCTCTGGAGTGCCGGGATTTCAGGAGTTGGAACTAGTTTTAAACTCAGATAAACTGACTTCACAGACCAATGTATAAAAAGTATAATAATTAATAATTAATAATTATTATAGCTCTTTCTCCACCTTAATCAAGAAAGACAGCCTCCTAGGCTCCAATCAAGTGAAGATTTATATTATGCTTTATGCTACACTCACTGAACATTTTTTGACCAGTGAACGAATCTACTGGCTAATACTTAAATGCATTTTGTACCAATTACCTGGAAATTCACTAATTTTCAGGAATAGCTTGCTCTTCCAAATTATTTAGGAGCACTGTGGACATTATTCAAAGGGAATGAACATGTGTTAATTCTCCTTATAATTCAAATACTTTCAACACATGAGAAAATAATGTGTACTGACATGAACTACTTAGGATCATAGCATAAGTACTGCTCAATCATCCCTCAAGCCAAAGGATCAGAGGTGGGAAGACCAGCTCACTGATAGTATGATGGTGTAACACCCAGGAGCACGTACATGTTCCTTTATCTGTAAAAACAGGTTATATTAGCACTTGCTCTAACTTCTTCTCAGGTCATTATGAGATATTAGGGTTATCAGACTTAATAAATAAGAATGTTGCATGCACAGTTACCTTCAAAATTTAAATAAAAAGATAAATTTTTAGTATATCCAATACCATACTTAAGGCATGTATAAGCTAAACGCACATTTTTAATTTTTTCTAAAATTCAAATTTAAATGGACATTGTGTGTTTTGATCTACCAGAAATATGAGGACTGAATGAGGTAATATGTGAAAATATAGTTGAAAACTTAACATTAGGACACAAGACACTGAAAGAGTAAATATGACTGATCTTTCTGAAATAGGAACATATGCTCAGGGAGGTCTTAACACAAGGGCATTCTGTTGATTGCCTTCCAAAGGTTTGTTCCCTAGTAGATGAAAGTTCTATTCGTGGCTTTGGGGAGAGACTGATGCTCAGCTATGAAGCACTGAAAGCCAGAAGACGCCAAAGATCCTTTATGTTAGAGTTTTTCAGAGCTGGTAGATGCTAGAATGTGTACATGGGAAGTGACCAGGTTGAATGCTGTTACAAACACTTCGTGGCTTTCATCTCAAACTCCAATGCATACCTCTGTACTGGCCTTTAAATTCAAACATTTAACAATATTCTCAGATGATTCTGATGAGCACCAGTGATTGAGAGCCACTTACTTTTTTTTTAACCCCAGTTGCTTTCCTTCTAAGAGCACAACTGCCTATGACCAACAATAAGACAACCTTTGCCCTGAGATCAGGCCATAACTTCAATATCTATAATGGGCAGCAGATGAATGTCGGCTGACTATCCAATGTCACCTTGTCTTTTCCACATGTGATCCTTAGCAGAACACATTTTTCCAGAAGGCTCGTTTTTGGTCCCAATAGAATATTAAATGGACTGGATGCTCATGCAACTGAAAACTACAGACGACAAATTCAAGGCAGCATTTAAAATGGTGGAGTGGAAACTAAAGGCAGAGTTGTATCCAGGTCTCATATGATATTAGGCTATGAAGGCAGTAGCAACATTATATGCTCTCTCTTTGTCTCAATCTATCTCTCTCTTCCCTCTTCCCTCATGTTCTGTGTTTCTCCCCTAATCTTCTAATATGCTACACCTGTAACTTCTCTGGCCCAACATAGCTAATAGAGTTATGATTGAATCAAAGACAGTGATTGACTAGCCTTCCCTGAATCACATGTTTGTCTGGTATATGGAATTGGTCAAATCCTCCCTGGTCACAGAAATTAAGTCAGGAGGTAATGAGTAGCCACGCCAGAAATAATGTCTTTTCTGAGAATAAAATCTGTTGGGTTTTATTATAATAGAGTATAAAAATAATGAAATGACAACTTTTTCAGGGCTCATAATTAAGAGAGAAAAGTAGGAAAAATGTCACCAGAGCTTTACTTTCTAACAGATATCATATATAGTCTCCTTCCATTAAATATTCTGGTAAAAGTGGTTTATTGATCAAAGTGTTGGAAAACACTGTGCTTTTGGAAAGCATCTACTTTGTAGGGATTAAAAAGGCAAACTACTGTATCAAAACTTTGACAAAGGGACATATTATCAAAAACTTTAAAAATTTTATCTAATCCAGAATTTCTAAAATTTCCAAAATCAGGCCAATGAAGGGTCCTTGTGCATCAGACGATGAGCATGACAATGGCTTACTTCTGCAACTCAAAAGCAATGGTTTCCATCTTTCTTTAGGCCCAGAGATTCCAAAATCATGTAACATGTCAATTTGGAAAACCTCACCTCTGTACATCACAAAAGAAAATATTCTCAACTGGAGAGCGTATAGGTAGATATCAGACCCTCTTTATGCATAAACTAACCTGAAAAGAGCCCTTCCTTCTCAGTCTGACATAAGATCATGCTTTCTACTACCGACTTATTGATAGAAGCACTGGCTCCCAAAAGAACAGCAAGGAGTTATTTTCTGAAAGAAAGAAAGAAAGAAAGAAAGAAAGAAAGAAAGAAAGAAAGAAAGAAAGGAAGGAAGGAAAAGAAAAGAAAGAAACTTGCTACATAAGAAAAAGTCCATTCATTTTCTCCAGCATCAGCATACTGTAATTATCATCATTACCACCAAAGAGGTGGATAAAAAATTTCATGCCACTTGCCTATTTAGGGCATCTCTTTCTCATTGATGTCAATATGCAATTAATGAACATCAGTTTTTCACATGCTTTAAGTTCTTAGTACTTTTTTCTTCATTTAAGAAATGGAGTCCCGAATCATAATGACATTTGCTGTTAACAAAGAAATTATTCTCTGCTCCATAGTAACAAGGTGAGTATGTCTTGTTGATTCAAAAGTGAGTGTTACCAAACTAGTTGCCTAGAGCTCTGAAGCCAGGGTCTCCATTTACCTCAGTTTTAGTAAAAACTCTGACTCTTCATCTCTTTATTTCCTGAATTTTAATTTTTTTTCTGTACCAAGGCTGAAAGTTGTTGTGTATTGACCTCCACAAATTCGAGTATTTAAGTACAATGGGCCAACAACCTTCAGAAAAGTCAAGAAGTTGTTTAGGGAACAAAATACCAGACAAAGAAAAAAAAATTGGCATATAGCTTTATTGTTAAGGCTTTAGTGTGGCCTGGAAGGAACTCTGTCCTTGGTGAATCATTATGGTTTATGGCAGCTTTGTTCACAGGCAAATGGTTTCATGGATATAGGTAAGGAGGCTATTTTTAGTCTGCTTAGTGATAGAAAATATAGACCCTTTGATCCTTGGCAAACACATTTTGCAAGGACCGGGCAGACTTGGACAGTTCTACTTTAGTGAACAGCCCATGCTGGCCTTGCTCTGTGTAAAGCTGTAGCCTGATTTTGAACTACAAACATGTGGCTTGACTTTGCAGATGTCTGTGAGGCAGAGATTAGACTCTGTGAGTATGATGACATTAAGATAAAAGAGAGAGTGAAACTGAAAAGATCTCTAACATGTCTTGCTTTATGTTGCCCATGAAGCAGATAGGAGGGAGAGGTAGCTTTCTTTCTTCATACCTGACAGGCTTCACCTGAGCTTGTTAATTTTGTCTTTAGCCTTCCGGTAATATTGAGTAGAGTAGCTCTAACCGAGTGGTGTATGGCTTCAGGGAAAATTCAATAGGCTACTGGGTCTGAGTGGAAAAAAAGAGTTCAAAAGCTCACGACATTCATTCGCCTTGATAAGTGTCCTAAATTTTATGAAAACATGAAAATAACAGATTGCATACAGGAAGTGATAAAAGTGATCTTTTCGTTTCCGTCTTCGTAATTCCCATGTTTATCTCCACCTGCTGAGTAAGAACTCAGGCAGAGAGAAGAAATGCTTATTGATGAGGCCTTTAAAACACTAAAGAAAAAGAGATTTGCATTTGTTTTTAGGTTTTCAGTTTTTGAAGGTATTCTTTTCTTTCTGACTTCAATTTGTCCTCACAAACATACTCCATATGTCCAGAATTGTGATGCCACCTTCTTTTGCCTTGTTGTTCAGGACTGCTTTGGCGACTCTGTGTCTTTTTTTTGGTTCCATATGAATTTTAAGATCATCTTAGATACTTTTTCTTTGCTGGGACAGAATACATGGCTTCACAATTTAAGAAAGCAAAGACTTACTTTCGCTCACAGTTTCAGAAGATCTCTGTCCACTCGTGGGTGGCTGGCAATGACGGAAGCACATAGCAGAGTCCTAGCTGGAGGGCTATTTACGGTATGGCAGAACAGAAGCCAAGTGAAGAAAGAAGGGAAAAACTAGTGTACACCCAACCTGGTTCTGCCTCGGTAACTCATCGTAGTTAAGCCCCAGTTATCGGCTCCTTCCAAGTCAACTCGAATTTTCTACAACTCTTAATAGTACATGGTTCCATAGGTATTCCACACAGTTCAAATACGTGAGGCTTATGAGGGACAGTCTAGATCCAAGCCACAACTTCAAGTTCTGTGAAAAATGTTTTGGCGTTTTGAGAGGAACTGCACTAAATCTGTATATCAGTTTTGGCAATATGACAACTTTGACCACATTGCTCCCGCCTAACCAGGAACAGGTGTTGTCTGTCCATTTTCTAAGATTCTCTTCAATTTCTTTTTCAATATAATTTAACTTTAATTGTAAAGGTCTTTCACTTCCTTAGTATTTTAATTTTTTGATTAGCTACTGAGAATAAGAATATTCTTCTCAGTGAGGTCTTTGTTAGAATAAGGTAATACTATTGATTTTTGTACTAATTTTGTGCTGTATAACTTGGATAAATAGGTTAATTATTTCTAAGTGTCTTCTGGTGGAATTTTTGGAGTCATCTTTGTACAGTATCATGTCATCTGTGAATAAGGATAGTTTGGCTTACTCCTTTCCAGTATGTATTTCCTTCATTTCATTCTCTTGTCTGATTACTCCAGCTAGGGGTTCAAATCCTATATTAAATAAGAATGGTGAGAGTGGCCAGCCTTACTGTGGTCCTGACTTATGGGAAATGCCTTCAATTTCCCCCTTTGATATAATATTGACAGTAGTTTCAGCCTGAATGGCTTCTATTCACTTGAGGTAAAGACCTTCTTGTATCTCTTTTCATTATTTTTTTTAATCATGAATAGATGCTGGATTTTGTCACAGGCTTTCTTCTGCATCTACTGAGATAATCATTTGATTTTTTCATTCGTTTTATTTATGTGGTGTATTAAATTAATTGATTTATATATTTTAAACTATCTTTGCATTCCTTGGATGAAGCCAACTTGGTCATGGTGAATGATCCTTTTAATGATTTATTCAATTTTTAAAATCCAATATCTTATTGAGAATTTTAGTTTCTGTGTTCATTAAGGCAATTGGCCTATACTGTTCTTTCTTTGCTAAGTCTGTCTGCTTTTTGTATCAGTGTAATGCTAGCTTCCAGAAAAGAGTTTGGTGATATTCCTTCTATTTCAATATAATGGAACAGTTTGAGAAATACTGTTGATAGGTCTTCTCTGATGTACTGGAAACATTTTGCAGTGAATCTGTCTGGTCATAGACTTTTCTTTGTAGGGGTATACTTTATTACTACTTTAAATTCCATATTTGTTAAGGCTGTATTCAGGGTTTCTATATCGTTTTTGGTTCAATTTTTTAATCTTGTATGTTTCCAGGCATTTATTTATTTTTTTCTCAAGAACCTCCCAATTTGTCGAAGTGTAAGTTGTCAAAATAGTTTCTTAAAAATCTTCTGAATTTCAACATTTCCTGTTGTAATTTCACCTTTATTATTTTTTAATTCAGTTATATGTGTTTTTTTCTTTCCTTCTTTTGGTTAGTTTGGCTAGAGATCTATGAATGCTTTTCATTGTTTTGAAGAACAACCTCCTCAATTTGTTCATCTTTTCACTTTTCTTTTAGTTTCAATTTTATTAATTTCTGCTCTGACCAATATATTTTTTTTTCTTCTACTACTTTTGGATTTGATTTGTTTTTCCTCCTGGACCTTGAGGTACATCATTAAATTGTTTATTTCAGATTGTTCTGTTTTCCTAATGTGTGTATTCATACTTACAAATTTCCCTCTTAGTACTGCTTCCATTGTGTCAAATAGGTTCTGTATTAGTTTGGGTTCTTTCAAAAGACAGAATTTACAGATTTTATAAAAAAAAAAACGGTCTATTAGGAAGGCTTACAAATCCAAGGATAGAAGTGGTCCAAATGGCTGCTCAGCCGTGAAGTTGATTTCCCGTCAGGAACTGCAGAATAGCCAATGATGAGAGAGTTTGCTGTAGATCTCAGGTGAAGACCAAAGCCTGAAGATCAGCAACTGAAGAGCCGCAACAAGCAGACAAGCACAAGTCAAGATGGGAGCAAATCTGTGCTGACGATCTGTGATGTGTGGCAAGTCAGTGACTGCAGACAATTGTGATGGTCAGAATTTTCCCAGGGGAAGAACTATAACAATGGTCCCTCTTCCTTCCTTTTATACTGGTGAAGTTCCAGTTGGCCCTCCCCCATCTGGGTGGGTGCTCTTTTCTCATTGGCCAGCCCACAAATGACACACACTCTAATCCAGACCAGTTCTTGACTCCCAATCTACGGCGGTTGACAAATCCTAATCCTAATGGAGGTGTGGTTCCCAATTCCTTCAAATTGACATAATCCCAGCAATCGACACAGGTTCTGCTATGATGTGTTTCCATTATTGTTTGACTCTAAGAAGATTTCAAATTTTTTTCTAGTATCTTCTGTGACCCATTGTTTGTTGACATTTTTAGTGCATGCATGTATTGTGTATTTCTGTAGTTTCTTTTGCTGGTGATTTCCAGCTTTATTCTACCATAATCTGAAAACATACAAAGTACTTCATTTCTTTTGTGTTTGTTTAACCATGACTTATGGAAGATGATATAGTGTATTTTAGAAAAAAGTCCCAGGGGCTGCTGAGAAAAAAAGTGTGTTTTGTTTAAGTTGGATAGAATATTCTGTAAATATCATTTAAGTTTAATTGTTCTGTAGCATAATGTACCTTTAATATTTCTTTGTTAATTTTTTGTCTAATTGACCAATCTACTTGTGATTGTGGAGTATTGAAACAGGTTATCCTTTAATGCCCAGCAGTTTTTGTTTTACAAAATTGAGTGCTTAAGTTTGGGTACACGTATATCGATAATTGTGACTTATTTCTGATAGATACTCAGTATAAAATAATCTTTTCTGATATGTTTTGGCTTAAAATCTATCTGTGGTGTCTGAGAGTGGTATTTCTATCTCTGATTGTTTTCTGGATCCAGTTGCATGAAATGTTAATTTCCATCCATTTATTTTCAATCTGTTTTTCTTTATGAGTAAAGTGCATCGCTTGCGGGCAACTAATTGTTGGTTTTATTTTTTGATCCAAATTGCCAATCTGTGTCTTTTGATAAGAGGGTTGAGACCATTAACATTGAGAATTATTATTGTGTTGTATTTGCTACATCCTGTCATCATTATGATACTTCAGTGTTATTTGTTCTATATTATTGTTAGTTCATTTTCCAATTTATTATTTCCTTTTCTCTGGGAATTTTATGCTGTTTTTTCTCCCCTTATCTTTTTCTAAGATCCCTTGAAGTATTTTCTACAATGTTGGGTTAGTGGTCATAAATTTCTTCAGGTTAGTTTTGTCACAAGAACTTCTAACTTCTCTTGTATTTTGAAGGAAAAATCTTGCTGGGATATGTGCCAGTCTGGGTTGGTACTTTGTCTACAGCTTATATGATTTTTTTGCTCCATGAACTCCTGGCCTTTAACGCTTGTTTTGAGAGGTCAAAAGTTATTCCAATGGGTTTGTCTTTGTAGATTACTTTCTGCTTTTCTCTTAAAGCTTTTAGTATTCTTTTTGTGTTCAGCATTTGATTATGGTGTATCATGGAAAGACTCTTTTCCAGTCAAATTGTTTGGTTTTCTATATGCCTGCAGTAGTTCAATGTTAATTTCTATTCCTCAATATTGTGGTTTGGTTTTGGAATGTCCCCCAAAAGTCTCATGTATTTAAATGT
Source organism: Ctenodactylus gundi (assembly GCA_004027205.1). Taxonomy (NCBI): domain Eukaryota; kingdom Metazoa; phylum Chordata; class Mammalia; order Rodentia; family Ctenodactylidae; genus Ctenodactylus; species Ctenodactylus gundi. The sequence continues at coordinate 92,859 of PVKB01000112.1, forward strand.
TGTAGATTGTCTATAGAACCATGTGCTGTTGGGAAATTGAGGCCTCGTCTGGAGGAGTGGATTACAGGTATGTAAATTGGATTAATGGTGCATAAATTAGGATTAATGGCATGTAGTAGGGGTTTACCACACCTTCCACACCTGGATCCAGGAGGTGCTGATCACTGGGAGGAGACCTGGAAGGATATATAAGCTGCTTCCTGCCTTCCTTGGACTACGAGTCTCAACTAGTCTCAACTTGCCTTGTTTATGAGGTCCTGAGAAGCTGCCTCCACCTCTGTCTCTGCCATGTACTTCGATTGCTGCCAGCCGCCCCTGAATGGACTGTGGCCTTCTGAAATTGTGAGCTAAAAATAAACCTTTCCTCCCCTAAGTTTGTGGATGTTGGGTACTGAGTCACAGCTATGAATAAGTAACTAAGACACTCAATTTGGAAAATTTTGGTATAATTTCATGGATATTCCTTATACATTTGTGTTGCTCTCCATGTTCTCCAGGACTCTCATAATTCTGGAATTGTTTTTCTCTGTTTCCTCCATCTGCTGTTTCTTTCTTGTCTTTTTGTATTTCCATCATCACTAATAATATGGTCCAACTTATCAAATTTCTCTTCAAAATCCAATAACCTGTCTTCATAATGCTCAGACTGATTTTCATATGTTTCCCTGAGAGTTTTTCATGTCCTAGAATTTAGCTTGGAGTCTTTTCAGCTTTTCTACTTCTCTACAGAAATGTTCTTTCATTTATTGAACTTCATTGTTTATCTTTTGTGTGTGTGTGTGTGTGTGTGTGTGTGTGTGTGTCCTCAATATGACCACCAAGCTTTTTATTACTTAGTGTTGTTTCTTTGACTAAATCTTCCTTGAACTCACCAAGTATCCTCTGCATTTGATTAAGCATATGTTATTTGAGCGTATTGGCCACTAGTTCCACTTGTTTTTGTGATTTCTTTTCCTATGAGTTTGGCTACTTCAGAGAACCATGTCAGCGTCCAGGGAGTTGAGCTTTTTGTAGATGACTTTGAACATCATCTTGTTTTCTCATGATTTTATTATTATGGTTGTTGATCAGGTAGTATCAATGAACTCCTTTTCTATAATGGAGATTTCTTTTGTTACATTATTTTCTTAGAATTTCTTTCAGCATTTTTCTTAGACTTTAATATTTATGCCCACTTTTAGCTAACTCAGCTATTGGTTGGAATATCTTCTCAGTGATCAACCTTCTGTTTGTTCCCTGATCTCCTCTCCACTTCAGTAAAGAAGAAGTAAATTACAGTATTGAATGTGCTTTAAAGACAGACTAATTATGAGCCTTTATTTGAAATCAGGGTCAACACCTCTGCTACCACGTACAACACGAAGGAAGGTTTATTATTGTAGTATAATCTAAGACTAATAATTTATTGGCAGAAACTAATAACCAGTTTAATCCTATAACTACTTTCCCCTTAACATTATAAGGCATAGTCTACACCATCAATGGATTTATCTGAATAAACTTAATATTGATTTATCTAAAAAATCCATTAATGTCAATGATTTTTCACTATCAAAAAAATAGTTCTATATATTGCTTGTCTAGGCTAAGCCAGCAAATATATGTTATCAACACTTAATAAGCTCTAATTGTTTTATTTTTTAACAGTAGGATAAATATCACTATCAATGGTTAAACTTGATACATACCAGCTATTGACAATCACAACAAATTCTACTTCATACATTTACTCCACTTTTACATTAGAAATATGATTTATTCTACTAATGGAGGTATCTATGCATATTGTCTAGTTACTTATTAGAAGAGTTTGTTAAAAGTGACACTGAATTATTGTTAATATGGAAAAATCTAATAATTTATGTCTAGTTAAATAACATAAAATTTTTAACATGTTAGCAGTTGTAGCTGTGAATTATTAATGCTTAACAATACTATTAATAAGAGTAGTAGGGCTGGGAGACAGCGGACTGAGACCACGCCTGAGCTTTAGCATTATGATAGAAGGGAGAGTATATATGCCAAGGAAAAGCAAAATAAAACTCCAGCCCAGATCAGAAGAATCTAGATATGCCCGAGCAACAGAGAAAAAAGTAAAAAGTAACAAAGTCACAAGTGAGATAGACCGCCTATGTCTCCAGAATCCGTGGAAAGGCTTTTTGAAAACAGCATAAAGAACATCTTGAGCGAGAAAGAAATACAGAAACTAACAGATAACAGAAACAAAAAGAAAAGGAAAAAAAAAACACAAATCAATATGAGAAAAAAAATACAGGCTCAGTATACCTACAGAGAACCACTCAAGAGAGACCTATGTCCAAAAAAATTTTCCTATATTATTTCAAAGTTTCCAGATCCATGACCTTTGATTTTTTGCCAACCCAGAGAGAGTGGGGGACCCATTTTTCTCTCCCTGTGTCTCAATCTGCAAAATTATACAACTCTGAACTGCAGAGATGGGAGGATGAGAAATCTGAATTTCAAGACTCATATTCTTTGGATCCAAATCTTTCAGGTGGACTAATGTCTTTTTCCCCCTTCTCTGCTGCCAATAATCTTTGAAATCCCTGGAGTATGACTTTTTGATAGACTATTTCCTGGAGAGCTCAGAGTGATTCTGAAACACCTATCTGGTAGATGGCTGACTGGCTGACATCTGCACGGCGCTTTCAGTCTACAGTTTCTAAACTCACAGGCCTTGCAGTCACAGGGCTTTCCCTGTTCTTGCAACCTAGCAGGCTTTTGTCATACTGTTGCCGAGGTCCCTTTTTGACTGTGGCACACAGCCACAAGCTTATCTGATCCTTTCTAGGCTGCTGTCCTGACTGAAATTCTCCCCAGGTACCAGTCACTTGTGATCCACAGGCTGGCTGAGCATGCCTGCCTGTGATGGCCAGAGCCACTTCTGCACAGTCCTTAAGCTCAGGGGCCCTGTGGCTGTCTGTTTTCACAGCCCAAAATTGAATGGTGTCCAGCTCACTGCAGACCCTTTTTATCCTTTGTGCACAGCTGCTAGAGTGCCTGGTTCCTTCTAGGCTGACATCTTAGTCAAAATTCTCCCAAGGCACTCTCTGCTAGAATCCCAAGGCTGACTGTGCATATGTTTCCTAGAGGTCTCAGGCCAACTGGTATGGCTAAAGGTCGTTTTCTTGTCTGAAGTTGCGCTCACGTGGCAGCGTTAAAGGTTTTCCTGCTGGTCCTTGGGCCACCTCTCAGATCCAGTTGGTCCTCTGTTTTGCTAAGTTAAACATAAGGAAAATTCCTTTACTAAATCGCAGTCTTCTATTCTTCTCTTTAAGTCCGTGCAGACCTGCTGACCACTGATGAAGCAATCCTACTCTGGCCCTTTTGTCCTCACCTTAAATTACGACTTTATTTAGCAATTACATGCATTGGTTTTGTTTGTCTGTTTATATAGCAACATTGATAACTAAAAGATATTTTGCAAGGTCCTGACAGCTCCATATCAGGCATGAAGAAGAGCAATGATTCATGCTAACTAGCAACCTCCACTTTTCTCTCTGTAGCTAGAAGTTGCAAACAAGTCATCATTTTCAAAATCATGCCTTTGAAATTATTCTCCCATACCATGATATGAAGTCAATGGAAGGTTAGCGCAGTCTGAAGCTAAGTAAAAATCTCATCTACTAAGTTCTACAATTCAAAAACAAAGTCAGACTTTGACCACTTCTAGGAGTAAAATTCTTGCTCATCAATATATCCAAAATCAATTTAGATAATTTTATTTTTAATTTATTTTGTATATTTTTTACATTTTATAAACTGTGCTACAACTGGTGCTGAATCCAATAATTTTGATGATGTAGATTAAAGAAAAAAAAGAATAATGTTCAGTTGATATGGTGGTGACAGAACAAATACCTGTGAATTTTATCATTCAATTATCCCTTTATTTTTAGTGTTTTTTCTTCTGCTTGCAAGCCATTTTTATATACAATAACACAATGGCTTTTTTATGGGAAAGAGAACAAAACAGGGCAAATATTACCATTTCTATTACACGATTGGGAAAATACTAGCAGAACTAGAAATTACATTTTCTGAGCTTTTCCAAAACAAAGTTTTCCCTTAGTCTCCAGTGATACATTTTTCTTGAGGAATAGAAAAACATATATAAGTAATGTATAATTAGAATTGAGTTAGTTTCTTTAGTTTGCTTGGCTTGCCATAACTAAAAGCCATAACCTTGGAGACTTCTATATTAGAATTTATTTTCTCACAAATCTCAAGGCCAGAAATCAGGGTGCCAGCATGGTGATGTTCTGATGAGGACTACCTGCCCAGCTGGTAAGTGGCTGCCTTCCCACTGTGTGCACTTGTGTGGTTTTCCCCTTTCTCTGTGCATGTTAGAGAGATGCAGAGTTCTATCTCTGGCTCTTATAAGAGGCCACCAATTCTGTTGGATTAGGATCTCACCTACCTTTTGGACCTCAGCTAACTTTAGTTCCCTCCTCAAATACCTGTCTCCAATTGCAGTCATATTGGAGGTCATGAATGTGGCAAAGACACAAAATAATCCATAAAATCAATACAATAAAATGTTATTTTTAAAGAAATCTAAGTATTCTGAGGCCAGTGAGTTTAGGACTAGCCTGGACTATAGAGTGAGACACTGTCGAAAGAAAGAAAGAAAGAAAGAAAGAAAGAAAGAAAGAAAGAAAGAAAGAAAGAAAGAAAGAAAAGAAAAGAAAGAAAGAGAAAGGAGAAAAGAAAGAAGAAAGAAATAAAGAAGAAAAGAAGTCTAACTACGGTTTCATCATCTAAAACACAAGAAAACAGCAATGTTAATACACTATGCAGATTCCTTTTTGTGTTTGGTACTAGGCCTGAAGCTCAGGCTGTCATGCTGGGCTATATCCTTAGCTCTGTATTGTTATTTTTGATTTTGAGACAAAATCTCCCTAAATCGCTTAGTTGCACTGATAGGCTCAAATTTTCAACCTTCCTGTCTCAGCTTCCTGGACTATTAGAATTACAGGCCTGTGCTACAGGCCAGGCTATTAAAATTTCTTGGTTTACTTCTAAGGTGAAATCTTTTTGGAGTACTTATATTAGGTATATTTTTGTTTTTTGTTATTTCTAAAAGTATAAAGAAGAAAATGCTCCCTTCCATATGAAAACAGGTTTATTTTGTGTGTGTATGTGTGTGTGCATGTGTTCACATGTCATTTTCTATTTGGTGCTTATGTGAGATTGCAAGAAGGAGGTTTTATTCATGCTCAGTGCCTATATAAAAAAAGTAATCTTATCTATAAAAATAAGCAAATAAAGTATATAAAGTATATTATATAAATACCAATGAACTCTACATAAGAAAACATGAAAAAATTGTAAACTAACAGAAAAAAGAATAAAATCATTGGCAATAAAACATATGAGAATTGAAATTATAAGGTAAGTGTATTATGTATCAGATGACTAAAAATTATAAATTCCATGTGAAGATAAATTTTTAAAAATAATTACCTTTATACATTCTGTTTACACTGTAAGTTAATAAGATACATTAAATTTTTCTAACGTTGACTGTAGAACATATTAACTGGTATTATCTAATAAGAATATTACTCTAAAACAGTTCTGTATTAGAGAAATTGAAGAATTTATGTATTTACCAATGAAAAGAAATGTGATTTAATTTTGTCTAAATAAAATGCATGATGCCATTTAAATAAGTATGAAAATTATAGAAAATGAAAAATCATTTATATTATAATAAATGAAAACAAAAAATTTTAAATGCCTCAAGATTATAAGAGGAAATGTGCACATAGACAAGAGTCATCTGGGAATGTTTGTGTATGCATACAAACACAATCATACAGTAGAACAACATATACAGGTATCCATGCACATGTGTACACATATATGTACACACATTCACAAGCAGAAACACACAACTGTGTTTAGGCTTTTAGACAGAATCATCAATCCTGTTTTCAAAGATTTTTTTTTCCTTCTTATTTACTGTAATCTGTGAAGGAAAAGTAAAACTTTTGGGAGAAAAGATTAAACAAAATAAAAATAATTTCATTTTCATACAGGAATTTTATCCATAAATATTTGTGCATCAAATGGTAATTTTTCTCAGCTGACCTAATATACTGATACAATAACAAAAATTAAAATGGAAAGGAAAGAAAAATAGAAATTGGTTAGCAAAATATATGACAATAGCACCCAACTTTAATTGTAAGATTTTACTACTCTAACATTAATAAGAGAACTTTCAAATCTATATGCTGTGCATGGGCGAACCCATAAGTAGAGATGTGTTTGTGTGTATTTAATAATATTTATGAAAAGGTTTTCTTATTTTCTTCTTTGTTCCTATACAAAGATTTGCATAATGTGGGTATTTTATAAATAACCCTAAATTGAATTTTCTTTAGATCATATTATGAACTTAAACAACAATATATAAATATGTTTACAAAAGTTATCTGATAAATTAATTTATCTAAGGTGTAAGACACTTCCATGTAATTAAAAAATAGGCTGGGGTTGTTGCTCAGTGTGAAGGGCCTAGGTCCAATCCCTAGTACTGCAGATTAATAATAATAACAATAATAATAATAATCACAATAATAATAACAATTTTAGGAACTAGGTATATTAGGCACAAAAAAATAAAAGATTTTTTTTTTTCTTTTAGAGTTGTAAAGATTGAAGTTCGACCTTACTCATACTAGGCCAGTATTCCCCAGTGAGCAGAAAATATGGGCTTATTAAATGATTGAATGAACAAGCTATTGCTAAATAATTGGATTCTTTTTTAGGTTGTCTCTTCTAGTGAATTGTTACCAATCTCAGTGTTTCTCAAACTTTGGTCCTTAATCACCATTACAGAATCATCTAAGAATCTGGTGGAAATTTAACACTCAATCTGTCCACAAAAATTTGAGAGTGAGCCTTGAAGCTTGGCTTACAAGTAGACTGAGCAATTCCGCCTCACATAATGCATATTTTTGTTTGAAAGCCAGTTACGTAGCCCAGTGGATCTTCTGCCACGCATTCCACTGTCCCCATTCTAGGAAAATAACAGGAATCATTTGGGTCCATGAAACACGTACTCTACTGAGATTCCATGATGTTAATGTTACGTTTTATATAAAATTAAGAAAATTTATGTAAAATTTCACTAAAAATATAAGTAGCCTCAAAAGTCTAAATGAGACAGATAATCTAGTTGTTTTAGGAAATGCCTAAATAATGAAAAAGAGAAGACAGAGCCTGAAATATGTGTATCTTTAGGTAAAATTTAGTCAAACTCTAAGGCAAAATTTGGATCAGGATAAAAGCCTGAGGAAAAAAATCAACCACAGGTCCTCACCGGAGAAAAATTCATACTTTGGGTACTGATAACCAAATTGAGTTCAGGACACAGCACTGTCATCATCAGAGATCTCACAGTCTCTAAGTCCTTCTGTTGTGAGAAAATCTTCATTAAATGTGTATATCTCATTTCTCCAAGCAGGTCCTTTTGAAGACAGGACAGTAAGTGTGATCAGCAGAAGGAGAAATGCTGTCAAAGATGATATTTTCTTGTCTGTGAGTCTGTGCAAGATAGGAGCTATATCAAACAGGATCAGTATGAGAAAAATTTAAATGGACATTTCCTGCAAAAGCCATATAGGAAACATTCCATAAACACACAGAAAATAATGTCAGATTGTCATCACTTGAAAGATTACATGCACTACTGTGCCCCTTGGTTTCTACTGGTGAATGAGAAAATGGTTATTTAGTGCAACAGAATGTGTATGTGTGGTTATATGTGTAAAAGCTTTCTTAAAATATATGATGGCTCTAAAAAGTAGGAAAAAAAAAACATAGTACATTCTCCCTTAAAAAGATTGCAATTGATCCACAATGATAACTCAAAATGCAATCAATTTCAACAGTTTTTAAGTAAACCAGGCCTTGTACTTATGAAATGACAAAGTGATAGGGAAAGCTGTGTTGTCTCCCACTGAGTAGAATGTAGACAGCAAGTCAGATATATGGTGGATAACGACACAGTATCAAAGGATAGAGTGGCTTAGAGAGGACATCCTGATGAAGGGTAGGAAGAGAAACAGGGAAAGAATGATCAATTTAAGAGAATAAAAAAAATGGTGTGGAGGGAGTAATAATGTTCTCCCAAAGGGGTCCACACACTAATCCCTGCAGTATATAAATCTGTTAGGGCAAAGGAGAATTACAGTTCTAATCACCTGACTTTAAGATTGTGGGATTATCCCAGATTATCTGGTATTCACTCTGTAATCACAAGATAAGAGTCAGAGAATGATGAGAGGCTATAAGACAGTAAATGCAACTGTGACTTTCTTTAAATATTATAAAGAATGTAGATTCAAGCCCAGGTGGTCACACACAGTGACATACAGGAAATTCCTTGAGAAGTGAATTTTCTTCAATTGATTTGCAAAGAGAACATGAGAATCTAGTATTTTAAACTTTACAATGTATTGCATAAAAGGTGATAGAAGAAAGATTTAGATCAAATATATTAGCAAGGCTAAGGGAAAGAGAAAGCAATGCAAAAAGTGTCACAGGTTGAGTCTGAGAACTCCTTCAGAGTCTCATGTGTATGTAAGATGGACTGTAGCAGAGGGTGCACTACCCTCACCACTGGATAATCCATTGATGATTTCATACAACTTTACAATGCAGGGCCTGATTGGAGGAATGGGCCCCTCATCGTGTGACCTGGGAGGGTGTCCATAGCTCCTCCCTTCTCTCTCGGTGCCTGAGCACCTTCCAGTGAAGAGATTTCCTCCTCCATGCCCTTCCATTATCACTATAAACCTCTCTACCTTTAAATTGCAGCTGCCAGATATTTTGTTCCACTTTGGGAAAGCGATTAAGATGAATGTAACGATCATCATTATTTTTCCAATCAGGAAGAGCTCCAAGATTCAGCATTGTCATAGATTCACAAAAAGAAATACACAAGTATGTACTTATGGTTACAGTATAAATTAAGAAATGTCATCTGCTATCAATTCAAAGCTGAAAACGGTTCCTAAATGATTCGGTTACCATGTGGGTTGTGTTTCTCTCAACCAACAAGAGTCACCAAATAGAAGAAATGAATTCAAGTACAGGAGGAATCTCTGGACAAAAACTCCATCTCCTTTTTATATCTTTTAGACCGAACTAGAAACCTATCACCTTACACCTCATTAGGTTCAGAGAAGGAATAATTTAGCTAATCATTATCCGGCCTTAATGATGCGTGGAAACAGGCTGAGCTCAGCTGCAGTCAGGCCGACCTATTCTGGGGAAAGGGCAGCCAGGCCGTGGCAGCTGCTTCTTGGCTTTAAACAGATGAGAGTGAGACCAACTGATGGCAGAGGGCAGAGGACAGGAAATAGCTCCTTTCAGTTTTGATATTTCAATATTCCTGTATCGTTGGGGTCTCCACATGCTGTAATCCAGTGGAAGGGTAAGGTCAAAAGACAGCTGGGTATTTGCTAAGTGAATAAAAGAGAAATTTGAACATTGTGGAATTCTAGGAGGAAAAAAATGGAATGAAGAACTCAGAGATTCTACAAAGGAAATTTTGTGTGGTCACCTGGGCCACTCTGCCCGAGTTTATGCCTACCATACTTCATTTTCTGCCTAAGCTTCTCTATTTGCTTCCTTGGGTGAATTTCTGTTTGATTTTTCCTGGCTGCTGACTGGTTCCTCTCGTGGTTCTTATTACAACTATGATGGAATTACCTGTTCATCTATTTCCTGCATCGGACCATATGATTCCTAAGGGTGTGAAAATGCCCTCCCAGCTCTGTGCCTTAGTTTCCCCATTGGCAAAATGATAGCCACGATAATGGCGCTAGCCTCGCAGAGTTGTACAAAGGCTAATATGCATAATTCACACCACTTTAAATTCCACTTGCCATATGGGAAGTGCCTCAGAGGCATTGTTCTCATTGCTGTTGGTAACTTTGGTTTACACAAGCAAAATCAGCCTGGCCTGGTGCCACTGCCTTGCCATCCCAGTACTCTGAGAGGGGAAGTAAGAAAGTCACAAGTTCTGGCCTCTCCACAGGAATCTGTCTCATAACCAGAACTAAAACAATGGGCTGGGAATGTATCAATTATAATCTAGGCCTTAAGGATCTCCAATTAATTTGGTTTAAAATTATATTCAGTAAAATTGTTAAAAATTAGAAGTTTGGTGGTTCAGACACTGGCCACACTTCAAGTACCTGACGGCTACCTGTGGTCAGTGGCTGCCGTATGAAACAGAAGAACAAGAGAACATGGGCCTCACCGTGTGTTAGGTAAAGCAGACAGTGTTTATCTACACTGTTCTATATCTGATTATCTAATTCCTTTATTTTATAAAACATTCTTCTGTTTTCCTAAAGTGAAGGACTACTTTGTCCATCTCTTTATGTCTAACACCAAAATGCACTTATTAGCTTAATAAAATTGACAACAGTCAGCTTTGCCTTTAATATTTCTTCCATATTCAAGAAGCAACCCAAACCTTTTTTCCCAAGTATCAGATCTGCAAACTACGCTTCTACTGCAAAATGCCAATAGAACAGTCTGTAAAACTTCAAAATAAGCAGATTCAGAATCCTCCTCCCCTTCTTTTTTGAGACAGGATCTTGCTCTGAAGCTCAGGCTGGTCCTGAGCTCAACATGTAGCCCAGGCTGACCTAGAAATCACAGCAGTCCTTATAACTCATATTTCCAAGTACTGAGATTACAGGTATGCATCCCCACACCTCACTTACTTGATACTGGTGAATTAAACTCAGAGCCTTGAACAAACTAGGCAAGTACTTTAACACTTAAACCACCTCCACCGCCACCTCCAGCCTCAGAACAGCTTAAAACCATTTCTTTTGTTTATTGTTTGGGATATTAGCAAGTGACACCGATACTCTCATACACACTAGAATTGATCTGTTTAAGACAGGTCTGTCACATATATCTTCCAGAGGTTGCTGTCCTCGTTTGCCTGGATGCACAGTTCAGTAGTATTTTCCTCTATTAGGATCTGGCAGCCTGACTAATAATGAAATGTATGTGGAACTTACACATGTAATTTTCAGTGTGGAGCTTTTAGGAAATAGTTTCACCTCCTACAAACTCTATTGCCCTTTCTGCCAAGTGGATGGAAAGGGATCCAAGACACTGGGGCAGAGCACATCTGCAAGGCGGAGTATTTGTGGTCCCTAAATCACCACAATGCAGAAAAGATATTCATCTGTTAGGTACATCTGGTTTGGAAAGCTATTGAGAAATAAGAGTGTATTTAACAAACCCTGGATATGAAGGACTTGCTTCTGGTAGAATCCAACATCGCTGTTACTAATAAGCTAAGTTGCTTTTTCCTCTGACCCAGATGTTTCAAATTCAGTCAGATATAAATTGTGCAAGCCACCAGAGAAGCATGTATTACACCTGAGGTATCCCTTCTCTGTCTTCACTGCTTCTGCCTCCACTGACGTCTTCTTCACCAGCTGTGTTAATTGGCCCATCATCCCTGCTAACTGTTATCATCTTTCTATCTTCCCTCCCAACCACAAACCAAAGTGATTCATCTGAAATGTGAATCGAAGGAACCACTGGTGACTGTCCATTCTTCATTATTAGTATGTTGAAATATGAGTTTCTAAACATAATTCTCATAAATGTATGAGAAACTGTCTCTCAATATGAAGCTTAACACTTATCAAATAGTTTAATAAGTAAATTCGCTGTTACATTCATGATAAATTCTGTGATGGTGATGGACATAGTAGTACAACCCCATGATAAGGCAATTGGGCTTACTCTAGATGGTCGTATAAGTCAAATCCTGCAATGGGTTGTAAAGCCAAAAATATGGCTGGCATTGCTGGAACAGAAAACAAAGTGATTCTTTGTGGAAGGTGAACTAGAGAAAGAGATAGGACCAAATATCTCTTGAATTTTGTTTCTAATTAGGAGAAAATGAAAAATCGCTAGAGACTTTAAAGGAAGGTTGCAACACTGATAAAGAACAAGACCATGTAGTACGTGTTACTCAAATGCCGGCTATTTTTCTCACGGTGTCCAGGTGAGAGGTGATGATAACTTAGATTAGATTTAGAGTAGGAGCCCTATTTGAGATGTCTGTAGCAAGTGACACTGATGAGAGTTTTGCTAGAATAAGGAGTTGGAGGACCGTGGGCAGCAGTTGTCAGTGATGCTGCCCAGGCTCTTGGCTTGAGCTCAACAGACTGGCAGACAGCCTGAGAACTCCTGGCAGAGAGCAGCTTGCGTTCAGTCTATGGCTTCTTTGCAGACCTTACTCTTGTTCAGTACTTTGCATTATAAACATGAAAGATTTGGGGGATCTTTTATATCAAAACCATAACAGTCTTAAAGAAGGCATTTTTAAAAAACTTAATGGGTATGATAGTGAGGGTCATGGGAGATAAAGAAGGGTGTGGATGGGCCACAGATTGGGGACAGGAAAGGACTGCAATATTGATGTAATATATGTGCACAAAATAAATAAACCCATAACCATTGTACATTGCATATATTTATGTATATATATGTATATATATATATATATATATATATTAGTATGTATATACATATATACTAATAAAAATGGGGAAAACAGGAAAAAAAACGCTTAAAATGAAAAAAAATTCTGCCTTAAAGTTTTTTTAAAGAGTATCAGATACAGTGCCAAGAACATAATAATCAATTTAACACTGAAACAAATAACCTTATTCAGCAAACAATATATTATTCATTGCAAACTATACTGTACTGAATTTAAAAAAAAAAAACAAATCACAGATGACATTTGAGAATGAAGCAACATCTGCTGTTCCATGACAGGGAAAACTAATATTGTCAATATGGCTGTACTACCAAAATTGATATTCAGATTCAATGTAATTCCTATCAATACACCAATATTTTTCACAGAACTGGAAACAGCAATCCTAGAATTGACATGGAACAAGAAGAAACCCAGAATAGCAAAAACAATTTTAAGCAACAAGACAGAAGTAAGGTCACATCACAATTCTGGGCCTCACGTTATATTACAAAGCAACAGTGACAAAAACCTAATGGTATGCCACAAAAACAGACAGGTGGACCAGTGGAACAAAATTAAAAATAGACAACCTCAAGCACCCTTAGCCATCTGATCTTTGGCAGAAGGGCTAAAAGTACACATTGGAGCAAAGAGAGCTTCTTAACTCTTAACAACTGCTTTGAAAACCGGTTATCCACATGCAGAATGAATCTAGACTCATGCCTTTCACTCCAGAGTAAAATCAAATCACAGTGGATTGTGTTTTAAAAATGGCTATTAAAACAGAAAAACTGAACCTGCTGGAACAACTAAAGCTACTGAATGCATTGACATAGGCAAGGAATGTCTTAATAGAACACCAGTTACACAAGAAATAACACCAAGAAATAATAACTGGGATTATATTAAATGAAAAACTTTCTTCACAGCAAAGGAGAAATTCAAGACGATGAACAGAAAACTGACTGAGTGGGGAAACACGTTGTCACCTACTCCTGAAGCAAAAGTTAATATCTAGAATATTCAAAGAACTAAGAAAAATAAACTCTACAAAATAGAAGACTCAATTAAAAATGGGCAATTGAAATGAACAGACATTTCTCAAAAGAAGTACAAATGACCAACAAATATTTGAAAACAATCTTCACCACCTTTATCTATTAGAAAAATGTGAGTCAAGATGACACTGAGATTTCATATTATCAGAGTGAGAAACGTTAATATCAAGAACTCAAAAAACAACATATGGTGGCAAGGATGCATGCAAAAATGACCCCTTTTACATTGCTGTTGATATTGTCAACTTATACAACTGTTATGTAAAGCAGTATGAAGATTCCTCACAGAGATGAAAACCGATTCTCCATTTTACCCAGCTATAGCAGCACTTCTGAGGTAAAAGAGCTAAGTTCATCATGTAGCAGAGACGTTTGCATGTCCGTATTTATAAAAGCACAACTCGTAACAGCTGAATCATGGAAGATGCTCACATGACCACCAAGAGATTAATGGTTAAATAAAATGTAGTGTACATGCACATTGGAGTACCACATTGCCATAAAGACAAATATGAGTAATTCATAGGAAGAGCAGATGCACTTTGAGGCCATTATGCTTAGTGAGGTAAATCTGAGCTAGAAGACTAAAGATCGCATAGTTTCTCTAATATGAGAAAATCAAGGTATTAATAAGTAAACAAGAGAGATAGTAGGAAGCAATGAGATGGATTTGTAGGAAGGAAGAGGGGATGTGGGAGGGACGGGGGCCAGAAAAGTAGAAGAGAAATAAAGTTGATGCGATATGTATGCATACAATTTCCTATGTCTAATGTAGCTCTTACATGTTGCAAATACACACTGATAAATATAGTCACTCTTTGGAAAAAGAGCTTAAAAAAAAAGGCCTTCAGATAAATCTTTAAAAATGGACCAGAGTGCCCTGAGAAAAGGTGTTGTAGGATGTCAAAAGGGCATATAAATCAACTAGAGACATTGTATAACGTGAAAATTTGTGAAAGAACTTTACTTGGGTGGGAAAGACAGTCTGAGAATTACGAGCAATGAGCCATGGAGAGGACCATTGCTTATGTGGTAGTAAACGTTAAAAGATAAATGTAGGCACTTCATACAGGGGCATGCAATTTTCTGGTTTTAATTTTTTCTTATCTTTATCTGTATAAGTAAAATTAAATAGCTTACATAATATATGTATATTTTTTAAAAATTTCTTTTAGTTCACTTTTTTCCCTACAAGACTCCCAATTATAATATACATTCTAAGACATACATGAGAGGCTTTTTAAATGTTAGCCAGAAGTCTTCTTACTATACAGATATATTTTTCAGCCAAAATAACAAAACTAGAATTGCTGTTTTTGTTCTCAGGTACTTGTGTATTTTTCTGACGAGATGCCATGGTAACCATTTTTAAAAATACACATTGAATAAGCTATTGAAAATTTACTTAGAAAATAAATACCTGTTGTATATCTTCTGGTTAGTAATTTTATAGTAAAATTTCTACTGCTCCATCTTTTACCTTTCTGAGCATTTTCAACCCTATCCTTAAAGCACCCAGATATTCCCCAGAGACACAGAATGTTTACTGTAATTGCTATGTGTATAAAGATAAGTGCGAGGCTTTTTAAGGAGGAAAAGTATCTAAGGATTTGTACTGGTAGTCATCCTCCACGCTCCGATCTCTTGGCTTTCTGTTTAGTAATACAATTTTTCACTGCCTAAAACTTGAACCAGTGGCAGTAGTAACAAAATTGTTAAAAAGAAAGTCATGTAGAGTGATTAATAATGCACTTAAAAGGACTAACTCATTTGCTTAAACTTCGCAACTTATAATTATGTGTGTATAGTCTTACTGTATCATAATTAGATATTTGTGAAAATGTGGATAGCATCCATATTTAATAAACAAAGACACAGTGACTCAGAGAAGGAAGTCGATGGCCCTGGCTTCACATAACAAAGCTCTGAAAACGTCAACTAGCTCAATGGCTAAGAAATAGTCCACATAAAATTCCAATGTTACTTACTCCCAAAAATGAAAGTATTCGTTGACACTATGTGCACAAATATAATAGAACTATTTCTTCTTAAATATATTTCCATTCTTCAAAAATAATAGTCCTCTTATTTTCTTTTGCCTTACTGGCTTTTGGCATTATTTTTAGTGAATAATAACATCATTCTGAAAAATTTTATCATTAGGAAAATGGATTTTATTTTAATAACTTGAAATCTTTGTCACAGCGTAATAGAATTTTCTAGTATCATCACATCATGTTAGAGTTGTGGGACAGTCAATAACATGCTTTTAATCTAAAATCTCCTGTTGGGTAGCAATGAATCATTCTTAGTAGAGGAATCAATCTTCCAATAATAAAGCTTACATATACATTCTCTTTTCTGCATCTCATTAACTGATTTCTATTCTTAACCATAGGCCTGTGTTAATGATAAGCAAAAGAATTAGTGTGGGAACTTCCCTCTGTTTCAGTGGCCTGCACCTTGAATTTGCACAAAGATAATACAAGGAACCTCTAATTCTAACGAGCCTAGATCAATGTCGCAGCAGTCAACGTGAAGTAAGACATTTCATAAATTACATGGTAATGTGACTCACAAGAAAATAGTCTCAAGTTTCTTGAAAGAAGACCAGTCAGTGTTTTCTAGTACAGTAGTGTGGGCTCACTCACACGACTTAGATCCATTGGATCCCTCCCCTACTTAGGTGTCCATTGGCTGGATGACACTGAAAAATTACTAAAACTACTGAAAATTTAGATTTTTTAATTTTTAAAGTGGTATAATAATTTATATCTCTCCATTTGAATATCAAATAAAATATTACATATTTATAGAATATAAAATACATATACTAATGCATTAAATAATCACTAAATAAAAATAAATAATATAATGTAAAGGTAATTTTTTCACTCTACAGAATTTGACTTGTCAAATATTAGCAATAGGGAACTTAATATTTTGAATAACTTTTCTTTAAAAAATATTTTCTTGGAAGTGATATTTCTAGCCACTATAAAATCTCATATGTGTTTACAGTTGTGATATCTTTTCTCATCTCTGTATTTTCCATAATTACTGTAACTTGTGGAGAGGTATGCCAGTATAGAGAAGTTACCTTTGCTGATTATAGCAATTTTCTTTAAAATAAACATAAACTTCATGGCAATCCAATAGCCCTTTTTGTGCATGTTCTTTTTTTTTTAAGTGCTCACAGTTAGTTGAAAGGGTTTGGAAACAAAAAATAATATAAATGAAGTCTTTTTAAATTTTCCGTGGTTAAGAAAGTAATGCGGGAGAGTGAGCTTTCTAAATTGACTCTTCCTTTAAGGTGATTTAAAGAGAGAGGATGTATCTGGTCACTTAGATTTTCAGTAAGCGAATTTGTGCCAAGGAGTTGTTACACTGAAATAAAAGAGGTGAGGCTGACTTGTGGACTTTTTGTGTCCACCATGTCTCCCTCACGATGAGGAAAAGAAGTATTCAATAAACACAATGAAAAGCCAGTGATATAATACATTATAATAGAAGATTATAAATGTTGCTACCAAAATAATACAGTAGATTAAGAAGGATCCAAAGTTCCAGGTTCAGATTGCACTATTGAATATAATGGTAGGTTAGAACTCATTAAGAACATAACATGTGGGCAAGTCTTGAGAGAAATAAAGATGCCAGCCACATGATTTTGAATTATATGGGGAACACGAAGTGGCCCAAGAATAGGAAAAAGAAATCGGTAATATGCCTGGACTAGAGATAAATGGAGAATAGTAAATAATAGTATCAGAGTCAACCATGGAGTACATAATAAAACATTCATGTAGTCCATCTTACTAAAACAAACCAAATAATTTTATCAGT
The DNA here is from genome assembly GCA_004027205.1 of Ctenodactylus gundi. NCBI lineage: Eukaryota > Metazoa > Chordata > Mammalia > Rodentia > Ctenodactylidae > Ctenodactylus > Ctenodactylus gundi. The sequence goes on from PVKB01000112.1 coordinate 110,331, forward strand.
CGATACAGAAAGTTGTTGCACCCATCACTTCCTGATGAAAATCTCTGCGAATTAGAATGACAAAAAAAAAAAAAAAAAAAAAAAGCCCAGCTTGGTATGAGTCATTTGAAAGGCTCACACTATTGCAGGTTTTTTACTATGAGCTAAATCATTTTACAGAGTAATAAGCTGACTTTTGGCAGGTTAACAATGGAAGGCTGAGATTGGAGGATCACAAGTTCAAGCCCAGATGAGGCAACTTAGCAATTTATGGAGATACTGAACAATCTAAAAATAAAAATTGGCTGGGAATACAACTCAGTGTAAAGGCTGGTCCCAGTACCATTTTTGAAAAGCAGTTATGTAACTTCTCTGCAGGTAGTCAGCTGGACTGAAACAAGGGGACAATAGAGATCTTACATTTGTCCCTTGCCCAATCAGTTAACAACAGGCTGTGATTAGGAAGTGGTCCTTTTTCTCTTTTTAGAATACAACTACCAATTAATAAAAAAATGATATGTAGAACATACTATTTGACTCAGTACATAAACAAAATATGTTTCCTGCTGTTGATAAAAGAGTATCAAACCCAGGAGTAGACAGTAATTATGAAACAAACAAAAACCTCCACCAAAATCAGTTAGAAGAAATATCATTTAATCCACAAAGGGATGTGTGTTTTTTAGATCTGATAGGTCAGTATGGTCATCAACATTTCAGTATGGAATATTTAGAGGTTTATAACAGAGATCTATTAACATATATATTTCTTCTACATACACTCTGTTCAAATTTATTATACAGCAAAGTGGACTCATTTTTCCTTCTAAGCTATATCACCTTGTTAAAGTAAGGTATTTCTCAGTTCTCATTTTCATAATGCCAGTTGACTAAAGAGAGGCACTATCTAGGTAGACAGGTTAAAGTCATAAACTATGGTGACAACATTACTAGGATTCAAATCCCAGTGTAGCTATTTACTACTTTGGAAGCCACTTCATCTTTCCTAACATGGAATTAAAATCTGTAGCCATCTCATTGGAATGTTGTAATGTGAGATAAATATATATATATATATATATATATATATATATATATATATATATATATATATAGTGCTTAAAGTTACCTGGAAAAAAATCAGAATTAACAAATGGGGGCTGTCATTGTTTTGAAAAAATGTCTTGAATCATACTGATAATAAGAAACCGATAACAGGACCAGAAAGAAGTTATATTCCTCACGAATATAACGAATATAACTTCCACCTGGCCACTGCAGCTGACTTTGTGCGTTTTGATGGTAATAAAGATGGTAATTATATTAATGTATACAAGGAATATGTGAATAATGATAAGTGGCTATAAATTTGAGATCATTAATATTGGTCAAGTGCAAGATGTAACCTAATTCTGGATCTTCTTTGTTCTGTTAAAACATATAGCTAGGAATTCATATTGCATTTACTTAAAATACTGCCATTGAAAGGAAAAAAGGAGGGATTCTAATTTTGACACAGTATATATGTGCACAAAATACTCAAGACCAATGTAAATATCATGTATTGCATGGAAATATATATTAACAAAATGGGAAAAATAACAAAAATATTGTAATGGAATTTAATGAAGAATATTTGATTTTTTTTCTTTTTCTCTCCTTTTCATTTGTAGGTGTCTGTGATACACAATGGTTACTATGAACTTGACAACTTTCTTCACAAACATATTCATTGACTTCACATTCCCTTTCCTCTCTTCCTTTCTCACCTCCTACTTCCTCTAGAATCCCCCTGCATCCCAGCAATTCATCCTTGACTCTATTTCTGGCTTTATACTCTGAGAAGCCAGTCATTATTTAATTTTTTGAGTTTAACTCACTTCACTAAGCAGAACAGTCTCAAGGTGCATCCATTTTTCCTACAAATGCTTCAAATCTATTTGTCTTTATGACAGAGAAGCTCTCCATTGTGTATATGTACCCTATTTTCTTTATCTACTGGTCTATTGGTTGATAACCTCTTCCATGATGTAGGTATTATTAGTTATGATGCTATAAACATAGCTTTGCATGGATCTCTGTTATATGATATTTTTAATTCTTTTGGAAAGATACCCAGAAGAAGTGACCCTGAGTCAAGCGGCATTATCTATTTTTGGTTTCTTGAGGAATCTCCGTATTACTTTTAATAATGTTTGGAAGAGTTTACAGTCTCACCAGCATTATAATTCCCTTTTCCTGCATCTTCACCAGCATTTATTGTTTTTGAATTCTTGATAAAAGCCATTCTCACTAAAGTAAGATGATATCTTATTGTGGGTTTGATTTGCATTTCACTAATGGCTGAAAATGTTGAACGATTTTTTTTTATATCTGTTGGCCAATTGTACATCTTCTGAGAACTGTCTATTCATTTCAATTAACCTTTAAAAAAACTTGTCCTTTTAATTTAACAAATCTATTTTTTTCAGTTCTTTGTATACTCTACACTTTCTCCAGTGCATAGTTTTAGCCCCTTTGTCAAAGATCAGATAGTTGTGAATACTTGATGCTCTCTGCATCCCCAGTTCTGTTTCACTGATCTACTTGTTTATTTCCATTCCAATGCCATATGGTTTTAATCACTATTGCATTTCAACACAAGGATCAGGATGAGGAGAGAGTACTTCTGCCTGACTCAAGTTTCCCAGATCTGCAGCGACATCTTCCCTCGTATCCAGGCCTCCTTTGTGCTTTCATTCTGTTCAGTAGGTTTCCAAAGTTCCTGATTTGTGGTGCTATCATTTTTCCTATCCTGTACCAGTAGCTCACAGCCGTGGGCCTAGTTCTAAAGCTCCAATCGTCAGTCAGCTGAGTGGGGACCTATAGAATTCTCCACAGGGCTGCCTTGGGGCCTACCCTGAGTCTCCATCTATAAGTGGTTAGTGGGAACCACAGTCCTCTCCATCTGGGGCTTGGGTCACTGGATTTTTGGACAGTGTGTCTTTTCACTGAAAAATTCTGCCAGTAGCCATGTTCTTGAGCCATATATCTATCTACTTCCAGCCTCACTTCAGATCTTGGGATTCTGCTATTTCCCCAAACCAAGCCACCAAGAAAGATCCTTTACTACAGTTGGGTCTCACTCACTGGGTTCATTTGAAGCTGCTGTGCCAGGGCTCTGACGCTATCACTATAATGACTCCACCCAACACTTACTTTTTTTTTAAGCGAGAAGCCTAATTCCCTCAAATCATATTTCCAAATTAAAGAAAATACACTATTTTTTAAATGCAATCTTTCATAGTATGTACATGAGAACAGAACAAATTGGTACCTACCTAAATGTATTTTTAACTGACATTTTAATGTCAACATTTCTAACTACCCTAATAAAGACTCAGCAGAAAATATTTACAAAGCAGGATTAATTTTTAGTAATAATTAATAGCTCCCTGAATTGAGCAAATTCAATTTTGCAAATTCTTCATTAAGAGTATAGTATAGTTTTTGAAAAGGGACATTTTGTATTACATTTAACAATCTTAAGTCATTTTGGAACCAGATACCAAGTAACTAAAATAGCAGCATAACTAACAATAGCTAAAATATGGAAGACACCAAAATACCCATCAACAGAACAATGGATACACAAACTGTGGTATTTATGCACAATGGAATACTATGCATCTATAAAGTTTGATAGCTTGGAGACTTTTGTAAGCAAATGGAGGAAACTTGAGAACATCATGCTTAGTAAAGTGAGTCAGAAGCAGAAGGTAAAATATTGAATGGTCTCTCTGATATGAGAAACCCAGATTCCAGATCATAATTATCTCATGGAACTTAATGTGAAAAATAAAGGGACCAGGGTGGGGGTGGAGGGTTGCAGGGGTGGGTAGGGGGATGGGTGAAAGGACAACAGGGAAGGTCTTGTTACCTTGACTAGATATGTATGTGCACAGAATGCTCAAGACCAAATTTTGCACTTGTACATATCAATAAAATGGAAAAAAGAAAAGAAATTGAGTGACACCAGAAAGGAGGGTTTACCTTCAGACTTAGACTATTTGCACTTCTTTCTGAAAACTGGATGCAGGTATTTATGCCAGTTCTTCATTTCAGCATTTTAAAGGATTTTAAGGCACCCATCACATTGTTAACAAACTGGTGAATTCACAAAATTGTGGGAAAATATCAATAATGATATTAAGAGTAATGTAAAAGCTCTTCTTACTAGAAAGAACCAAATAGAAATATATCAAGAGCCTTTGACAGAGACTGTGAACGTGACTATAATTTACATAGAAGACTTTTAAAGTTAATATCACTTTCTCGATTTTAGTCTCTAATATATACTGTAAAATCATGTAGAACAGTTATCATTTTTTTCTGTCTGTAGTACCTGGAGTGCTCTACATGCCACTGAGGTTAAAAGTTGTGCTTTCTTATGTTGGGTTCATACTTTGCCTCCCAAGAGCCAGAGCATCTGCCCCTATCAGAGGAAATGCTCTCATTTAAAATGCATAAATGCAAATTTTACATACTACAGATATACAGAGGATCGAACAAATTGCAGAAGAATATTGTCGGCGTGTGTATATTGAACTTAGTCTCCTTACATAAGCCTTTGTGCGCAATGATCTGTTCTGTATGGGTTCTACTGCAGCCAACCCCCCTCACCAGACCATCCTTACCTGATGCTATCTCTTCAGAAGTCAGTTCAAATTTTTCAGAACACTTTCCCTTCCACGTTCTATCAACTCTTTGCCCCCAAGTGAAGCTTTCACTCTTTTTTCCTCTAAGTGTGCAAATCCAAATAACAGCACAGCTGGACTTGTGCATGCTACATTTCAGTTGCTGGTGAAAACAAAATGTTCTAATTTCATGAATAGGTCTAACTATGGCCCTCTCAAGATGACTGACCATGCTTTCCAAGAGACTAGCACACTGTTAATCACAGATTCTTCTATGACTCACCACGGTTTAACCCCACACTGACAAAAGAGCATGGATTCTATTAACCGAAATATGTTCTGTGTTCTACAGACAACAAAGAAAGTTAAAATTTGTGATTGAAGATTTTTTTCTCTGCCTTATCGAAAGACTGGCATCAACTTTGTTAGACAAAGTCATACTTTTCTCCTCAGATTGATGCTTCTGAGAAAATGGAATGGAAAGTATTTTCCAAAGCATTCCATCATTCAGATATAATGGCACTGAATACACAGAACTATCCAGAATTAGAGTGCACGTAAAGGATGGCTACTCATGACTAGAAAGGTAAATTAATAGGAAGAAGATTGGTCCCAAAGGTGAGTCTAGATAAGAAAAAATTTTAGAGTCAAATCAAGGGGTATGAATACAGGCATTTGGGCAACAGTCACAGCTATCAACACTTTAAAGATATGGTACTGGTTAGGAAGTTCTGACTTCCACATTCTAGTTCTCCACACATTTTGTAGAAGGAAACACCCTGACTTGCTAACATAGCTACTTCCTTAAAAGCCCATAGCTTTCTCTTGACTCAGCTCTGGGGCAAAAGTCATTGGAAGGTATAGTCTTATCTACCCAGTCATTATAGCATCTGCTTATTTAGTATCCTGTCTTCTAAAAATGGGCCAAAGACTCTAGAATCAGAAATAGTCTGGCTAACATTTGACTTATTTTTCACAGATAAAACTCTACTGTAAAGTATGGATCATAGAGCCCATAATATACCATTATTCTTACAGGGGGGAGTTAAAGGAAATTTTATCTTTTTCTTCTCTCCTGAATTACTTTTAAGATTGAAAACCAAAAGAAAGTTTAGAACAAACATGAAAGCTCAGTTGGCACATAAACACATTTCTCTGCTGAAATGCAAGTCAAATCTCTGCATGTGATTTTTGTTTATTTATTTGTTTCGAGTTACTGTCACATTAGAACTCAAAACTTCTCTACAGCTATTATATATATAGAATGGAGCATTCTCCAGGGCACTTTCCCTCAAGCAATTATAGACTTTTTAATATGATATGCTTTTAGTTTGTACAATGTGTTTCATGAAAATCACATTTCAAAAATCTGTGCAGAGCTAAATAATTCACTTAGAGAATTCAATAATATGTGAGAGAAACAGGAAGAAGAAATTAGGAGATATCAGCTAGACAGAGCATTGAAAACCTGTGGTTGTTAATAAAAGCATTAACTCTAGTGAAGCAAAGAATTAATAGTGAACAAAGTAATTGCTGCAGGATAAGCAAAGTGCATAGAGATGGCAGATACTATCATAAAGGTAATATTCCTTATCAGGTAACAATAGGGACAGAGTGACGTAAAACAAAGTACCATTAACATTAAAATAAGGAGAAATATTTCAGAGGCAGATAAGGAGTCAGTAGGACTTGTAAGGACATAACAATATTTTTTATTCATCTCTTTGGATCCTGAATTTGTTATATAGGTTAGATGCTCTGAAATAATAAATATTTGCCTCCCAAATAAAATGCATGGTGGTAGCAACAAATCTTGAAATCACTGGAGGTACTGACACAATCCATGGGGGAAAAAATCCGGGCTCAAAATCAACCTATAAATTCTAATTCCACAGTGTATTTCCTTTTTATCTTCAGACAAAAGACATCTGTATTCTGCATTTTTCCATTTGTGAAATGCTGCTTATAAGGAATGGACAAAAGGCAATAATCAAAGTACTTTGGATCACGGAGTAATCCAAAACAAATAATACTAAATAGCTGTTCTTATGTCTTCTTGTCATTGGCTCCTTTGGGACTGAATACTCTCTGTTCACTCATTCTTATCCTCACTCAACCAATAGATGTTTATCGTGCTCTAGTGTTACGTTATCGCAGGGACCGTGTCTGCACTTCAAGTTGATACACTGCTCCTCCATTACCTGATGAGGAAGAAAGACACTAAAGATGCAAACAAATAAGTCACTTAATTGTAGTACAAAATCTTACGTGTTAAAATGCAAGCACAGCATATGCAAAGAGAAAAGAAGCCTGACCTCAAGGTTAGAAGGCAAAGAATGGCCTTCGTTGAGATGAGTTTGAAGCCAAAACAGGAACAAACGTGAGTAGCCAATCACATAGACAGCAAGGGGAGCGCTGACACTGACGTGTGGAAAACACGAGTGGAAAAGAGACCGCAGAAGATGAGGGAGGAGGAAAAAAGTACAGGAACAGGTAAGCCTGGCTTTGTTCTCTTCCTCTGGGCTGTGCAGCCTCTGTGTTTTTCTCCACCTCATTGGAGTGTAATTGTCCACCTTTTGGAGTTCCCTCCTATAGGACTGAGGTGGGAGCTGAGTCTTCCATCTCTGTAAATTGACATTGCAGAAAGCAAGTCCTAATATTCTGTAGGTGTTCTATGAATATTTCTGTAACCAATCAAGGGACAATCTGTGGAATTTTATTATGGTGCCACAAGTAGACTAATAAGGTTAGCTAAAGAGGCTGCTGGTGTTAAATTTGCCTTAATTAGAACTTCCAGCCACAGGTAGTCTGGTGTGATACACCATTCTGTCTTTGGTCTTTCCACACGTTAGGGCCCTGGACAGGGGCCAGGTGTGATGGTGGATTCCTGTAGAGATTACAAGGTAAAGACGTTGATTCTGATGCACAGCAGCTCTACTATGAGTCTTCTCATGGTCTCCCATTTTTATGTCTTGATGTGAGCCAGTATGAATGCCAAATCTTTTTATGACTTATGCCTTTAACTAGTTGTAAACTGTTTTCATGGGAAGATTTGCAAACCCTATTTTAAAGATGAGAAATTAAAGATGAGGCACAGCCAGGCTGAGGTCTTGCGACCATCAGCAGTAGAAGTAGTAGATCGCCCCTCACTTGCTTCTCTTTGCTTCCCAGCCTCTCATATTGTCTGAACACCCCAACACTGAGACTTCTGACTGTGGGTCAAAAAGGCTCTGTAATATTTCCCCTTCATAGTAGAAAATATCTACCCTATTAAATTCCAATTCATAATCATATCAGAGTGATCTCCAGGAAACCCAAACACCTGGCTTTTCAATCATAATTTATCTTATTCAGAGAAAACAGATTTTCTCCAAGCAGAAAAGAGGCAGGTAGAAGAACTCATACTTTGCTGAACGTGATAAATCCTTGTCTCCAAATGTGGAAAGTAAAGCCAAAAACATAAGCTGACTCTTCTGGAATCACGTAGCTACTAAAGACATTACACTTGTATACAGGTATCTTATAGAAAAGGATCTCAAAGTAGAAGGAAGGAATGTTGAAACTATTTTTGTTCAATTCTTAAATTAGAAATCATCAAGAAAAGCTTGTGAGTACATACTAGGAGACAAAAATCTACTGTGTACTCCACAAAGTCTTTAACAGGAAGGAAGCTCTCACCAAAATAAGAAATTTAATCAAACCTCAAATATACAGCCAGTGAACTACAGAACTAATAATCATAGGTGTCCTATAGATGTTCTATGGTCTTCCTTTCTCTATATCCAATCTCCAGGTGCTTTCTCCCAGGCTTTAGCCACACTGCAAACTAAATTGACTGTTTGCTCTTGCAAATCTCATTTCATTAATTTTTGTATATAAAGTTTGCCTCAAGTTAAAGTACATGACCTCTACACTTTCCTGTACCTTTCATATGGGTAATTTCTATTTTTCCAAAGTAGTAATCACATACTTTAGGGCAGGGTGTGTTCACTTATAAGCTCCTGTCGCTTACTGTCCATATTCTTTTTTAGTCAATACATATGCAGTGCCTCTGTTATTACCCCTTTATTTGTAAACTGAAACACTGGGATTGAATTTATGACTTAGTGAGCCATGAATACCCCTGGGTATGCAAGAAAAAAAAAATCTACTTACCCAGAGACTGTCTGCCAGTAGCCTCTGGGGATAATTTCTATACTTTCTTTCAAAGAAAGAATTGGGGTGGTGGATTGCAAGCAAGGAAACCAATGGTCTCTTACTTTAAAAAATTATGCTGGGAGCCTGGCATTATAAATATTTGTTTATCCTGCTTCATGAAGAAAATTTGACCTCATGGAGCCCAAACTCTCACCTTTCCTGAACTCCAAAGTCAACCACTGTGTGATTCACTCCAGGGGAGCTTAAGTTGGTGGGATGTAATTTAATGTTGCCCAGCAGGAAAGCAATTTAAGCAACTCTCTGTGTCAACACAGCAGCCCCCTAACAAAGAACTCAGTCAATCCAGCGGTCAAAAAGTTTAGCTTTGAAGAAAAAAGAAATTAATTAAATATACTTGTGTGTGTGAGTTTATTTGTGTGTGCATGTGTGCTTGCACATGCACATATTTTTATTGATTTTTATTTGACCAAATTCTTCCAATTTTTCATTATTAGCTGGACCTAGTTGACATTAAATGCTTTGATTAGATCAGAGAAAGAGAAAGAACATTAACTGAAATGTTCCTCTGATCTTGGCATTAAGTGCGGATGTTTCTGTGTGCTTTATCTAATAAAACTGGCACAAGAATATTCTTAGGGAATGTATTGCCTTTATCTGCCTATATAAATTTAATTCTCTAAGGACTTGGATTATAATTATTGTCTTGTGATTCATGTGGCTTTTCTGCAAAAACTAGAAATGTGTGTTTGTCAGGTTTAAAATGGTTTACTCTAAGTCAGTGATCCTCTGCCTCGTGTGACTTTGCACACACTGACATGCTTAACTTTCATAACCACACTGGAAATAATTGGCAAAGTCTGTACTCATTACTGGTTTCACAACTGTGTGCAAGTGACTGCTTTTAAAATCCAACATTGCAGTAGGCAGCTTTATGACAAAGAACTATGTGGGCCCAAATGTTGGAAATGCCTAGGCTGAGAAAGCCTGTTCTAGATATTTTCTTCTAGTGTTTATTCCTTGAACACGTACTTACATAAGACCTATCAGGCCAAGCTCGTTGTAATAATCTAAGGAAACAAAACTCGCATTCCTTAATTTCAAGAGTTTCACAATCCACTCAGAAAGAAGAATAATGATAATATGCAATTGGAGTCTGAGGAACGCTAGACACTGTACTAAAAACAAGAATACAGTGGAGTTGACACAGATAATAGTTCTTACCTCACCAAACATAATTTAGTGAGGAAGACAGATGTTAAAAATTTGTCTCACAAAGTCAAAGTATGGACTTACATAAGCCTGATTAACTTGAGGATCAAAAGTGTTGCTTGAGAACTGGACACGTAAAGAAAGTTCTGAAAGATGATACAGAATTCACAAGCATTGAGAAAGATACTATGGCATCCATCAGAGAGCAGAGGGCCCAGGAAAGCACAGAAGAGTAGAAGAATGTGAGGCTAAGTTGCTGTTGCAAGGTTACAGCGGATGCCACCCTAACCTAGAAAGCAAGTGTTCCTAAGCCAGACTCATTTTAGAGAGGAAATATCTGAGCTAGGACCAAAAGCATGGTGATGAGGTGGGAAAATAGATGTCATAAGGAGGCATTGCAGGGAAGGGAGGCCTAGCTTCTTGGTAGAATGGGGAGGGATTCCCCTGAGTGGCAGCCCCAAGGCCAGAGGAGGCGTGTGTGGATGGGAAGGAGCCAGGTCTTTCATTTTCTCCTGTTTCTTGCATTTGTCTAAACATGTAAATGGTTTAAAATGACTTTTTGGATCGTGTATTTCGGGGAAGGGGGCTGCTGCAAAAGCAAGAAACACAACACTGATAGAAACACGTTCATTTTTATGCCATAAAGCTAATGTGGTCTCCAGTCCTAGATCTGTGGAGTGTAGCTTTGTGTTGATGTGTCGGGAAGAGACAGCGACTCTGTGGTTATGGGGAATATTTCCTGATGCGTGGGCAGGGGTGAATATTGCTAACTTATGAACCGCTTTTCACTGAAGCGTGAGTCACATGACAAGTGGTCTAAATCAGAGCAATGAGGGCAGAGAAGCAATCTGGGCAAGGGGGAAGTTGAACAGGTTTTTGTATCTTTTTAATCAGGTGTTATAAAATTCATGCACAGGTTTTTGTTTTGTTTAATGATTGATAGAGGAGAAGAGATGAGGAAAACACTCCTAACCAGTCTTTTCAGAAGAGTACGGTTGTAGAATAATGTTTTATTGGCCTAACCCACTGAACATACCTGTGTTATAATACTCATCCCATTCCGCAGGCCTCTGTGTAGAGGAACTACATTATTGTATTCTAGTAACTCATTGTGATTTATAATAAACCAGTGATGTCATTCTGTTGTGCACTATGTCAAACCATTTAGGTGAATAATAAACACAGTAAACTTGCGGACTGCCCCAGAGGTCTGTGAGCGATTTCTGTATCACATGACATTTTCTATTTGAATTCGACACATAGAATCATTTTTAATCTCATGGCAATTGACAGTCCTAATAGCTCAGCTAATCTGAAACTAACAATCTTGTATAAAAGGAAAAACAGTGTTTATGTTCAGTACATGTTTGAGGAAAACTAACAAAAAAAAATTGACTTTTAATTTCCTCTCAGCACTTGTGCTGGATTCTGAACAAGCCCTTTTTTAAGTTGTTAGAACATCAAGGAGCCTTTTGCCGGAGGCCCAGGTAGACTCTGTCCCAGCAGGTGTCTAAATTTGATTGATGCAATGGGATCTTAGCAAGTCCTTTTCCAATCCCCTCTGCCCTGCATCTCTCTCTTCGCTCTCTTTTATTACTGATTGTATTTCCTCGGCTTCAAGCTCCATTTCAATGAAAAGTCCCAATTCCCTTCAGCCTTCAGGTTTTTGCGCCTTCACTCAATTCCGGGCTTTTCAGAGACCAGTGGCTTTTTGATTGCCGGTGTTCTTACAAGGCTTTGGCAAATCACTCAGCACCTCCCACATGCAGCCAGCCCCTTCTCAAACAATAGGAGTGCGTGAAATTCAATTCACAACACTGCAGTTTACACATTCCAAGTGCATTGAAGAGATAAGCCCTCCAATTAATGATCTCCCTGTGTAATTGCTTTCCCTCGATAACCCATTTTGCTTTGATCATTCTCTGCTACAAATTCCCTCACCTGCTTGCCGGGTGAGTTCCTTTAATGGGAGCCAGTGGACGCTGAACTAGTGGGCTGAGTAGTCCGGACACACCGTGAGATGGCTGGAGTTGGATTTTTGGCCTGTTATCTTTCAGCTTAAGCCTCCCTAACCACCACATCAGAATGACCTGAAGTCTTCTACCTTGAACTTGTGTCTGGTTTCGGAATACAAGTCGTTTGCTTTTGCTCCTTCTACTCAATTTTAAGAGACAATCTACTCTGGAGAGAATTGAATAATTAATCTCAATTTAAATGCTTCCTGCATGTCCAAATTCAGCAGTAAGACTAATCACTCTGATGGTTGATTTCCCCCGTAATGTCACAAGCCAGGATGTCAACTATTATGTCTTATTCAAGTGCCTCTACATTATGGGGCTCTGTGTATGGCGCATAGTAGGAGTTCAGTAAACATTTATAATGTGGCTCTGTAGATGAATATTTAATAACACCATTAAGCTCAAAGATTCTTTTTAAAAATAAGATGACAAGATTTAAACAAAAGAAAAGAAGAGAAAAGAAAAGAAAAGAAAAGAAAAGAAAAGAAAAAATATAAACAGAAAGCAGATGGTCTGGCGACAACATTGGTGACCAGATTTGACTCACAAAAATGGCTAGGGACATCTGAAATGGCAGCCTACAAATGCCCAGCTGACCAACTTGCAGATGGGAGCAGGGGGTTCTTTCAATCCTTCGAGAAAGACTGTGTAAGCAAACAAACAAATGAAAAGTCAATCCCAGTGTTGAAGACCAGGGCCTATGGCCAGGACTCAAGTTTATTTTTGCCTGTTGCCTTTTTAGAATGAACTTCTCTGAGGTTTTCATCACCACCACCACGACCCTTGCCTGGGCTAGAGGAGCTGACGTCAGTCACTACCTCTCAGAAGAAACACAGTGTAACCACATGAGACCAGCAGCAAAAATAACTCTCAAACTGGAAAATCAGCCACTTCACAAAATAAAGAGGATTAACTCCATTACCATGATACAGATGATGTAAAAGATATAGATGGTAAACAAGCAGAAATAATAAGCTCTTGATAGACCTGATAATTGGAACTACTTCTCTATTTATTTTTTATTGGTTTTTAGAATAAACATATTTAGCTGGTCTTACTGGCCAAGGGAAGATAATAGCACTGGATATGTAACGGCATGTCCTAGTATTCTTGAGTTATTATTTGAGCCCACATGCTATACACTGAGCTGTATCATAAGCTTATTTCTGCAGGTTGGTGAGGTATTTCATTCTACCAACAGGTAAATGGAGACTTTACAGAATTAATGGAGTGACAACGTGTCACTGAAGTCAGAGCATAAAGGGTCCCAGTCTCATTGCATTGACTTGAGTTTTCTTGGCCTTTCTAAGCACCCATTTGCAGCTAACCACTCTACTAAGAGAATGAGGCAGATAAGAAAGAGTGCATTAATTTCCTGTTTGTCAAACTGCCTGCTGGATAGTCACAAGGGGGAGCTGACACATTATATAAATGAGTTGAGCTTTTTGCAAAAATGTATCTAATAGCATCTTGAAGGCCACATGGCAATTGCGTGCAATATTTTGTTCCAAACAATCATTCCTTTTTTTACATTTTATTGAACAACCCCAAATAATTAAGACCTATACTACAGGGACAGATAGATGTGTGCAGGGGACCCAAAGATGAGCAAGCTCTGGTGTTGGTGTTCCCGGGCAGGAACTTTCCAATCTGACAAATACATAGAGTGGGAGATTTAGAATTGATGATTTCCCAACCTGGACCAAATTCCTCCTTAACTTTCTCAACACTATAGAGACTGGCTGAAATTCTCAAAACCTCAGCTTAGGAAAATTAAACCACATAAACAACAATAGTATCAGAGATCACCAAAATAAAATAAAAATAAAATAAAATTATTCTGTCTCTTCAAAGGCCAATTCTAAGCTTTCTAAACTAAAGAAGTTCTAGCCATTTCTACTTAATCTTCACATCTCTCATGTGTGAATAATAGCAGTCTACACATCCTGCCCCTTCCGCGTCTCATATATCACCTAGGTCTGCTTTTCTTAATTGCCATAGATGGTATTTTCTCATTGACCATAACCTTGAACTTAGTCTTTTTGTGCCTTGGTAGGAAAAAAAAAAATCCTCTGCTTTAGCCATCCTAAACATTCATATACCTATCTGTAGTTGTTTTGTGTCCCTCTTCAAACATAGTAGAGCAACACAGATGCCCAAGGTTGGGGAGAAATACAGAAAGAGCAAGATGTATGCTAATTGGGCCATTTGTGAGTTCTGCTTTTGCGGATGAGCCAGGAAATGGACTTCCTTAGGCATCTAATTAGGAGAAATCTCTCCCAACCTTCTGTGAAAGCAAAAGCACAGTATTTTTTCTCTAAGGCAATTGTGTTCATTATCTCCTATTACAGTGATTTGTCTATCTGTTGTATTTTCCCTCTGTAGATTGCAAACTGTTTACAGCTTGGGTCGTATGCTAGTTTGTGTCAGTTTTCTTCATCAGCAAGCACAGTGCTTTATAAGGCAGGAACATCAAAATATATGATGAATGTGTAAATCAAAACTGTTATTGCAGGGGCTGGAGGAATGGCTCAGCAGTTAAAACACTTACCTAGCGAGCACTAAGTCAAGCATTAAATACCCAAGTACCACATATGCTGAGTGTGGTGGCACATGCCTGTTATTCCAGCACTCAGGAGGCTGAGGCAGGAGGAATGCAGTGAGTCCATGGCCAGTCTGAGCTTCATACTGCGTTCAGGACAAACCTGGACTATGGAACGAGACTCTGCCTCAAAAAAGGGTTATTGCAGTAAATTACACTTTGTCATTAATCCCTTCAAAATACTTTTCCTCACTTCAAGCCCAGTTATTCTATCCTTCTTGACCATTTTCCAAAGCAGTTCTGGAAGTCCTTCTTGTGAATGTCTTTAATAAACCTTTCTCAGCCGCCTTTATTACATTTTATTGAATAGTTCCTACTAACCAAGACCTGTACAAGAGGGACAGTCATGTACCAAAAACGTCAAAAGTATCTGTCTTCCATGACCAGTTTGACTTTGGGGAAGAGCCAGAAGTCCAGATGTAGTAATAAGGTAACTGAGGATTCGTCATGGTACTCTGTATAAGCCTGCTCTTACATTGAATGTCACTCTACATCAGCATTCATGATAGTCATAAAAGGGGACTTCCAGAGCTGCTACAGAATTAGGAAGAATGACAGAATAGGCATGCTCAAAGTGAGGAAAGCAGCATGACTGAGGATTACTGGCAAGTGTCTTTACTGTATTTAAAAATAAATAAGCACCCTATACTTATTTTCTGATCCATCCTTTGCATGTCTGAGCAAATGGGCTATATCCCAAGAACCCTGCAGCTTGGTAGTTTAGTTCCATATGCAGAAGTACTGTGGAAGAATTTCTGCACTTCATTATCAGCACAGACACATTTCCACTCCATGTCCACCGTCATAATAGTGCTGCCATTTACTGTTACAATGGAATGTCTCATCAAGTGACCTCTGGAACTAATTTGCCTGAGTTTGCAATTCCAGATAGCAGTGCACTGAAGCTTCATTACTGCACCAGTGACCTAATAAAGGGGGGGGGGGAGGAAAGAGAGAATTAAGATCGACTGTAGGAGAACATGAAGTCATCTGTCACTTCAGATGAGCGATGCCATCATTAACCTTTAAGGTCACATCAGCTATTATTGAAGTGTCACATATCACTGTGTCAAGATTAAATTAGACAAACTATTGCCTCATTATTATGCTAACAAATCTCAAGCTTATCTTAATTAATACTACACAGACTGGGGACTTGGCCAGTTTACGAAGAGTGCATAGATGTGAACTATTTAGATGTAACATATGAGATCAATTTACTAGTTGGGAAAAAATATTATCTGAAGCTACTTTCAGTTACAGTGAAATCACCCACAGATCTGGGACTAAATTACCAGTTGGCATTTAATTTTAAGAGACTCTGTTGGAGGAAAGATGATGCCTATTGATTTTATTCTAGAATCCTTTTACTTTTATGTCAGAATTTCTTAGATAAAATAAGTTTATACTTTGCCTAAAGAGAATACATGACTTTGAAAGTATCGGAGTAAAGGCATCTTGTGATATAAAAGAGCATCCCACTAGATGTCTTGTTTAGACAAGGTTATCATCCAATCAATACGCTAAAATACGGTGCAAGGGATGTCACAGCTGGTGGGAGGTGTGGGTCAATTTCAAGGTTAGATAATGACATAAAGGGGGCTTTCTCAGAATTAAAGCTTCAAGGGACCAGAACCCAGGACCTTCATGCACAGGTGGCTGGAAGTGGGAAGTTGCACATGACGTATCTTTAGTTCACAACGACTTGTCAAAAGCAAAAATCGTCGAAATATATTATACACTAAGGAGAGGATATAAAGAAAAATGTGTTCTTAATTACATATTTTTATAATGTAATTCTACCATTTCATAAAATTATATTTATTTGTGTTTTTCCTATAATAATCTGTCCTGTAGTACAAAAGTTTATCTTCATTTATGACCCAAACAATTCAGAACGATGGGAGCTCAATTTTGACATACATACATAATTTTGGGGCTCAATTATGGACAAAAACGCATTTTTCCTCAATAGTATCTGTAAAATAGCAAAAAGTGCAATACAAGCAGCATTAAATTGCATAATTCAATATATTCCTGTAAAATTTTCAAAATAAAGCTGTTGACTTATCACTTCATAATGTCTCTTCCTCTTTGGAATATGTTGCTAGGCTGTCAGAAGGTGAAAGTGAAAATCACAATTACAATCCTGAAAAAAACTAATATTCTAAGTATGCTTCTAAATAAAGATAACATTTATGTTTTTAAAATATAGAGCTAAAGCTATTGTGTTTAAAGTACAGATAAAAATGAAAAATTCTAAGGAATGATACAGATGCCTTCATGAATATCTAAGCACTGCAGTGTATGTGTAGCCTACATTTAAAGTTAAGGGAGATGTGGGCCACCATAATAGCAAGGTAGCTAGGAAGTAGGTAGGCCAAGTTCATGCTTTCCCACTAGCTCACTAGGCAGAGTAATTTGTCTTTAGTTTGTTACATTATAGCTCTAAGTTAAGTTGTGTTTGAAGGCAATTTCTATAGATTCAGACAAAAGGTTGTGTTGCCATGGGTGTCTTCATTTTCTCTTGGGTAATGTTAGTCACTGAAATCACAGAATTCACCAGTGAAGTAAGTTTTACCCATGGGAATTTTAATTGTTTATTCAATTATGAATCTGGTAACTAATTATAAATTCACACTCAAACATAAAGATGGTGATTTTTTCATATATCATGACACAAAGGGTGGAATCTGAGAGGAATTTTTTCATGATATAGTTTCATGCCCCAAAGTTATTTCATACTCCTGAACTAAACCACCTGCTGATTACACTGATAAGAAAGTATTTTCTGAAGTGTTATGGAAGAAAAGAAAGACGTGCAGCACAGCCTACCCTTTCTGAGTTGACCCCAACAGAGCCAGTTCTCCATGTGCCCTACTGTGCCTTTGCCCGCTGGGCTCCCTGTCCAACCCAGTCCATTCCACCCTTCAACATTCCTAGCTGGATTCATTTTTCACATTTCTGGTGTGTGCTGAATTCCTCTACCAGTCCAGGGAAGTTTCATCTTATCTCAGGATAATAACTAACTTTTAAATCTTAATATATAGAATTATAATGGAAACCAAAATTCAGAAAGTTTAACATGTAGGATAAAGAAACCACTTTCTGTTTATTCATATTTTAAATAGCAAGATATTTCAGTACATCTAATATTATCTTAATTTGAACTAGTGATGAATTACATGACATTTTTATATGTCAACATTACCAACAAGAAAATGCACTAGGGGGCAAGCCCCTGGGGACCCTTGCCCCGAGAGTGCCAGCTTTTACCCCTCTATCTTTTGTCTTGAAATAAGGACATGTTCAACAACAAAAAAGAGAGATAAAATGATTTAATTCTATTGGCCACAAAACACAGGTTTCCCCCTATTTTTTGGTGAGGCCGGTTGCCTTCATTCAGTTGATAGAAATGGCAAATTTCAGTTGGACTTTAGAGAAATTGAAGCTGTGCATTTTCTCATCCAAACTAATGGACTCCTAAATTGAGCACCCAGGTCAAATTCTAGATTATCTTCAGGAAACACCTTGACAGAGTAGAAAGCTCCTCAAATACTATTCTTCTGAAAAAAAAAAAAAACATATCTTTCCTTTCTCGGTACTTGATAGGCAGCAGAGGTAGGCTTCTCTCAAAGAACATGGTCCAGTATATTGGCATTTTATTAATGAAGTTTAATGAAGTACTCATTTTAAATCCACGACACAAGTCTATTCTTGTCAAAATTTCAAAATACAAATGCTTCTCTTTGTATTATTTCTTTAGGAGAAAAAGCATGTAAGAGACACATCACATACACAGCAAAGTGACTCTCCTGGCCCTGGCCTCTACTGTGAGAAATAAAGCCATCTTTTCCTTCTAAAACTAAATTTCCACTTAGTATTCTGATGAAAGATCTTTGCTTACTGTTTATTTCCTTAAGTGATCCATATTTACGAAAAAAAAAAACCATTAACCTTAACATAAGTCAATTACCCTGCATTTTCCTTCCAGATTTAGTTCAGTTTAAAGAATTTTCTCAGCCCTCCAAAGCCGTGTGTAATTTGTGCTGCATGCACAGCCACATTAGTAGTTTCACGTTCTTTGGCTTCTGAGACTGAAGAACGTTCCGAAAAGAGAGCCTGCCATTTATTAGTGCTGCATTTTAGTTACAGCCAAAACTTTTGACCTTTTCACTAATGGATACAAAGGAAATTGCAAGTCAGATAACAGTTGCTCCCAACCAGAACTAAAACTAACATGTGTAATTAAGTCACGACCTGAGGCACAGGCTGATACAGTGGAGCTCGGCAAACATAGCAGACTCCATGTAAAAGGATGCCTCGGTCTGATCCCAGCTCAGCCACTGTCTGGGGCCTCAGGCAAGGAACTTCTCTCTGACCTCAGCTCGCCATGTGTTTGGAACCTACCTAGATTCCAGAAGGTATTCTAGACATTCTCTGAGAGGGAGGAAAATTAATAAGAATGAATATAATTATCTGTGACCTACAAATGTAGGTGCACTTGGATCCACATGCATGCACTATGTTACCACTTTCAGTACCCTTTGTATTGGAAGGCCTGAACTGTAGATCAAAATTAGATTGAAAGAATATTCAATAGAATGCCTATTCATTTTCCCCAAATGAGAGTCTATAATTTAAATAATGTCCTTGAAAATACTCTAAATCCCCTTGCCTCTGTGTCATTGTGCTGTATCTACCTAGAACTTTATCTGTCTGTCTCTGCCTCACCATTACGGTGCAACTAAACTTGCTTAGAGTCGGGTAAAACCACGCTAAGCATCTTTCTCTTTTTGTTATTGGACATCAAGCCTAAGGTCTTCACATCAGCTCTTGTCTGTTTTCTATTTTGAAATATGTGCTCACAAGTTACTACATTGCTAAGGCTGGGAGAAATTCCAGAAAACTTAAGGTATAAATAATTTAAGGAACAAAAAGAGAATAAATGATAGAAAACAGAGAGGTAGACCTTACACAAATGGGAAAGGTTACTAGGAATGGGGAAAAAGAAGGGAATACGGAGTGGAAGAGGAAGTAACAATGATTAGGATGTGAAATGCATAGTGACCAGTTCTCTAAGATGGGTGTAACAACTATGTATCACAAATATATACTAATAAAAATAATAATTGTCAAACATGTGATCCTCCTGCCTCAACCTTCCACAGTGCTGGGATTTTAGGAGTCTACATCCTGCCAGTATTTTCCTTTTCAGAAACTAAACCCGGCCTAGTAGCACAGGCCTGTAATCTGGAGTCTGAGGTAGCTAAATTATTTATCAAGATCCTAAATTAACATTTTTTTAAATAATAAAATATCAATAGTCTTAGCTCAGTGTGATGGCCCTGGAATAAATCCCCTAAATGAATAAATAAATAAGTGCTCAGAATCTCAGTTCACACAGGCCCCCTTATAGATACCCAGATATTCTAGAACAAACCAAACATTTTCATTTTCTTTCAGATACATATAGGACCATTCCTTTGTTTTCAATTTCTCTTATCCTACATTTATTCACCATTTACGGCCTAGGAACTTATTTCACTAAAAAAATAAAAATAAAAGCTAAAACAAGCACAAGGAAATCCTGACACCATGATTCAATATATCTGTAAAAACCTGTTTTTGCATTTATAGAGTCCACTTTCATTCCACCTAAGGAGAATGACATATCTCCTACAAAGGTCAATCCCAACTATGCAACAGAAGAGGTCATCTTCTCGCTAGTAGTTAAAGGTCATAGTTCATCTAAAATTCCTTAACCACCTCCATTTATGTTTTACTGAATCATGCTCATTAGCTTAAACATGTGTTGTAGTGCTCAGTTTATGAACCACTAAAAGTTCTCTATTGATTTATAACCCCTTTTAACTTCATTCTCCTTTATAGAAAAATTTTAAAATGTATCATTATGTCTCCAAATAGTTCTTTTCTCTCTTGTTCAAGCTTCAGCTACTTGTGGGAGCTACTTTCCTCCATTCTAAGCATCTGTTTTACTTCATTTAGTCATGTAAGAGTCTGCAAGTCTGTTGAAACTGACCACTTCGCGTGGTTTTGGAGTACTTGTCTTACTTGATTTTCTCCACAGGTAGTTTCACTATGCATTCTGATTTCTAGGTAAGTGGAAATTTTGAGTGGCAAATAA
Organism: Ctenodactylus gundi; assembly: GCA_004027205.1. Taxonomy (NCBI): domain Eukaryota; kingdom Metazoa; phylum Chordata; class Mammalia; order Rodentia; family Ctenodactylidae; genus Ctenodactylus; species Ctenodactylus gundi. The sequence continues at coordinate 131,121 of PVKB01000112.1, forward strand.
AAAATACACAGTACAACAACTTTTCAACTCCATTGCCATTCAACATGTGCTTGAGGCACTGTCTTGTCTTACCAAGAATCTGTCCGTACTCTACTAATGTGCCTCTTTGCTGCATTTTTGCCCAAATGTGGACTATTTTTTCTCAAAGTTGCAGTAGTTACTGAGCAAGCCTGCTCCGTCAGTCAATGAGAACTCGAGAGGGGGAGTGCGGATTGAAGAATACATGGACTCTTGCAAGGGACGTGGCAAAAGATGCTTTATTATCTACAGCCTTCCTTTTATACCCTCCGTGCCTTCCTGCTTGTTAACAGAACAGTCCCGTGTTTCAACACTTGATCCAAATTTCAAACAGCAGACAAGCAAAACAACACCTGACTTAAATTTCAAACAATAAACACTTCTTCGTGGAAAGGAACTTGGCCAAGGTCAGCAATGCTGAGGCTCTCGGGTCCTGAGGGCCCCAACAAGTTACATCACTTTCAAATCCTCCAATGACTCTCTAACTTAAATATCAGGATATTCATAATAGCCCAGGAAAAAAAAACACATGAACTGATCACTCTTAGCTCTTTTACATGCCTGAAAACTTACACTCCATGTTCAATCTGTCCCTGTCACTCTGGCTTTCTCTTTCTCATACAGTGGGCTAGCTGTAGTCTGAACTAGGCTTGTGTATTTTCTGTTTACTCTTCTTTCCTAGAAAAAAATGAAAACATGTTTGGGAAACTTTCTCTGTCTACATGGCTTGTACTTCATCCATAAAAAGAAAGTTAAATATTTTCTTGGCCCTTGACCACATGTGACTCTATTCTAGGTGTATACAAGGAATAGACAATGATATTGGGCATGTTCAAATTCCAAAATGGTCAAATATTCTTAAATAAGCCTTTGTCAAATTTACTACATAATTACAATTACTACATAGTTTATAGTAATCCTGTGGAAATTACAATTTGGTGGAGAAAATAAGTGGCATGTTTACTAAAAAGCTTATACATATATATATATATATATGTATATATATATATATATATATATATATATATATATATATATATGGAGGTGGTAATTTACAATTGTAGTAGAGGGAATTTTGCAATTAAAGAATGACTGGTGAGTAGGAATAATTCTGAGAAGCAATAGCAGCAGAAATTTGGACCAACAGATTAAATAAAGATCAGAAACTGGAATCAAATGCACGCATTAAGCATGCTCCCAATATTCTCCTAAGAAGAAGTGCCTTTCTGATACTGATAGCTCCACCCCACCATGTTCCTAGGTCCATATATTGAGCTCCAGAAATAAATAGATTTCTACTTACATCAACAGTTACATTTACTATCCCTGGGAGTCTTTTAATTAGAAACTATAGGAAAAAATTAATTCCAAGTTTTCTAAAGTTTGAAGTCTAAATAAAGTCCTTACAGACTTCAATAACACAGTCTCAACATACACACGTGCATACATAGACCACACACAAGTGCACACGTGTGGAAAGGGAAGGAAGGGTGAGGGGATATCCCACTTAGGAAGGGGCTTCAATGTTTGTGCAAGAAATAAGTATGTTCTTCTCAATCTACTCAAGTCATTTCAACAATTTTGGAAAAACTGCTATACGGCTTGCAATAATACAGTTTTCTTTTAAAAATGTAAATTTGAGGCAACTTAAAATAAAATTAACTTTTTAAAACATTTTCTACATTGTTGCAACTATTCTAAAAACCATATAGATTCGTATAGCCACTGCCACAATCACAGCACAAAAATAGAACTCTCTCACCCTGAACATTGCAGATGTATGCCTCACTGGCTGTGCTATTGTAAATACGTTGTTGTAGATAAAGCTGACTGTAGCTTTTCACTTTTTTACCAATAACATTTATAAATAAAAGTCTTAAATTTTGATGAAGATTCAATAACCTTTTAATGTACTGTGCTTTTAATGTCAAATATAAACATTCTCTGTTTCCTTTTATTTTTTTCTAAAAGTTCTTGCAAAATAATCTCATATTTTACACTTCAATTATGACCCATCCTGAATTAATATTGGCATAAAAAGAGAGTCATAGGTTGAGTTACTTTGGTTTTTATTTTTTAAATGAATGGCCAATGATTTAAACACCACATTATGAAAAAGAAGATATTCTCTATTCAATAGATTTTTTTCACATTTGTCAAAAACCAATAGACAGTATTTAAGTGGGTCTATTTTGGGGCTTCTTATTCTCTTCCATTGATCTATGTGTCAAGTAATTTATTTTTATCAACCTTATTTTCAGGGCTTAAAGTAAGATTGAAACCCAGTACATTAGATAACAGAACTATTTTTCTTTTCACAGCAGAGTTCTTTGGCACTTAAAGCCCTGCTTAATGTTCTCCTGGCTTGGTTACATAGCATAAGTCCTCAAAGACATGATAAGTCTTTTTAATCTCTGTAAATGCCGTTATATACAAATATAGCTTTCAACGAAGATAAATATTAATATTAAAATTGCTGGCACATGTGCCTGATATCCAGTTCTAAATACTCTCCTTAAATATTTGAAGAGTTTTAGATAATAAATCTAGCAGGGTGAAAATAAATGGAGTATTTTAAGCCAATGCACACAATGTTTCCTTGAGACACTACTCAAAATATGAGAATTCTCTTCTTTAATCTCTTCTTTCCTAAGCAAATGTAAAACTGTGGATTTATCATAAGTTTTGTGGATAATTGCAAGTATCATCGAAGGCTTCAAGTTTGTTCTGCAGAAAGGCTCTGCAGAATTACAGGCAAGCTTAAAGCAGACGTCTTTGCACTGTAGGATAACAAGGCAAAGAGTTTGTATTTAGTATTTAGACTTGCAAATGTTATCTTTCAATTTATAGTTCAGGAATTCTGCAATTTTGAGGCACTGGCAACCTCAGCTGTGGAAGACAGGACTAAAAGTAGAGATGGAATTAACCAATCTTCAATTATTAAAAATAGCCTTTAAAGGCTTCAGGTCATTTCTGCCCACGTTTCCTCAATTTTGTACCCCTTGTTCTCATGCCAGTCCCTGTTCTTAACATATGTAATCTAACTAATCCTCACAGCTTAGGATCCTGACATTCATATATCTTTATTAATAGATAAGCTAAATGAAACAGCAAGGTTAGCTTGGCCAATACTACACTGCAAGAAAGTAGTGAAGATGGAACTCAAACAAAAAAATATTACAGCAAAGTCTATGTTCTGAATCTGATCTTTATAGCGGCTACACAAAGGCAAAGAGGAAACACGAGCACGACTCGCAAGCCCGTGAACGTGCGATGCCAAATGGTCCGTGGTATGCGACTGACAGAACGAAATGACAGGTACGTTTCAAGCTTAAACTGTGCACCGCAGCTATAATAAAAGAAAGGCCTAAACTGGAAATTCTTATTACAAAATATACATAGGCATCCACATTTAATTTTAAATTATTTTATGCTCTGTGAACTTCCCCTCTCCTTGCTACCTTAAGCCTTCTTCATTCTCCAAGATCTCCCTTCCCTTTGAAATTTGAAAACTGATCATTCCTCTCATATCCTGAGGCAGGAATCATAGAATGAGCTGAAATGTAAAATGTAGGTCAACTAGGGAATACCTGTGGGAATGCCACCCGAGGACAGCCTTTGTGGGGCTGAGTAGGTAAGACAGAAATAGCATCATACATGAATCATGTTTAACCAGGGTGAACATTGGTACCTAAGTAACATTTAGGTCAACAGGATATTCTATCTTAATAACCTAGTTGTTCTTTGTCATCAATAAATACCAGTGTTCTCAGAATCGACAATGTGAGCTGTCACGCAGGATATCTTCTTTGTATAGAGAGCTGAGAGCATATGACCAGACTACTGATGAAAAAAAAAAAAAAAACTTACTCCCAGGCAAGGAAAAGAGAGAGACAAAGAGATAAAGAGGAAGACTGAGGAAAGAAGGATAGTAAAAGTTAATGCTTTCTTAATATTTTGAAACAAACATACATCCAAAGAGAGAAGGAATCCCAGGTCTGAACCAACATGACAGCATGATAACTTTTATGTTTCAAATATAAAATGTCCTCCAAAAGTCTCAGGTGTTGGAAGGTGGCTGTGTGACAGATATGCTCTGCCCCTCAGTAGGTCAATCCATTGGTGATTTCATGTGCTGTGGGGACTGGTTGGCCACCAAGTGTGTGATCTAGAAGGGTATATTCCTGCCCCGGGAATATTTCTTCATCCATTACTTCCTGTCTGCCATGGAATGAGAAGTCTGCTCTACCACGACCTCCCACCATTGTCTTATCTATCTTGAAGTCAGTCAAACATGCATGAACTGATACTCTTGAAACTGATCTAAGATAAAGTTCTTCTCTATTAAGTTATGGGTGTCAGGCATTACGTCACAGCAACAGAAAAACAATGACAAAGAAAGTAGTCATAAACGTTTGCTGGAGTTAACAGGTTTTTGGGGTTGTTTGTTTTGTTTACAGAGTTTCCTCATCATATGTCTTAGAGCTGAAGTTCTTAAAGTGAGAAATTTATTTTTACCAAAATAGAAAACATGCCAAGATAAAGTAAAAAAGAGACAATGAAATGACTATAAAATTGAGGCCTATAGCTAGATAGATATATCTGAAAACATAAATTTCAGTGAAGCAGTGAAAATGTAGGCTGAATCACGTCAAGGGGTAAAAGGAATTAGTCAAAAATTTGGTCATAAATATTGCGTAAAGTAAAAAATTAAAAACACCTACAGGGATACATAATGCATAAGGTTGCAAAATTAATTTCAGCCAGGTACCATGGGAGTAGTGCCACTAACATAGAAGTAGAATCTAATTATAGGAGACAGGCTCACACTATTGACCTCTGGCTCACAGAGACTCATCTTAATGGTGGCATCTGTTGGGACTCCAACATGTACTTCTGGAACTTTGATTAACAAGTAGTTGTATATTGCAAGTTTTTTCATTCCAAAAGTTTTTGTCTAATTGTGTTACTGTATGTCACCATAATTGTGTTGGCAACTTTGCAATACCCAGATAGTTTTTAGATAACTGTAAAATCAATAAAGAAAATGAAACCACAGTGTAAATTATATTGTTCTAATTTTAGAAATTGTGTGGCTTTTAAAAGGCTGTATACATTCAAGATAAGGTGGAAGATTAGTTATATTAACCAAATGAAAATAGCTAGTTGATTTTATTCGTTTCATCTTACAAGCTAAAATATGTAAATATATTTAAGTTCCTAAATTGTTAATATGGATAACAAAAAATTGATTCATGATTTTAAATGTCTACCAACTAGAAATTTAATTTTTATAGTTGCAAATCTACCTTGTTAGACATTACTTTGTTTGAAATAATAAAGTACATTATATTTGTAAATGTCTTTTAAATGTTTAAGCAAATATAGCAAACTGGTGTCTAAATGATGCTATTTGCTCAAAAGTTGTTCATCAGTTAGGTGTGAATATTCTTTCACTGCAATCAAAAAGATGATAATTGTTTAAAAATCTGAATTTATAAATAAAAAATTTGAAAAACTTAGAAATCTAAGGAAGAAAATAGTTTTAAAACTTACAATGTTGAGGGGTTGAGTATTTATTTACAACTTAGTTTTCAGAAAATAATCTTATCAAAGATTTCTCTTCAGCCTTAAAAACACATGTAATCACACCCTGTACCTCATTAAACAGAAGATACAGAGCACATGAAAGCTTTTTTATTAAGGTCAAAATTTTGAATGCCAATGATTTTACTTTTTAGTAATGAAGTAATACAGAATTCTTCAGATTTTTTACCCTACACTGAATGTATTCAGGCTGTACCTCTGCTTAAGTTTGAAATTCTGTTTCTTCCTTAACAATAATTCTCCACTTTCTGTCTTCAATTTTATATATATATATATATATATATATATATATATATATATATATATATATACTGTACTTATGTCACTTACATTTGTATGTCTCAAAAATTAGTAGAAGGAAGGAATTTTTTTCAGACTACAGAATAATGAGACTTGTTCTTTCACTCAGTTTAACACTGTAAATAATTCATTGCCTCTAATCCTAGGCCATGCAACTGAAGGTTCATTAATTCTTTACATGAATAATCTATTCTTGGTATTCAGGGATAACTCTTTTAAGAAAAAAAAAATAAAAAGAATAAAATACGTGAAAATGATTTGCTACCCAGAAACAGACACTGTAGCTCCTCCTCAACAAGCACACTGGGAATTTACTCAGTTAATATTGTTTTCACTAACAATTCCAGCTCCTACAGAATCTTTCACTCCAGCTCTCTTCATCGCTTTTTTGCAGCTGCTGATCTCTTAAATAATTTTGTCTCTAAATATGCAAAGCATTTGTTTCTTTTTCATTGGAAGTACCATTAACACAAAACTAGTAAGTGCACTGAGTCTTGGTTGCTAGTTTAGAGAAAACAAATGAGGCTAGAGAATACAGCGACCACCATTCAAGAGGCAAGCTACTGAACACCGCAAGTCATCACAACAGTGTCCTCACACCTGTGCCTCCATTCCCCGTAGACACACATCTCTTTGACCCATGCCATCTCTGGGCTTCTGCCCTTCACCTTTTCCTGTACAGGAGGACTTTCTTTGGTTCTATGGATAATGATCCCTCCAGTTTACCATTTTGCTTCTCCTGAGAGCATAGAACTATTTTAGATAAGTTTATAAATTCTGAAAATCGATTTGTTTCTCATTCAACGTCTTTGAACTATGTCCTGAGTGAGTGGCTGGCTGTGATATAATGTTTTCCAGAGGAGATAAAGAAGATATGGCCTTCACAATCACAAAATTCTAGTTAGAAAAACACACATTCAAATAAATACATATCCAGAAAAATTAGAACTCAAATGAAATTTAACTGAAGTAATACCAAAGAGTTGAAAGAAGTGCTTCATTATTTTTCTATTTTTAAAGACTATAATTTAAAAGTTACTCTTCTTTGGAACGGGAAAAACAATTTGAAGCAAATGCAATGTACAGAGAAAAAGAAAATAACACTTAAAACACACAAAAGGCACAGGCAGACAATTCACAGAATAATGCATTTACACATAATTTAACGTATCAAAAATGAAATTTAAAATATAATGAAGCATGTTTTCCCTAAAATATTAACAATTCAAACAATATCCATCTAAAGTTTTGCTTAAAATAATAAGCACAGTGAAAGAATGTTTTTGTTATTTCTGCATTTCATTTTTTTCTTGCCTATCCTATAGTTTCTTTTAATGTGAGTAGTCAATATATTATAAACTTTATGCAAATTAGTAATTCAAATATGTATTATTAAATGCAACTGTTAGCATTGTAACATGCTCTTTGTCTCATAGTTCTCAGTCTGTGGCATTATTAGATAGCAAAATATTTTTTTCTTTTTTTAAGTTTAAAGTAATGTATTTATTTGGAATACTTTTTTCAGATAGGTGTTTGCCATGAGCAGGTTCCGTCTAGCATGAATGTCACATACTCCATAAGTTTTGGTAAGTCGTATTTCTATTTTCTAATGTTTCAAGACAGTTTTCCAAATCGTCCTTCTTCCTGGGCTTTTGAATCATTCAGGAACGCTTCATTGAATTTCCACGTATTTGTGACTTAAAGAAGTTTTGTCTTGTTCCTGGCTTCTAATTTCACACAATTGTGGTTGATAATGACACTTGATATGACTTCAATCTTTTCAAATATGTTGCCAGTTGTTTTCTATCTAAAACATGATCTTACCCTGGAAATGGACTGTGTATGCTTAAGACTATCATATATTCTTGTTCAGTTGTATAAAGTGCTCCAATTGTGTCAGGTCAATCTGGCCCAAAGTATACCTCATGTCTAAGGTTTCATTATTGATTTTCTGGTTGGTTTAACCATTATCAAAGTGAAGTACTCAAGCATCCTATTGGTAGTGTACTTTTGTCTGTTTTTCCCTTCAGATCTGTTAAAATTAGCATTACATTTTTAGTATTTCAACATTGAGTTCCTATGTGCTTACATTGTTTCATCTCCTTGATAAACATAACCTCGTCATGACTGTATAATGGCTTTTTGTCTCTTGTTACTTTTTATGACTGCAAGTATCTTTTGTTTGATATCCTCATGGCAAAGCAATCTCTGTTCTCATACGGGTTCTATTTTCTTGAATTTTTTTTTTTTTCGCCTGGTACTTTACTGGTAGTCTATATGATGCAAAGAGGAGATTCTCTTTTAGGCAACATATATTGTAAATTGCCTTGTTTTTTTCACTCGCTTGCTCTACATCTTTTGATTGGATAAACTAATCCAATTACATTTAAAATAATTCTTGGTAGCTAAAGACTCCCTATTGTTCTCGTTAGTGTTTTTCCTTGCCTGGCTGATAGGTTCTTTCTTGTTGTTTCTGTCTTTTTGTTTATTATTTTTCTTTTAGATTTCATGCTGTGCAATGCTTTGACTTCTTTCCTATCTTCTGTATCGCTACTACAAGTTTTTGGTTTTCTGTAACCATGAGAATTACACAAACTGTTTTATAGTTTTATATATATATATATATATATATATATATATATATATATATTAAACTTATAACTTCAATTTCATACAAAAACTACTCTTTTATTTCCTTCTCATTATACAGGTTTACATATCACAGTTTATATCTTTCTATATGTTGAAAAATTACTATAGCTGTATTATTCTTCATTTTTTTTCTCTTAACATTTATATTAAAATTAAAGTTGATTCTAAAGCCAGCACTACAATATTAGAATATTCTGAATTTCAATATGTAGTTATATTTACTACTGTTTCTTGTCCTGTCTTTAAATGCCACCAATTACCATCTTTTTGCCACAGATTTAAAAAAAAATTCCTATAGCATTTCTTACAAGGTGAGTCTAATGGTGATGGACCCTTCATTTATTAATTTGCAGATCAGCATTTCTTTGAGGTGGTTACTGGATAGTCATCATGTATTGCATCAAGTGCCAATAATAGTGTCATTTCTTCTTTGTTGTTGTCATTTTTCATGTTTCTTTTTACCGTGTGTGTGTGTGTGTGTGTGTGTGTGTGTGTGTGTGTGTGTGTGTGTGTGTGCATTCAATAGCGTGTTCACCTCTTCTCAGAATCTGTGTACTGGTTTCAGTGCCTAAAGCCCTCAGCCTATAGACAGACCCAAGGATCCTGGCTGGGTGGGAGGTGACAGTCACCGCTGCAGTAAGACTACAATAGCTTTATCTTCAGGCTGCTCTATCATACAAGGAGCCTTCAGTGCCACTGCAGGTCTCCACAGTGACATGGCGGGCTCCGGGAAGTTTTTTGATAAAGCCGACTGTTGTCGCCTTGATCTCTTCTTTTTCTTCCATGGAAAAAGGCATGGTTCTGAAGATCCCTCTCGGAGTAGTTGCAGGGTTAGTACAGCGGTGGTGGTCCCAGTGTGAAGTTCTACAGCCGGCAGCAGATCTTTCTTGTGCTTGAGAGGGTAGAAATATCTCACTCTCCAGCAGGTGCCTGGTAGCAACACTTACTGATTAGCTCCATGGCAAAAGCTGAGACATCTCCGCAGAGCTCACACTCATGTGCACTGTTCATTGGCTCCACAAGTGCTTTGGGAGGTACTGAAGTCTTGGGCCAAAGGCTGCCAAGGTCCTCTACAGAGGACACCCCTGAAACCTCTCCTGGCACCTCTGTGATGTGACACGGATAGTCCTGCTCTTAGCCATTTCCAGATGTCTCCAGTGTAAAATCCCCGGAGTAATTTATTTTGTGCAGTTATTTTTATTGTTTCTGCTCCTTGGGGGAGTTGTCAGTTCTTGACTTTTGAGCCCTCCCAGGTATACATTTTATTTATTTATTTATTTTCATTTTCCCCTTTTTTGATACGTATGTATGCAACATATAATATGTACATTGATCTTGAGTATTTTGTACAAAAACTTATCATGACAGAATTACAAATCAGCCCTCTCTCCCTTTTTGACACTTCCACCTCTTGCCCCTCCGCAGTAGTTCCCATTAGTCCCCCCACTTTCTGTTATAAAACTACTGTGATCTAATTTCTCATATTAGAGAAACCATTTGATATTCGATCTTTTGAATCTGACTCATCTCACTAAGCATGATGGTCTCAAGTTGCATCCATTTGCCTACAAGAGCCTAATGCCTGTCTGTCTTTATAGACAAACACTATTTTATTGTGCACAGATATCATAGTTTTAACAATAGCCAAAAGTAGAAGATACCAAAATACCTATCAACAGATCAATGAATACATAAATTATGGTATCTGTACACAATGGACATACGTGTGTGTGTGTGTGTGTGTGTGTGTGAAAAGGATGTAGGCTGGCATCTTCCACTCTGTCACTGTGTTGATCTACTCACCGTAAAAGCTGCTCTATGTAACCTTCAATGTTAAATCATCAACCTCTCTCTTTCTCTCTCTCCTGTTTCTTGCCTTCTCTCTCTTTTATTCTGTTCTCCCTTATTTCACAGAATAATTTTGTTACTTATGTAAATCTGTATTTTGGGGAAAGGTGTGGTGCTAGGTGGAACTAAGGGCCTCATGCCATGTTGTTACAGACTATCACTCTCAGTCCTAACTTTCCTTTTTTTGTGATAGTTATCTTTGCCTTAACACTTTTATATAGTACTCCTGTTTCACTTCTTTTCTTTTTTCTTTATACTGTCTAATTTTGCTCTATATTCAGCAGCTTTGTTTAGATATATTTGTTCTTCCTCTCAAGGATTTTTTAAATAGGATTTTGCTCTGTTAGTCCAAGCCAACACTGAGCTCAGTAGGTAGCCCAGGCTGACCACACACATGTGACAGTCCTCTTGCCTCAGCCTCCCAAGTGTTGGGATGACAAGGCAGTGCTACCACTCCTGGCTTATGTGGTTCTGAGGAATCGAATCCTGGCCACTGAGCCATGTCTCCACCTTGGCAAGTTTTTCTAATTCTAACTTTCTTTTTTTTTTAAATCCACCATTGACGGAGTTGAATATTACTTTATAACTCTCCCCTGTTTTTGATAACATCTTTCTGAAATGACTTAAATATTTACATTTTATTTGTTTATTTACTTATTTGTTTTCCTTATTTCCTTAGAGCAACCTAGTTTAGGATTCTACTCTGGGACACTTGCATTTCATGTTCTAACTGGAATTAGTTTCCTGGACACAGAGCAGATGAGTGGGCTAATCTCCTACCCAACCAAACACCCCAAAGCAAGGTTCTCTCTAGGTTGAGTTTTCCATATGTGAAATATATTGAACTGGAAGCATTTCTTAGTTGAGACTATCTTGTTTGTATGTTTTGGAATCGTTTCATGGACTATAACTAGCATGGGAAGCCAAAATTCTGGAATTCAAATGCACCAAAATCCAAACTTTTTGAGTGCCAATGTGATACTTTAAAACTTTCAGATAGAGAACATTTTAAAATTTGGGTATTTGGAGGCTGGGAGTGTATCCCAGTGGGTATAGCACTTACAAATAGTTGTAAAACCTTGGGTTGAATCCCCCAGCACTGCACAAACTGGATGAAATGGCGTATGCCTATATTCAGAGATGGTGTAAACCAGCACTTGAGATGCTGAGGTAGGAGGACTGCTGTGAATTTGAAGCCAGCTTGTTCTACATTGTGAACTCAGGAACATCTGGACTACAGAGCAAAACCCTGTCTCAAAAATAAATAAATAAATACATACATACATAAATTTTGGAGTTTTGGACTATGGGTGTTTATCTTCTATGGCTGTGAAGTTCAGAAACATAGCCTTATATTTTCGAAAGAGACTGGCACCCTTGCCTGTGCTAACACTTACAGAGGCCACCTCCTTCCTTCAGCCTCTAAGCCATGTCTCCTCTGAGTGGATTTTGACAAACAGTGATTTTATCTAAATCTGATCCCTTAACCCAAAATGAGTTTAAGTCAATTAATTAGAAAAAATCATAGGTACCAGACCACATCACATTTTCTGAAATTTCCATAATCACCATTAATTTTCTTGCAATTAAGCTTTGAAGCTCCCTTACCCCTCATTGAACTATTCAGGATTTGCCTACCAAACTTCCAAAGATAAATGGAGTGATATGTAGGTTCTTCAGCTCTTAGACTATTTGAAAATTATATACATCCTGTCTCTGCTTTCTTTTGCAAAGTTTTTTAAACCACATAATTCTTACTGCTGTTTTTGATTTAACCTCCAACACATGGGAATAGTTTAATCATATAGTTCTATTGAAAAGATTGTGTGTGGTACTTATGATATGTTTATCTTTGTGAATACATCTATTTTATAGGGGGATGCTGTGCAGTTCAGACAAGCGTGCCTGCAAGTGTTGTGCCAGTGAAATATTTTTGTTTGTAACCGGTAACCACATATAACGTTTAGCTAAACATGAAGAAAGGGGAAAAATGATCTTGACCATAAGAATGTCATTTATCTTTAAAAGATATATATAGAAGTATAATTCCATATCTGGCTGTGTCTGTATATCTTCTAGTAGTATATACTTCTTGGTCTGGAGAAAGTTAATTTTGCTAAAATATACAACAATAAGCTTAGGTAATTGTATTAGTCTATTCAGTCAAAAACTTGCACATTTTCATACTTCATGAAATCAGTAAAATTTCTGGGACTTAATCTGATGTTAATTTAATGAAAGACTGAATAATTTATTAACTATTTTCCCTTTTTTGTCTCTAATACTTCATTAAAATAGCTTCTGTAATATACCCAAGAAGATGAAAACCCACACAATTTGCATAAGCGACCACAACATAATCCAGTGCTCTATTCAATGAGGTTGTTTCTATGTTACATGAAGTTCTTGAAGTTGATGCACTAATGAGTGATGCAAAGAATATATAAATTTGGAATTAGCTTACAGTGCCAATAATCTGAATCATAACCCAGGCTAAAGCATTAAATTGTGTCACTAAAAGCATAAGACTGAACACAAATAATTTTAAACTAATTTAATATATGCTACTCTGTGTGAGTAAATATTAAGTAGAAAATAGTTTATCAAACCACAGATTTTAAAATAGAAACTTGAATGTACTCTTTTTTATCTCCAGATGTATAAATGTAAAACTCCTCCCTGTTTAAAATATAGAGCTGTTTATCTGGAAGATGGCATATGTGATTTGATTCAGCTGTGCTGTGATCGTGAGTACTGTGGATGAATTACAGAGATAAGATTATTTTTTAATCATTTGAAATGCTTTTAGATTCACAGAACACAGCTGGAAACAGATTACATTGAATTCAAGGAAAAGCTTAGATTATTCTCTTCCTGGTATTTAATGAAAAGGAAGGTGAATCAAATTTCAATTTGATTACTCTAAGCCAAAACATGCAAACCTCATATATCTTTGCTTTCAAAGGTTCTTGTTGGAAGAGTGATCGTGTTTAAATGTGGAAGGACTGCTGAGGCTTTCCTATCTGGAATAAGTGGTCAATTTTGGCATCTCCCTGGGGAAATGCTATACATAGTATCTGATGGAGGAATTTCACTTTAGGTTATTTCCCAAGTGCTTAAAGAAGACATGCTTCCAATCTAGGCCAGGGAGCCACAGAGAAAAAAAAAATAGATGTGTTTTGGGCAATCAAAATAAAGTCAGGATAAACTCAGCTAGATCTCATCAACCTAACCCACACACACACATATAAAAAATAAAAATCTCTTAGACCAAAAATTCTCTTAGACCCAATGCCCAATCCTTGAAAGATTCTCCAGATCTCACAGTAATTTCTTCCCAGCTCAGCTAACTCTCCTAAATGTTTTGTTTTGTTTTTTGTTGTTTGTTTGTTTTTGTTTTTCAGTGAGCGTCATTGGGCCAGACATGACACCACTGCAGAAACTCTAGTCTTGGTGTAGCAATCACTCTCCTCTTAGGTTTTTGTAAAATTTCAAATACCGGAAGGGATGATTACAATGCACACTGCTCTTACAAACTGTAACACTCTGATTGTACTTAACGAAATCTTTATTATTAGAATAATTTCCATTAGGAAATTAGAAAATTTTTCAGAACATAAAAATAACTTTGATGTCATTAATCATATTGCCCTTTTTCATTCTTGTGGAAAAGTCACACAGCTAAGTTCTAGAATTCTGACTGGTGTTTCAGTGTTCCTCTTCATGATATTACCCCCAAAACAGTAACACTACCACTGTCAATATTCAAGTGGTGGTGTCTCTAATTCACTTTTGATTTCTCAGTCTTGGATTTTTGATATCTGCCTGAGTGAGTAACAGGTTTAGAGGTGGTCTAAAATTTTCATCTTCCCAAAATTCATGGACTACAATGATGAAGCCCAGGGTCATAGAATTAAGAGGTGAGCCTTTTGGGAAATGATTAGGTCTTGAAGGTTGGCCTCTCTTGGATGAAAGTAGTGCTCTTACAAGAAGGTGAGGTGACCAATATTTGCCTCTTCCACCATGTGAAGACACAGCCAGAAGGCACCATTTCTATGAACCACGAAATGGACTTCACCAGACTCTAAGTCTATTAGTGCCTTAATCTTGGATCCTCAATAAACAGAACTCTGATATTAGAGAGACCATTCAATGTTTCACCTTCTGCTTCTGACTTAACTCACTCTCTTATATGAGAAACACAGATCACAACTCTTATGGAACTTAAAGCGAAAAACAAAGTGAAACGGGGGGGGGGGTAGGTTGGGAGAGGAGGGAGGGAGGGGGATGGTCAGAAAAAGAGTGAAAGGGCCCTTGTCACTTTGACAAGATACATATGTGCACAAAATGCTCAACTCCTTGTAAACCTTAAATAGTGCATGTATACATATCAATAAAATGGGAATAATTAAAAAAACAGAACTCTGAAAAATAAAATTCTGTTGTTTAGCAGCCACATGGTTTGTGATGTTTCAATACAGTGACCCAAATAGATTAACACAAGCTCTCATATTCAATATTTCTAGAAACTAAAGTTATCTTTTTCCTTATTTCAAAAATAAAATTCTTTTTCTCCCTTTGTTGCTTCCTGTGGTTGACATCACCAGTGAGGTACCACAGAGGTCACTGTAAACATTCTCATGTCCCTTTCTTCATGGGATGATTTTTGTCCCATCCTGCTCCTAATGTTTCTCACCAGTTTCTTCAGTTCTCCCTTCAAATCCATTACTGCTCCTGAGTTCATTCTAATTTAATTCCAGTGTGGATGCTCAAATTAATCTTCCTACGAATTCATGAAACTAATATGTTTTTTCTTTGACAAAGAATCCATTCAATTATGAATATGGTGTTTCTCAAGTATAAGCCCCAGTGTGCCCCCTAGTGGTTTGAACCTTTCTGGGAGGGCTTTCCCTGACGACACCTGCCAACTTCCCAATCACCAGCCGGTGCTCCTAAGAGAACATTAGGTGTCATAGGCAACAGCTTGCTCATTATCTAGCAAAATAACTCTGTTGTTTTCTCAAAAATTCATTGATAAAATGTATAGCTTTGCTTCAAATGAAGCAAAATGTATATATTGGACAATGTAAGAAATAAGAAAATAATTGATTTTCTTTGGGTATTTTGCTTTTTACTTCTAATTCTCATTTATTTAGTTTGTTTTACATTGTCTGAATACTGAACTTACCTGCATAAGCATGTATGAAGTACTCATATCAATATTGGTTTCTAATTCAATGCAATATTATCTGCCTAAAATAAAATATTGATTAAGGTTTATTATTTCCATTTATGCTTATTGTATCCCCAATTTTTACAAACTATACAAAGATCATTTTCAGTTTCCTTATTCACTACCTATATAGATTTACATATTTTCCTAAACATTAGATCATAACCATAAAATGAAAATATCATTTGATCTTCATGATGTACACTAATAAATAGAATGTTCTACCTTCTGACATGTTCAATTCATCAATGCTTTTCCCATGAATGCATTTGACATTTATTATTGTTTATTTATATAAGCTTGGTTAACAAATGTTCAATGCTAAACCAACTACGTAGTTGAGTTTTCAAACTGTGCTCAAGTTTTGTATTGTGGTTTTTGAATCCCATGTCTTAGTCCTTCCTGCATTTCATCTTGAAATTTGCTGATGTCCATATTCCAGAATGTCACATTTGGAGGCAAAGAGTACATTTTGAGTTTATGCATATCTAAACATGTGTCTATGCCACGCTTTCCCTTGATATTTTGGCAAGGAATGGTATTTTCCTTTAGCAATAAAAATAGTGAATTTTTTCACTGTCATACCCAGTTTTGATGATAAACCAATAGAAACCATTCCAACTATCTTTTTTTATAATTAAGTAGTTTATTGTTTATCTTTGGGATATCTCTTCTTTTGTACTCTATGTTCTGAAATGCCCTTAAGTGGCCCTTAAGGGAGCATTTATCTATTCACACTGCTCAGTTCTTGGTGCTTCTATCATGCTGAAGGATCATATCCTGGTTCAGTTCTTGGGATTTGCTTCCCATTCTTTCAATTTTCCTTCTGCTTTTTAATATCTTATGATAATGCATTTAGTTCTCACTAAAATGAGATCATATTTTAGTATACATTCTAGCATATAAGAATGGGTTTCCATAATGGCTACTACTCTCACATCACATATTGGCATACAATGTTCTGAAATCAAGGCACATGGATTTAAATCCAAAGCAAGCAGTTTATTATCTGAGGGACTTTGTACAAGCTACTCTATCTCTGTGCGTCTTCACTTCTTAATCTGTGAAACAGAGACCATAATAGCCCACAGTAATAATGATGAGAACTGTGTTGACACTTATTATAAAAGGAATAAACAAAGAGACAGACATAAAAAATAACTCAGAAATAAATCTGGCATATAACACATTTTAAATATTTCCTAGTATCTTTTAATCTTTGATATGCTATTTCATTTCAATATACTAAATATGCTTCATAGGTTAATCATAATCTTCTGGGAAGCTATCGAGTGATAATTAGCAGAATTTTCTCCCAGAAAAGATCAGATACCAAACAGAAATAATTACATGGCAACTCCCAGTTCCAGTTCCATAAAGCTCCGACTCTAAATATTCCAATGGGCTTATTTTTCACTGGTTTGTAGAACCTTAGTCATTATGTCTCCTTTACAGAGACAATTGCATAAAGTCTCTTTGGATGTATCTGCCCAATGTCAAACTCCATTAGGGCAGCAGCTGTTATGTATATGCACAAACACACACAAAGTCAGGGAGAGAGAACAAAGGCACACAGCAATTCAACACGTATCAAATTACCATCCTCTCTGCATCAGTTCTGTCAGGAAGAATTTCAATCGAACATTTTCTTCTATCTTTTGACATTCATTTTTCAGAATATCTCAGTTGAGAAATAACAGAATCTTTGTATTAAAAGACTTGAGTTCCAATCTGATCTCTGTCCTGTGCTTCCTGTGAAATCCTAAACGAAGTTTCTCCCAGAATTCGGTTTCCTTATACTTTGTCAATCTTCCCTTTATGGGTGTGAATGAGACAGATAATGTGCTCACGTGCTCATCATGAACTAAATATTCAACCTTCTTCTTTTCTCAGCCCAATTTTATAGATATTAGAGAACGAGAATCTTAATGTGCACATAAATCTACCTAATTTAGACCTGCTGAAATGATCCATTTGACCCAGTGATACCTCTTCTGGTTTCTTCCCAATGGAGTTAAAAAAAAAAACACCATATAATAGAGACACACGCGCACCTGTATTTCTAGCAACACAAATAATAAAAGCTAAATCATGGAAGATGCAAAAAAATATCTATCAATAGACCAGTGGATAAAGAAAATGTGGTATATAGGCACAAGAGAGTACTATTCTGTCATAAAGACAGATAGATCTAAGTCGTTTGTAGGAAAATGGATACA
This sequence comes from Ctenodactylus gundi, assembly GCA_004027205.1. NCBI lineage: Eukaryota > Metazoa > Chordata > Mammalia > Rodentia > Ctenodactylidae > Ctenodactylus > Ctenodactylus gundi. Next base: position 148,998 of record PVKB01000112.1, read on the forward strand.
ACTTGAGACCATTATACTTAGTGAAGTGAATCAGATTCGGGAGATTAAATAATGTCTTGTTCCCCTAACTGAGAAACCCAGAGTACAAATAAGTAACATGAGATGTTGGAAGTCAGGGAGAACAAGAAAGGAGCTGAGAGGGAGAGAAAGGGGAGGAAAAGGGAATATGAAGTTTATGAGACATATTTGTGCAGAAAATTCGCAAGTTTAACATAAACATTGTGTATGATAATTATACATAATTTTGTGTATTATAAACACATACTAATGAAAATGGGGAAAATCCATTAATCATTTTGAATAATTATTTGTCTCTTGTTTTTTATACTTTATTTTTCATCACACTTTTAAATATTTACTCTAGGTTTTATTTTGTTGACGTTTTAGTGTTGCTGATAGGCAGGGTATATGGAATATTCAGTTTCTCAAGTCTAAATTTTTATCACTACTCTCCTGCCAAGGATATTCACTTTTTCTCAAATACTCAGTACTGAAAACATGGATTTTATCCTCATATAAAATAATTACTGATTTCTTTTTTAATAAATATTCTTGATGCATTGGCACAAATTTGTGGAAAAATACGATTTTGTGGTATGAGTCCCAGAGAAGAAATATTTGACTGGCCTATTTCATTACTAATCATTAATTTAAAATGCAAATTTTAAGATTACCCTTCACATAATGAAATATTTTTGGCTAGCCTCCGAGTTTTAAGTGATTATGGTTTTTTATTTTGTTGTAAAAATCCTGACAAAATTTTTACCATTGGCTTCTTAGCATTACCATCAGAAAGACTTTGAATACCACCCAAAGGAGACAGTGAAAGTCCGTGGAAAAGTGTCCTTCATTTTCCTGGAATGGTGCCTGGCTCTTAGAAAGCCATTTACAAAAGGCCTTTCTTTTTCCAGTAATAATTGCCCCGCTTCCTGATGACTTCTTCATCTTAATGCCTCCACGGTCAGCCAGATCGCAACTTAATGCGGTGTTCTGGCATTAGGCAGTGCACATGGATGAGTGAAAGATCTAAGCTGTAAAGAATCCACTTTTTTAAAAAAATCAGTGTTATTGCCAGTATCATTTATTAATAGCAGCTGAAGAGATTAGTCACTTTTGTTAAAAAGAAGCATCAACTCTTTCATTTTTAAGACAATTCCAAGTCCAATCACCACCATTTATGTAGGACGACGGTGCTTCATCCCCACCACCGTTTTCTTTAATATATATTCCATAAATCAAAATGCTACAATTACTGTGAGGTTAAAATCCTTTTTGGTCTTCTCAGAAAAGCATCAAATTCCACTTCTATCATTCATTCAATCAATATTTTATTTAGGAGAGGAAGAGAAAAGTAGGACTTCAACAATTATTTTGAAGCAATGGCATGTGACTATCCCTTTGCAAATGTAAAAAAAATACAACATGATTGGCTTAACGCAACACACGTTGATCATCTTAAGGGTCTGAAGATCAGGAATCCAGAGTCAAAGGATTGGCCCTCTTGTGTTCCCTGTGGATCTTAAAGGAAGAGTCTGCTTTGTGGCTTTGTCAGGCGCCTGGAGCTACAGAGATTCACTTGCAGGACACTCCCACCTCTTACACTCTGTCACTGTCATTTGTGTTCTTGTTGACCTCTCTTCTACTGAGATCAAAACTTCCTGTGCCTTCCTCATATAAAATCACTTCTGAAAACAATGGAGTCACTCCGACCACCCAGGGTAACATGCATATCTCAAAATTCTTTACTTAGTGAAAAATACAAGGTCATCTTTGTCATATAAGGTAGCATATTCACAGGTTCTGGGAATTAGAATGTGCACTCCTTAGAGGTCACTGTTCAGCCAACTAAAAGGACGAGTGAATATTTAGAGCCCGTGAGCTGTTCAGATGCATTTCAAAGACCACACATTGGTACTACTACCAGAATTGGTTCTGGAGTAATATGAAGACCCCATCCATATCATTCTGTAAAGAAAACTACTAATCAAAACTACTTTTTAATGTTTCACATAGTACCTGTCTTTCTGTGTCCTGGCTTAGAGCAATTATATATAATGAAAGTTTATTGTGTATTTCCACAAGCTAGAAGAAAAAAATTTTTGGAATGCTTGCAGCACAAATCAATAATAAGCTATCTGATAGATATGTTTTCCCTGATCTGAATATGACACAATATATTAAAATACCACAGTATCCCATACATATCTGTATTGTATGTAACTGTTTAAAAATGTTTAATTTAATTTAAAAACTACTAAGCAAGGTGATAACATAAATCATTTTATTTAAGAGTGATAGTAATAAAATCATGATTAAAAATTAATATTCACATCAAGAATAATGGTGCCAAAAGGATTCATATAGTTATCAGGTCAAAAGATTCTTTTTCTTTCATGTATTTAGTTGAAAAGGGGCTTTTAATCTAAGAAATAAAGTATATATTACAAAATAATTACCGTATCAGTTAAGTTTAAAATCAATCACAATAATTCTATTATAGACTTAGATATTTTACTATATTTGAGGATCAATTTGTTAAGGTATACTTGGAAGAAATAATATTTTTATACCTGTAATCCTATTAACAATTTCTTGGAATGCCAAATGACTATCATCTATGCCTGTATTTTTAAAAATCTATTTAATTTGAAATCATAATTGCATGCTGTGGCAGAGCTGAAAACGTTGTTTTCGTGGGCAGTACTAACTGGTAAATCACAGATTTAAATTCACTGAAATACATTTTTTCAGATGAACTTGAGATTTAAAGGTCAACAGAAAGATATTGGACAGCTACCAAAATGTTTCTCTTTTTTATTTTGAACAAACCAATAACTAGAGTAGAAGTTTGAATTGCATCACAAAACAATGAAAATGTTTATAATATTATTTTAGTTGCCACTCTATACATACACATACTTCTACAATTTTTAAATAAATTTTTTAACTCTGAAAGTTGACTTCGATCTCTGAGTAACTCCATGAATAAATGCACGTCATGAGGTAACTTGCATGAGATTTCATTTTAAACTCAACAAGAACAGGGTAATTAGTATTATGTACACTTTCCACCCTTCACTGAAATAAAACTTTTTGAAATCAATTCCCAGAAATCATCCAGAATTGACACATAGCAGCATCATTGACCTTAAGGGTGAGAAAGGGCTCAAGAAAGACAAACTGCATTGTTTTAAAAAAAATTAAAAAGGAAAAAGAATTGAGTTCAAGTTGAACTTCTTATTTTACTAGGTATGACCTCAAAAAAAAAAAAAATCATCCACTTCACTGAGAGTCCAATTCTCTGGCTATAAGAATGAGATAATAACATCTGTATCCTTGGCTTCACTGAGCTGATCAAAAAGACAAGTCCTTTCTGGCTGTGCAAAATGAATGAGAGAAAAATCTATCAAGCTCCATGGCATGACAATATTCTTTAAATTCCAAAAAACTTCAATGAGGCAAATATGGTTATTTACTCAGAACAAAATACAAAGCTGTGAATCAGGGAAAGAAAGCAATTGTGTGCAAAAAGAAAGGGCAAAACAAAATGACAAGACTTATGAGATTTAGCAACCATATCTAGCTTCCTCTTAGGAAATAGAATTCAATTATTTTTTATTTAAAATTAGCCATATGAGTAAAGAAGCAAAGTATAGATCCAGGATGACTTGTGGACTACAGTCAGTCTGATTTCTGTAGGCAGAATTCAAAACTACACGAAGGTATGTCGTGTTTAATAAAATAACCTTGTGGTCATACTGTCTTGATTAACATATTTATGGAGAGCAGAGAAAGGAAGATTTTTCATAAGAAAATAAAGTTACTGGTACTATTAAACATTACTACCAGGATTCTAACTTGGACTCAAAAGTTTTTAACTATTCAGCTGATGTCAAATGCATATTTTAAAAGACTTTTACAATTTGGCAATGCACAGAAAAGTGTCAAACACGTAGTATTATATTTAAGCCTTCTGTTCTAATTCAGAGCTATATTATCAAAGGAAAATGCACAAAGTAACTGCTTTATTTGACCACTCCTCTCAACTCAGACTACAACTCCAAGGACTTGGAAAATTTGAGCCCATTTTACCAGTTCACAGAGAACTTCAGTAAATGAACTGGACTTACTGCCTGTACTCCAGGTCACTAGTAGACAATAAAGGCAAGTTCAGATGATGTATTTCCAAAATTGCCCTTTATATGTGATTTATCTTAAAGTTTCTTGTCAGGTATGTGCTTCTAGAAGGTGTATTATCTCTAGTTCTAACTATTTAGGTGATTATCTTGACTTATTCCTGTTCAAGGCTGCATACACCTGGCACATCCATCCTCCCTATCCATTCTAAAGAAAGTTAACAGATAAATGACTCCAAGTGAGGCTGCACTTCATCTGGGTAAACCACGTGCCCATCTGAGTGACTCACTCAAGATGAAAATGTATTGTGCCCAGTCTGTCAACAAAAAGGAAAAAATCATACAGCTGAGCTAATTGAGTTTCTCCCATTTTATTTTTCACACCTACTTTCTTTTTCTACTTGTCTACTGAGGACACATTAGAGTCCATGCCTGAATTCATTCAATGTTTTTAAGATTTAAGCATTCCATTTTTTACAATAAACTTCAATATTCTATATTATTGTTGCAAATACATAAACATCTATGCAAAATATAGACATAAACTTTTTTATCTTTAAGTAAATCAACTTCATTTTAAGATATTTTTAAATATATCTTTCTTGGGGCTAGAGGAATGGCACAGCTAGGCAAGCACACAGCTCTGAGTTTGATTCTCCATCATCACATTAGCTGGGTGTGGTGGGTCACGCTTGTAATCCCAGCACTCTGTAGGATGATGTACCCGTCTAAGGCCAGCCTGGGCTCCATAGTGAGTTCGAGGCCATCCGGGGCTACAGAGTGAGACCCTCTCTCTCAAAAAAAAAATTTTTATGAGAGGAAAGGAAGTCCTCAATATCAAAAATCAAGTCATTTTTTAGTCTTAAAACTTAATGACTTGCTCCGTGTGAGGAATATGATTTTTGAATCTCACAATATAATAATCCTAAGGCCATCATATCAGAAGTCCATTTGGTAAAAGCCAAAATGGTAGTACTTACTCTCAGAAAAGCATCTTTAGGGATACATATGTATTCAATCACCTGAGTTAAGTTGTATATATTCTGGACTGTAATTTCAACCACATATTCCAGATTCTAATAAGGGTCTTTGATGTGTATCTTCTAAGCATTGAGCACATCCATTAAAACTTCTCTTTCAAACTACCTATGTTTAGACAAGTCAGCCACCTGCAAAAGTCTTTTGGAAATAATGAGACCCATAGATTTTTTTTTCCAGTCTCATCCAGAAGCTCACTTTTTCAACAACGTCTAAACATGATAGAATATTATCTTCATGGAGTGACATTTCTTAGGTTTTTTTGTGTTTTAGAAATGCAGCTAACCATCTTAACACACACAGTCTCTCAGTGATGCTCTGAGAAAAAGAATGTTATATCTACTAATTAACTTTGATTTTTTTCTCATGGAACATGAAAACGTCACATAGGAAATGAAATGATCTTCAGTTCCATGACAACTCTACCTAGCTTGCAGCAACGAAGAACTAGGAATTATTAAAGCAACTGTTCTTTTCAATAGCGTGCACTGTGGTTTCTCCAAAGGAAACATTCACACAAGGAAGATTGGTATAATATATAACCAGTGGTTGTTATTCAATAGGAAATACAAAACCTCGTTTCAGGTCTATTTAATGATCTCACAAGGTCTAGAGGGCTATTTTATCACAAATATTTTTCTAATGCATTCTTCTGTTTAATTCAAGGGAAGAAAAAAAAGAATTGAGAAGTAAAACATGGAAGGAAGGAAGGAAGGAAGGAAGGAAGGAAGGAAGGAAGGAAGGGAGGGAGGGAGGGAGGGAGAGAGGGAGGAAGGGAGGGAGGGAGGAAGGGAGGGAGGGAGGGAGAGTGGTAGGGAGGGAGGGAAAAAAAGGAAAGGGTGTATTCCACGATTGGAAATAGGTTTAATGTTCACTAAAACTCACTTAAAATTACCTGAGATTATAAAATGACAAATGAGAATCATTTTTCTCTCAAAATATTTTTAACTACATGAAAGTATTTTATGTACCTAGAATAATGACATAAATGTTGTGTTAACAGAAGCTATCATATTATACAATACATAGAAAACACGAGCAGGTCTGAGAATAAATATCTAATGTGGTGGAAGGGTGTGTCGGAGAACCCACAGTCTATACTGCCCCAAGGCCTGGGAAAGGCCAGCAGAGCAGACACTCAGAGGAACAGAAAATCTTGCAGACTTAACCCATTCCCAAGACCATGACCAATCTAATTCTCTTCAATGTGACTAACATGACGATGATGATGATGATGATGATGGTGATGATGATGATGATGATGATGATGATGATGATGAGACAGGGTTTCTCTCTGCAGCCCAGGCTGCTCCTGAACTCACTATGTGGCCCATGGTAGCCTTGGACTCAAGGCAATCTTCTAGCGTCAGCCTCCAAAATGCTGGGATTACAAGCCTACTCCAACACAACCATCCTATGTTGTTTTGGGGAATCAAACTCAAGGTCTTGCATTTACAAGGCAAGTGCTTTAACTACTGTGCCATTCTTCCAGCCCAGTAACAAGACACAAATCTCTTTATCATTTTTCCTCTTGAAAATCTATCCACATTGAATGCACTCGGCCAAACTCCTAGGATGATTCAGAAAGTCCTTCTCACCTTTTTCCTCTGTACTTTACCAGCCTCAGGTCTAATGACAGCTCCTCACACACCACACGCAGTCATTCTGGGTGCACCATGTGCTCTCTCACTTCTAGAGTAGAATGGAATATGCTGTCATCTATGCATATTTATTAATGGTATCAGTTCCAGTTTATTTTTTGAGGCCCTGCTCCTGACCTCACCTGCCTGAACTCCTTCCTGAAATACCAGTTAAGCTGCACTCTAGTAGAACTCCATAGACGTTTGTATCTCATCTTCACTTCCTGTTTTGTGGGGGTATGCACCCTGGGCCTGCACCAGTCCATATAAAGTACTGACAATGTGAAACTTTTCCAAATAAGTAAGGCTACTTGCACAGTTGAAAGGTGGAGGGCTGCACTTATCTCTGAAGCCCAGAAGCATCTCAAACTGAGCATAGAATGCAATGCACAACATGCACAACCGCATATAATGGACCTGTTAGCTAAAAAGTTCCCGTGGGGGGAAAAAGATGATTATTTTGTATTTCTTTTTGTTTGATTGTTTGTTTGTTTGTTTCTTTCCTTGCTCTCTAGACTCAGGTTAATCCCCCTGCCTCAGCCTCCTGAGTGCTGGGATTACAGGTGCACATCACCATGCCCAGATTTATGCGGTGCTGGGAAATTGAACTCAGGGCCTTGGGTTTGTAAGGCAAGCACTTTAACCACGGAGCTATTCTTCCAGCCCCTGTTTTACATAAACAAACCAAACAAAACCTAGCAATAATACCTTGCAATAATAAAGATATTATTTTGTTTGCATTTTTGATTTTAGATACCTTTAAGCTGATTAAACTAATGAGTTACAGGCCCATTCTCTTTTTATATTACTATAAGTTGTTTTGTGCAAGTAATATTAATTTTATGTTAGATGTGATATATTGAATATTCCCCCAGTTTTCTATTCACACTTAATTTCATAATCTTTTACAGACAAATTTTTAAACACTTCTGATATAACTTTTTGTGTTTCATCCCCTGCTTTATGAAAATAGGAGTATGCTTTTCATTATTCTTCATTTAATCCTATAACGATGTGGGCTTTGCCTAAGATGTACCATGAATAAAATCATCCGATTATTTTTGATGGAGTGTTCCAGTATCAGCGTCAGTGTGTCTGGGGTGGGGAGTAGTTCTCAGCTACATTCCCCATATTGACCTTTTCCACCATTAAACAAACAAAAATCTTAATTTAGTTACTAGATCATCAACCTAAATGTATTTTCGCTTTCTAAAAATTTCACTTTCTTTTTGTTATAACAATCACTGTTAGTTGGACCCTGAGGCTGTTAGTTCCCTACTTTCATGTTTGCCTGCTGTTACTGTTTACATGTTCTTTTTTTTAAGATTTGAATTTCTTTTTTCCCACATTTTATTGATTTGCATACGTGCAAAAGGACACAAAATGCTCAACTTCACTGTTTACATATTCTTATCAACACGTGTAAATAGTTGAATAGGCACATAATCACACTGTTTCGTAAGAAGGCACTTAAGTATAATGTCTGAGAGATGCAGTCACACCTTATTCGCTGTGACTTGCAGGTGGATCTGGAGACCTTCCTGCCTCCAGAGGAAGTTCACAGCTCATCCTTCCAAACCAAGGAGAAAGTAGAATGCAATTTCCTCCAAAGAAAACAGATCCTAACATTTCTGCAAGGTTAAATGTAAACATTCAAACTCAAGAAGATATTTTTAAAACGTGAGATAGCACACTAAATTGGAGCCAAGCATTATAATGAAGTGACCGTTCTAAGCTGCGTTGTAAGCAAAACAAGGAGCCACGCTCAGCTGACTTGGGCAATTTTCAGGCTGACATAGAGAACGCAAAGGTAAGTAATGCACTGGTTTCATCCTTTAGAAACTTAGAAAACAGGTTGTGTTTTGAAGACTCTTGCATTAATTACTAGAGTGGCTAGTATATAATAAATATTTATGCAGTACTAAGCCCTTGAATAATATGATGATGGTGGCTGTAAACATGGTGTTAGCCTTAATACAATAAGGAAGCACCTGTGCTCACCTGCTTGCCCTGTCTTTCCCATGTCCCTTCACTCTGCAGTCTAGGAATTCCAAGACATCTCTACCTTCTGGGCTGCACCGTATTTTTTATTTGTGTTTTCTTGTACATCAAAGAGCATGCCCAGAGCTATATTCTGTGCCCTGCTCAAAGCCACTACCTTTACCTAACTCTTCTTAACCATCTGGTCCGCTCACTTCCACTGGGAGGAATTTCCTGACATTTTATATTGGGCTGCAGAGCTGTCTGTCATTTTCCATGGTGAGTCCTAGTCATTCCAGACTGGCATCATCACATGTCACTTTGACAGCCATGCTCACCAGAACATAAGTTACTCAGAGTCGGGAATTGGGATTCTATTTCTTCAGTGATCAGAATGAAGGACAGCCTACCACAGGCATTTAAACCCACCCCAACCACCACCCAACACAAACAGATAAAGGTCTCCAGGAGCAGTATTTACCCTTAGGGCTTTACATTTCATCAAATGTTTTTCTTACTGGGCCTCAATTTTCCTATTTTCTGTGAGTGGGTTTTTTTTTTCTATTTGTTGAATTTTTTTCTCTCCCATTTTATTGATATGTATAAGTGCTAAATTTAAGGTTTACAATGAAGTTGAGCATTTTGTGCACCTATGTATCTTGTCAAGGTGATAAGGGCTCTCCCACTCTCCTTTTGTCCTTCCCCCTATCCTCCCTTCCGTCCCCACCCTATCCCTCTGGTTCACTTTGTTTTTCATTTTAAGTTCCATTAAGTTTCATACCATAGATCTGTTGTTAAATACAGACTCTCTTTAAAGCATCTTGAAAGTTTTCCCCTGATCTTGAAGTCCTAAAACCACTGAATTCTTGCAGAAAACCATCTGGAATCCATTCAGAAGAGGGAGACAGATCACAGTGGCAGGATCTACTTCCCATCCTCTTAAATTCATCATATCAACAGATGAAATAACGTCAAGTATTTAGGAAGAAGATGCAATTATTTAATGATTCAATTTGGTCATTCCTTTGGTATTCTAAAAATGCTTATTAAATAAATATTTTCAAAGCATCATGTTGTTTACTCCCCTCTCTTCAACACAACCTCTAACTTTCATATTCAGCCCAAAATTTACTAACTATGGGGTCTCAGACACGTCACTTTACCTCCGCAATGCAGACCATCCCCAGCAACGTCCTGTGAGCATCAACACCCAATGCTCATGCCAAATGGAGGAAAGGAGATTTAAGCCCGCGTGACAGCTGTCCGTGTCCTCATGGCATGCTCTATGGTATAACAAATTAGTTCTATTCTGAACGATCTTCATTTCCTAGACAGAACCACTGTCCCCAGTTACATGCATAATTAAAATAAAGCCTGTTGTTTTGAGTGAGCACATGATTAATGTTACTTTGGACATCTTTTTCAGTAAAAAATAAGCCAGCATTAAGGTAAATAAAAATAAATGGATTTCTATGTTTTCTTATGACATTTTCTCGGGATTGGCTCCAGTTACCCTACCTCCAGAACGTCGGTGTCATTCATTGACTATGCCATATTTTGCTCAAAAAGTTGAATATTTTCCAAAACCCTGCAATCCATTTCCCCTATAAATTATTATTAATGTTTTTATGCTAAAATGCCTACATATTGCGTTTCTTTTAGCATAGGGGGCAATTTCAATATTTCAAAAAACCTTATAAATCAGCACAGTGTTGTAAAAATGAAGCAATTTGGCTAGAAAAGCAAAGACACGGTTCCTGTCTGACAGTTGCATCAGAAAGTCAGCCAAGCTTCTGAGTGCATTAGTCCGTGGAAACAAGAGTCCTCTTATGATAAACAAGCACTCTGGGAGACAGGGCATTACCACAAAGAGGATTATTTATGCTAGTTTGCGAAACAAGAAAGGGGAAAAATGCAATCCCCTTCAGATCCTGAGGCTGCTGATCAAATAAAAAATTTTCAAAGTAAATTTTTTTTTGAAAATTGGCTCTGAGAGTACTTATGGTTTTAGTCAAAAAATAAGTGGGCCGCGGGACCCGGAATATGAGAAAATATTGTCCAACTAGAAAAGATGGTGCTGAATTCTACTGGAGCAGGATGGTAATTCTCTTTAGCATCAGGGGCCATCCTTCCCTCGTTATAGAGTTTGCTGGGAGTGAAATTATCTCATTTAGGAAAAAAAGCAGACTTAAAAATATTTGTGCTAAAATGTGGTCATTTAGAAACATAGATATGAAACCCATAGACCAGAAAAGATACCTTGAAAATTACCAAAATGCGCCCACGCGTGATATTTGCACAGTGTCCCTGAGGTCTCACAGAAGGCTGGGGATGAATTGTGGGACCACAGATTTGACAAAGTTCTTAACCTTCAAGAGCATAAAGCATTTTAAAACTTGAAATGCCAAATAAGAACTAGTATTTTTTTCTTAGAATGCTTCCAGAAAAATTCTAACTGGCATTTTGCTCTGATAGTTTTTTGCTTCAAATCAGGAAAAATTCTATTAGAAAGCCTCTCTGCAAATCGTAAAACCATAAAGAAATTTGAAACTTAGAAAGTGGAGGAAATAGGAGAGATCAGGTAACAAATCCTTTCTATAAACCAGGTTAGAAAATAACTGTTGTCACCTGTAATTATATTTTATAGTCTGAAGAAGTCACAATTATTTGCGAAATCACATTTTAATGGTCAAAGCCTTCCAAAGTCTATCAGTCCTGCTTGCAACCTTAGCGTTGTAAGTTTCATTTTTAAGGTTTGTAGTGGAAAAAAAGCTGTTCAAGCTCTCTGTGCTCAGTTCTTCATCTTCAAATGGTAGTAATAAACATTTCACATTCAGATTTTTGTGAGAATTTTAGTATTGGCTTTTATTCAACATCATTACTCACACTAATGATGGAATATTACACAGATTGAATATTCCAAATCTGAAAATTCAAAATATAAACACTAAAACTTTTTCAACACTGACATGACATTCAAAATATTGTATATTTGGTAGAATTTCAGATTTTAGAACTGGTGAATTAGTATAGCTCAGTGAGTAAGTTCTATACAAATATTTCAGATTAAACAATCAAAACTGAAATCTGAAATCTGGCTTGCCCAAACCAATTCAGATGAGATACTCAACCTATAGCTGCTTAAAATGATATGTAGAATGTATTTTATGGAGTTAATTTTAAAATAATCTTATTCAAACCATGTAAAATAGTTAGATATGCTTAAGAGATTAAAAACCGAAAAGCATAATTATATGCATAAAATATTCTCATTCCAAATGATTGTGGTAATCAGGAAAATTCCAATACAATTGGGAAAAGGGGAGACTTTGATGTGCAGCCACTAAAAGACAAATGAACAGACCACACAGGGCAGGTTAAAGATGCCCTTTCGGGAGAAAATAGGTTGCAGAAAGATTCACGAACATTCTACCTGCCAGCACTAAAAGACAACAACCTAACATCATGTGACAAGCATACTCTCACACCAAACACATTGATAAGAGGTTGCTCCCCACTAATGGTACTTGAGTCACTTGCTGTGACATCATTGTGTCGCAATGGCTTCTTTCATTCTGTGTCCCTGCAAAGCTATATCACGAGTTATGCTCTAAAGAATTAATTTGACCTGCTACTCTAAAGCAGCAAAATGGGGAATGAGCCACATATGCTGAAGAAGCCAAAGGGATCTGTGCTCAGTACTCTAAAAGTCTTGGGCTAACCCAGAACACAATCTTTAGGGATCTTAGGAAAACGCAATGAAAGCCACAGTGAGAAAAGTTTAAGTTCTCAGGAAATACAGACTCTCTTTTATAAATAATTAGGGACAATAGTCATACCTATTTTTTTTTGTTTGAGTAAGCATTCTTTGAATATGCCCAATGGATATTTTAGTCAGGAATGGGAACAGTGTTGATTAGGATCAAATTTCAGAAACAGAATGTTACAGACAAAGGGACCATTATACTCAATAAGGAATCAAGACAGTGACAGTAAATCATACAAGGTATTTGCTTTTTTATGTGAGACAAGGAGTAGAAAGGCCAGTGAGTTATGCTGAAGGAGTAGAAAGGGACGAATGCTGCTGCTGCTGTGGTCCCTCTCTTCATCCCTGCTCTCATTTAATCTTCCATCTGCTTGTGTCCTGGGAAGCTTCTCATGCTTGCAAATGGTTTATTGTTTTTTCCTTGGCCACTAGACTATCATCAACAAAAATGCTTTGTTCCATATCACCAGAACTTTGCCTTGCCGTTTCTAAAATGATAACTGATAAATATGAAAAACTGCCCAAGTTGAGAAGATATTTTGAAAATCTCCAGCTTTCTTTATTCAAGACACAGATTCGTTTTCTTACAGCGTTTTTGGAGGGCGTAGCCTGTTTTAGACTGAGCTATGTTCTCTTAGAATGTAAAAGCAGACGCCCTACTTCCCAATGGTACTGGCACAAAAGGGTCTTTAGATGACAGTTAAATGTAAGGATGGACGCCTAATTTTTCTGGACACAGTGAAAGCGCTGTCATCTTTCAAGTCAAGCAAACCATTCTCATCAGAAAATGGCCAGGCCAACACCTTAATTTTAGATGTACATCCTCCAGAACAATGAAAAATATGTTATGTTATTTAAACTACACAGTCTGGTACATTCTCATATGGAAGCCAGTACAGAGTAATATAGACACTCACCCAAAGGACTGGATAAATGGTGATAATTTTAGTCATTTTCAAAAACATAAGTAGACAATTTAAAATGTTTTATGCAAAATAATCTGCATGAAGCCTAATTGGAGGTTTTTAATCAAACACTTAGTCAAGGTCTGCACCCTAAAACGTAACACAGTATTGAATTTCCTGTGTATTTGTTACTCAACTAGAGATTGGTAAATAGAGGATAGCAAAGGCTTCTACAACTGGGAATCTGATAATTTCTTGTTTTGATAAATTTTAGCATTAAGATGAAAAAAAGAGTCAAGAAAGTTAGTAGCAGTAGCAAGAGACCATGAGGTAAACAGCCGAATTTCTTTTTTTGATTTTCAAACAATGTATATTTGCCATGTACAACATGATGTGTTGAAATAAATATATACAGTCACCCTATGGGAAAGCTTAGAAAAGTCAAGGAACAGGCACATCATTGCAAATGCATGTGTGTATGTGTGAACTGTATTTAGAACCAATACTGTTGATGATTTTCAAAATGTAATAGGTTCTTAGTAACGGCAGTCACTTGCAAGATGGGCCAGTGCCATAGCATCTCACTTAAATGTGACATTTTAAAAATGTCAAATCCATAGAATTGGCAAATAGAATGGTGGTGGGGTGAAAGGGCTGGGGAAGATGTCAATCAAGGCTTACAAACTCTCAGCAGACATAAGCTCAAGAAATGTGTCCTTCTTACTACAACTTCTGCCGCTTCCTCCAGTTACATGCCACCAGAAATCATAGGAAAGCTTTTTTTTCTTTTTTTGCAGTAGTGAGGATTGAACACAGGGCCTTCATTCTGTGCTACATCCTCAGCCCCATTTTGTTGTGTATTTGAGGAAGGAGTTCTCCAAATTGCTAAATTGCCCTGGGTGGGCTTGAAATTTTGATCCTCCTACGTCAGCCTCCAGACTGCATAGATTACAGGCCCACCAGGCTCAGGTGGGAAACCATTCTTTAAGGGGGAAGAGTAGGGTAAAAGAAAATTCTCATAACCAGTAGAATTCAATTCAGTCTAACATAATGAGAATATGAAATATACATCTATAAAAGAAATATAGAAATTTAAAGATAAGAAGCCATAAGAAAATGTTAGATTCTGTAATGAAAATATAATGCTCGTCTTTAAAATAGGTGTGGCTACATGAAAGTTTTCCCCGTCAGCGAGAAAAGTCAGAGTGATTACGAGTTGTTAACTATGTATTCTTATGCACTGACATATTCCCTGTGTTCATGTTATCACTAGCCCTAAAGAACTTTCTTTCTCACATTACTTTTGCTATCATTTTGCTAGAGAAAAAACTAAAAAATCATGTGTAAGCAATTCTTCCAAACACGTTTATTTGCCCAGAGCAATTTTTTAGACAATTTCATGGCTTGTGGACATCTGACCTCAAAATTTTGGCAAATTACTAGGCCTTGTCCAATCTTTTTGCTCCTACATTTTTTATTATCTTGTCATCCTCTTATTTTCAGGGCTGAATTTGTTTTGTGTTTACATTTATGTTACTTGTTTTCCTGGGGTTGTTCACTCAAACTGAAAAATTCAAGTAAAGCTGATGTTTAAAGGGAGGAAAATGGAGATTTCAGCAACTCAGGGCACACAGTAGTATCTCTGAAGTCTGTGTAATCAGGTAATTGAAAACAAATTGTGTTTGTTTCCAAGGACTTAACTCTAGCTATTACTTACAATGGTTTAATCTTTCTCTTGTTTGGTCACTCCCACAAGATTGCCTGCAAAACACAGGCTTGCCCATGGCCCGTGAGCCCTGCAGTGGCCTGTTTTCTGTTGGGTTGCAAAACAACATCAAGTAGCTATTGTATTTTTTCTCTTTCCTTCTGAAAATCTATTACAGTGATGCCTTTCTAAAATTATCCTTCTAGGATCTCTTCATTTCATTCATGTTAACAACTCTTCCCAGAATTCCAAGCTATTGTTATTCAATAGTTATTAACAGTAAGATCTCACTTTGAGAATTGATACGAAAGCATATATGTGATGAAGGTTCTCCACTTATTACTTAGTATTCATGAATCAATTTAATAATTAAGCTTCTCTGTTTTAACCAAACACATAGCTCCCTGATGATTACTAAACACATTTCTTAACACACCTTGCAAACATTAAGTTCTATGGCCAGCCATAGGTGATTTGAATGAGTGTTTGATTCCTGAATGTCCTAAATTATATCATTAGAAGGAAATTCCTGTTCTCTGTCATTTTCCCATAGGCTAGGAAGGCACCTGACAATGGTGAACAAAACTTGTCAAGCAGACAAGAGAGTACATTAGGGGATGATAAAGAACACAGAGGAAGAACCCAAGTGCCTTCAAACTCTCACGAAGTTAACACTCTGAAATTCCTATTGTAATAAAATTTCACATAAGAAAGAAAAGACTACCTCGTCACCTACCTCGTTAGCAAAGTCAAACAAAAACTCAAGTAACTTAATATACAAAACAGGTTGTGTAGATTCTGTAGCTAGTCAGAATATAATAACCTTAGTGTGTCTCCTTTTGCAGGTAGGAGGGGGCAGAAGTGGTTTAGGGCTTCCTAGAGAGAGAGAGAACTCCCCAAGTCCCGCTCTGTGGTTTCACCCAATCTGAGGTCACACAATGCAAGCCACAGCACAGGCAAGACTCCAAGTGAAAGGTTTCCCCAGGGCTCTACACATTTACTGTTGTGAGTTGGAAATTGCTGTATCATTTTATTGATGAAAACCAAAGATTCCAGAAAGGTGAACAGACTGGTGAAGAGACATTTTCATTATCACCATGAATAATTCTTTATTCCAACACACACGCGCACGCACACACACACACACACACACACACACACACACACACACATATCCATAGACAAAAGGAGAAATTATCTTTAAATGTGTATTATTGGAGTGAAAATTATGGAAACATATTATGTAATATGTGTTGTTATAAGGGAAAGTCTCATGTTTTAAATTAAATAATATAGAGTAATAATTGTATTAACTACAGACATGCAATATTCATGAAAATGTTCATCAGACAAGGGAATTGATCATGGGCTGACATTCCCATAAGGCTTTCCAACTCATTCCCTTTGGTCAGGTCTCCTTTTTGTGTTGGTTCAAGTGCTGCTTTTCTCTCTAAATTCTTCCTTGGTTCTCAAAGGCATCGACACTTGTTAAGCCATAATGCCATAAGTGAATTATAACACTCATCATAACCTCTCAGGTGTCTTGGCATATCTGTCTCTTCCTTAATGCAAAAACTATTTAATTTCTCTAAGCCTTAACTCAGATCCTAATTGGCATAGAGTAGGTACTCAAAAAATTTTTTAACATAATGTCACCAATACTTTCACTCCTTACAATGTACCAGTCAAGGTCTTAAATGTCTTATTCAATCCTGTCTCACAAGAACTTTTGTTAACTTTTATATGCAAAAATCAAAGTATAAATGACTTTCCTAAGTTCACTTCTAGTACATGTCAAAAGATTATAATGAAGGTTTCTACAATGTCAGTTCATGGACGCTCAATAACCAATTTATGCTGCTCCCTGGCACCCGAGAAAATGAACCGACCAGGACCACTGAGCACTTATCACTACTTTTTACTGGGCTGAACCAAAACCATAACAGAAGTCTTAATGGCTGGCCCTCAGAACAGATATGCTACTAAAGCCATACAAAGAATATACAAATACCTGGTGAGAGACACCAAATGATGAAAAATAAATATCTCCAACAGTCTCTCTTCCAATTTTATTTAAATTCATGAAGGCAAAGTGTGACTTTTTGCCATACGAAGAGGTGAAAAACCTCTCTTCTCCATCCACACATTTATTTCTAGCTTCACTAGAATGATTAACAATCTATTCATAAAAATAACCAGAATTTTTAAAAAAGAAAAGCATTGGCTATAACCTGAAATTAACATACATTTTCAAAGAAACAAATTATGCCAGGAAAATTTATTCTATGTCCTACCATCCAAAGATAAATTGATAATGGAATCACTGCAGAAATATTGGGTTATGTTTGATTTATTCTGCTAGCGTCTCAGGGAAACTTTCTCTTCTGTTAGGCAAAATTGCTACAGGTGTTGGATGAGCACTGTCAAATAAATTGCATACTAAATGAAAGGTCATAAAACACAGCATAATTGCAAATTGTCTGGCATTGAGATAAAAATGCTTGAACTACAAGAGTTTATGAAACTGACATAACCCAAAAGAGATGATTGGATCGGGTACTTCTGTAAACTAAATGTAAAAAATCAAAACTGTCTTATGAATAGTAGAGCTAAAATGTCAAATAAAACAATAGTTCTAGAGACTGTCCCTTACCTACCTAGTATTTGTCCTTTTACCTCTCAGTATATAATAATGTTATATTTATGATTCATTTAAAACATTACTTTATGCAACCTGCAGTAAGAATAGAGCTTACACTTACTTCATGCCTGGTATATGCTAAATTTTGTT
This sequence comes from Ctenodactylus gundi, assembly GCA_004027205.1. Classification (NCBI taxonomy): domain Eukaryota; kingdom Metazoa; phylum Chordata; class Mammalia; order Rodentia; family Ctenodactylidae; genus Ctenodactylus; species Ctenodactylus gundi. Next base: position 166,959 of record PVKB01000112.1, read on the forward strand.
AGTCACATTTCTCCATATTATTTCATATATATATATAAAGTTTGCTGTTCTCTGCTCAGTGGTCAGTGTCTCACACTAGATGTGTGTCTTTAAGCAACCCATTTGACTTTTCTGTGGCTCAGTTTCTCCATAAGGTTGCTATGAAGATTAAATATATTCATCTGCATAAAGGACTTCGGAAAAGATCTGTCACATGCAAAGCACTGATTATAGCCATTTTTAACACCCTTAGTCTAAAAGCAACTCTAAGAACTTGGTACCAAAAGGATCATAGATCTTTACATCTACAGGATCTAGAGTCAAACTTTGTTCCACCAGTTTCTGTTTTGTAGACAGGAGCCAGTGTGTTAAGCCTTTTGCATTTAATTTCCTTTGTAATTAAATGGGGAAATCATAAGTGTCTCTTAAGATCATTTGAAAAGATGAAATTGATGAATTGTATTTGCTTGTCCATGTTCTTAGCAAAATAAAAGTTCTCATCAAATGGGAGCCATTATTGTTAAGAATATCGCCATGCCCTTGGAGCTCTTGCTTCCATTTCAGATTCCAGGAGTTTTTCAGAAGCTATTTATATTTTTAATAAAAATTTTGATTCTATGTTTATAATCTTCCATGATTAAAAGCATATACATCTATAATCCCCAGCCCAGCAATTTATATCCCTAAGCCCCTAAGCAAGTTTTTCTTCTATATTACTTTTTATACTGCCCTATTTATTTGGAGACATACCAGATGTTTGGAGAGAGAAGAGGTCATTTAAATTACCCCTCTATGTCAGACGTGGTAAATTACTCATCCTACACCAACATGTTCTTAATGTTTAGAATCATTTTGCATCACCGTTACTTGCTTAAAAGTCAGAGAAAAAAATTTTGACAACAATTTTCATTTACATGTTGTACAAGATTGACTTTGAAATAATACTTATGGTTGCAATTTTAAATATTAACATCTGGTTTGAGGCTTGTTTTCCATTTAAGAAATCATTTTATTCTGTGTAAACTTTAATCTTTGAGTTTAATTATAAGCAATTAGCATTTACTGATGATCTACTGTGTGCTAGGCCGTGTGTGTTAGGCATAAAAACACAGACATGGCTATCCTGATTCTATGAATTTAGAATCTATTTGAAAATACAGACAAATTAGAGTTTGCAATTATCATTAGAGCTGAAAATACATTTACTTACATTTCTGAAGTTTTCAAAACCTTTAATATTTCATGCTAAAATACATAGGTAACTATGGATCTATGATTCAACTTATAGAATCTAATATAAAGTTGTCCACTACTTTAGTCCTTTTTATTAGATTTTTTCTAAAATAATTACACCAATTCCTATTGTTCCACTTTGTTATTTTTCAGTTTTTTTCTTTGTTTGCTTTTCTTTTTAACTCGGTTGACCCACTCCAAAAGACTGATATAAATATGCCAGTTATAGTTGGCTATAATTCTAATATGTAGATTATTTTTCATCTTGTTATGAAAAAGAGTATGGAGTTGTATCTGGCTCGCTGTTGATTTTTTTAAATCAAACATAATATGTAATGTAAAAAATTGAATATTTTTTCTGAATCTATGATGAAAATACATAAATTGGCAAAATTCAATGTAATACAAAATTGGACGTATTAGAAAAAAGTAAAACAATCTCATATAAGTGCTTGATATCCAACATATTGTCTCTATATTTACTAAATAAAATCACCTATTGCACCTATTAGTTAGAATGAAGTTTTTTGAAAATAAATGAATATAGGAAATTAGATAAGTAAGTAGTACTGAATGTCATCCACCCTCCAATATAAAAAAGATTTTTTAAAGTCTCTCATTTTTCATAACTACAGATTGAGTCAAATGTTGGATGAAATTTGCATTGATCTTAAAAACAAAGGTCCAGATGCAAATCCCAGTAGTACTGTGCTTACCTCGTACTCCTCACACATTGTAGTACGGGATATTCACATCTATTATTTCTTATCAGCTTATCTGAAACTACATGAAGAATGCAAGGAGACTTTCCTATGTTTGTTTTTAAAGTAAGAACGTTATACTCAGAAAAAATATTTTTTTTACAATGGCACATAACTAGTAATCAATGGAGTTGAAACCAAGTTTCATTACCTTCAAACATTGCCAAGCAATCTTCTAGTAAAAAAACGTGTAGATCATTTCAGCCATGTCAGACTTCATGTGTTCTTTTAAATATAGCCCAACTGCTTATATTCAAGATAATTAAAATATGTAGATTACTTTAGTCCTATAGCCTCTCAGTTTCTTACATAGTTCTCCTTAAGTTAATGCCAACCTACTTAACTTTTCCATGATGATACCTCCACCTTGTCATTTCCCACTATGGTGATTTCATAATTTTCAATCTATGCTGTAACTTCATTGGCAATCCTAAGAGTTGGATCTTCAATGTCCCTCAAAACTCTCAAGTTTCACAATAAATTAATCTTGACTAAACAAATTTTATATTAAATTACATTATATTTTGTCTCTATGATGACATCTGAGACCCTTGTGTTTAATGAATTTAATAGATTTGCTTAGAAAAATAATTGACAGCTGATGAGTGGTGTGGTATATGTATATGTAGGCTATGCTGAAATTATTCAAAATAGAGTATTTCATTTATTAATTCTAAGCATATCAATTTTATATATTGATGTAGATATTATTGAGTTAGGGTTCTCTCAAATCCAAAGAAGCTCACTGCGTAGCGAAAATGATTGATCAGAACAATTATTAACCAATGAAATTATATGTTAATAAGATAGAAATAAAGACTAAAGAAGGCTATGAACCCAGCTAGGTGTAGCTGGAGAGCCATGAGGATGAGCCATCAGGGAAGTTTCCAGAACTTGCCAGAGTGCCCGGTGCAATGTAAGAAGGTAAATGATTATACATAGCAACTTTTACAATACTACTGAGCATTTTCTGAGATATCCAACCCATTAATCTCATTTTTCACTCAAGTCTATCCAAATTCCCATTGCTAATGATTATACTAGGTTGACAAAATTTGCAAGCCACTGTTGTTCCTTGCATGTACTTGAGATGTTGAAAGAAAAGAAAAGGAGAAAAATCACAAGAGAAGAAAGTCAAATCAAGCAGCACAGGGAGTGGAGCCGCCAGTCAGGGCCCACCAGGAATAGTGGTCAGGGCATTTTCTCTTGCACAAGGAATCAAGTTCATGAAAAAACCTTGTCTATGAAAAGGGGAAAGTGGGGTTGACATTCATTGTATGTAATTGTATGTAATATGAAAATTTCTTAGAACCCAGATACTAAAATCAAGAAATGTGGAGACTTGAAATAAAGCAAAGAAAATTTAGCAACGAAAGCCACTGAGTTTAGCTCTTAATGGTTACATGGTAACTGTCACGTCAGTTATGGGCTGACTCACTTATCTCTCTGTCAGGTGCCTCTGCCTGTCATCCTGCTCGTAACACTACTCACAACTCTACTTATTGAGCCCCCGGGCACAGGGCCAGCCATTGAATTATATCTCTTTATTGCTAAGCTAAAATTTTCAAGGAGAAATTCTTACATTGCTAACAGTGTGGTGGATACTTAGGACAAAATATCAAAACAAGGAAAAAATTTAGTCAGGGCTTATTGGGGAATAAGTGTTTCACCTAAAAATGATTCACTCGTTTGTTGATTATCCCTTTCCTTCAATAATAATTTATTGAGTTTATTATTATATGAACATAATATTGTGCTAAAAACAAGATACAAAGAGGGAAAAATCCATCCATGGCTTCTGTTCTTATGGACGTAGAGGGGTTTACCGTTTAAGGATAAGTCAGACGTTAGTCAGACAACCACATAACTATGAATAGATACAAGAAATTGCATTGTGATGGAGAAGTTCATAGTACTCTAAGAGCCTCGAGTACACACTTGACCTCAGCAAAGAAGTCTGCAAGAATCACTAAACATGAAATGATCTGAAAAATGAGGATGTATTAGAGGAGGTGACAAACATAGGGAAAACGTTCTATGTGGAAGGGGGAAGATGAAAAGTCCCAGTTGCAGAAGAACAGGGATTCAAGCTAAGAAATTCACGGCTGGCCCACGGAGTGTAAGTGTCTGAGAAATGAAGCTATGTCTGACCTGGACTTAACCATGTTTACAATGTAGGGCAGATGAAGCAGACGGGAAGTTATTCGAGGTTTGTTTAAGATATGAGTTAACAATGATATCACTCACTTTATGTTTTGAAAATACTACTGGTGTATACTCAATACTCAATATCAGTATTGAGAACGAAGTGAAATGCAGTATTGAGAATGGTGATAGTATGATTGTGAAATTGAATGTGCCAACTTGGCTGGGGTGTGGAACCCAGCTGTTTGAGCAAATGCTAGTTTGATGTTGCTGCAATGGTACTTTGCAGATGATTTGATTAGCATCCACAATTGATTGATTTGAAGGAAATTGTTCTCATTTATGGCAGTTGGTCTCATCTAATCTGTTGAAGACCTATAGAGAAAAACACACCCTATAGAGAATAAAATATTCTGACTCAGGACTACAGCATAGAAATACCATCCTACATTCTTACCCTGCTGGGTCTTTTGTAGATTTCAAGATGTCAATGTGGGGTCAGGTATGCAGCATGGTAAAGCCATTGTTTAACATAGGTGAGACCCAGGGCTTAATCCTTAATATCAATAAATAAATAAATAAATAAATAAAGTACTTCTACATAAAATCAAACTTAAGGATCCTGTCTGCCACTAGCCTTCCCTATAAATTCCAAATTTGTTAGACATGTAATCCTGTGATTCAAATCCTTAAAATAAAATCACTTGTATAAAAATAAATATAAAATTTATGAGAAAAATTCTCCATAATCTGGCTGATACAGTGAGCAAAGGACAATTTTGCAATCAAACTAGGAATAAATTACTGTACTTTTGGGTGTTTTAGTGAGGACTTCAATCAAGATAGGTCCTAGATCATGTACCCACCCTCCTTTCTATACAATGAAAACCACAGAAAGCCCAAGAGTGTTCCCAAGATATTATGCCAAAATACAGGCAGTTTTAACAAAAGGGAGAACGGAGACTTTCAGGCAGACAGGAAAGAATTCGTCTATTTTACCAATGTTCCAACTAGTCTTCTCCAAAATCCTTCACAGGTAAAAACAAGCAATAGTTTGCTCCTCCGTGAGTCCTTGCTGACCCCATTAATGCATCTTTTTTTTCTTGAATACATATTTCTATCAGAAAACTTTAAGATCTCCTGTGTACCTCCCTTAGATTCTTTTGTACTGTGACATTGACTGCTGATAGCATGTATGATATCATATAGCATTTATCAAATGAACACACCCAATCTCAGAATGAATTATTGATTTTATTTACCATAGCTATTATCATGAGTTCCAAAAGGGCATGTATATTTGGGAAGCCTTTAAAGTCTCATTTCTATAAGTTCTATCCATAAAACATTTTGGACAATATATGAAGAGCTATATATTAAACCTGAGTAAACCCAATGTAAATCTACATTCAACCCAAGTATTTCCTCCAAAATATATTTTTATGGATGATCACCCTTTCATAAGAAGCTTACGCATCCACTTATGAAAGTCATTCACTCCTGGTCCAGGCTATGTGTCTCCTACACAGCAGGATGCTTGGCATGATGGCTCAGGTTCATCACGGAGTTTGGAGACGAGAATTTGGAAAAGATGGTGTGCACCTAGCACCATGTTATCCTGTCACCATCTGAAGTGGGAAGGTAATTGGAAGGACTGCCTTACATTCTTGGCCAAAGAGGTCAGCACTACCCAGTTGAAAGATTGACCTCTTTGAATGACTTCTTCACTCTAGTAGGTTCTAAGTTGTTCAAACTGAGATTGTACATTCTACATTTACACTCAGTTATGGAAAATCCTTTTATAAAAGTAGATTTATGATTTTAAAAATATACATGAAAGGAACACTGAACATGCATCTTTAAGGAAAACAGAATTAAAGAGAATCGTGTGTGTGTGTGTGTGTGTGTGTGTGTGTGTGTTTTAAACACGAGCAGCTTTGATGTAATAGGTGCACTGAACATGTCAGGAAAAATGTTATCAAAGTACTTTGAAATCATTCTTGGGGGAATATATATATATTGATGTCCAATTGTCCTTGTCTTACATGAAAGTATTTGATTTAGAGAAAACTTTACTTTGACCCAGATAGCAAACATACACAATTAATACAAAACTAAAAATTCTAGGCCTTGGAATAGGGGACTTTGAACTCTGGTTACAGTTAATTCAAACAACCAGCTCTACTTCCTAATGAAATTTCAACTTGCAAACTGAGAAGAAAGTTGTCTCACTAAGTCCTCTGAGAAAATGACAAGAATAAAAGTTGAATCACGACACCCTAGTGGTATCTCGAAGATCATTAAATTCATTGTTTCAGCAAAAGCAAGATCACAATTATCTCATGGAACTTAATGTGGAAAATAATGGGAAGAGGGAGGAAGAAGGGTCAAAAGGAGAGAGGGGAAGGTCTTGTAACTTTGCCATGATATATATGTGCACAAAATGCTCAAGATCAATGTAAATTTTAAATTTTGCACTTATACATATCAATAAAATCGGGAAGAAAAAATCTTCAAGCAATCAAGTAAATATTTTCCTCTCTCTCTCTATCTCTCCCCCTCTATTTACCTATTCATCTCCCTCTCTCAATCTTTTTCTCTCTTCTTTTCTCTTCATTTTAACAAAACAGTCCCAAACAAAATGACAGAAAGCATTGTTGTTAGGGACCCGAGATAACTGGCAATCCAACGCTGTGCCCACCCCTGCATCGTGGTTCAGTTCTGCCTGAAGCCAACTCCAACATAAGCAGGGCTTCTGCACATGCTAAAGAAACCTGATCCTTTCTGACTACCATCAAAGACAACTTTCCCTGCTTGAGATTTTACTAACAAGTAAGTAATAACTACCTTTTAGTGGATGTGACCATTCCCATCTCAGCAAGTTTTCATCTGCTGTCTACAGATGAGGATGAAAATGAAACCATGCTTTAAACCTGGCTCCAGGCTCCACCCCTGGGAACTTGGAACTGGGACTATTTGCCCTAAGAGGAAATGCTGCTAGCCACATCCTTTTCCTTTCCCATCGCCCCAAACAGCTTTCCTTCTTCCCCTCATTCTTTCTTTTCTTCTTTAAAGCACATTCCTACAGTCCCCTGTTTAGCCCGTGGAGACATTTGTCTTACAAGTGGAGGAGCAGCCTCAAAAGGGAAATGGAGGAAGAGAAAACGATTTCTCTTCCCCTAGGGACTCCATGAGGAGGTCCTGGATCTCTGGTGCTGAACTGGGAGTGAGGAAGAGGGGAAGGGTCCCCACAGCTGCATGCGTGGTCACTTGATAACCTCAAGCTAGCAGACCACCAAGGAGTGAAAACACAAGCAGCTGTGGAGCCAGGGGACTGACACTCAAGAAAAGAATGAGCTGATGGTGGGGCCAGGAGAGGCAGGTGAGGGAGGAGGACTCCCAGTTTTCTTTTCTTTTCTTTTCTTTTTTAAAGAAAACTAAACCTCACCCAGGAAAAGTAGTAACACACAGGATTACTACCTCATGTTTATTCTCATGTTTAAGTTCTTGTTGTGTGATCTGACATTTATTTTATGCCCCCTATACAATAAAGGAGGACAACCCTTTTGTCTTTTGATAGTTCCCGTATCTGTTTGTTATAACTCAGTGCAAACCACACCAGATTTCTCATCAGGTGTGTAAAATTCAAGCCATTTTTGTTTTACAAATCTCCTGACACAGTATATAAACTGAAGAAGCAACAGCAGGGTTAGAAAAATGCTTCTCTTTTTCAACATTCACATTTAAAAACTGAAGGGGCAGAATGCGGCACTTCTTCCAATATTTCATGAGTGGATGCAGATAGTGAGTGTACATAGAACATCACATGCAAGTAAACCCCAAGTAAAGAAAACGAGGACGGAGCATATCAGGCCTGTGTCGCCTGCCCCGGGAGCATAGAACCAGACTCCTCCACCCTTACTCCCCAACTGAGCTCCAGACTCAATTAGCTGACACAGAGAGATGTCCTCAGGGAGACTGGTGACGTGGGGGTCATCCAGGGAACCTGGAAGATGAGTTGGTGACAGTTAACACCCTTACTCTGACTAATGCTATAAAGAGGCCCACCTCTTGGCCTAGTGATGACAGTTGGCTTTGGATCTGCTTACCAGCCTCCAACTGATAAAATTGCGTTGCAGTGACCATCTATGTTCTGGTCTGGTGCAGAGATCTCTGCAGGATAGAACTGGTTGCATCTCAGAATTCAAAAGGTGTTCGAAAATGCTGGCCTTCTGGCTACAGAGTTGAATTTATTGGAGCAAGATCCATTCGTCTGTATTAATACAAATGCACTCTGCCAAGCACACAAAGGTAACATGAGCGATGGCCGTACCCAACCATCACTGAGCTCTTTGGTGGGGCACAGACATTGTACTGACACTCCGTAGAAGAGAGTTCTTAGGAATAAAGTGTGGGAAGCACAAGTTTCTCTTCCATAAGAGGGATAGTTGCTTCATTTGCTGATTAGGAACTAAATGACTTAATTAAGAGCCTTCAGCTTAGGAGGTATCCTGGAGAATTCCAGGTGCACAAAGAATGTCTGATGAGCATTAACCATTAATACTACATAGCTGCCTGTTGGTACGGCTTCTCTCCATCTCTGTTATTAACCCATGTTACAGATGTAACTGAGACCTAGGTCGATTAGGGAGGTTGTCTAGGTTACATAACCAGTAAGAAAGCAGCTGGAGGTTGAGTTTGTCTCATTTAATGACTACTGTACTAACTCTCTTTTATTAACTCATGCTTTTCATGCCTTCAAAAAACAGTTGCAATGTCTGCAAACGCTGAATTGAAGCTTGCAGTACGCTGCATGTTTCACTTTATTTTTCAGAAGACAGGAATATAAAAAGCCTAACACTTCACTTCCTCCTCCACTCCCTTTTGGTCCCTCCTGTCTTCCTACCTTTCTTCTTCTCCTTCGTTCTGTAATGATAAAATGATCTGACATGACACAAAATCCAAATTGTGTGTGATTGCCTTAAACAGTTCCAGTTCATTTAGCTCACCATGAGCATCCATTACAGCTAATTATTGTAACAGATTTTTATTATTCATAATTATTTTTTCATGTTGTAATGATCATAAATTTTAAAAATTCTGACCATCACGAGTAACCATTTATGCTTGTCAGGGGTTCTTTTTTTCTCATTTTTTTTCTTAAAGAACATTTTGATGTTCATTATCATTAATATATTTGTAGGTTGTTATTATTCATATCCAATAAAACCCTTTGGGGTAGGCAAAAAGCAGCAATTCTCAAGACTAATGATAAACTGATGCTCTGCTTAATTTTAGAAAATCAAATTAACTCCTCTGATTAAATGTGTGACAGATTTCACTGTGTTAACTGTGTCAGGTTCATGACCCCAGGCGAAAGAGACAGTGTCTTAACTTGCCATTATGCAGAAATTATCTTTTTTTAAAGATCACTCTCTAACACTGGTGCATTAGGCAAATCTAAGCCTTCTCTGGGAATGGGAAAATGATGAGTAACGCTTCTCCATTATTCAGAGAAACACATTCCTTCCCGCATGCTCAGAGTGAGCATGTCTTCCGTACAAATCTCAGGCCAAATGAAACAAATACTGTTGCACTATTTTCTTTAGATCAATTTAGCTTTGGTTTAGCACCTCAATTCTTGTCCAGCACATGAGAATTTCAGCTATTCTTGCTATAGTCTTGAAATGCCAGGGGCACTTCAAGGGCATATTCGACTCTCCTACTCATTGAGGTTAGGCCAAGGTTATGACTTACTCAATGCCAAGGTTTCACCTTGTCAGCTAGACCAACAGCATTCACTTGCTCAACACAGCACACAGGCACTTGCCCGACAGCAAACTTTTCCCTAAATATTCATCCCAAGATCTCAAGCTCTGAGCTACTTTCTGAGCTTCGGGCCTTCTCAATATCTCTTTTTGTGCATTCAATAAGAATTCCAAACTCAACATGTCTTAACAAGAATCCCAGTTGGCTTCCCAAACCTGCCCTTTGGAATAGTCTCATTTTCACAAATGCTGCCATCTTGTGCTTACTCACTGGTTTACGCTCGAGAGTGTTTCCTGATACTCCTCATTCTATTCCACTCCTTAACTCTCAACAAATCTTATCAACACTGCCTCCAGAATGTGCTCTGCATCAGACTCTGCACCACCATCACTCTTGGAGCTCTAGTCCAAGCACACAGGCTATGGCAATTACCACCGGGACATGTCGTTAATACTCCACCATTCTCTTTGCAAGGCAAGCAGATCTCTTGCAAAGCCATAAGTTAGATTGTGTACCAATTCTGTTTTGAGCCATCCAATTGCTTTGCATTACACTTACAATTAAACTCTCCTATTCTGTAAAGCTCTCTATGATCTGCCCCCTACTGCAGTATTCACTGCTGCACCTCCTCTGACCCTCCACATTGTCCAGCTACACCAGCTCTCTTCCTGTTCTTAGAGTTTACTTTCTGGCTGTTAATATTTATGGGTCCAGGTGTTATAATTACACACTCTGCAGGTATTTTTCCATTAATTTTCACAATAGCTATTAAAATTTTGCTCTTTTACAAACAAAAATAAAATAGAGGTTTAGAAAACATGTGATCTTATGTGGCAGATCATGGCAAGGGGAATGGAGAAGGAAAAGGCTTTTAAGAGAGGTTAGTGTGGAGTTGCCCTGGCTATTTCTTCTAGAATAGGCACTCTCAAATTGGTGTGACCACAGACCAAGGTATTTTATCAGAAGGGGCCAAGCCTTTGGTCTATACTGGCTACAACACAGTTGCTATTCTTAATCCAGGGTATCCTTTCACTCAGGTCATTAGAAATTATCAGGACAAAGAAAACACACACACAAATACACTCACAGAAAGTTTGATTCATTCTTTAAAGCTCAATACATTTTATCAAAATAAAGCAACAATGAAAATATATTCTAGAAACTGGAGAAGAAAGGAAATGTGCTGTGCTTATTATTTATTAATAATTCTCAATTGAGGGAAATCTGACAGAAAAGTTGACATTTAGTCATGTTAAGTTCTTTGTTTTTTCTTTTTCTTTTTAAAAATTTTATTAACATATTCAGAGGACAAGAAAATCAGGCCATCTAGAGATGCTGGCAAACATTCCACAAAGCACAGCCTTGTGCCTACAACAAAGAATTATCATGCCCAGCATTAAAATTAATAAGTAAAAAATAATTATCATGCCCAAAATTTCAATAAACTAGGTACTTGAAAATTTTGCTGTTTGTAATGAAATTTCCCAATAATAAAAAAATGTTTAAAAATCATTACATTAATGGGTATAAATTCTAGAAATAGATTTTAAAATTAGTGCAAATTGTATATGCTTTAAAATTCAATTAAAATAAATATCACATATTATGTTTCAGAAGCAGAGAGAGAGACAGAGACACTGACAGAGACAGGGGTGAGACTGACTCTTAGAGCCCAGACCTGAACAAACACTACAATCATCTTTTGAAGCTTGTCAGACACAAATTATCAAGACACTCTTTGCATGTATCTCCTCATAAATATTATTTTTATTTGTGTATGTTTGTAATATATAATAATTACAGTCAGCTTGGAAAAATGGAATGTGAATATATTGGATCTTAATTTTTATTTTCCCTTCCGCTTCCCACTCTCCCATCTTCCCCAACTTCTATCTTCTTTGTGAAACTTATTCAGTCAGAAACTGTATGGGCCCAACAATCTACAGTTTAAAAAATATTTCCCGGGATTCTGAGGGACACGAAATTTTGAGAACCACTAATAGAGAAAACAGGAGACAACACCTTAGTTAGAAGTGTAAGTGTTGAGCATGTGCTACACTGCTACCCCGTGGTGAAATTGATCAGAGCGAGAGCTCTAAGAACAGCTTATAGACACAGTAATTGAAGGCCTTTTGGATCTTTTCCCTTAAAACTTTTACATACAGGGTCAACAGAAGAGTAATAATGATTGACCCTGAACACCATCTTGGAACTTGTTGGGAGTATACAAACTCAGTTCCATATTTCATTTCAGGATTCTTCATTCAGAATCTATATTTTAATTAGATTCACAGTCATGACAGTTTGAGAATCAAGGCTATTTGACATAGTTTGATTTCAGATCTCTACGTTGATATGTGCTTAGCTAGTGTGATTTAAAGACACTAGTTAATTGGTAAATTTTGTCTTATCCATGTACCACAGTTACTCTCATTTACCTATATTTCCTATAGGAATCTGACTCTATTTTTAGCACTGATACATTTATTTACAGTTTTTTACCAATTCTTTTTAGAAGCATTTGCTACAAAGAGAGTGTATATAAAAATACAGTCCAAAGTATGAAAGAGCATCAGTTTATCACTAGATATCACTGACTAGCAACATCACAGATCCTACCCTTCCTCTGTAAAGAACATGATGTACATAGATAAGGAGTGATAAAACATCTGACTTAGAACTCAAAGTCCCTTTGAACAGGAGTACTAGGAAAGGAGTGGGAGTTGTCATCCCAAAATAATGAAAACTCATAGAAATCCTAATCCCTGGGAAATCCCAAAGTATTCACATTACTACCTATAAGCCAACTTCTGTGCTCTAGTTTAAAACTCTGCGGGAAAAAAAAAAAATTTGTCCACTCTCCTCACAATTAAAAAATTAATAAAATCATCTGAGGACCTTGTGAGAATGAGGATTCTCACTGTTAAGGTTGGGGTGGACCATGAGGGTCTATGGCTATAATAGGTTACAGGTGATGCCCCGTCATTGTTTGAAAGACCACAGTTTGACTAGCAAGGGTGTCAAAGGCACAACATCAATAGAAAGGACTTGCTCAGAGAAAGGTATTCAATGAGAAAAGGAGAGAAGATAAAGGTTTCCACAAGGGTTTCTGGGCTGTTCTGCTACTGAAGGTCCAACTCTTCATCATGGCATGCAGTTGTGACCACAACCTCTCATGGGTTCATGGGTGGGAGGTAGGATTGTTGACAGTTTGGGGACGATGAAGCCTCTCAGGCTAGGAGTATTTCATCAACAGAGGGTTTAGCTCATCAGCATTCACACTAATAGCAGCTGACGGTAATGATTAGAGGCCAGGATCCATTAAGCCCACACATGCTCGCGCTTCAGTCGGCCTGCTTGAGGGATGCCGACCTAGCCTGTCAAGCACCATACAGCTGGAAATTGACAAATGCCCTCATAAAGGGGCCCAGCTGTTCACAGTGTCATTAGGTTCTAAGAATAACTCCCAAGAGGAGCAACTCTAGTGACTCAACTCTGCATTGTTCCCAAGGAAGTGAGTCTGTCTCTAGATCACCCAGAGTGCGCACACTGATTTTAGACTGAGCCTTAGCCTAGTTCCGTATGCATTCATTAAAAGCCTTGTATAGCTTTTATTTAGAGCTCACTTATTAAGTTATTATGATATACATTAAAAGGATGAATCAAGACAAATGACGGTAACAAAGTTCAGATGGGAATCTTTCTTATTCATGCCGATGAAGAAAAAGGGTCATGTCCTCTTGGGTCCCCTTGCCAAGCACTATGCATGCCTGTATCTGATATCCTTGGCCAAAAAAAGAAAGCAAAGAAAGTCAGGCCTCTGAGTCTGTAAGTCAGGATGTTTGGTCACCAACAGGAGCTCATTAGCCTGATGACTTTCTTCCTCATCCCCTGATCTCCCAGCCCTGGGCACAATTGTGACCTGTGACAATCACCACAGACTACATTCTCCTAACCTCAAAATTCATTTTTCAGTGTCCCGGTGCCATGCTGTCTTTTCGCTCAAAACAAAGAAAAACACAAAAAAGACAGAAAGCTAGTTTGGCTTCTTTAGGCAAACTGCCAGTGAGCTCAATGTAAAATAATCAGCCAAACTCATGTCTAACTGAACTGACTAGGTGTTAGGCTTTTTCTTTCTTTTTCTTTTCTGAATTGACACATCAGATCAAGTCAGAAGAAATTACTGGCCTCAGGGAGATGAAGACTAAATTGTTGTGTTTTCTGTGTTCTTTCCAAGGGAAGGTTAAAAATCACTCACCATAAAATCGAGTGCCACTTGAATTGCAGTGGTAAGAACACATACAAAAGCATTAAGAAGCCACTGGGGTTTTTTGTGTGTTTTGTTTGTTTTGAGACAGGGTTTCTGTAGTTGAAGATGGTCCTGAACACACTATGGTCTCAATCTCATGGCAATCCTATTTCCTTGGCCTCCCAAGTGCTGGGATTGAAATCATTAGTTTCATTAATTAATTATTAATTATTAGAGTTTCCTATGCACTGGATAAGTCCCTCAACACTAAGGACAATTTGACTAGTTCAATCCTTCTAACAGTTCATGGGGTGTGTTATTAAGTGTTGCTGTTGAAATGCTGTTTTAAACCCGAAAGGCTAGATTCACTTCTTTTGGGAGTAGCAGAAATTTTCAAGGGCTCCCTCTGCCTTCCAGGCTAACATCTATTTATTTTTCTCCCTATCCTGGGCACCAGGTTGTTTAGTTGCTAAAGATCAGAAATTTTTGATAAGCCTGCTCTCTCCTAAACACAAGATATGAAAGTGCCAACCTAGTAGGCCCTGTTAATCATTTTGTCCTACAGATTAGATGCTTCTAAGGGCTGAAGTAATAGCACAGCAGGTATAGCACTTGTGCATCAAGTGCAAGGCCCTGGAATAGAATCCCCAGCACCAAATAAGCCAGGAGAAGTGACATGTGCTTATAATTCTAGCACTGGAGAGGCTGAGGCAGGAGGATTGGTATCAGTTCAAAGCAAGATTAGGCTGCAAAGTGAGTTCAGGTCCAGCCTGGACTTGTCATATAATAGTTAAGAGCCTGGTCATAAGTACCAAGAATTTCAGGCTACTCTGCATACACAGAAAGGTAGAAGTCTCAGGGAATTATTTGACCACATCCTACAACTGCAGGTGTATGTGCAAAAGATTGAATGGTTCACAGGATAGGTATCAGCACTTCACAGACCTCACTGATCATGGTGAGCAGATCTATGCTTTGATGTTTAATAGCAGCTCTTGGCTTGAGGACATCATTATAATCTCTCCATCAGGCTTTTAATCATTAAGGTAGGTGTGTTCTTCTATTTGTCTCATAGGATTATGAAGATGAAATGAACCATATGGGTAATGTACTGACTGTAGTGTTTTAACCTATAACAATTAAATTTGATTAACATCACTTTGTTATAGGTTTAAAAAGAAAAAGATAAATAAGCATAGGCTCTTGCTAGGCAGATAGAAAGTGCAGGGGTGACCATTTTGGTGAGGACCAGGCAGCACCATGGAGACACAGAAAAGAAAGTAACAATTTTAAGACAATGGTGGATATTTCACCAATGTGCTAATATCATTTGGGTGTTTAAAAAAATAAATTATGTAGCTAATGAATAAGAGAAATAAATGAAGAAGAAGAAGCTTGTGAAAATTTGGGTACACATATTTCTTTAAAAAATGGTTTTGGATAGCTGTGGCAGGAATACAGGATTGTGGTCAGATCAACTAGGAGGTGGAGAGAATACATTGGGTTAAAATTCATAGTAGATGCAGCCCCTCAAAAGAGAAAAAAATGATGCCCTGCCTAGTTTCCATATTTGGGGTATTACGCAGTGGCAAAGTCTCCATTTCTCTGTACTAAGTGCCTGGGTTCTTTTGCTGTGACTGCTTAGATGATATATCCACTTTGAGTTTCAGGCTTCTCTGCAGGTACAAAAGGTAGTAATCTCAAGGAGTGGCTGTGGCTACATCATACGACTGCATGTATACAAGGACTCTGATAGAGTCACTCATTTGGCAAAGGTTTATTGGTTTCCTATTCAATGCAAGAAACTATCAGAAAGTGTTTGGCGTGAGAGTGAACAAAACCTATCCTCACTCAGGCGATGGCAATTACTCTACCATATGTGAGTATGTAATGAAGTCTATGGTAAGTGCACTGAAGAAAGTAAAGCAGACAGGGAACCTCGTCATAGCAGGTGTGGTAGAGGACTTGCTGTTTTATGTAGGGCTATCAGGAAAGTTGCCAACAAGATTAGACTTGACCTACAGATGAGAAAATCGTGGGCCAAAGAGATAATAGTTAAAAATATAGGTAATCTACTTCCTGTTTTTGTACACAGTTTGGTTGAAAGACAATCACATTCATTTACGTGTATACTGTCCGTTGCTACTTTTCTTCTTGGTGGTGAAATTGTGACAGAAAATGTATTGCCCTTAAACCTTTAAAAAATGTGGATTAGTTGTCTTTTTACAGAATACATTTGCCAACTTGTGGTCTAGAGAGGTGAGCTGGATTTTGATGCAGTGTTAGGAGCCATGAAGTGGTCATTGTTACGAACACAAAGTAGAAAATGCAGATCTCTCACTCTGTGTGTGTGTGTGTGTGTGTGTGTGTGTGTGTGTGTGTGTGTGTGTGTGTACATGTCTTCATATGTGATTGCGTTTGTGTGTAAGGATAGAAAGACAACAACCGATTGCTTTCCAAGCATCTTTGGCTGTTCATGCCCAGTGTAGAGAAAGAAGAGAGTTGGAATTATCCAGCATCGGTGTTCAGCCAACTTTATACAATAAATGGAGAACAAGAGAGGGACCTGAAAAGAAAGAAGGTAACAGACATGGGAATCGATGTGGATTCAATGAGATCACAAGGAAAACAGCAACAGTAAAATGAAATATCAATGGATTTAAGTTTCACTGGGCTTCAGGAAATAGCAAATTGGATTTTTAAAGGGAAAGAATAATAAAAGCATCTCTAGACACTGGGTTCTAGAAAAGCAGTTAGCAGGCTTTATGCATTTTATCTCCTCAACAAGCACACCAAACCCTGCTGTTCAGTTCTCCATAAGTATGCACACATGGGTGTGTTTGCTTCATCATCTATATTTATTTGCTCAATCAGTCTGAAAATATTTCCCAGGTACTAGGCGAGGCCTCACCGATACAATGGTACACAAAGTAAGGAGTTATCTCTACACTCACATAAGGACAGTTTGCTGCTTGAAATTCAGATTGTTGGAGGTGTTACCATTTCTAGTATTGAGCAACCAAGTGAATTATGCCAGTGAAGTAGGCTAAAACAAAGCATGAACTATTTCCTCAGAAAAAAAAAGCATCCCATAGAAGTCTATGCGATCATTTCCAATCTTCGAGACCTTAAGTTTTGTACATGGTACGGTAAATTCAATCTGTGGAGGAAATTTGAAAAGCGTGATCTGGGAAGAACTACTCTCGTTTGTCTGGTTTCGAAGAGGTCAGTGAAATTGTATTAGAAAGAAGTAAAATCAAAACCAGGTAGGAGAAAGTCCACAAGCTTCAATGTATGTCTTATTAATAACTCCGTCTCCCCAGGGAAATGGCTCTGATTGAAAGACGTTGCCCAGGATTACTACCCCTGGAATGGCTTGGATGACAGACAGAAAGCAGGGACTGCTCATTGCATTATCCCCCACACTGTTGGTGAAATGAAGCACAGGCTGAGTTATGAGAGATTTTTTCGGGTCTTTCCAAACTAAACACAGTTTGTCAGTTACCTGAAATCATAAAAAATAACTCATCTTCC
This sequence comes from Ctenodactylus gundi, assembly GCA_004027205.1. NCBI lineage: Eukaryota > Metazoa > Chordata > Mammalia > Rodentia > Ctenodactylidae > Ctenodactylus > Ctenodactylus gundi. The sequence continues at coordinate 184,629 of PVKB01000112.1, forward strand.
TACCCCTTACCCTTGACCTCACGCACATAGCTTTTTCTTTTTTAATCATTGTGTCTCTGACATCAAACGCTTTCGATGGGGAGAGTCCTGGTCTGAGCCGAATCGGCCATGTTTGCCATCTTTCCCGACCCACCTTCAAAGTTATGGATGCATTCCAAACTGATTAAACGGGTCACAGCCTTTAAGAGGCCAAAGCCAGCTGGTTCAAGTCAATTGTATTCCTTCCAATTGGCACACGATAAATGGAGTTTTCCCCCCTCAGGAGGTTGACTCTGCAGTTGGTGATTGATGACTTGATATTATGCCTTTCAGGCCAGAGTAACATCTCACCCTCAGCTGGAGTCATGAATCTATCTAGATGCTTAGATTGGACTATCTGCCCACCACAAAATGCTGCATAGGTGTGTATTTGTAAACTCAGTTATAAGGTTAAAGATTTATGTGCCCATTTTTCTATATGTGCATGTAATTTTCTCTCATTATATGAACCACATATAATTATCATGCATGTGTAACCTGATTGCTTATGGTTCATATTTAACTGTGCCTCCCAAAAGTCTCTGTATATTCAGAGATGGAGGTTTTGGAAGGGATTAGATTGTAGTGGCATTGCACGCATCAGAGGTGTCATTTGCTGACGAGTTCAGTAGCTACATGTGCTGGTAGGAAGTGGGATCTGCTTGCAGGTAGGTCACTGGGAGTGTGACTTGGGAGAGGGTACTTTTGTCTTCAGTTATGTCCTTTCTTTCTGTTTTCTGGACACTATGGATAAATAAATAACTCTCCTCCACCGAGCCCTTCCTTCCCCTGTGCTCTTCCTACCTTGGATCCAGCTGACTACGGACCAAACCTCTAAAAACCAGGAGCTTTTACTTCAAGTTGTGCGTGTCAGGTATTCTGTTCCTGTGACAAGAAAGCTGACTAATACAGGACTACATGTGTGTGTGACTTTCTTTCACTATACAAATCAGAGATAATGGTTGTATATGTGAGTATATTGATACTATCTTTGATAATGTCTACAGTCAAAAACATAACAGGCAACTGAGAAGACAGGAGTAATGAACAATTTAAGAAGAAGTGACGAGCTAGAGGTGTAGTTCTGTGTGAGCACTTGTTTAGGATGTATAAAGTTATGGATTCAATCCTTAGCACCACAATTTTAAAAAGTATAATAAGTAATATGAGACAAGCAAGAGAGGAGAACCTACGAGTGAGTGTTAACTCATTAGAGAAGAGGTTTCTCAACTTAGGAACAGTTATCATTTGCAGCTGGGTGATTCTTTGTTGTGGGGCCATTCTGTGTATTGTAGAATGCATACATGTTTGGCAACATTTTTGACGTCTACCCATCAGATGCCATTAGCACTTCCCTAAGTTGTGACAATCCAAAATATCTCCTCATTATCAAATGTCCCTTGGGAAGAAAGGAGATAAAAGACTGCCCCTTGAGAGCCACCTGCCTGGAGCACCTGGGAAGGTTCCCTACAGGGCATGCATCTTTAAGAATAAACATTTGTTTCCTCAAAATATAAAATGAAATGTATTTATTAAAACAAGGGAATAGCCAATAGAATGAAGGTATATTCACAGAATTGTAATTTGATTAGTTGCTACCACAGACTGGTGGAGGAAGGTAGGCTGCAAAACGCAGGCTGGACCTGGAAAAAATCCAAACCTTCATAAAGTTTTTGGCAGTTCCAAAGCAAGTCATATTATTATAATCACTTATATTAATATTAAAATATATAGACACCTCTTTCTAGTCTTGCTGAATCAGAATTATTGAAAACAAGGTCCCTATTAAAGCTCTTAGCTTAAAAAATATTTTAAAGTCTTGTTACTCAGTATTTTATCTAGAGATCAGAATTGACATCATTTGGGTACTTGCTAGAAATATAAAATCTTATTTTAAATGTATGGAAGCAGGGTCTGCATTTTTTTAAGAATATCAGAAGATTCCAATACATTCTCGAATTAAGAAGCACTGTTTTTGTCTATAGAAATTTCTTTAAAAGGAAAGGGAAAATACAGAACAGGCACAATTGAAAATTTATTAATATTATAAAATAGAGTGAGCTTTCATAAAATTTTATGGGAGATGAAAGGATAAGTGAATTTTACTATGATCACAAAATAAACCTTACAATCCCAAATCAAATTCTAAAATACACCTGTAATTTCTAGAATCACAAACCCATTATGTTAGAGCTAATGAAAGGCAAGAATAAAGTTACTCTATGTTGGAATAATGACAGAAAATAGACACTGCTTTTAAGAGCATTTAACATTTATCATTCCACATTTTAGCATACTTTAATTTCACAATGAATTGAAAATTTAACCTCTCAATATACAAAAATGAGGTCATTAAGTGTGAAACAAATAAGAACAACCACTTAAAAACATTTTTGAATTGTTCAGCATTGTGTCACATAATCAGTGGCTTATCATAAAATGTGTGTGTGTGTGTGTGTGTGTGTACATATACATACATATATATGTATATATTATATATGTCTCCACATATACACACGTACATGCAAATAATTAGTAGAGGAAGGCAGAAATATTTGTTTCTGGGAATTGGCTCACATGATTATGTAGGCTGAGAAGTGCCTTCATGTTTTTAAGTGTCTAAGCTGGAGAGAGACAAAAAAAAAAAAGAAGGATGAGTAAATGGTGGAGCAATTCAGCTGGGAGAACACTCTAGAAAGACCACCAGGATCTTAGCCCCCAATCCATTGGAAAGCTTCAGCAGTGGTTTTCAAGCAATGACTCAGTTCCTGAATTTGTGCAGTGGATATGGCTGCCTTAGCTGTCATAGAGTTGTAAAGATTGCATGAGATCTTTATATAACACTGGGAATACATCAGGCCTCACAGTAAATGTCCAACAGAGAGTTTTGCCTTTACCCTGCCTGGCTTTCTCTATACATAAATTGTGATTAGCATATAGAGTTGTGTTTCTATAAAATGATGTTTTTGAAGACTGGAAACTTCCCTAGTATATCTCTGAGGTGCAAAGGTTATGTAGACAGGATAGGTAGCTAGTTAAGTTATTCTTCATTAAAGTTACAACAAATAATTAGCTCTGAAACAGATAAAGACAGATGTTAGACCAAGAAAAAGAGACCTAATGTTTTCCATTTTTTGATAAGCTGTATGATATTAAATAAGTCATTTCTCTACTTCAAAATGTTAATTTCTCATCACTAATGTGAGCGAATTGGTCTATAAGACTTCACCCATCCCCTTTAACAGTAAGAAAGCCTCACATGAGTTATGCTGCTCTTACACAAAACCTTTTTGACAATGGATAAAACAATAATATCAGGTGTAGGAGTTTGATATTTAACTCTAGATGAAAACTGATATGATCTGGTTTTGTTTTACTCTATGATTTATACTTAGATTTTACCTACTTGTCTTTGAAAAAAATGGTCATATAAGAGCAAAAGTGTTTTCTGCATTTATGGAGCTTACAATTTATTGAGGAAGAAAACAAAATAAAACAGACAATAAAATTAATGTGAAATTGTGTAAAAACATCCCACACTAAAACTGAGATCAGAAAGAAGCTAGCAAACATGCTAAATGTTTTTATACCTGTTTTTATAACTTGGCTCTGAGTAGATTATGCATCCATGTATGAAAATAAATATGTATCTTGGATAGATGGAGAAAGAGAGAACAGTGATAGATAAGGATAAGTGAGAGGATGACAAAAAGGGTGTCTAGCACTTCTATCATCATTAGTATGCTACAACAGTAAAATAATAGCAATTAACATGAGACAGTCCTACACACCAGTTACTTTTTAAGACATTTACATAAATTTTTAAATTCCACAATTTCATTAGTTATGCAAATTATCTGCACTTTGCAAATAAGGACATGGAGATGCAGAGAGATTATGAACCCCATTCAAGGCCAAAGAGAAAGTCAATAAGTAGGATCAGGATTTGGTTCATTCTCCTAATTGTTATCAAGCACCTCCCTCCACCATGTGCATGTGTTATTTTAACAACTCACTCTCCTTTTGTAAGTGTTAGGAAAAAAAAAATCCTATTCCTTTTGCCTTTTCCTAACACTACTAGACACAGCGCAGCAACGCTGAATATTTCTATGAGTTGTCTGTCAATGAATGAAACTGATTCTTCTTTGCAGGAAGAATTTTTTTAAAATAACATTTCATCTTTGCTTTCCTGAGACTGTTTAAAAAGGAAGGCCCACGAAGCCAGGAAGAAGTCAGTCTTTCTTTAAACACCCTGAGTTGGCTACCCACTTCCCGTTCCCACAAGACTTTCTCCCCCCACTCCCCAGCAGAATCTGCCTAGTGAATAGCTCCCAGGCTTGGTGAGTCCACCCACTGCATACCCGCTCCTGGGTGGCTTCTTGCACATCTCACAGCAGAATGGCCTGGCTCTTGGCATGAGTGTCCACATGAAAACTAGACCCACTGAAACACAGATGTGTTACCAGTCTAGGTCCTTTATTCTTGTGACTCCACAGGCACAAATGCCTGAGAACACTAAAATGCAGAGACTGTCATTCTTGGCGACTGAGTACAAATATCATATGTACTATTATGCACGCAGTTTTTGGCAGTTTTTATTTGTTTCAGAACATTTCTGGATTGTTTTTGACTATAGGAAAGATGTAACTTAAGATATTTTTCATTAACTCTCTTTTGTCACCTGTATGAAGATTCATATGACAAGTTCTTTTTCATTATAGTTAATTGCTAAGGAAAGTTTCAGTTTAGTGGGAATTCTTGTGAAAAGTCAAAACTCTTATAATTACCTGATTTGCGAGTCAACCTTTCATGACTAGTGGAAAACTCAAGGCCAAGGATCCCTCTCTTTTTCTTTCCTTCTTTCTTTTCTTTCTTTCTTTCCCTCTTTTTTCCTTTCCTTCCCTCCTTCTTTCTTTTTATTTCTATCTGTCCTGGAAAAAAGACTACATTATTAAATATATAGTGAGTGAATGAATAAATTAAGGAGTTGATATTATGACTGTACACAAAACTCCCTCATAAAACATCTTGAAACAATTGTCACTAATGTGTCACAAAGTGACTAAATGAGAGACTATGATCCTCTTTCACAAACACATCTGTAAAGACCTCAATATTTATAATGAATCAATACATTTCCTGAAAAGAGGAAAGCATCTTGACTTTAGTTTTTTAGAGAAAAAAGTAAGACAAAACACTTTTAAGAAAATTCACATGGCTCCGTTAAACCATATAACTAAGAAATCACATTTACTTAACTGTAAGCTAAAGTAGCTACACAACATGCTCTGATAAAAGTTCAGCCCATGCTGGCACTCAAGATGAGATATCCTTCATGATAAACATCTGCTAAAATACATACATTATCTATTGTTCTTCCTCAATGAACTATTGCTGAACACTGCCTCTCCTTGGAGAACTAACATCTCTGTTCTTTGTTAACTTTATTTGAATGGGAATTCTACCCAAAACATCCTCCACCCTTCAGCAGGATGTTTAACCTTGACTCCTCCAATCATTTTATGAATCACAGAGTTTGATTCTGGAGTGAACCAATGAACCATGCCCAGCCAATAAGAGCCTTTCCTCTGGGTTAATCAAATTGAGTTTGGAAGTAAAAAATAATTTAAAACAATGTGTATTGAAGGATGACCGCTTATTATAATATTCCTCTCTATGTAGAAAAGAATAACAAAAATAGTGTTAGGGAGAAAAAAGAATGAGAACCTGGAGGACAAGGAAGAAAAGAAAGAGGCCAGAACGGGGAAGGAAGAAAGAGAGGAAAAGAAAAAAGAAGGAAACAAGGAGTAAGAAGAGGAAGAGGAGCCCAAGAAACTACCGACCTCATTGGAAAAGTTTCTCTCTTTGTACGTGAAGTCACCTTTACTTTTGGCCTCCAATTCCACCTTCATTGCAAAGGCTCTTACACGTTTCCTCTAGCATTTTTTCTTTGACTACAAAGGCTATTGAATGAATTTCTACCACTTGATAGATGATTTTCCAAACATCTTTTTAATAGAGGATTGCACTGAGGAGCTTTGCACTGAGCTACATCCTGCCTATTTTTTTTCTAAGTCACTAGATTGCCCAGGCTGGGTTCAAACATATGATCCTCCAGCCTCAGTCTCTCAAAGTGCCGGGGTTACAAGTGGGCACCACCAAACATAATTACATTTTTCACACTTTCACATGTTGTGCCTGTCCCCTTCTTTCTCATTCTTCATTGCTCTGCTAAAAACTCACCAAGTACATTCCGTTCTTTTGGCTATATTATTGCGTGCTATGAATTTCAGAAGAGGTCAGTTCGGCTGCTGCCAGCTCCCCGTGAATGGACTGAAACCTTCTGAAACTGTGAGCTAAAATTAACCTCCTCCCCCTTCAGTTGCAAATGTTGAATATTCTGTCCCAGCAACATGAAAGTAACTAAAACAGAGACCAAGCATGAACATGACTGAGACTGCTTCCAAGAAGAAACATCTTCCTTTACCTGCTTGTTTGGAGTTGGGAGGGGGGTTGTTATTAACACACTAATTATACAACTAATAGAGTGTTCTGTGGCATTCCCATGTATGCACATATCACACATAGATCATGCTCATGCTTCTCTCTAATGAGGGGCAACATTTTAAAAGCATGAATTCCAAGATGACTGGAGGAGAAATTGTAAGATATTTTAGGACATAGCCTCTGAAGTCACAAAGCAATAATTCTAGTAAACAATCCATAGTCAGAGATCCAGCCCTGATTCAAGGGTTGGAGAGTGCATACTGGGAAGGTCCCATTGGTGACAGGGAGAATTTTTAGATATCACCTACTGAATACTCATCTATCTCTAAAATGGCTCATCACTGCTTCCTTGGATATTCATATGCATCCATGGGTTATTAATGTGAAGATTTTCTCCTTTGTGAAGTCGTTATGTAGGTTAAATCCCTTGTACTTACAGCCCCCTTAGCATTTGCCACATCTCCTTATAGCATGATTTACACGTCTGTCTGTATCCTAGACACTGAATACCTCAAGGGGATTAAAGATGTCTTAATTCATCTTTAAACCTGAGGCTTGAATGGTTGGTGCTCAGTAACTGTTAGCTGGATGAACAAGCATGTACATGTCAACACATTTCCTCCTCGGGCTGAGAAAAACAGCAGTAGATGGATTTGAGTGGAAGTCTTCTTTCCAGGGAACTTTCCAGTTAAGAGTTGTGTCACTCTGTCGACTATTTCCTCAGATAATGAATGCACATATAATGTCACCTACTATCAAGGCATAACAAATGACTTGGCCTCAGGGACACAACACAAGGGATGTCAAAGTGTTTGGGGATACTGTTAGTTAGCCTGATATATCTGACGTCCTGTCCTTTTCACACACTTCAAGCAAACTTGTGAAGTCATATACTTATGTGTACTCTTAAGTTTACAAAAAAAAAAAAAAAATAGAAAGCAAACTATCGCTGAGATTTGGTCAGAGGAAAGTTATTTTATTATGATATCTCTAATTTCATATTTTATAACTGCTATGGTTTGAATCTGAATGTTCTCACAGAGTTCATGTGTTAGAAGCACCATCACCACAATGTGGTGCTGCCTTGGAAGTGGAGAAACTTCAGGCGAGAGACCCAGGGGGAAGATGTTAGGTCATCAGAGGCATGAACTTGGAGGTGACACTGAGGCACTGATTCCTGACAAACACAACAAATCTCTACTGAGAAAAATGGTAATTAGAAAACCTAATTTAGACATAGCAATGTGTTCAATGAAGATTTCACAGCTCCTTGGAAAACATGTTTTTATTATTGTCGGAGAATTTTTTTAAAACTCTGGCTTGATCTATCCTGTCATTCAACTAAATGTTAATCTCCAAGTATGGATTAGCATGCATTAGATATCATAAAATATGACACTGATTGTATAGGCCTAATTAGAGAATGGAAAAACAGCTGGGCTTAAAATTCTACCACTCTAAAATCTGAGGAAGGAGGATAGCAAGTTCAAGTCCAGCCTTGGCAACTTAGCAATGTAGCACGAGCATGTCACAAATAAAAGTAAAATTGGTCTAGGAATGCTACAAAAACAAGAAGAAAAGAATGAAGGCAGTGAATGAAGGAAGGAAAAAAGAAAGGAAGGAGATAGAAAAAGAAAGAAAAATAAATAGAGAATAAAGAAAAAGAGAAATGAAAAAATGAAAGAGAGAGAAACGAAAACAAAAGGGGGAGATACATAGTTCAGTGACAGATTGTTTGTATATCACGTATGAGGCTCTGAGTTCAATCCCCAGTCCATTTTTTAAAAAGGAAGTAAATATTAGACTATTATATATCTAGTCTTAATAAGTATTAATGTATTATAGGTATTTGATCCACAGGAGCTGCCTCTCCATCCCTTTTGCACTCACTTATTGGCTGCTGGAAGCCCAGAAGTTTGGCCTTAACATAAATATAAGAATGAGTTACAGAGCATTGCATTGAGGACTTTAATTAACTAGTCTTTCTCATATTGGAGATCTGAATACCACATTGTCTTGACTGCCACATTAACAATCTTCACACAAGTTCCATGCTCATGATCTATGAATTTCTTAGTGTATGTACAGAGCTAGAAGCCAGAGGGTTAAACTTTCCTCCCAGAAACTATGACATCTAAAGGCTGGAACGGTAACTCAGTGGTAGAGCCCTTGCCTGCAACACACAAGGTTGGATCTATCACACTGCAAAGGAAACAACAAACAAAAATCCTCAAAACCACAACTGTCCCACTCATGCCCTCACATGATTATCGGGCCCATCTTGACTTGTCTTCCATCATTACTCACCCACCCTATCGTTACTGTTTGTATTGCCTGTTGTCTGGCCAGTGCTCTTTTCACACACACACACACACACACACACACACACACACGATGCATGTTTATATTAAACTTGAGTATTTTGTGCATATGTATATTCCAGCAAAATTACAAATCTTTCCCCTCTCCCTTTCCAACCCTCCCATGCCTGCCCTCTCCCACTAGATCCCATCATTCCATTTTCTTCTATCAAGTGACTGTAATCTGGGTTTCTCATATTAGAGAAACCATTCAATAGCTAACCTTCTGCGTCAGACTCACTTCACTGAGCATGATAGTCATGAGTTGCATTAATTTACCTACAAATACTTCAAACCTATGTGTTTTATAGACAAGTAGTATTTTATTGTGTACAAATACCACAATTTATGTATCCATTGGTCTGCTGATGTGTATTTTTGTGTTTTCTACATTTTAGCTATTGTTAGTTGTGCTGCTATAAACACGGGTATACATGTGTCTCTGTTAGATGATGCTTTTAACTCTTTCGGAAAAATTCCCAGTAGTGATATCACCGGATCAAAAGAAATATTTGCGAAGAAAGTAAAACTAATTAGCTGTTAATAGGAGAGAATCCTAAAGCAAAAATAAAAAACTAATTTATAAAAGTCTATTATACATTAATTTCTGGTAAGAGGTAAAGACTGCCGATGACTGAAAGGGAGTTCTAACTAATGTTGTAAAAGTACGGATAAAAATGTTCCTCGGCTACGGTAGAGTTAGGCTCCAACAAACCCATCATAAGTTGAAAACTCTTATGATGAAAATTTAACATGTCTAACCAACAAAACATCATAGATCAAACTAGCCTACCATACTGTGTTCTGGCTTATCTTAGCCTACAATTAGCCAAAATCACCAACCACAAAGCCTGTCTAATAATGAAGTGCTAAGTATCTTTTTAAATTTAGTACATGCTTGCATCTAACAAAATGTTCACAACACAAGATCACTAAAGCACTTGAGTTGTTTACTCTCCTTTTGTATGAACGACTGGCAGCAGCAGCTTGCTACTGGGGCCCATGGTCTCAGGAATGCGTTCTATCACACATTGCTGGTGCAGAAATCAGTCAAAACTCCAAATGTAAAGCACAGTTCTACAGAATCTATGTCATTTTTGCACTCTAAAGTAAAAAACCATAAAATCATTATTCAAACCATCATATATGGATGACTGCCTTTATTGAAAAGGATTTACCAGTCTGAAATAAACTTCTTCAGCGCTCCTCAGGTGGCTTTCTCTTTGTCACTTGAGACAAGCAACAGTGACTTTTCTGATGACAGAGTTTTCCTGAACTGCTTAGAGAACAGAAGTGTAGCAAAGCTTGTATACTCCTGAGTCTTTGGGGTTTCAATTCCAAGTTATTGAGAATGAGGGTGAAGAAAGGTGGAACAGGAATGAGGAGTACATTAGAGTAAGTAGAAGGCCTCCTTTTTCTCCTTCGTCATGTCTGTAACACAGAGGTCTACTCACTAGTTTATCTCCTAATGTTGCTTTGAGTCTTAGGTCTTTAGGGTTGAGTGTGACGCATCAGCATATGTGGCCTTTGTCTCCCTGGTCATATCATATGGTCAAGCCAGCACTTCCAGTGACCAGGTTCAAATATATTAGACTTATAAAACTTTGGTTTTCCTACATTATATTACAAAAGACTGAGTAATATCACCCATATGGAACTGACACATGTCCTAGTTTTGAACCTTCTTCCACAAACAAGGATGCACTATAGTTTGCTAACAAACCTGCCCTCAGTCTCAGCAGGCAATTTTTTGAAAGTAATTCTAGAAATAATCAGAGCAGGAACTGATTTCCTCAAGGAGCTAAATATCTGAAGAGAAAACTGGGTCTTAGAGAATTTCAGAGGAATCCTTGTAGCTTTTCTCATTGCAAAATCACAGAAAATAAAAGCAGATGATAAATGTATAACAAAATTTCTTATTTAAAATATCAGGTAAAATCATCAAGTAAAACAGATAACGTGGAAATTAAAACATGAATGAATGGAAAGACTCCATGGTGAGACAGTCCAGGGGTCTCAGGCAGAGGCAGAGGTATCCAATTTCTTAGAAGGGTGAACAATATACCTTTTTATACACTGTTTCCTGAAGTTCCCTGTTCTCTGTCATCTCCTTCCTTCATTTAGGTATGACAAATAATAAGTTTATGTGGACTCATTAAATAACAAAGCAAAACCCAGAAATAAACACATTTTAAAGGTTTGGATTAACTTTTAGAATTCGCATATAGATAATAATGATATGACCCATAAAAATTACCTACTAGCTTTGGTATCACAGCAAGAAAACATGAGCCAAGTGAAAGCATACATCAGAAATCAAAGTCTTACTTCTAGACTTGTCTAGATCGTGAAAATTTTTAGAAATGAAAACTTGCTTATATATGACGAAGGTCAGAGAAGCTATGGAATGTGGCCTAAATGTTTTACTGCTAAAAGTTGAGATGACTCAGCAAAGGGGCAAAGAGAGAAAGAAATTTCACTTGCAGCCCTCACAATATACATGAAGTCAACATGTAAACACACTGAAAGTTCTAGGACACACTGTCAATATTTTAAAAATAGGAGTTCCAAAGGAAGAAGAATAATTTCAGCTTAACATTGTCAAAACATCTAGATCATCTTTATATACTAGTTATTGTGTATAACACGGCAATTAATGTATAAGTAGAATATCTGTAAATGACTCTTACTTAAATGATTTTTACTACATAGTGAAAGTGATTTTGTTAGATTATATAATAGCTCTATATTTAACATCCTTAGGAATCTAAATATAGCTTTTCATAGAAATTGTACCATTTTACCTTACGACCTACATTATTACAAGGGTTCCAATTTTTCCTTATCTTACTCTGACAGTTTCAATCTACAATCGCCCCAAAAGCCTCTTGGGTTTGGAACTTTGCTGGACTATGAGGGTACTATCCTCGTCAGTGGATTAACCTGGGATGACTTTGTGCACTGTTAGGAGTGGGTCTGCTTAGAGGACTGGGCCACTGGGGACACGACCTGGAAGGATATATTTTTGTCCCGAGATCTTCTTTTACCTCTTTGCTTCTTGGCCTCACTGGGATGAGCAGCCATCTCCTGCCAGTCCCTCCCACCGTGTCCCCTGCCATTGCCAGCTGGCCACGCACAGGCTGAGACCTCTGAAACCACCGAGCTAAACCAAATCTCTCCTCCTTTAAATGCCATGTCAGGAATTGGGCCAGCAATGGGAAAATAAGCAAGACATTCCCCAACAATAATTATTGTGTGTGTTTTATAATAGCAATCTTGACAGATATGAGTAGACATCTTAATGTGGTTTTGATTTCCACTTGTCTAATACTATACCTTTTGGCCAATGCATATCTTCTTTGAAAAATATCAATACAAATTACTACTCCATTTTAAATTGAGATTTTTGAAAAAATAAGCTATGGAAGTTTTATAAGTTGTGTGCGCGTGTGTGTGTGTGTGCGTGTGTGTGTGTGTGTGTGTGTGTGTGTGTGTGTAACATATTCCACGTCACACCTATCAGATACATAGGTTATCAGACATGGGCTCTACAGATTTTCTGCCTTTTCACTTTGTTGGATTTTGACTTGCTATGTAGAAATCTCTACTTTAATCTAGTCATACTAAATGAATGCATAAAGAACATGTGGTATATACATTCAATACAACATTTCTCAGCCCTTAAAATGACAGAAAGCCTGGGATATGTGATGAGATGGACAGAGATCATTCTGTTAAGCATAATAGACAAATTGAAGAATGAATAATGTTTGATCAGACCAGTAGGAGTTATCTGATACAGTCGAAAATTACAGAGAGCAGAAAGTTGGCTACCACAGGCTGTGGGGAGAGGGAAATGGAGAATTTCTGCTTAATGTCTATTGAGTTAATTTTGTTTACTTGGTGTTTTGGGGAGAATGTGAGCACAGGAACTCTCTCTGTAGTTCAGGTTGGTTTGCAACTGAACTCACCATGAATAGCTCAGACTGACCTCAAACTCAGCAATTCTTCTGCCTCAGCCTCCCAAGTGCTTGGATTACAGACATATACCACCACAGCCAGTTTATGTGCTGGTGGGAGACTGAACCCAGGGCCTTGCACCTGCTAGGGGGCGCCCTAATCACTGAACTGTGCCCCTGGATCTGTGAGCTTATTTTGAAACCTGAAAAGATTTCTGTGGATTGGTTGCACAAAAGTACTGTAACTCCACTAAACTATATACATTCAAAACTGGTTAAAACAGTAAATTTTCTATTACATGTACTTTACCACAATTAAAAATCTGGTAATTATTCAAGACTCTATATTGTTTCTCTCTGTTGCACATTTTCACCTAGATTTTTTCCATTTTTAACATGTATATATGCGATACACGTTTACATTGAGCTTAAGTATTTTGTGCACATATATATATATATATCGCCTCAAAATTACAAACCCTTCCCCTCTCCCTTTTTGAACCTCCCACCTCTTCCCCCAACCCACTCATTCACATTAGATTTTTGACAAATTTGAGTCATAGAACAACTTAGGACTGCTTTACTCGGCTATGCCATTCATAACACAATTTATAAATCTCCTGTGTTTCCCCCATATTAAGCTTGCCTTAGTAGCAATGGTCTTACAGAGATCTGTCAAGCAGTTGTGGAAAACCCTTGAACACCTCACGCTAATGTAAACTGAATTCTTTATGCTTAATGCAGTTTTGCATTTGAACATATGATAATAGTGCTATTAATCAGCACAAGATGCAATCATGAGTACAACTTTCTCTGTAATTTTGCTTAAAATAAACAGATTTTTTTCTCTGTGTGTGTTTTGCTTGGCTCCTGCTTTTTATTTAAGAACATAAAAATTACATGTATTTTAGTTTGCAAAAGAAGGATGATATAAAAACACTTATTAATGTCTGAAAGGAGCTTTAACAGTCAAGCAGATTTAATTTGAAACTTATGAATAAAAGATTTGCATTTTGATTGCATTTTCTCTGAGGCACCTGTGTCTTCCTTTTATTGATCATTGTATTGTACAGGGAAATTGTACTAATTCCTTGAGTGGCTATTTTGATTAATGCTCAAGTAATTATTTTTAATGCAGAGATACACTAGAATCTCTGCACATGGATCAGCAGTCTGCATTCCTTTTCTTTAGCACGTTTAAATAAAAATAATCTTATAAATGAGACCTGAAATACTGTCTTAAGTAACTTAAAGGAATTATTTTGGATACAAGGTTAAAAAAAAAAAAGCCCTTGTGAATTCCAGATTGAGGTTTAAGATTGCCTAGAATTTTATAGAAAAAGGAGCACATAGTTTTCAACCTCTTTCTCACGTGAACAACATAAAATATTAAGGAATTAGAATTTTAAGGACATTTGGCAAGATTAGAATGGTATGACTGTTAATATTAATATTCCCACCAAAGAAAGGATGGAAGTTCCTACCCTTCACCTCAAAAAATGGCTTCAAAATCAGGACACTTGAGAAAACTAGAGACACAAAATGTACTCTCTTCTGTTCTGCATAATCTGAGAAAAATACTTTGAAATCAATAGAAAATCAGAGTTTATGCTCCTTTGCATCCTCACCAGGTTTCCTTCTGCAATTTTAAAAGTAGTTATAGTAACTGGGGTTGGGCAATATCACAGTTCCGATTTGCATTTTTTTAAACATGGTTCTCTGAGATTTCGACATTTGGAGAGTCAGAAAACTAATGCCAAAATCAAAATAAAGAAAACATCATTGACTTAAAAACATCTTCTAGTTCCCTATAAGTCATCTATTTGCATAACCCAGCCTGTGAAATCAATCTATTGCATACTTATCATTTGGTGTGAGACGTTGACTAGGCCTGGGATGATTGTAGGTAGAAGGTGGCTCATACCCCAATAATCTAGTTTCTTGAGACCGTAGGAGTGGAGCCGCTCCCTCTTATCCCAGGCCCAGAATGGCCCACAGCCCAGGTTGCATCATACCCAAATTCCTAATTTTATCCTACTTCCCGACCTTTACCAGAAATCATGTGGTATGACCCACCACGGAAATTAGGCTACTTTCAGATCCCCAAATCCCTCCAATCAGTAAATGACCCTTGCCTGGTTACCCTGGCTGACCCACCCCCCTTAAACTGCTTATAAGCCTAGCCTGCACCTCCAATAAACTAGCTGCTACATTGATTCAGCCTCCTGATGTGATTCCATTCTACTCACACCACTCAAGACCCTGTTCCCCCAAACTTTGCTGGTTCCTTATAGCTGGTGGCCAGTGGTGGCCAGGACTCCAAGGACCCCGACAGTTTGGCATTTTCCAGGATGTTATACACATACATTTATATGCTATGCAACCTTTCAGGGATGTCTTCCTTCTTCTCATAACATAGTTAAGACTGTACACCGTGTTCTCTTCCTGTCTACTGTTGAGTGATATACAACAGCAGGATAACTGCAGTTCTTTTATCCATTTACAAATTAATGGACAGTTCAGTTACTTTTTGTCAATGGTAAAGTAGCTGCAAAGATTTGCATATAATTTTTACATTAAACCAAATATTCATTCCACTTGATAAATCCCTAGGAATGAGGCTTCTGGCAAGAGAATATTTAACTTTCTAAGAAATTACCACTCCATTTTCCAGATGAATGCAAAATGCCTCGTTCTGTTCCAAAAATTGTAAGAATTCTGGTTGTTCTGCATCCTCACAAACACATTCTAGTACTGGTAATAACGTTACCATCATTCTAATGCCATCTTAGCATGCTTTTAATGTACATTTTTCTAGTGTCTGATAACATTTTTCTAGTACTTTCTAGTAGTATTTACTAATAGCATTTTTAAATGTGCATATTTTCCAGGTGTGGGTCTTTTTGGGTAAACTGTCATTTAAATTTTTAAAATTACTTGTTAGGTTGTTTAATTTTTGTGTATTTTTAATTTATTCTGAATACATGTCCTTATCAGATACACTATGTAAAAGTATGTTCTTCCAGTCAGGAATTGGTGGTGTTTCTGCCTTCTTCAGAGTGCATTTTAAAAAACAGGTGTTCTTCAGTTCTTAGCGCTGTTGAACCCAACATGTCACTTTTCTTTTACGGATTGTGTTCTCGTAGTCTAACCAAAGAAAATTTTACCTAACCTCAAATCATAAAAAAATTCTCTTCTAAGATTTTTAAATTTACAGGTCTTATATTTAAGTATACATATTTTTAACCTCAAATCATTGTTTCTTATTGTGACTTTTGCATATGGCAACAAACTTTTTTTTAGTGTTCTTTGTTGAAAAGATGATCAAGGCCTCACTGAATTCCTTTGTTAAAACTTCACTGAATGCAAGTAGGGCTGGGAATCTGCTCCTGGGATGTCTGTTTCTCTCTCTGGCCGATTCCTTCTGTTGTATCAATATCATAGACCGTTGAGTACTAGAGCTATATAAGATATTAAAATAAGTTATTCCAATATTCTTAAATATTTTCATGTTTTTGACTAGTCTGTTCTTTTTGGCTTCCAAATAAACTTTAAAAATCAGGCTGCTGATTTTTTTCAACTATTTTCTGTTGGGCTATCAATTTAGATTGAGGTGGATATCAGTTAAGAAATCATTTATATCTTGTAACCATTAAATTTTTCTATCACAAAATGATGTCTTCATTCATTTAAGTATTTCTTTCAACAGTACCTAATAAAAATGTACTTTTAGATACAGAGATTATGCAGCTTTTTGTAGATCTAATTATTTCATAGTTCTATTTGAAATACTTTTGCAGTGGACAGATCATAAGTACATTATTAACAAAGCATATTGTATCTTGAGATACACATGCACAGACACAGAGAACATGTAGCAATTACACCAGGCTATCTCACATATCATCGCTTACTTGGCTGTTTTTTATAATGGTACATTTTAATTTTACTGTCAGTTATTTTGAAATATTCACTACATTTGTTACTGACTGCAGTCCCCTTGGTGTACAATAGGCTTAGGACTTCCTTCCTGGAGAAGCCGAAACCTTGTCTCCTTTGCCCACTAAGTTTTCCTCCTCTTGCAAATTCCACCCCTGCCTCTGGTAACTTTCATGGTACCCTTCCGTTGGAGGAGCCTGTATATAAATACCGCAGTTTACATGTGCATTGGTCTGTTGATGGGTATTTTGGTGTCTTCCACATTTTAGCTATTGTTAATTGTGCTGCTATGAACATGGGTATACATGAATCTCTGTGATGTCCTGCTTTTAAGTTTTGGGGGGAAATTCCCAGAAAAGGTATCACTGGATCAAGGGGATATTAATTTCTAGTCATGTAACTGAGATCATGCAGTACTTCCTTTCTGTGACTTTTTATTACAGTTGACACAGTATCCCCTACATTCATGTTCATTGTCTCAAGTAAAAAGTATTCACACATTTTAGGCCTGAGTAGTTCTGCTTTTAATTTTCTAATTTTATTTTTCTGTAAAAGACTATTTTATTTACCCTCCCACCCACTGATGGCCAGACACTCCTCTTGATTCTATATATTAACTATCGTGAGTATAAAGCAATGAACATGAGAATATAAATATTCTTTCAACATATTGATTTTAATTCTTAGAAATACATTCCGAGAAGTGGCATGATAGTCATGCGTCCTTATTATTTTTTTCTGAGGACTCTCCATACTGTTCTTAATAATGGTTGTACAAATTTACATTGCCACCAACAGGGCACACATGGTTTCCTTTTCTCTTTTTCTTTGACAACACTTATCTTTAATGATTTTGACAAGAGCTATTTTAATGAGAGTGGGATGCTAAGTCATTGTGGTTTTAATTTGCATCTCCAAATGATTAGCAATAATCAGCATTTTTTAATGTGCTGGTTGTCTATCTTCTTTTGAGAGATGTTTGTTCAGGCCCTTTGAATATTTTTAATTAGATATTTCTTTTGACATTGACTTGTTTAATTTCTTTATATATTTTGAAACTTATCCCCTTCTTTGATATATGATCTTCATAAATTTCTTTCTAATAGTTGCTTTAATAATTGTTTCTTCCAACATTCAGAAGCTTTAGCTTGATACAATTTTATTTGTTTAATTTTTTTGTCTGAGATTCTTGCCAACACCACTATCATAGTTTCCCATGTTTTTTTTCTAGTCGATTTACACACATTTAAGTATTTAACCTATTTTGAATTGAATCTTATGCATTGTGTAAGAAAGGACTATAACTATATTGTTCTGTAAAAGACCAGTTTTCTTTCCTGCTTTCTTTTTCTTTTTCCTTTTGGCAGCACTTACTGAATGGACTGTCCTCTCCCTCGTATGTTCTTGGTGTCTTTGCCACAAGTCAATAGACCATAAATGTGTAGGCTTATCCCTATGCTTTCTTTCCTGTTCCACTGCTCAGTAAGTGTCTTTATGTATATACCATGCTGCTTTGATTACGATTATTTTATAATATATTTTGTAGTTAGGTAGTAGGATGTCTTCAGCTTTATTCTTTTGGTTAAGATTGTTGTATATGTGATATTTGGTGGCTCTCTACAAACACTATTTTTCTGTCTTTGAACAATAACGTGGGCGTTTTGGTACTGATTTTGTTAAATGTGTAGATAAATTTGGGCAGTATGAACACTCTAAGAATACTGATTTTTCTTTTCTTTCTTTTTTTTTGTGAGACAGGGTCTCCCTCTGTAGCCCAGGCTGGTCCTAAACTCACTATGGAGCCCAGGCTGGCCTTGAATGCATAGTAATTCTCCTGTCTTGGCCTCCTGAGTGCTGGGATGACAGTCATGTGCCATCGTGTCCAGTTTAGGAGGTACTGGGGAATCAAATTTGGGTACTTAGCATTTGACTTAGTGCTAATAGGCAAGCACTTTAACTTCTGAGCCATTTCTCCAACCCAGAATATTAATTTTTCTAACCTATGAGCATGGGATAGCTCTCATTTAATTGTGCTGTTTTCAATCTCTTTATCAAGTGTTTTATAGTTTTTAATATAATAGTGTTTCATTTTTAAGTTAAATTTACATTTAATTTGTCAGAAACACAGAATGTAACAGTTTAAAAGAAACTTTGGGGTATTCTTATAGCTCAATTAATATATGATGGTATATTATAAACTTCAACTGAAGGTTTTGTGAGAATCTTAAGGTGCGTTTGGAAAAGTTCACAAATTTGGAGTACTAGAGGTTAGGTTCTTGCTTCATGGCACTTGCAGTATATTTCTTTTCCATTCAGCAGAAAAACTTGTGCATGTATTTACACGTATGTACATGAGCACACATTATATATACTAAGAATTTTAAACTTTATTATGCTTAGAAATTTTATGAAATGAAATATATTTTAATAATAGAAACACGAAAAAAGATCCAATAATTAAAAATAAATGAATAAAAAATTTACACAAACTTTATAATATGTGGTAAATGTTAAAAATGCAATGTATTTAAAAGAGAAGAACCAGGAGGAAAAGAAAAGTATTAGTGTTTCCTAATACTATAATATATACATTGGTGGTGGTGGTGGTGGTGTTTTGTTTTGTTTTGTTGATTTTACTATAAAAGCAGGTTATACTCGTTCTAATCATTAAAAGCCAGAGCACCTCCAGGTTGAGAATCACTTTTCTTAGAAGCTGTGAGTTTCTTACCTCTGCTTTTTGTTCTGTTGAAAATGTGCCGACACTCTGAGGTTGGTGCAGACACAATCCACGCATAGGTGGGAAAAACTTCGAGGGAGGGAATAGCCCTAGTTTATAAATAACCTACATGCTCTACTTATGCTTCCCCATCTGGAGTCTATAATGCCTAAAAGCAACAATGAAATTGAAATTGTTATGCTCCGTTCTCTGGAGTTCTGCGGTGAAGATGAGCCCAGTAGGCTTCCTGAGTTGTAATCGTTAGCCTATTCTCCATTAGTAAGACTGAAGTTACAGTCAAGGCTCATGTAGGTCAGAAGATATTTTATATGCAGCTTCAGACAACTTCTCTTCATTCATCGTGACCCAGGCAAGCCAAAGGGTTACACATCCATGCTTAGGCTAATTTGGAGCCACTGGTCACTCAAGACAGCACCCCTCTGCTTTCCCACTTCTGCAAGTAGAGCTCTAGTATTAACCACAGTCAATATATTCTGGCCTGTTCGATTGTGTTTGGGTCGGGATTATTTGGGTTTATAATTTGCATTTCCCTTTAAAAGTAGAATCCCAGAGATGGCTAAGCATGTACACTAACTTTATACTAAACCAGATTTGCTTGGCTCTAGCAGCTGTAAACAAACCAAGATGGGAAAGAAAAAAGAGGGAAGTGTTTGTTATATTATATAAACTTCCTTTTTCCTTTTGGTTAATAGGAAAATAGATACTTTGTAATTCACCAGACTTGCTATGGGCTTCATGTTTAATGAGGTAAAGGATATTTAATAGTTTTTCAAAGCACAGCACAGCTGGAATAAAATAACCCAAGTATTAGCAATTTGCATGCTCTACATATAACTGGGTGATATTTGTACTGAGTATTTAACAATGACGTTAAGGCATAAGACTCCAAACACACAGGCATTCTGACATACTCAACTGTTTTTTAAGCATTTCTTAGTCTTTGTGGTGATCTACATAAACCTCCTAACATGACCGAATACCTATTTGACTGAATGGCTTCATTTTAGCAAAGATAGCATGCTGCTCTCTAGACTCATTTTAAAGGCTTTTTGATACAATCTCTTTAAGCAATTCCTCCCACGTCTGCCTCTCTGAAAAACAGAATTCTTCAAATGTGATTTAATCTCTCTGAAAATCAATTTAATTGAGCAAACACTGTCGTGGTAGATGCCACAATGCTTGGGATTTGACCACTATTTTCAGAAGGGAAACAAATGAGCAAACAGTTTCTGCAAGTTGACGCATGACCACAGAAGACAACGTGACCCAACTGGCACTGTGAGGAGTCTCAGAATTGTCACAGAGGAGTTAGGTCTGTGCTGTGTTTCTGAAGGATGAATGGAAATTTGCCCTTCCTCCATCTCCTGGTTGAAAGGTTAGCATATTGTAGTTGGAGAGATGATGCCATTGCCTGTACAAGGATCCACAGGTACCTGGACTAGGCTGTCATGGAAGAAAAACAATGGCTTTCAGGGGTCAAATGGGCCACTGCTACCTGGAACACTAAACAAATTAGGAAGGCCTACCTTGCACCGTTAGGAAGCTTACACTTGGATACACTGGAGAGGATTCCAGACCTTTGTTGGATTTTGGACACAAGAATTGTGTAGTCAGATGCAATTCAGAGGGACAATCGCATGGACGCCACACTAAATAGTGACAAGACTCAAGGCTAGCGATCACTCATTCAAAAGAACATTGAAAATTCAACCTCAGAAATGATTAGAATTTCAAAATGAGGAAACAAAAACGATGATATTTTGATGATAGAATCAAAATCTAGTGGTTAGAAACTGTGGCAGAGGATGAGCGAGCCCAAAGGCTTAGTATACCAATGAGGAAAAGATCCCAGGACCTTGGCAGAGTGTCAGGAACTTTTATTTTGTTTCATCTCCCCAGAAATACCGCATCTATAACCATGCTATTAAAAGTGAGATCTACGTGTTTACTGGAAGCATTGGACAAACCAAGAATAATACTGGAAGTATAAATTATCGGATTCTTTCTCAGAATTTCTTTCATGAATACCCAAGAATCTTGCTCTGTTTTTGATTCCTGCCCATGCAAAGCACCCAAGAAATTCCTGAGAAGCAGTGTATATGCAATTTAAAATAATATTCTATATACTTCTCTCTTTTAAAAAATGTTTTCTCTTACCTAGCTCTGACATCTTTATTTCTAGTTATATGTCTGGCCTGAAAGGAAAACAAAAGCAGCCTGTGAGAATAGTGTCAAGATTTAGAAGTGAGCATCCTTTTTCTCCATACAAAGCCTAAGGCTCATTAAATTGTTCAGCTGTTTCCCAAACCACTTAGTACACTTCCAATATGGTACGTGCCTGCTTGTTCCTGCATTAGACAGAAACACTTGCTAAGAATAGACACTGCAACACTTGAACCCACGTCTATTTTCTCTCTCCACTTCTCATTCCATTACTACCAACGAAGGCAGTGTCCTACTGCGATACTCTGTATTATAAATGCCTCCTTTGTAAATAGCATGGAAAAGAAAAGTTGAGCTTACAATGCAGTACTGAAAGGAAGGGAAACCTTGTTCCTAATTAGGCTCTTGAGTTTGAACAAGTCCATTCTTTTCATGAGAGGAGATACTTCAGGCTGAGCATCAGGAGAAAGAGATGGGCTCTGTAAGAATTGAGGATGCAAGATTGACACACCAAAGGGAATCTCCAATTCGTTGCATTTATGAATAGAGGTTTTTCAGAGTTCCATCCCAGATTGTTCACAGTACCTAAGTTCTTTTTCTCTGAACTACAATTGCAATTTTTGGAGTTGTAGCTTTCTCAATTCATGTCCTCCCTCTCAATTTATTCATCTTTTCTCCCCTATTCTTTGGAGGAGATACACTTTTAAAAGAGAGTATACTAATTTTCTCCTTTTTCAAAGAAACATCCTACTTAAATGAAAATGAAGATGTCTGTGGAAAGAAAAGAAACAAGGAAAAAAGGAAGAAGGGCAACACTTACAAGAGAAAAGATAAAAATAGTTCCCCATTGGGCTCCCACACAAACTATTAGCAGCTAAGAATGCATGGCACAATGAGGACCTGAGCAATAACCTCCACTTAGGACCTGTGAAAGAAGAAGAAAAAAATGTCACCCTTTCAGCTTGTATGCAGGGACAACAGGACCACCCAAGAAACATAAGAAAAAGTGCCTCTCACCTTTCTTTAACCAGAAAAAGTAAAGAAATTGCAAATAAATAAAAAGCCTTCTTGATTACATAAATAGTAATATGCTGAGACTGTTTCTAAGCAAAGATTTTGAAAATTTTATTCAGATTAGTCTTATCTCTTCATAATTAGACCCTGGGCACGCAGGCTACCCCAGAGACCTTGCCAATGACTAACACAGCTCAGATTGTTTGAATTTTTTCTTCAAGATGATAGTTTCTTTTCTTGCGCTGAACTTGTTTTAGTTACTTTGTTTGGAGGCAGGGAGGCTAGACTTATTTGCTTATTTTCACAATGAATTCTGAGCCTCACAGATCAAATCTCCTGGAGCCAGTACATAACTGATCGCCACATGCTCAGACTCTGGAAGGCAAGGCTGAATTGATCAGTGAGGTTGCTACCTGGGCTTTTTGTGGTTCAGCCCACCTCCAGAAGTTTGTTGTGGGCTGTGTCTCTCCCTGGATTCCAGGCTAGCCTTTGCCTGCTCTCTAAGAATTTTTAGTGAGTCCTCCAACTCATATGCAAGCTGGACTTTAAACAAAGGACAAGTAAGATGCTTACCTGCTTTCAAGTAAACAAGTCTAAATTTTGGGGTAGCACTGCATTTATGGGTTATTGTGTTCTTAAACCCATCTCCATTGTTCTTGCAGGAGTGAAATCCATCCTAGATTTCAGAAAGTTTAATCATCACTCTTTAATTTTAATGATAGTATATTTTCAATGCTTTGTTCCTGTTTTTACAAGTAAATACGAAAAATACATAGAATTATTCATCGCAAATTTTTCTTTCATTATGACATATTAGCACACTATATTTTTTAAATTACTATGAAGTAAATAAGATCAAGTATTATCCTGCCTCCTTCTCGACACTAAGAGTAGTAATTAAAAGTAGCAGGCACAGATTGTATCTGCCTTTTATTTATGTTGACTCCAATTTTGGTCACAGGCATGGAGGACTTTGTTCACATGTAAGCAGGTTACTGCACCTGTGACCCTTCTGTCCACTCCCACTACCACCTAGAGTGTGATATGGCTGCATCCTCCACTTGTACGGGACATGCACCCTGATCTCACCATTCTAGGAACAGGAGTCACAATGCCTCTGGACCTCAACAGAGGTTAGAAGAGGTTAGAAGCTTGTTGTTAATCTACTAGGAGAATCAGGACACTCTCAGAAGACAGAGCTACATGAACAAGGAGACAGAAATGTTTAACATGTCGTGTTCCACAAAACATTAGAAGGGATTGCAGTTCAGTAATGTGACTAGCAGGCTTTCTTGTGCCAAATATAACACATTAAGTCAACATGTTGGTTCAAACAAGTAGACCTTCAACTGAGATTCTTAAAACATAGTCTGTGAACTGATTTATCAGAATTATTTTGACTGACAAATATGAATGCATATTCTTTGCCTCTATTTCAGACTAATTAAAAATTTTCCAAGATTAGAACCCTTAGTAGCTGCCCCAGTGATTTTACAGTGAAGTAATTACACACACACACACACACACACACACACACACACACAATGGTTACAATAAGCTTGAGCATTTTGTGCATATGTCACATCAACATTATGATACCTCCCCTTTCCCATTTTTTGGCCCTCCCACCCCCTTCCCATCCCCCCATAACTCTCACTATCACACCCATTTGGTTCTATAGAATGCCTGTACTCTAGGTTTCCCATATCAGAGAAACCATGTGCTGTTTAATATATTTAATCTTCTGTGTTGAACTCACTTCGCCACTCAAATCATCTCTCTTTAGCTCAGCTTCCCACCCCTAAAATGGCCAGATCTTGATGCCCCTTCTCTAGGTCCAGCAGAGTCCTTATTGGGATGATTTCCTAAAAGTTCCTGTTTTTGTATCTTAATATATCTTTGTTGAGATTCTTTACCACGGCCTTGCCCACCAGTCCACCTAAGATGAGAACTATAATAATAGATTTCATAAGACTAGAAAATGTGAGAAAGAAACAGGAGAGAAGTTAAATTTCAAATTCCTTATCTGAGTACTGAAAGGTAAATGTTTGTATATTCAAAAGACATTCAGGTTATTATTATGTCAATCAGTTTTCTTAGTATAAACTTACATCAAAGTTCAAACAAGTGAATTGCTACATTAAATGAACTGAAGTCCATATCACAGAACTATATTAGACATAAAGCAATAGACATAACAGCATACTTCGTTATTTCAGAATTTTTAGGAGTTCTTTCCCAAAGAGGAGGAAGAAGAAATGAATAAGATCATTATTACACATTTAGTTACAAAGCATGAAATTGAAAAGTAAAATTCCAGAGTCACAAGTTTAACAAATAGCTCAATAAGTTCTTAGCCAACGGACTAAGGCCATCTGATCTTTTATCTTTACCACTCAATGACAGCTTCATGGAAAGACCCCTAAACCACTTATTTACCAACTCTGTTTTTAAAACTAAAAATGCCCCAAATCAAGGCCACTGCCTTCTGTCACCCCACCCCAACTAAATATCTATATACATCATACACATAGAAAAACTCCACAGATTGAAATTTTATACCAATCCCCTATGTTGAATATATTTATTCTATTTTGTAAGCTAATATACTAATAAAAGTAATAATTATGAGATCCACAGCCCCCCAACACACCCTTATACTCATTCAAAGAAATCTTAGTCAACTAAAATTTCAAAACAAGTGCTTTACAAACTTTAGTGTCTCAAAAATCTAAATGAGTCAGTATATTGTATTTTAATTTACTTTATGAATTGGAAAAGCTTTATGATAACTTAAAATAATGTAATTTATAGATAGTTGCATAAATACAGGGCTATGAAGGAGAATATATATAAATTGGGTAAGCGTTATGCTAATTTAAAATAATGTAACTTATAGATAGTTGCATTAAATATGGAGTACACACACACACACACACACACACACATATATATATATATATATATATATATATATATATATATATATATCCTTTTTATATACTTTTCTACAACTGTTTGTAACCTAAACCTTCTATTTAATTTTTCCTATTCATTTTTTTGGGTGAATTGATCAGTAGAATTCAACCTAATTTCCTGATCACTATCAATTAAACTTACACGATTCCAATTTGAAAACTTATCGTGTTTGTCAACCCTATCCCTAAGTTGGGCAATTTTTAATATAAAATCCCTCTTTAATTAATGGTAATTGCCCCATATCTTTATCATAGTATCGGCCATTATTACATTATGCCTGACACACAACTTAGTTGTTTATGGTGGCTCCAAAATTTCACCGCATTTTCAGCATTCCACCTAAGTTTTAAGAAATGCTACATTCCACCTGATCTGATAACACAGGAAATTGCTATGGGACATAACAGTTGAAATGCATGAAGAAAAACTATTTTATTTCTACATGTTGTGATCATACATCTAGAAAACTCAGAAGGTGTTACTGAAAACTATTGCACATAGTAATAGAGTTCAGCAAGTTACCTGAAAACAAAACAAATGTAAAAAAAAAAGCCTTCCTATATAACAGAAAAAGAATTCAGAAGAGAGAAAGAACAGAATATTCACAAAGTCATCATTTGTGTGGTGCACAAGTGGTGCCAAGATCTGTGTTGAGGGCGAGTGGTGTGGCCGGGATGCCTGAGTTCGAATTCCATTTATTAGCTGGGTGAGTTAAGGGGATGCTGATTGGGTCTAAGTTTAAGATTCTTCATCTCTAAAAGAGAGAAACATGTTAAAAACTCATAGAGTTACTCTGAAAACTATGTTTTGTGTGAATCAATATAGGGTATAAATCTATGTTGACATATATGGAGTCAGATTCTATAGTATGATTACATAAGTAAGTCACGCTGAACAGCGCCTGGCACAAGTACAAGATGGCAGATAAGCCCCCGCTGCCGTGAATGCACATGATTTACTGAAATGACACTGCCTTATGCCAGCAGCTGATTGCTCGCCGTAACTTCAGAACTACCGGGATAGAGCCCGATGGCCTGCTATGATTCCTCTCAATCTTGAAATTTTATGGCTCATTGAAATTTTAACTTGATATTTTTACTTCTCATCTCCTCAGTGAGTTCTGTTAGCATGGAGACTCGAGGTTGGTATATGTGTGCCTGTGTTTGCTCATCTAAAACAGATTACATTTGAAAGTGAAGCAGAGAAAAGTTGCAGAGACAGGATTCTGCTTTCTTTCTACCTGTACCATGAAAGAAAATTATGAAGAAAATGACTGACAGATATATATATATATATATATATATATATATATATATATATATATAGGCTACAGTTTGACGCCCTTGGGAGGGTGGGCTGAGCCAGCCTGGCGCACGAAGCACCTGGGGCAGGGCAGTGAACAGAATGCACTGTCCAAGGCCAAGGAGTCCTGACTGCAATCTGAGCATGCCCATATTCCCCATATTCTACCTGCAGAAGCTTAATGTTAGCCTTGGTATTTTATGCTAAAATAAAATTCTAATAAGTATCTGAATCATAAAATTGTGAGGGCAAAATTATAAGCACAGCAAAAAATCAGGAACTAAGAGTTTATTAAGCATGCAAACACCTCTCAGCATTCTGAGTCTGTTTGGTAGCATGATAACAAAATAATATAGAACAGAAATTTATTTTCCCACAATTTTGGAGTGTGGATGTCCAATCAGGGTACTGGCATCTGATGAGGTTCTTCTTGCTTCCTTCTTACATGAAGAAAAGGGGAAGAAACAAAAAGAAAGAGCTCTGTACCCGCACACGGCGAAAGAGCAGTGGAGACCTTCTGCTCCGCAAGCTCATTCCGTACTTCGTCTGTCCACTTGTGAATGCACAGCCTCACGCCCCAAACACCTTTCGAAAGGCCACAGCTCCCAGTGCTGTTACATTAGGGACTAAGTATCAACCACAAAATTTGGAGAAGAAAAAAATTACTCAAAGAATAGTACTCCCACGGCTGTCAGTATGTGAAATTATACCACCATGGATTCCTTTGGGGAAAAGAAAGGAGAAGCGATTTTTCTTATCAGACATCTTTATCCATTTGAACTTCTTTCTGATTAGTAAGAGAGAGCCCATGTACTGTGTGAACTCTATCACGCGCAGTGGGAAAGGAATAGCCACACTCCAAATGGGAGGTGAAGCGGGTGCTAGATCTCTTTCACAATTCACCCAACAAAATAGAGAAGAATTAGGCATATAGCTAAATATGGCTAAAAATATAACGTGCTTTGTCCAGAAACATTTGACACCTAAACTATGGCAACCTCTCTCCAAATTCCACTCAAATTAAATTCTTCCATATGGCAATTTCTAGTTCTATATTTTTCCAACAACTGAGAATAATGGTTATAACTTACCTAACCGTAAAATATAAAATGTAGGCATTAACTAATCAAATCATGGGCCAGGTTAAAAAAAAAAACAACAATAAAAGCTTTTATACATATTAGCTACAGCAAAACACAATGAATTTAGCTCATAATGGCTTAAGCTCATGTGACACATTTGCCAGGGTAAAATTGGCATCTTGATTGACAGTTCCAGCAAGATTTTATATAATGAGAGGATTAATACCACAGTAGGAAATCAGAGAAAAGAAAACAGAATCTGAGAAGCCAAGCCCAGGTTTCTACTGCGTTTTCCATAGCAACTGTTATAGGATGCCTTCCTCCACCGTGGTATTTCTCTCTATGGTGTGGTTGGGAATTCCCCACATAAGCTCTACTTTCCAAATGGTCCGGGGTGGTGTTCTGAAATACCCTCTTTACAAGAACAAACCACAACTTAATCCAGGTGAGTGGCAGCGTACATTTTTTTATGCTCAAAATGTCAATTCATTAAAATTTCCATAGTAAAAGAATAAAATTAGACCACATGTTTTTCCATTTGTATGGTTTTAAAAATAGACATAAATTATCTTTTCTATTTGTATAGTACAGGTGGTTTTCCTGTTATTTCCTTCCCCCCTCCCAAACTATTCACTATTCCTCTCTTTTTTTTCCAAATTGTACAAAAAAATAAATCCATATATGTACCAGAAGAGCCAAATCACAGATGAGGAAACACATGAAATTTCACTGCCATATTCACTTACTTAAGGGAATTAGCCAAGTGAAATTAACTTTTTAAATAAAATAAATCTCAGTCTTACACTACAGTAGTCTTTCTTCCAAGTCCTCACAGTGTAGTGATATTTCTTCTGAATTAAGACTTTCTTGGATCCAACAAGGATGACTTTTTGTTGTTCTAAGTATGATCATTCTATTTCCTTGATGTCAGAGTACACAAAGCCTACAGAAATATTCACTATGGAAAAGATGAATCCATGTCAGGGGATAAACTGCTTATAACACAATTATATAATAGCTCTGCTTCTATTCTTGGATCTTAAAGTCTTTGGATGTGTGGTTATGCTTCACCCATGGAATCATGTGTGTGTCATGACCACAATGTGAACCCCTGCTGTGAGTCCACACAGATATTATATCTGTGATAAAGCAATTTGTGTGAGTTTTCAGCTTCGTGATCTGCAATTAGAAAAATTCAAATTTTTACTCTTTTGAAGGAATTTATAAGTTACACATTAGATATTCAAACCAAACTTTTCAGGAAATTGTTAGCATCCTATTATTTTTTAAGCTGCACTGCAATGCACAAATGCTGGAGGCTGCTCTACTGCTCATTATGCATTGATGGGGAGAACAGTTGTTCCTAATAAGAGACCTAAGCTAGGAGAGGTACTGCACACCACCACAATTCAAACAATGCTGTACACTAGTTGTTTTAGTAACTATGTAAAGATGAGAAAAAGAAGTCTTCTATATACAAGTAGATGACATGCTCAGAATTATACGGCCCATGACAAATCTAGATACACATAACTGCAAGGCCTGGCTATTGTGGTTTGGATCTGGAATGTCACCCAAAAACCTCATGTGTTTGGATGTTATAGACTATCTATGGAACCATGTACTGTTAGGAGATGGGAGCCTGGTTTGGACAGGCAGATTTTGGGTGTGTGGTGGATTACAGATGTGTGACAGAAAAAAAAAAGGCTTATGACAGATTATAGATTACAGAGGCAGAAGGTGGAATTTGGGGTTTTAACCTGGAAAGGGCAGAACACCAAGGCAGGACCCAGGAGGGATGGATCACTGGGATAGGGCCTAGAAGGGCATATGCTACTCCCCGCTTCCTTCCTAGGACTCGGCTGCCTGTTACAGCGCTGTGAGGAGCTGCCTCTACCTCTGCCTTCACCATGCACTTCCACTGTTGCCCGCTGCCCATGAATGAACTGAGGCTTTCTAAAACTGGGAGCTAAATCTTTCCTCCCTCACGTTGTGGGTTTCAGGTGGTGAGTCACAGTGATAAGAAATAACTAAAACACTCTTCCATAACAACCCAGCAATGTCGGGTGAAACACATCTCAAATCTCTGGGCCCTGGAAGAAGACAACTTGGATGAGATTCCAGCACTGCCACTTAATTCAATTGCGTGAATGGGTAACAGTAAATCATTACAAGGAATTATTCATCATCATCAATAGTAATAATGTTAATGCTCTTAATAGGAGTGTTATGATGATTATTTGAGTAAGCCAATTAATCGTATCAATATAAGGTTTCTGTCAAGGAGGTAGCTTGTAGATGTTATTAAAAATATTGGACAAATCTTGCAACTTTGCCAGTCTTACATCTATATGACTTTATTCTCCTAATGAGAATCCTTTTATGTGGTTACCTACATAGTACTTTGCCTTTTAATTATTCTCTGTTCACTTGTCCCTGACTTAAGCAGATCATTACAGCTTCAAATGCAGACACAGATTCCATCTGCATTTTAGAATCTAACATTGAGTTCCACATTGCCCAGCTGATTTATTTATTCAGTGTATAAATAGATTTTAATTCATGAAAACTTGTTCTGGACCCTATGTTGCGATATCAAAAACATTACTGTATACTTAACTAAACATGATATAGCCATGAGGCTGCTAATTAATTTCCTGTCCTTGCTACCTTGAGTTGCAGTTAATTAGGAATACACAGTATGCAAAATCAGAAATAAGACGTAATACAACTGGCTATGCAATGGGGCAGGAGCTGTTGTATACATTTTAGAATACAAAACTGTGGCTAAGAAGCCCCAACAGTTGTCCATTAAAAAACACAAGAAGTAGAGAGTAACAATGTGTAACCTTTCACCCACTGTGACCATTGGAGAGATTATGTGAACTTGAGGCAATTAGGAACCAGCCTGGAGTGTGAGTGACTTGTGGGCCAGCAAGAACACCCACCTAGATGTAGAAGGCCCAGCTGGGAAATGGAACTATGTAAAAGGAAGGAAGAAGAAATATTATTACAGCCTTTTCTTTTGGGGAATGGCTGGACTTGATGGAACTTGACTTCCTGTTGGTAATGTCGTGAGGAGCTGCCTCCACCTCTGTCTCTGTCATGTACTTCCATTGCTGCCGGCTGCCCCTGAGTGGGATGTGACCTCCTGAAACTGTGAGATAAAATAAACCTTTCCTCCCCTAAATTTGTGGGTGTTGGGTATTGAGTCATAGCAATGAAAAATTAACTAGAACACCCACAAGGAAAACAGAAGCTTTTCTGTACATCTTTATAACATGTGTAGAAGAGAGAGGGGGGAAAAAAGTGAAGAGGAGAGCTTCTACATGAACACTAATCTTTATCTCTGACCAGTTAAAAAAATGGCTGAACATGTCAAGCTTTTCCAAGTTTTTCAGGTCAAATATCATACTTCTTTAAATACGGGCCCAAGCGACTGGTCCCTAATAATTTCTCAACTCTCTCATTGCTCTTGAGGGCACACACAACATTCTAAACACAGCAGTAGTTCATCAGCCTTTTGTATTTCCTGCTTCTGCTTCCAGAAATAATTTACCACCTAGCTCTGAGCAAGATTTATAGCTTCTTGGCAATCTAGTCCCAGATCACAAGTCACTATCTCAGAAAGACATTCGGTAACGAATCAAATGTCAACTAGTCTCTGGTGTCTCTTAGTTATTTATGGTATCCGAATATAGCAAAAGACTCATCTGACGAATCAGTGATATGCAAATGTTTTCTATAAAGAACTAGATAGTAAACATTTTAAATACGGAGATCCACAAGGTCCCTCTTGCCATTCACTACCATTCTAGTGCAAAATAGCCATAGGCACAATACAAACGAGTTTGCGGGGCTGTATGCCAGTAAAATTCTACTAGATTCAAAACTAGGTAAACAGGCCAGATAAGGATGAGGACTCTAATTTGAAAACATCTGCATTACATCCTTGGACATAAAATTTACCTGTCTTGCTCACCAATCTATTCAATGAAAACCTACCTAAAATATAGCAAGCTTCAAATAAATCTTTTCGTGCATCCATGCAGATGTCTAATAACGAACTTCCTAGCAGACAAAAGAGGGGGATGGAAAAATTGTTCCTCTATCAAGGTCCAGAATACATTTTATGCATGGTCTTTAATAATAATAATTAATAAAATATTTTAAACTGAATTAGTTTGATGTCATGGCATTTTCACAGAAACATTTTGTTAAGTCTCATCTGCCAGAAAAATCACCCACTCAGAAGACTTTTGGTTGAAA
This sequence comes from Ctenodactylus gundi, assembly GCA_004027205.1. Taxonomy (NCBI): domain Eukaryota; kingdom Metazoa; phylum Chordata; class Mammalia; order Rodentia; family Ctenodactylidae; genus Ctenodactylus; species Ctenodactylus gundi. The sequence continues at coordinate 216,958 of PVKB01000112.1, forward strand.
ATATTAATTCACTTTGAAAACTAAGCCAACATGATTTAGGGCTTTTGGGGGATTAATCAAATTGGATGACTAAAGCAACTCTGACTGGTTTTAGAGCCATTTTTGCTGGAACACAATTGTTAAGGAAAAGGGAGGTATAATCAGGCTCAAAACCTAAATCCTTTCACAGCTCTGTCGTTAATTATTTTGGTGGCTTTCAGGGCAGGAATTTTAATCTTGGAGTTTCACTTTTCTCATCTGTCACAGTATTGGACTGCCTAGCAATAATAAGAGTCCTGTGTATAGATCACCTCCTATACAATAAGCACCATTGGTAAGTGTGTTACACACACCCTCTATAATAGCTGTGGAGATCAGAATTCTAACACACTAAAAGAAAATAAAGCAGAAGGAACTTGCCCAAATAAAAATGTAGCAGAATCAGGATTCTAATTGTTTCTTTTGGCTTTAGTTCCATGCGCTCTCCCTAATCTCAAAATCCACAGTGAAATGAGTGTGATGTGTGAATTTGAAGTAAATCTATTTTTAACATGACAATGTTTTCCTTGAACGTTTTTAGACATTCTATAACATCACCTTACTATGACTCCAACATTCTGAGCTGCTACAGTAACAACTAGCAGAAAGTGTAAACTACTACAATATGGAGAAGTGTTACATTGCACATAAAATAACTACTTAATCGCAACAAGATGCTAATTACACGGAATGTAATTCTTGAATTTTTTAAAGTAGAGCTTTAGATCTGGTACTGAGATCATTCATCCTTCGTATGCATTGTATAGATGCAAAATTTAAAGTTCAGAAAGAACTGACTAGCCAAGATGTCTCAGTTAAGTCACCCCAGAATTAGATTTAGAGCTCAGATAATTTGATTTCCATAATAAAATCCTTTGTAAAACTAAAGGGCAGGTTCCAACTCAAAGACAGGGCAAGAAGAGAGGCACGGGACACTCAGTGTGCTGTGGGCGTTAATGGGGATGTGTGTATGGCGAGACAGAAAGAAAACAACAGAGGTACAGGAATGAGAGATTGAGTGAGAATCTTCAATTTGCTATTGAATTGTATTCTTCTGTCTATACTATACTTTTCAAATGACTGCTTCATCTCTACAGCAATGTTAAGGATATTTTTGCCATGATAAATATTTTATAAATGAGGAAACTGGAAAACTGAGCCTAAGAGAAAAATAACTGATTTTTCCAAAGACACATAGCTTTCAATTACAGCAAAGTGATTTAAACTCAGGCAATATGATTCTGGTACAGGCTTTTTCAATAGCAATTGACAGATGTTAATATTCAAGAGAAATTAAATCCATAATACATATTAAAATTACGGAAAATTTCATGCACATTTGAAGCTTCCAACTCAGTTTCTGTGGCAACTTTCAGAATGAGAGTTCCATATAAATAGAATACATTTTACAGTTCCTAAACCTTATAGTTTTATAATGTGATTTATTCCTGTAAGAGCGAACTTAAAATTCATTGCAAAAAGGAAAAACACGAACCATATTTTTCTATTTTTAGAAAATAAATTCAAGCAGCATTAAGAAATCCAGTAAAATAAAAGAATTCATACACTTTTGAGCAATTTAGATTTGCTTTTAACTCACTGCCTTGTGTTCATTTTTAAACTACTTACTTAAATCAATGACCTTTATTTTTCTCACAGAAGCAAAACTGAGTTGACATGAATGAGTTGGTTTCATTACTTTCAATTTCTGAATATCAGCCTTTGTTCTTGGTGAGGATGCTTACATTTCTAAACTTCCCTTATACTTCAATTAACTCCTCAAGTTAAATGCAGTTGTTTGACTACAGTTATTATGAATTGCAAACATACTAAACATTGTGGGAGAGAAATGAAATTAATTATTTCATCTATTTTACTTTCTTCCTTATACAATGAATATTATTTTTAAATTTCCTAAGCAAATTTGCATGACTTTTTCTTATATGTTTATACTTGGTGTATCTTAAATCTGAAAGTTCAATATCAACCCTTTTTAACCAGAGTCATTGTCTTAAGCGAGCATTGTTGTGTCTAATCTTCTGAGTTAAAGACTAATCTAGAATAGGCTTCTCTGAGAAGCGATACACCAAGATGAGAACTGTTGTTTTTTTTTTTTTTTCTCAGATGCCATAGAAAAGTCCCTTTAGTAAATGACAAGAATGATGGGGTAAATGTACTCTCGGTGGACTATTTTGAGAAGAATAAATATCAATGTGTCTTTTACTATAATATTTATTTAAGATTTTAAATAGTCACCTTATACCTTGTACCTTGAGAACTGTAAAAGGAAAATTCCTATTTTTGAAGATACTTGGTGGTAAGACAATTCCAGGAAGTTAATATAACCTGATTCTAACAATTACAGAAATTAAGCAGATTTTTCAAACAATACAAGATATAGCTCCCTATTGACGAAATGTACACTTTGATTTCTTGTAAGTATAATATCTTAATATCTACTCAACAATGTCATCTCATGTTTTCTGTGCAATGTGGCACAGGGGTGAACATTTACATAACATGATAGTTATGCCAAAGTTCCTGGTATTTTGGAAGTATACTGTGACATACATGAAAGATGGGACTCCTTGGGAAAGGATGCCAAATAAAAACATATGGCTTTAACATCTTGAAATAACAATAAATAGAAGTGACCTAAGAATTAAGGACTAAAATATGTGGTTCTGACTCTTAAACTACACAAACATATGGCAAAACACAGATCACTGAACCCCATTCTAACAGACTGAACATTAAATGTCCTTTAAAGGTTGTGTGTTAAAGGCTCTGTCCCCAGTGTGGTTCTTAGAGAAGCTGCTGTGGCCCTATTTAAAGGTCAGCTCTATAGGAAGTCGTTGAGTCATCAGAGAGTGCCCTTGAAAGGGATTGTGGGAACTCACCAGTTTCTTTCCCTTTGCTTCATGGCTGATGTGAATAGTTTGTTTTACCGCATTTTTCTGTCATGATATGTTGCCTTCAACAGAAGTCCAAACAATAGGACCATTTGATTTAGGAGAGAACCTTAACCTAAAATACTCTCTTTTTTTGGCCTATTTTAATTTTTGATAACAGGGTTTTCACTAATTCATTAAGTTGCTCAAGCTGAGCTCAAACTTGTGATCATGCTTCCTCAGTCTCCTTGAGTGCTGGTATTGCAGGTCTATGCTAAGAGACTGGCTGCCTTCATTCTTTGTAAGCCAGTAGCCTAAGTTATTTTGTTAAAGTGACAGAAAACCAGTATGCACAGAAAATGAAATTCTAAAGTTAAAACAGGATGTGAGGGTGATGTGCCTGTAACATCTGCCACCCAATTGGTGGTCAGGGTTGATGTGACTGGTCTGGCAGGCTAGCAGATGTCCCCTTTCTCTCACCACTCCATGCGCATCCCTGTAGGAGCTGCACACTCTACTGAGGAGGATGATCTTCCCCACTACAGGAGGACTGTTCTGTGGTCCAGGGTATACAAGTAACTTCACTCCCTACGAGAACCTCCTAACAAAAACTCAGAAAGTCAAGGTAAAAATAAATGAAGATCAATAAACAATGTTGTATTGGTAGACACAGTGGGACACATGAGGTTGGAGACAGCAAGTTTATCAAGTTTATTGACATGATCTAAGAGAGAGGTTATAGTTAACAGAATATACTCTCATTTACAGTTATTAGTCTAGTTATTATAAGTAGATTTCCTGGGAAACATACACTGAGGCTAAAATATGCATGAATGAAATGTGCTAGTGAGTATTAGAGGAACAGCACCTGCTACAGTGACTCAGGAGGATTGAGATAAGGGAGACTGCTCTGCCACACAGGTGAATCAATTGTATTCAGCCTCCCCCATCCTTGAGAAAAAGGGCTGGTTTAATCTTCCCACCTCTGCCTCCATCAGCCAGGCACTGCACGCAGCTCTTCCAAGGGTGAGCCACGGCCTCGGGTAATAAAGAGGTTCTCTTTGGTCATGCACATTTACTAAAACTGAGACACAGTGGCCCCAGAGCACCTGAGAAAGGGTGCCTCAGTGCAACAGGAGGCATCTGGGGGCTCTCTGCACGTTATTGCTCTTTTCTTACCAGAAAAAGTTTGAGGCTTCATATGAGAAGATACAGGCATTAGAAAATAGCAATATAATTAAAATTTTAAATCTAATTTTATTAAAGCAACTATAGAAATATTTGTAAACAACGATGGAAAGTACTGTACTGATCTTTGTAGTAGCCAAGGCAGAAAGGAAAACAATTGGTGAGATTCCCAGCTCAGTCAGAAAAAGGAGAAAAATCAATGCCTCAGAGGAAACAAAAATTGTCATATATTACCTTTATAAGGTGGAGGAGAATGACACAAAGGAACAATGCCCTCAACAGAACCTTGTTTACAACATATACAATGACACATTTTTATGTAGTTGTTTCATATAAATGTCAAGGGGAAGGGAGTAATATAAGATAGAAGCTTGTAACTCATTAAAATTACTCTTTCTTTCAAATTCCAGATATATTTGGCCCCTAAGAAGTTTTCATGCTGAAATTAAATTGTTTGTCTAGGCCTTAAAATATGCAGGTAGTTCTTCTGTCCTGTGACCTTTCAACATATGTTGAAATCTAGGCAACCAAAGGGCAGACTAAGCATACAGGAGAATAATTTTGGATGGGATGAAATTATGAAAAGTCTTCCAAAATGGTTAAAGGGGTTTAGATATTAAGGCAAAAAAAAAAGAGCCAATGTTTCTAAACAAGAGACAAGATTTAAAAAAAAACATTGAAATAAACTATTTTACTTTTGATGAAAAGTAGCCAAACCATTTCTTTGGTGGATATAATCAATCTTACAGGATTTTTATTACATGTTTAAACATCTTAATTTGGAATTATAAATATCTAAAAACTAATCAATCTTGGAAAATTTTGTTACAGTTACAAAAATTTTTAATTTGTGAGTCCAAATAAAAAACAACAACAAAAATTGTAACAAATTTTCTAAAAGAATGATTGCTGGAATCTTTTCTACATTTTTATTCATTTTCCAGTCCCATCTGACCCAGAGTTAATTTCATTATTTCAATTCTGAATCCAAATATAAAGTAAGAATGTTCATATTATTAAGAAGTTTTCAGAAATATTTTAACAAGTCTGTAACATTCAGTTATATAAATAACTGTAATGTACTAAACATTTCCTATAGTTTTAAGTATTTAAATGGTTTCAATGCTTTAATAGGCATTTGATGTATAAGTCTTTGTGAATATTACAAATGATTTTCCTAACATATTTCTAAAAATGGAAATTCAAAGTCACAAAGTACTAATACCTTGTAGATATATTTCCAAATTGCTTCCAAGAAAAAGTGTATTAACTTGTACTACCTCTACCAGTTATGAGTGTCTATTAAAGTATCAGGTATTTCTGTTGGACAGAAAAAGATTCCTATTTTAACAGCAAGAAATTATGTTTTACCCAGGCTTTTGCTTAAATTCCTTTCTTTTGTCTTAAACTTTCACATTTTACTCAAATAGTTATTATCTATTTGTACTAGCTTTATGAATCCATTTTTTCTTATTCCTTTACTAATCAATGCGTTTTTCATTAACCAATTTTTGGGTTGTCATAGTCTTACGAGCTTATTATTATATACTCATATATATATATATTATATATATATATTATTATGAATGTAGGGGTGACAGTCATGATTGAAGCATGTTACATGCATATTTAAAAATGTCACACCACCCAGTAGTCTATATAAGTAATATTTCCAAATAAAAAATACTTCAAAAGAAATCAATCTATCCCATATCATAAATTGATTTCCCTTATTTGATTTCTTCCATTTAAAAAAAGTTAATCTGCTTTCCTTGTGCATTCTATGGTTCTTATGTATTTTAAACATCTAAATTTTTAAACATGGCTTTTTAGTTCAATTAAAAATTCTGTGTGTGGCTGTACCCGGCTTTCCCGCCTATAGATCACAAGCTACTTACAGCTCAGAATGGCACTGAATGAGGATCTTCACAAATTCATAAACTTTCTTAAATCATTATGATATTTTCTGCTTGCATTTTTTAATATCACAAAATAAAGTGAAACATCCCAGTATCTTATGTGGCCTTTTTTTCTTAAATGTTAAACTAAAAAAATATATAAAAAGGAAAGATTGGTTACATATACACATTAACTATACTAGGTATTTTATGTTACCCAAGAAAATCCTTCACTTTATATGGCCTCGACATTCAAAACATCGCCACCTCTGCTCATGTTCTATACATTCATTATGACTTAGCACATTGTTACATGTTACAATAAACATGAATGGATCCCTAGTAGGTTTTTGGTTGGGGCCAGTTTTTAATAGTAGTATCCTGAGTATTTGTAACATGCATGAGGACCTAAAAGCACCTGAGAATGATACGACAAAGCCAGCTCCCACCTGCCCCTCCACCCCCCTGCACACAGTCACAGGCATGGCTGTCTGAATATCCAACAGCTGTGACTTTCACTTGTATGTGTCCTGTAATTTTAAAGAATGCCTGTACTGTTCAGTTATTTAGCACCTCTTAATTCTCAAAAATTAGAGCTCACACTTTTAACCACCTATGTCAGTTTTGTCTCTACAGACAATGAAAGAAACAAAGCTTAGTCACCTATGTCGTGGATATACGAACTAATAAGCTCAGACAAGATATTCTACCGCTTGCTGTCTTCTGACACCGAAGATAAGCCTGTATATGCATTAGGAATAACACCTCCCACTCTGGGCAGGTTACATTTCTGTTCATTCAGGATATAAAATAACCATCCTCATGATTAAAAAATCACTTAGCACACTGCTCCAATTTCTACCAAGAGCACACATCAGAACATTAGAAGAATTCTTTAGCCTGCAAGAAATGCACCAACTGGTTTTTTTTTTTTTTTCGGCAAAGTTGTTTTATTTAGTGGAGTACAATAGGCCTAACATATAAGTTCCTTTACAGCTCAAGTTTAGAGAGTTTATAGTAGAAATAACAGTTCAAGACTAAAATTAAAGATTGCATATTCTTTCGGGCTTTGAAGGAAACACACAAAGGCTAGCTTTAACATGAGAAATACAGGCTGCCTTGTCAAACCTGTCTAGAGCATGCTTAGGAATTGTAAAGCACAGGCTCTTTTCAACCCTGAAGGATAAATATCATTACTCTTAGTTTAAACACTGGGCTATGAATAGAGCAGATTTTATTTATTTATTTATTTATTAACTTAATTGTCCATCTCAAAGGCTACGCTTTTCCTATCAGTGTAGGGCAAAGAGGCAAATGTTTCTCCCTGACTTCCTCTCTGTCCTGGCCCTCCACTCTCCACACTCCTAAGTGGATTCAACTAGAATATCATTCTGAGGTGCAGTTTTCCTTGTACAGGACCAGAGAGCTTCAATATTTCAGTGTGGCTTTGCTAAAATTTCATTTTTTTATGAAATGTATTATTAGAAGTGGAAATTTCAAGAACCTACAAATTCATGAAATTCATTATGAATAAAGGATATATTCAGAACAAACATTAGCAAAAATATTCTCAAAATATCTATAATTTTTCTCAGCACATCTTTAAATGTTTTTCTATTTAACCTTAAAAACAATAAAAATGAATGGATCACTAGAAAAAGTATGTGCCACTAGACTAGATAAATTTGTTTTATTAATCCTCTGACTGCTCCCTTCAAAGCCATGAATGACAATATAGGAACTGAGGGCATAGGTCAGTGGTTGCCTAACATGCTCAAGACCTGGGCCTGATTCCCTAGTACCATATTAGAGTGTGGCTCATGGTCTATAATTCCAGCACTCATAAGGCTGAGGAAGGAGGACTGGTGTGAACTTAAAGCTAGGCTGGGCTTGAAAGCAAGTTCAGGATGTTCCTGGCTACAAAGAAAGACTTTGTCTCATAAAAATCAGTCGTGGCGACATGGTTAGAGTGCTTGTCTAGCAATTACAATGTCCAGAGTTTGATTTTTTAGCACTGCATAAACTTGGCTTAGTGGTTCATGCCTGTAATCCCAGCACTTGATGAGGCAGGAAGATTGTTGTGAGTTTGAAGCCAGCCTGGGATACGTAGTGAGTTGAGAACCAAAAGCACTTCAGCTGTGCCCAATAAGGACAAGGAGCAGATTGGCAACAACCAGAGAGGAAGTCAATAAATTCTTCTTCCATCTGAAAAGACAGTAGGTGTGACAACTTGGATCATCACCATGCCTGGCTTGTGAGCTGACCAGGGGATTACTAAAGGACAGCCCTGGATGTGTCTGGCTGGGTCATGGAAGCGTGCCCTTGGGTACTAATCTGGTTCCAACTCCTCCACCTTTGGTGTGTTTCTGGGCTGTTTCCCACCTACCACGAAGTGAGTAGTGTTGCTTTTCCATTCTGTCCTGTAATGATGTTCTCTGAAACTGTGAGTCAAATTTGGCCTGTCTTCTGAGTTGTAGGTGTTGGGTATTTTGTACTAGCAAGAGGAAAACAGCCTAATACAATAGAAATAAATTAGAGACATCAACAAGATATGAAAAGTGATGGGTATGCTGATATATCAGAGACTAAAGTCTTTACATTTTGTTCTGCTGATAGAACTGCCACCCCTTGCCCATCCTTTAGAGGGGCTGCACTCTTTGCAGGTCATGTGGATGCAACGGTGGTATTGGCACAGAAATGCTCGGAAAGGGAGATGGAAGAGGGGTAGGAATTTGAGATGCAGGAAGACAGGGAAGGAAAGCCTCAAAGAGGGACTTAGACAATGTCTAAGTCTCAGTTATCTGACAGTTACGACTCAAGGTGAGTCTAGGATTGGGCCAAGGTATTCAAAAATAACACAATTATCGGGACAAGACAGTCATAGAGGATCTTTGCTTTCTAAACACAAAAGGTAAAATTAGACCAAATGTTTATATATTTTTTCAAAGAAATGAGACAGCAACAGTCATAACAATTTTTATAATGTCTTTGCAAAGTACTATTTTTAAGAAGAGACTCACACCTGCAAGTTTATTATCTGTAATTACTGGCATGAATTGTTGTCTTCAGCAGAAACTGTGAACTTAAGTAATGCTGATCAGGGGAGTTGTCAATATGACCAAATGAGTTAGTCTACTCTTCAGTAGAAGTTGACACATTAAACTATAAAATAAACTTAAATGAATTTAATATGCAAATTGATATTTAAATATTTTACAGGATATGCATTTTGTATACTCCTTTAATTGTCCCAGTAAATATAAGATTAGTAAATATTAAAAGGATATGATTTAATCATTAATCTTTAGCTACTTTAGTGTGTTCATAGCAATTTATTCTTAGTAAAACTGATTTAATAAAGGCTGTACATAAATTCATAATTCATTCTTATGAATTAATATTGGTGCCCTTCACAGTAATATTTTTCTAATAATATTTCTGAGTGTGTCTGTGAAAGGATGTCCACCAGAGATGTACATTTGGGTTGGTAGACTGAGCACAAATCCCTTTCACCAATGTGGGCAGGCAGCCAATCATCTGAGAGCCTGAATAAAACAAAAAGACAAAGTGAAAAGAAAAAAAAAAAACCACAAAATTCTCTCCTCTTAAGCTGGGAAGTCCATCTTTTCCTGATCTCAGATATCAGGACATGGGAAGATATAAGACAATAGCATCTCTACTCTGGTTCTCGAACCCTGAATTACAGATCGGCTTTCCTGGCTTCCCAGCTTGCAGACTTCAGATGCTGCTGCAGATGAAAGAATTAATAGGGTTCATAACTTCGGGAGCAAATTTATATAAATTGGAATATATATACAGATAGATATATATTCATATGTGAATATATATGTCTGTATGTACATATATGCATATTCACACATACACATGCATGGCACTATTTCTCTGAAGAATTCTAATTCATCATCCTTACAAATTTTCTACAAGTGCCATAAATATTTGTAACCCTCCTTTCCAATAACTGAGGTTGCATAAAACACTATATCCATATCCTCCAACCCACAATAGGAGCCTCACCACTACTAAGCATGCTGATCTTGGACTTTCAGCTTCCAGAACTATTCGAAATAAATTTGTGTTGTTTGTTAAGCTACCTAAGATATGACACTTTGTCACAGGGCTCTAAACTTGCTGGGACACACATTTTGAGTCATTTTATTTTGTTTTGTTGCTTTTAAAAATGTATGCTTTTAATCTTTATAGCATGCTATAGCTGAAAAAATTTGCTTTCATTTATAGGAAATGCTAAAACTTCAACAAAACCCAACAGCTTTAAAGAATGGCCATGTCTTCCTAAGGGAGAAAAGAGAGAGAGAGAGATTCACAGACGGAGACAGAGAAAAGGAGATTAACATACCACTGTGCTAGAGAGTGAAGGTTATACCAAATAATATAAGTCGCAGGGATTCAATTGTGTTAGAAACACACTGAGTTTATGGGAGTCACTATAAAAGAAGCTATTGACATTATGAAATGAATCAGCAGTGTATTTTCAAAGAAGAAATACCTGGGAAAAATATACAAATTCACGCAAGAATGTAAGTATATTTAGAAAATAAATTTCATATTTATAACCAGAGAGTGAGGTGGTTGTCTCTATAGAAAAGTGAATTTCAAACAAGGTTTACCATATGCAAAGTTTTCCAGAAGTATTTAGTTTTAAAAAAAAAACAAGTTTATTAAAGATTGCAATACTTCAGAAAAGTCAAAATTATGCTAAAATAGTATTAGATAAAGACATTTTAGAACTAAAAAAATAGCCTTATTCCAACCTTGTTCTATTTTAAGGCATTGTATCAAAGCTTAAATTCCTTCCTTGACAAAACTTGGAACAAATTTCTTAGCCTGGGAGATTTTTCCCCTCAGTAAGGAAGAAATATTATATATGTTGGCTATTCTTGAGTAGAAGGAATGCAAAAAATGTATATTTTTGAGCATTGGAGCCTTTTTTGTCCTTGAATAACTCAAAATTTCTTTGTTCTTCAGAATCAAATTTAGAAAGTAATTAGTGCATAATCAGAACCAGTTGTAGGATCAGACTGTATTTAGTTAAAATGTACTTGAAAAAACACAGGGAGACAAATAATCTGAATTTTCATTCTAATGATGTTACCCTCGTAAAGTTATGTTGTTTAAGAACATATGATGGGCTCTTAAATCTGTTTTGCTGACTTCTAGAGAGCCTGTGGTGTTTAGGATTTCTCTCCAAGTTGGGTCCAATAATATATCTAAAGCAAATGAGAAATTTGAATCAAAGACTAGCATCTTGGAAAAAAAGAAAAACAAAACTAGTTTCTAATCCCCCTTATTTTATCTACCTGCGCAAGAACAGGCAGCAAATTACTTAACTTCTCTGAGGACTAATGTGTTCATAATCCCCTTCCAATTTTCCCTGGGCTGTACATCAAATTTCACAGTAGCAAGGTGGGTTTGGCATCTCACCTTTTCTTCAACTCAAAAAATATGACATGAATACACATCTTTCTCTGGGGTTAGGTCTTGATAAATTTCTCCTAAATTGAAATTATGTCAAAATATATTTAATACACAAAATCTACTGAACATTGTAACTTACTTTAGCCTAGACTTCCTCAAATATCCTCAGGACACATTTTAACATCATCCTATAATTTAGCAAAATCATCTAACACAGACTATTGCATTACAAAGTGTTGACTTTTTCATAAAACTGATTAAATATGTTATTGAAAGTGAAAATAGAATGATCGTATAAAGCATACTTCATGCCATTATAGAGTAGAAAAATCTTAAATCGAACTTCCCTAAGCCAAGGACAGCATGTACTTAGAAAAATAGAACAAAGCTGTCTAAACAGGGGGACAGAGGAAATCAGACCAAGCTACAGCTGCTCCACCCCCCTGTACTGCTGAACTATAGCGACAGCAATCCCCACTTTTTCAACAAACATCTTCTACAAGGAGACTGATAATCTAGCTTGGTTTGTCTCCACCACATTATGGAATTTATACTACAAAGGTGGAGCGAGAGAGGAGAGAGAGAGAAAGAGAGAAAGAGAGAGAGAGAGAGAGAGAGAGAGAGAGAGATTGAGCTTTATATATAAGATAGGATCCCAAAACATACAATCAATTACAGGATGTTATTTATTTCAGGAAAGCAAAACAGAAAAGTATTATAGTAAGTCTGGGAAAAATAGTCCCCGATTATCTAACCAAGGAGAGATACAAGAAGGGTACAACAGAGACCTTGGGGGTGGTCACCACATAGTCTACCATGTGAGTGTTAGAGGCCATGCAATGGCCTATATCAATAAACATATGCAAATAAAACAGAAGACATTAGATTTGTTTGCCCTTATGATTCTAAAAAGATCAGTATTTTGCTCCTATGAAAAATATTTGGGGCCGACATGATTTGGATATGACTTGTCTAACAAAGATTTATGTGTTAGAAGTATGGTCCCAGTATAGTGATAATGACACATAATAGAATTTTTAAGATCTGGTGTACAGGAAGATGTCATTAGGGTCTTAGGAGCCCTGAGTTTGAGAGGCATTATGGTTGTTACTGTGGAACTCTCATTATTTCTTATGAGAGGGTTGAGTGGCACCTGCTTGCTGATCTTCTGGCTTTCTCTCTCACCCTACAGTATTATCTTGAATGTATCTACACCATGATGTCATCCACAAAGACATGACACATTCAATAGAACCCTCACCAGAGAACAGACAATGTGGCAGTTCAATCTTGGACTTTCAGCCTCCAAAACTGGAAGCTAAATAAACCCCTTTTCTTTATAAAACATTAGCTTTGGGTGTTTTGCTATAGCGACAGACAACAGACTGATACAGTTTTCAGAGACGGTAGGCGCTCCTCTCTCACTCCGCAATTCTCTCTGTGAATACAATCATCGTATAAACCAAATTAAACTGAATGTACAGATGTGAAGGAACAGGTACAAAACACATAAACCCACAAGCCCAGGCTCCCACACTCAGATATAAATCATGCCCCATGCTGATTCTTAGCACAGATAAGCTGTGACCTGATCAAGATGGATGTAGCTCTAAGCCAAATCCATACCCTCCATCATACAAAGATATTACAGCTTAACCTGCAAAAAAAAAAAATCAATCAGCAGAAGTTCCAAGGAAATTCTAATCTTAATCCTGAGCAAAGCTCAGCAAATCTCAGTGAAATATCTATTTCTAATCCTGTACATGTCATATTTCCTCCTTAGATGACAAAAAATTGTAACTTAAAATATAAGATTCAAGTTAATGTGAAGAATTATTAAACAAATCTCCCATGAATAACCCTATCTCCATCCCTCTAATTTCCCACTCCCAATCACTTCCACTGTGATGTGCAAGTTGATTTTTCTAAAACTTAGGTCTTACTATATCCTGTTTGTTCAATGGGACTTACCTTCTGATCTCACAGGTGGCTATTGTGCACTTTGGATCCTTGACTCTACAAGCTGACTACATGTTCTTTCTTATTAATTTTGTTTTTCTAAGAACCTTAACTAATACATCATCCTTTACAATGTATGAATTCATGCAGTTATTGATAAGTTTTCTTCAAAATTCTCAGTACCTTTTGATACATGTAAATGAGATTTCAATATTGATACCATGTTAATTAAGAAATCTGGAGCTCAAGGAGTCTTTGTAGCTTGTTAAAATTTCAATAGCTGCTAAGTAAAGGAGATAATACATAAATCACCTTCTGAATAAAAGACAATGTGTGCCCCAATATACATAGTAATTTTTTTTATTTCCCTACTACCACAGTATTTCTGCCAGACAGTTTGTTCACTTTCTCTTACATCTAGTCCTTAACCACAGTAGACTGATTCTGCACGTTTTTCCTGAGATGATTTTTCAGTAGATGCCTGGCTGTGTGCAGCAAGTGTCATGTATGAGATTCTGGAGGCTGGCAGGAGAATCAGAACTAATTCTGTATCTCTTCCATGACTGTTAGCAACTGCATGTCCTTTAACGTGTTGGAATCTCCCAGTCCTAACATCCAAACTTCCAGGTTCTCCTTGGCTCCCAGGCTCTGGTAATAATGTCTTATGACATTATTTCACCAAGACTGGGTGAAGAATGATTACACCTCCTATTACTGGTAGGTCTTGGGCGATTCCTTAATCCATTATTTGGCTTTTTTACCCACACCAAAGCTACCATACTAACTCTTTCAGAAACTGCCACAATATCCATTATCTTTTTTTCTTCTAGAGACATTAATTCATAAAGTGACCACACAAAGATTTCAAATGCTCCAACGTAAATTGGATTTCATTTTAATCAATACATGGTGTTGGACTCTGGTGCTATTCTTTGTCTATCTTTTCTTTTTCCATCAGGAAATTTTGATTTGCCTGCTCTGTTTCATGAAGCAGAACCTTTATTTACTGATTGTGATGATGTATCAACTTAAAAAAAAAATCCTGGCTACAGATGCAAGCTGAAGTTGGTGGTAGAGCTAGGACTTGAAAATTACAATTGCACTCACACTTCCTACCATTTCCTTTCTGAGATGTTGATAGGATGGCCAGAGCCAGGCAATCCCCTCATAACCACAAGAGGATTTGAGTGAAGTCAGTCTTTAAGGATGAATAACAAAAAACACGAAGACCATGGGTGGTTGAAGGTACCTGTTGAGCATATATACCAACACCAAAATTCCTAGAACATTGTTACGTGAGAACCACTAGTTTCTAGATGTCACAACTTGTTACCTGCTATCGAACGCCAATTTAAACTGAAACAAACCTCATCATCCTTTGATCGATCTATTATTTATTTTATTTATCTCTACATTGTGTCCAATACTATACAATTACCTAAGTAGCAAGGGTATATAAAGTATTTCTTTCCTCTAAGAAGGTGACAAGTCAGACAGATAAGTGGGTTATTTTAATTATAAAGTGACAATTGAATAAAATTGGATCAAGGATCAAATAATATTTAGGAGCATTTAGGATAAATGTAATACTCTTATCAGGATTGCTTTTTGTGGAATTCATAAATAACCAAGTTCTTGAAAATGGTTAAAATTGGTAGGAACAAGATACTGGACCAGAGAACGACTGCAGGGTGTCCTGAAAGTGAAGAAATGCCAATCAAAGGAGAAGCAGAGGAATGGAATGTCACCTGTATGGATGTGTGTGAGAGAGTCCGGAAGTTCATAAAGCACAAACCTCAGAGTGGTGATGCGAAAGTGTACTTTAGCAACGGCTTGGGAATCGTGGCGCCTTTTGCCTCAAGACACCTGCTCACCCGTCATCCTGAAGGTGTAAACAAGATCCTGCTGTCTTCTGAGGTTCTCTAAGCAGGAAGTATCACACTTACCAAAGGATACGGTTGTCCTTTGGCAACTGATGGGTAATGGAATAAAACAGCTCAACATAAGGAAGAGTTGGTATGTTTTAAATTGATAGCACCAATTTATTTCAGTGGCTGTCTACGTAGTTTTTTGCCATCAACTTAAAAGCAAAGTGTGTTATATATGACAAAGAAGCTGGAAGATTCATTTGCTTGTTATCTTGGAGATTTTGGTCCCATATTAAGAATTTTAAAGTCATAGCTCCAGTAGAATATAACACTTTCTTCTTTATTATTAACAAAGCAGTTCAAATATCAGGGCACTAGAATAACATGAATTGATGCTTGGATTAATTTCAGCAGAGATAAAATTGTTCTGACCTCCCAAAGTTTCTTTTTTTAAATGGTGCTATGGAGCTTATGTTCAGTAATCTCAAGAAAATAAGCATTTAAACAAACACATTCTCTACAAGAGGGAGGCCTGGGGTTGGGGGACTCAAAGCACACAGAGTTGCAGTGGAGTTCAAGAGAGGAGAGAGCAAATTGCATTTCTGAGATTTTTTGAAGGAAATTAAAAACATACATGGTGTTAATCAGGGTTGGTAACTGGAAAAGGGTCATGCAGAAAAGCACTAAAATGATCATGTATTAAATCCCATTAAAATTTCACATGTAATCAGTAAGGTTTTAAATCAGATTACTGACTTGAACAGATGGCTCCTTCTGAGTCTTACATCAGTAAAGATCTGATATCTTTAAAAGGAACTGAGTGAAAAGAGTAAGATGGAAAAGAGAATACAGAAGAAAAGAAGAAGAAACAAAGAAAGAAAAGGAAATGAAGGAAAAGAGAGCTTCTGTGAATGAGCAAAATAGAGAACAAAGGGAAAAAATTATTTAGGACCATTGAAGGGATTGTAAGTTCACTAAGACTCAAACAAATTCATATGGGCTTTGCTGTTTGGCAGGTGGGTTATGTTAATCAACTTATTTACCATCATTAAGCCCTGATTTTCTTGTTTATTAGATGAGTGGGTGTGTCTTACTATAGAACTGTGTCAGAATTAAATGAGATTGTATTTGAAAATCATTTTTGTAAATAACATTACCTTTAATTGTTAAAGCACATTACAGATGTATACTTGATACAAAAAATACTGCTTCTATTTTACTATTTTATGCACAGAAGTTTATGTTTGGACACACATCCATTCATAAAACTATAACCAAGATCAAGGTAGCAAATGCATTCGTCATATCCAAAAGTTTTCGTATGCTTCTTTTCTTGGGTACAACTACTAAACAATATCTCTTCTATCTTAACTATGTTAAATTTGCAATAGAGTACTATTAACTGAAGCACCATATATGTTGTCCTGAATATTCACTTCCAAAATATATAAGTTAAACTTTATACCCCTTGAGCAGCTCCTATCTAGTCCATGCCTCGGCCCCTGACAACTACTGTTTTAATCTCTTCCATAATTTTGACTACCTCAGTATCTTGGATGAGTTGAATCACGTAGTGTTTGTCCTTCTGGACCTGGCTGGTTTTATTTAGCTTGATACCTTTCCTGCAAGTTCACCCATGTCGTGACACAGCAAAAGTTCCCAAATATTATTCAGTTACCTATGATATCCATTTTCTATATCCAGCTATACGTCAATGAGCGTCAAAGTTGTTTCTCTGTGTTGGCTTTTATGCATAATGCTGCAATGGTCAAAGTGTGTAGATATCTCTTACTAATCCTGATTTTAATTCTTTTAGATATATATCCAGAAGGTAGATCACATATGGTAGCACTATTTTTAATGTTTGACAAAAACTACATGATGTTTTCCATCTTCCACTGTTAAGAGTCATATACCAGGATTCTACTGAATCCTTTTTCACCTCACTTGTCTTTTGATTTTTGGGAATAGAGTCAGGAAGTATCACCTTGAAGCATTGAGTTGCTTTTCCCTGTTGAGTGATACTATTGCCTACTTTTTCATGTACATATTCGCTACTTTTATCTTTTTTGGAAAACTGTAAGTTGAAGTTCGTCTACTTTGATCAAGTTAGGACTTTTTGCTATTAAGTTTTAGAAGCTTCTTATTGGTATTAACCCCCTCATCACATAAATGTTTGAAAATACCCCTGCCTGTCCTATAACTTACCATTTATTTATTTTGTTCTGTAGAAGCTGGTTAGTATGATACAGTCCCATTTATCTGTTTTTTCATCTGTGGGCTGCACTTTCGAAAATCATTGACCAGGTCAATCTCAAAAAATCTTTTCTTTTATATTTTCTCATAAGTAATATTACAATTTCATGCTTTTATTATATTCAGGTCTTCAATTCATTTTGAGTTTAATTTTATATGCAGTATAAAATAAGGATAGGCTGAAGGAAGTAAAAAAGAGAAAGACCAATGTAGTCTTATAAATTAAGAAATCACAATTTCCACCTGGAATTTAACTAAATTACTCAAATGGTTGATTTTTAGTTTGATTTCAATTCCTTTTACCAGAACATCCTTTTTTCTTCTCAACAGCAGATACAGTGCTATGTAAAAGCAAAAATTTAGAGAAGGTATGTTGACTGAGTGGGACATCATGGACTCACATAGAAATTCATATATCCACATAAGTATTTAATTAGCATACCTTATGTGCATGAAAAAGTATTAAATTGGTCGAACAGTTTACAGGCTTTTGAAGAGAATAAACAGCCCCTGAGTGAAATACATTGTAATAAGTACTCTGAAGAAGGAATATGTAGGAATATGGCAAGATCGAATCTAGCCCCAGAAGAGAGATTTTTAGGGAAATCTTTCCCCTAAAAAACTGATATTTGAGCTTCATCATGAAAGTCAGATATGTATCCCACAGAGTAAGAAAAAAGACTTTAAAGCTCTTTAAGAGATACAAAGGGAATATAAATGCAGAATGACATACAAATGTAACACCAGTTATTTTTAAGAAGGATAAATGTGAAAATGTACACTTACATAAGTAAATGCTCAAAAAATAGACTGCAAGAATCTACTCCAAAATGTTGGTAGACCAGGCTGTCCAATTCTGGGAATGTAAAGGGTGAAGCAGAAGAAAAATTGGGAATGTTTATCTTTTTCTCTGCATACCTCTATATCATTTGACTTTACAATGAGGATGTATTTATCTATTACTTGTCTAAAAGTAAGGAAAACAGCATATGCTGAAAAAAATAGCATGGGTTTCTCTGCATTATTTAACATGCCTGGAGAGGAAGCATACAAAAAGCTTGCAAGAGATAAGAGTTTTTAAACAATCATACCCCAGATCCAGAAGGACCTTGTGTATGTTATCAGAACACGCAGACCTTGTGCACATGGTGGAGCACTACGTCACGTGGAAAGACACTCTACTGAGGAACTTCTAGGACTAGAACTGGTATATCATCCCTGAGAAAAACTAGGGCATTTAGCGCCATGCACTTGAAATACCACTTTTAAGATCCCCAAAACACTTGGCACATTAAAGGGACATTATAAACACACAGGAACTGGACTGTTTAGATAAGTATTATCTGAGGGATGCTGAGAACTGGGCAAATGAATGTTGTCTGCAGGAACTTCCTTCTTGCCCAGATGCTAAGTCAGCTGTTCTTGAAATGCTGGCCATACAAAGGAACAAAGCAAGCTAATAATGTCACAGCTATGCAGTTTACATTATAAAACCCCCTCCCTGCAGTTACTGAGTGAGGAACAGAGAACTGTGGAGAGTTACAGTCCAGCTGGCTGCCACTGGACATTTTGAGTTCTCTCTGGTGATTTCCTGTCACCAGTTGATCTTCTGACAATGAATCAGTCCAGCTTGCCACCACAGGACGATCTAAGTACCTTCCGACGATTGCCCTGTCCCTCCCATTGCCACTGGGCTTTATATTTTTTATTTTTCTAGTAAGCTTCAATTAAACTTATTCTTTTCTGTTAATATCTTCATAAACCTTATATCTCAAAATCCATCTCTGGGTAGCTTCTTTGGTCTCTCAGCAACCTGTCCCATTGCCCCAAAATACCTGGAGTTAGTCAGTTAACTATAGAATAAATAGTGAACATAAAACCAGGGCACTAATTCAAGAACTATTTATATAGTAAATTCAGTAAGATCTACAACGAATACATGATTGAAGAGAGGCCACAGAGTAAGGAAAGGAGAGGAAATAGCTTTAGATGATACCAGAGGACAGGCAAGAACTAAAGCGACAGTTTTTTAAAATGAGTTTTTGGCTGGATGATGATGCTTTAAACTGACATCAGGAATGCAGATTCCTGGGAAATGGCAAACAATAAAGACCTTAACCTACCTGATGCAGCTGCAGAACAACTATCTAGATATGCTCACTAGGCAGTAGTCACTGACACTCAGGAGGATGTGTAAGTGCTTGAGTTCTGCCACAAAGGTGGCTAGCAGGAGCGCGGAATTTAAGCCAGAGTCCCGGGACACACAGCAACCACAAAGCCACCATTCTGGAACTGTGTATCTCTATAAAACCTGGTTGGCTACGTGGAAAACACTGTGTAGTATTTTGTAGGAGAGCAATATTTACAATGTGCCACAGGAGGAATCATTCTATTGCAATGATAAGTTAGTGCTAAATGATGATTTGGTTTTGCTGAAATATGGTAAATCAGTGACTGTACACAATTGGGACAACATTCTCATTTACACTATCTTGAGGATTCACATACAAGTAGTATAATGACTGGATTTTTGTGCACCATGAATTTATCACTAGACTATTTGTGCCATAGTCCTCTACTTTACTTGACCTCCATCTCCACATTTCTAATTTTATGTAATATGTGTTTCATGAACCAACACAGAAACATCAGAAAGTACATGGTGCAGTCAGCAGAGAAGAACCTGGAAAATGGGAGTCTTGTATGAACCATAGTTAAGTGTCCTAACAGTGAGTGCAACAGAAGGGGTGGAGGTGGCCCTGGATTAGGAAAGTCATCACAAGTAAATCTCTTTATTGAAGACAAAAGAGCAAAGCAAGAGAGATGTGAATTGGGTGGACGCCTAAGACGCCGTGTACCCAGGTCACCATTTGGGGACTGCGGCTTTGCTGGGGTTAGAAAGGATGGACAGAAAAGTGCCCACACCAGAGCACAGAGAAGTTATCTTTGACTAGAGTAACTTTTTTTTTTTTTTTTGGCAGTAGGGTGAGTCTTTGTGTTGAGTTTTCTTCCAAAGCCACACACTGAGCTGTATTTCTAGCTCATTTTTATTTTTGCTTTTGAAACATGCTCTTGCTAAGATGATACATTGCCCAGGTTGAGCCCAAACTTGCAGTCTTCCTACCTCAGCCCCCCCAGAGTGCTGGGATTACAGGCCTGTGCCACTGGGTTCAACTAGCAAACATTGTGATAATTTTGGCCATGTTGTGTAGAAAGCAGAGTTACAGTTCTCTCTGTACTTTTTCTCTAGTTCATATCACTTTCAATCTACTTGACACATTATTGATATTCTGTAGGGTGAGGACACTTCTCTGGATGTGACACAATGTACCTTTAGTGTACTTGTCTTATATGTTTAGAAGCCAGGAGAAAGAATCCAAGAAAGACAGAAATTCTCAGAGCAGAGACACAAAAGCACATCCATCCGGTTGGATAATGTACACATCTGCAAGGATCCCTAATTTAATAACATATCTAAGCTCAAAAGGCCTCACTTGCTTTAAGCAGAGTAAGAAGTGAATAGAGTGATGAGCTCTTCCTTTCCTTATGCTCAATCCAAATGGCAACGTGTTCTTTATGTTTTCTCTGCCAGAATTACTCAATCTTTTATAAATGTCCATTTAAAAGTCAACAAAGGAAATGTTCACAAATAAATAAATATGGAAATTGTCAATTTTTGATTGTGCTCCAAGTCGGGACCCACTTAGCAGTGATTTCCTTTCTCCTGCATAGGAATATCTCATCATGAAACTCATATTTCTTCTTCTAAGTAAATAAAAATGTGACAATCATTTCCATCTCCCACAGAGCCAGCTGCCAGCATCAGCGGTCAAAGCCGGAGCACTCAGAGTTAACCACACGGTCACTTACTCTACAACATGAATTCCGGGGGCTGAAATTGCTTGCCCTTATTTTTCCAATAAAATCTGGTGTTTACAAAATATCGATACCATGGAGAAAAGTGGTATCAGCTGTCATGTCTCCAACACAAATGCTTTCCATTAGTCAAGTAACAAGTTCAGAAATGTGTTTTAAGAAATGGTCAAAGGTTTGGGTTTTTTACCCCTAATAGCACATTTTTTTTTTAAATTTGATTTTCACAAAATGTCTGTGCTACACAAGGAAGAATGAAAAAGAGCTTTTATTATTCTACTAGGTATCATGTGACTTGGGCAAACTCATTTCTGACCACTAAGATAAACTCACAGAATTTGATTTCTGTGCCTAGATTTGAAAAATCCACAAAATTATCAAAATAGCTTTCAGTGATATTTCTTTAAAAAGCAAACCACAGGAAGAAGGATGAAAAACCTGGTCTTACAAATCCTTACCTAGCCAAATATGTCTTACTGTCCCCACAATATTAAAGCAATATAGTACACCAAAGAGAACCGTCTTTTCTTGGGAATAAGTCTATCTCCAAACTCCAACAAATAGCCCTGCTGAAAAGTTAAGTAAAAATAAAGAATAATGGGTTGATTCCAGTGTAGCCCAGTGATTAACACTTGCCTAGGAAGTGTGAGAGTCCTACTCAATTTCCCAGCACCACATACTAGTAGAGTACCTCTGTAATCCCAACCTTCAGGAGATTAAGGCCAGGAGAATTGCCATTGAGTTTGAAACCAGCCGGGACTACATAGTAGAATCATGATCAACCTGGACTATAGAGTAAAACTCTGTCCTCCAAAAAAAATGAAAAAGAATAATGTTCAATTGCCTATAGTCCATGGGATTCAAAAGAAAAAAAAAAGAGCTTCAATGTTGTTTGTATAAATCTAAACGAAAAGATTATTGATTCCATCAAGCACTATGAAGGTATAGTTATTACTTAGCCACAATGCATTATCTTTACTAGTTTAGAGCATTACATTTGTGACCACCTCATAAAATAATGACTGTACATCTTTTCTAAATAAACACCTAACAAAAATTCCTAAGAAGTCTATATGTATTTAGAATATTATAGAATAAGTTCTCTTAATAAGTTGCCTATGAAGAACATGTTTTAGGAAAACATGTAAAAAATGACATTGAAGAAGAAAAATCTGCTTCTAGTTCACTTAAACTTACTAATAAAGAAGTGATACTGTCCACTTTTCTCTGTATGAAACATTGTTTCAGGTGCTTTCTTATTCTCAAAGTTTTCTTGCAAAGATTCCTGCAAGACATTTCCACCATCCTTTTTACAGACTATGAATTATAACCTGTGCATTTGATATTGTTTTAATAAAATATATGTAGAATTATAGTTATCATCATGTTTATATTCCAAGCTTTTTCATGGGATTCTCAAAAAGTTAAAGATTTAATTTAGTTCCTTGACAAAATCTGGAAAGTTCTAAGTTCTGGCAAAGAATAACTTTCTAGAAAAGATCATTCTATATTGAACAAAGTTTCAATGGTAACATCAAATAAGAAACACAATACAACTCGGAGAGTTGAGATCAAAGAGTTATAGTCACGTTCTCCCAAGACCATCTGGAAGAATCTTCTCTTCATTTTTCCAGCTTCTAGAGGCTTCATGCTCAACTGCGAAAATCTAATCTTTGTATTCTTGTTGGACTGTCCTTGACTCTTGTGTCCTCTTCTTTGTGTCCTCTTCTTCTGTCTGGCATAATAACATGTGACAATTGATTTTGGAATTACCCTAAATATGGTCTCTCCTCTTGAAATCTTTAATTGCTTCCATTTTCTAAACTGGGACACTCACATATTTAGGAGATTGGCCCATATATTTTGGAACCCATCACTCAATCCACTACAGAAGACCTAGTCTCAAAACTTCCAGCTTTGGAGTTCGGTCCAAGTGTGTGCAAATCTGATCTTTAATCAGAAACAGGACAACGCAGAGCATTTTTATCATATACAAAATGCAGAGAATTACATCAGCAGCTTTGTCCTGGATTCACGGTGAAGCCTCACAGTGAGGACAATGACATGCATTGCATAGTGTTGAGTACAAATGTTCCCTGTTATTTGCTTAATAGCACAATTAGAGGTGGCAGAGCCTTGTACAGATGAAAGTGCTGGCCAACGTTCAGCCAGTAAGAATCTGATGTGTGTACATCAATGGACTCTTGTTCTGATTGAGCTAATTTTGTAAAATAGAGTCTAAAAGCTAAAAAGAAAATTAAAGATCATTCCAGCCAATTCACCTATTTCTATGAACATTAAAGTAATGTTGACATAGATTTAATCATAACTACACAGAAAGTTGAGGCACCGTATAAACTAGAACTTAGCACTTTATACTACCTAATCAGTTCCTAGTTGTACATGTTGTTACTTGTTTGATGACTTGTTGGTAGTAATTACCTCTATCAACATAAAAATATATTAATAAAATAGTTAATTTCTTCATTTTAGATAATTTCATCCAAACTAACTCTATTTGGTGGCTTTTTATGTATTTGGATTTTCAGTTGCAATGCCACATGAACATCTTAGGAGCTTTTATGTGTACTTGAAGGAAATCAAATTCCTACAGCGGTAGCTCTGGACTGCCAAAGGCAAAGGTTGACATAGTTACCATGTTAGGCACCAGAATCCAAGCAGCAATTAGAGTGGTAGATCCACACAGACCTATGAACTTCAAGGATACAGAGTAATGATTCCTACCACAACCTCAATCAGCTTGCTTAGATGACTTGTGAGGGTAGACAGATTTTAGAGAATGAAAGTGTATTACAATAAACTTTAGGAAGTGATAGCTACACCTCCTGCTGCTGGATCAGATGTATTTTCATTTCTTGAGTGATTTGACAGATTCCCTGAGTATCTGATGTGCAGCCATTGATCTGGAAAGTGTTTTTTCTCCATCCCAGGCAATAAGATCTACCAAAAGCAGATGCTTTCAGCCAGCTAGGACAGCAGCACATCTTCCCTACCCTACCTCAGAAGTATATCAACTCTCCTGCCAGAAATTAGAATTTAATTTGAAGCATTCCAGATCATTTTTCCCTTCCACAAACTGTCACATTGTTTGGGCTTAACAAAACTATGCTGAGTGCAACTAGTGAGAAAGAAAGAAGTAGACTTATTCTTAAGAATATTGTATGCCACAGAGTGGGAAATACTTTTTTTTAAAAATCCAAGGGCCTTCTGCCTCAGTGAAATTTCCAGAGAGCCCATGATATGGCTCATGCATACATATACCTTCTCAGATGACAGACAAATTATTAGAACTTTCCCCAACATTTTTCCCCAAAAATGAAGCACAAAACCTAGTGGGCTTCTTTGGGTTGGGAGGTAACATATCCCTTATTTGGAGGTGTTACTTTAGACCCTCTACTGACTGATTTTGAAAATGGTTGCTTCTTGGTTAGGGAGAGCTCAGAAGGGGAAAAGGCTCTGCTTCTAAACTCAACTGCAATGAAAGTCTTTCTGATTTGGAGCTAGGTTTGCCATCATCTGTAGATAATGACTGCTTTTTGAAAAACACCTCTTGATATATTATTGGGTCTTATTAAAAACTGGACAGTTATTCATAGTCAGTTATTTTGAAACCCATGTTTTCCATTATAACTGAGATGTTATCTAAGATCCATCTCTTCCAAAGTTCATGTTAAAATTAAATCGCTAGCACAAAGCTGGGTGTGGTGACACATGCCTGTAATCCCAGCATTCGGGAGGTTGAAGCATGAAAATTACATGAGTCCAAGGCCAGCCTGGGCTCCATAGAGACATCAGGACCATCTTGGGATACAGAGTGAGATCCTCTCTCAAAAAAGAAATTAAATTGCTATTGTCATGGGATTAGATGTGGAACTTTTAAGAGGTGTTTACATCATAACAACTTCATCATGGGAAGTGAATAATGTCATTATCATGGAAATAGCTCGTGCTCAGTGCACATGTGCTCTCTCGCTCGCTCTCTCTCTCTCTCTCTCTCTCTCTCTCTCTCTCTTCCTCATCCAGTTATTTTATTCACATAGTTAAATAAATACATTATTTCAATGTGTTTATTTTAGCACTTTTTAACCTTCCTTTCAGGGTTCAGAGCCCATGAAGACTGAAGAGAGTTGCTCTTTCACCATGGAACGCTCCTGAGAACAAGTATGCTCCATCTATAGGGCAGGGTGGGTGTGGTGACAAAATAATCTTCACATAAAACATATCAGCTCAGTGAGTCAATATCCCTCGGTCCTGATCCTCATTTTATAAATACTTATTGAATTGGGCATTTAAATAGAACTTTATTTAAAAATTCACTTCTGTGTCTACTACATAGTGTTCTGCAAACGACAAATGTTCAGCACCAAACTGAATGTACCACTTACAGTTTTTGGAGGATTGTAAGCTAGCAACCATTTTCCAAAGACATGTAGAGTCAACCTCATCTTAAATTAAATGGTTCTTAAGTTGTTTCAAACATAATTCTAATACTCCAGGCTGGTTAATGTTATTTACAGAGTTGAGGATAGTTACAAAGCAACTGTATACAAAGGTGAGTAGCAGCGCTATTTGGTATGAGGATGAAATTTCAAGGTTATACCAGAAGTCTTTTCAACAAGATCAGTGTAGCCTGGAATGAGGAGAGGTCCACTATTTGACCTTTCTATAGATTTTAGAGAGTACAAAATCACTCCCACAGGGCTTCTAACAAATATCAGGAGTGCTGCTATGTTAATTGACACCAAGTTTGTGTGTCAGTCTTGGATTTGATTAAATAAAATAATTATAATAGAATAGTACAAAGCACAACAACTGACAGAGAATCCCAATCATTCTTGAAGGCAGGAAATCAAGATGATAAATTTACTTATATCAATGTACATTTCAATAAAGCAAAGTTTAAAAAAATAAAGTAAAAAAGAAAAATTTTGAATAAACCAAATATATCAGGTTAGGGATGCTGTAACAAAGTACAACAAGCTGAGTGGCATCAATAACAGAGACGGATTGCCACACAGTTTTGGAGGCTGTAAGTTCACCATCAAGGTATTGGCAGAAATATGCTCCCTCTGCCGGGGAAATGTCTGGGCAGATTTCCCACTGAATATGTTTCTGTGTCTCTATTTTCACTCTTGTCAAAGCACAGCTTAATTAAGGTAGCCACATTTTGTTAGGTAGCCCACTCTACCCTGATGTGACTTCGTTCTCACTAATTACATCTACAATAAACTTCTTCCCAGAACAGGTGGCATTCTGAGATAGCAGGTCATGGGACCATGTGAGTTCAAGATTTCGCTCTCTGGTGGATGGGGTGAGGGAGAAGGGGACACAAGCCAACCAGTAACGCAGATTAACAAAATTAATTAAAGAAAGGTGACACCCTGGCAGGATTTTGGCAAAGTGGCTTGGCAATTCAAGGTTCTTTCATTTCTTGTGCCAACAGGCCATTGTACAAGTAGGCTGAACTGATTTGCAAGCTGAAAATCATCTTTGAATGTGAATTTCTGTGAGAACACAAGCTGTCCTGCTCTACAGTGGCGGCCGGCTCAGCTGCTAAGGTCAGGATTTAGGCTAACCAGCCAAATGTGAAAAGGTAGGCATGGGGTCAATGTCTGCATGCATCACTTGATCAGTCTGCCTGACATTAAAGAGCTGGCTTTGACAGGTGCTAAAGATCAGTGGACAAACAAGCCTGCTCCGGCAAGCAGCCGGATATTTTTTGGAGGAAAAACATCATTCAATTACTTTTCCTCTCTTCAGCTCTGATTTTCAGGCAGCCCAACACTATACATTTTCAACTCTTTAAAATAAAGCACGTTAGCAAGAAGTAGCGTGTTATTTCAAACTGAAAGAGACACAATATGGCAGTCTATACTGTTTTGAATAACTGTGGCTGTTTTCCAATATTAATAACAAGTCCTGTTTCTGCGAAATAACTTCAAACTCTGTTCTCTCTCCTGAGTTCCAAAGGTTTGATGACAAACTTGGCATTCTCAGTTTTATAAATCCAAATCATTATTAAACACCAAACAAAGCCTGGTGCCCTATGGTAATGCAAAAACATGATTGTTTTGGAACAGAAACTATTTAACACTAGCAGTGCTATGAAGGTGTGTCCTACTTCCAGAAGATCGACTTTATATTCCCAGAAATATCCAAAAGTCAGAAACCAATTTAGACAGTGTTCCCAATATGAATAAGTTATGTCACACTTGGTTTCAAAGATAATAAAGCTACCCACACCAGCAAAATTAAATAAATATGTGAAGTCTGAAGTTAATATATAACAGAGATCCAAGAAAAATGAAAATATCAAATTCTACCTGACCATTAAAGGATACCTATATATTGACTACCAAAAAGGTACTTACTCAGTTTTGAAACATCCATGTAAATTCATATCATTAAGGTCACATATACAGTCCGTGAATTTGAACACATGACAGAGTTGTATGCAACATGAAGAATTTTTGGCTACATCTCCAATATGATAAAGTCAGTCTTCTACCTAGTCATTCAGGCCACTTTTCAGAAAGGCTTTAAGAATTTCATCTTTAGTTATCTTATTCAGACTCTAAACTCTAGTCATCTTCAATTCCCTATTCTTCCATCTCACCCTTTTGCACCTACACCCTTCCTTTCTGAAGATGTTCTAATCATCTTTCTCAAAGTCTTGTGCACTTCATCCCAGGACTCAATGTTCCATTTAAAACAATCTTCAAAGTGGGTCAGGTTCTTCATTTATGTGTTTATCTATGGTCATTTATGTCATAGCTACTCTCCTGTGTTTTGTGCTTGATGTCCAGAGAAAAATCCCTCACCAACTACATGTGCATTGAGGCATTCTTCTGTGATTTGTTCATGGGGTGTTTAATAAATAGCTACTGAAAGAAGAAAGACTGTCATGAGTCTTTGACTATTTCTTAATTAAATATGGCTTTTGAAAATAACTACAATAATTAAGCCATGTTCTAAGGAAAGCCATGGTCATTTTGACAAGAGGAAATAACTGTGTTCCATGCTGAAGGACATCAAAAGGACAATGAAAGCCCAGGTCCTTGATAATAAGTTTTTAGTTCATGAGAATATACTGAGTAGAACAGAACATGTGCACTTATTTGTACCTAACGTCATATTTTCAACAAAGTTTTAAAAATGGCCTCTAGGGTTTTGAGTTTTCTACGCATGCACATTAACTGTATTATATACTTTATGTTTGTCTCAAGATACTTCCTCTTCCTACAGAAAAACAAGAGCAAAAAAATAGTTGAAAATATCAGGCTACAGGTTGAACATATCTGTTGGTATTTGAATATAGAAAACTCTTGAATTTTTTATGACAGAATTAAAAAAGAAGAGGGATAATCCAATAACATACTGCAGGTTGGACACATGGGAGAGACAATCACATGCATTTGCATTTTAAGAATTTAATTCATTAAGAGAATCTAAACAATGTGAAAAGTCAAAAATTTTCTTAAAACTTTTGAACAAAAATATGTGCTTTGGAGAGAAATAGTATCAATGAACTCTGGTGAAACTGATGTCTTTCTACTAATTTATGCTGAAATCCATATGCACTAGCAACAAATTATAGAGTTTTCATAGGTTTTTTGTTGTTGTTTTGCTTTATAAATATGCTGATTGACTTGTCAGCAGAACTGTGGGAGAAATTAAACATTCCAGAATTTTTAATCATTTTGCATTCATGGATAAAAATATATACCTACACCGTCTTGCTTTTAAAAAGCCTTCCTGCAAGTCATTGTGGCGCATGTCTATACTCCCAGTACTCTGTGAGGCTTAGGGAAAGGGATGACAAGTTTAAGACCAGCGTGGACAAATTAGCAACTTCCTGAGGCCCTATCTCAAATTTAAGGGAAAAAAAAGATGCTGGTGATGTATCTCAGTACAAAAACTCTCGGTTCAACCCCCAGTAGCAGATAATTAATTAATAAATAGCCCTCAATTTATTCAGTAATGCACTGGGCATTTGATAAACCACAGTCATCCACACTATCTGTATGGAAAAAGTCCAAATGCCAGTTTTTAGTATTTCCAAAACCAACAAAAAAACCCTAAGTATTAGTCCTGGAAAAATAATTCTGTATTATATACTTGTTCCAAAATATTATTTTTCAATTATTAACACCATTGTTCTATTGCAAAAGTCAGCAAATACTTTCAGAAAATACCCAGATAGTAAATATTCAGGCTTCACAAGCCGTATGGTGTCTGCATAGACACTCAATTCTACTTTGGAAACAACCAGAGACAATATATAAGCAAATAACTTTGACTATGTATAAGTAAATTTTTATTTATAAAAACCTTAAGTGAGTCAAACACAACCAACAAGTGACCCTTTTCATACTCAGGCCAACAATGTTACATTAAATCTCCCTCATTCTTTGAGTATCTCTGTTATTGTCTCAGGCCACCAGCCCCAGCCAGCGAAAGCAAACTGCTTTGATGTGTACATGAGATTACATTAACCCCAGCTGAATAGTTCAAGATAAGTCTTCTTTTTGAGGCCAATCATGCCTTCTAGATAATCATAGGAGTGACATTTCATCCTCACAACCCCTAGGTATTATGATCCCCTCTTTGACAAGGGTAAAGAAAAAGTATGGAGGTTAAAAATTCTCTCCACCAGGAAGCACATCATAAAAATCCAGCAAATGTCATGAATGAATAATAAGCTTGCCTTTTATTGACCAGAGGCTCATACTGATTGAAAATTAATGTCTTTTTCCCAAAACCTAAATATATGCTTGGTAAGAAGTTTATTTTTTAATAGAAGCTATGAAAGACTCTTGAAGAATTAAAGAATTTCTTTTCTTTCCCCCATTTTTGTTTCTGTGTGTATGATCCTCAATGGTTAGAGCTTGAGAAGTTCGTGTACATATATACTGTGTCAACTTCACAATCTCTCCCCCGACGTTACACTCTGCTACCCCTTCCCTCCTCTCCTTGACTTTCAATATCTCACTCATTTGACTCTATTATTTATTTACATACTACATTTCCCATATCATGTGATATTTAACCTTTTGAGCCTGACTCATTTCACTAAGCATGATGGTTCAAGTTGTGTCCATTTACCTACAAAAGACTCAAATCTATTTGTCTTTATGGAAGAGTAGTATTCCATTATGTATATAGGTCACATTTTTTGCAACCATAAATAAGTCTGTTGATGGATAATTTGGCATCTTCTACAATTTAGCTCTTTTTAATTATGCTGCTGTAAACATGGGTGTACAGGTATCTCTGTTGCATATTGATTTTAACTCTTTTGGAAAGATTTCCAGATGTACAGGTGGGTCAAATAGAATATTTATTCAATTCTTTAAGCCCTATTTGATCATGATACATGAGCCTTTGAATGGACAACTAAATTTAAAATTTGGTTTGTTTTCTATTTCTTTCCAATATTCTTGATATGTATAAGTGTAAAGCATAAAGTTTACATTGACCTTGAGTATTTTGTGTGCATACATATCGTGGCAAAGTTACAAATCCTTCCCTCTCCCTTTTTGACCCTCCCCGCATCCCCTCCTGTCTGAGTTTTGGCAACACTGAGACTCAAACTTGTGATCCTCCTGCCTCAGTCTTCCCCAGTACTGGTCTACAGGAGTCGATCATCCCAGCTGGCTGATCTGCTAGTATTTTACTAAGAATTTCATATTTATTTTTATTTTGCATTCATTTTACAATCAGAGGTATGTGATCTGCATTTTCTTTGCTAGTATAATCCTATTCTGGCTTTGGTGAGAGGATAATGCTGGCCTAAAAAATTAGATTAGAATTGTTCTTTGTTCTTCATTTTAAAAAAATGTGAAGGATTGGCATTGGTTCTTTTAAATGCCTCATAAAATTAATTCCTGAAGCCATATAGTCCCTGTATTTTCTTTGTTGGGAATTTTTTGATTAGTAACTAATTTCCTTTTTCTTGATTCATCTGTTCAGATTTTTATTTCTTCATGAAACAAGTTCTGTAGGGCGTGTATATATATGAATTTATGTATTCTAAATTACTCAATTTCTTGGCACATGGGGCATAGTATCTTATGGTTTCTTATATTTATCCAGTGTTAACAGCAATGTCTCCTCTTTTATTGATAATTTTCCTTGTTTGAGTCCTCTTTCTTTTTTCCCTTAGTCTAGCTGAAGGTTTGTTAATTTTGTTGACTTTTTATAAAAAGCCAACTCTCGATTTAGTCAATCTTCTACGTTGATGGCCTTTCTACTCTGTAGTTCACACTTTTCTATTTGATCTTTATTATTTTAGTTCTTCTGTTGACTTTGGGCTGAGTTTTTTCTTGTTTTCCTAATGCCTTGAGGTACAATATTAGATTGAGTGTATGAGATCTTAATTTTGGTATTAACTGTAGGTATTTATTACTATAAGCAACCTTATGAGCACTTTTTTAAATATATCCTGAATTTTAGTATGCTCTTTCCACTTTTATTTCTATTAAGACACCTTTATTTTCCTTTTACTTTTTCAATCCACCGATAATTTAGGAATATGGCATGTACTTCCAAAATATTTGTGAATTTTTCGAATTTTCATTTACTATTGATTTCTAGTATTATATCATTACTGTAATAAAAGGTACTTGAGAAAATTTCAATCAGTTTCAATGTGTTAAGACTTGTTTCATGGTTCAGAATTTCACCTATTATGGAAAAATGTAGATTTACATACATTTGAAAAAAGTAGATACTCTGCTAATGTTGGATGATCAATAATTATTTTACATATATATATATATGTAAATTTTTCAAAACAAATTTAAATTTTGTTTTGCACACAACAATTAAAAAATAAATAAAATGCACTCTACCTCTTTGTTAGGTCCATTTGATAAAGTATAGTTCAACATTTTTTTTTTTTAATTTCAGCCTGGATTGTCTGTTCATGTTCGAATATATGGTAATGAATGTCCTCCTACCCTTACATTGCTGTCTATCTCTCCTTCAGTTCTGTTTACATATTAAATGTTCCAAAGTTGAGTGCATGTGTATTTACAGTTGATACACCCTCTTAATGAATTTACTCACTTATCATGACAGAGTTTCCTTATCTCTGTGACAGATGTTAACTAAATGTCTACTTTCTATAATATTATTGTAGGCACTTTCAGTCTCTGGTTACTACTTCTGTGGAATCCTTTTTCCTTCCTTTCACTTTATGTTACATGTATCCTAAAGGCTAACAGGAATAGAGCATGAATAGTTCATTTGTACTATTAGAACAAAATATTTCAGATATTTGGAGAAGACACTAATATTCAATCACGATCACAGTATGTATTTAGATATTGATTTTCATTTATCCATTGAGCTTTGTGCACCTTTTGATTGGAGAATATAAACCTTGCATATCTAAAGTACTGACTACTTGGAAAGCACTGTTATTAGTTTGTTAATTTATTATGAGTTTGTTATTAGTTTGCTAATTGTGTAATCATTTATTTTTTCTTTTCCAATTCTCCAATTTTTTCTTCATGATTTGCTAAATTCTTATGACTTTTCTATCACTTTTTCTTTGTCTTTTGTTTATTTACTAGAGATATTTTCTTCATAATTACCATGAGTTTCACATTAAGGATAACATTCTATCTAAAGCTGATTATAACTTGAATTTAACTAAACACAAAACTCTATGCATTTACCTCCTTCTCTCCATCTTCATTACTAGCATTTCAATTTATATCTTTTATTTTACATTTTCATCAATTTTCTTTACAGTGATGGTTAACCTTTGTGTTCCTTTGCTTCAATTACATTTAAAAAAAAAATTCCAAAGTAGATGACACTTATGCTTTACCTTAGCAATTATAAGCTGATAGAGATAACAGATCTATCTTTAATGACTGAATGTCTTTCCACTGTTAGGATCATCACTGGTCTAAACATTTACTTTTCCCATACAGAATTGTAGTTGCATATGTTGGTATTCTGAGCACAAAACAATTTCAATGAATCTTTTTGCTTCTAAACTGTCAATACTGGTCGTTGTCTATGGCTTCATATTTAAGTGCCCAAATATGTCTGTTTCCTACTAATTGTGCATGTTTTAAACAACAATTACATAGTATGTTCCTTAAATTATATCAAAGGGACATCAAGTGCAAATAAATATAGAGCTGTGGCAAAAATATTAAAAGAGATTAATTTAATGGTATTGTAGAAGAGAGTCATAATTCCCTGCCCCTTACACTGGGGCTTGGTTTTAATTTGTGAAAGAAACCAGACATAAGAATAAAATGGGATCATGGGAACTAGTGAGGTGGGGAGGGCATGGGAATGTCAACAAAGGAGAGGGGAAGGATTTGTCATTTTGGTGCAACATATATGTTCACAAAATACTCAATTTCAATGTAAACACTGTGTATCACATATATACATATTAACAAAATGAGGGGTAACTGCAAACCAGCATATGGTTCCCAAGATTGTCTTATCATCACTGTGAAAAGATTGGTAATGTTGCAGGTACAGGCTGCCCGTTAGTCTGTATCAGAATGAGAAATTAATTCTCCAGTTCTGTGTTTGTTACTACAGCACAATTTTGCATATATATAATACATATGCAATTGCAGTGTTTCCTTTATTGAACAGCTGTTCAAGTTCAAGTGTAGATGTCTGTACATAAAGAGACGTGATGTGTATTCTAAGGGAGCTTATACCGATATTAAACCCTTACTGACTGGGGGATTAGATAATGCACAAATTCCTTTCCACCTCTATTTCCATTCCCTGCATTGTAAAATTGCTAGGTACTCCATAACAAAGCAGAGGAGTAGAATTAACATGGGAGGCCACTGGGTGAGAGAACCCAGGAGGCTGGGAAAGCCTCTGAACGTAATTAACAAGGTGACTTTCTCTCTTTTGGCAACTACAATGTATACCAGGAGCTTGGATGCACATCAGAGCAGTTTCTACATGAAACTGCAATCCAGAAGCCATGAAGAATGAGGATACATCTATAAACCAGAGACATAGTTCCTAGCAATCCTTGCAATTTGCTCTGCCTCGCAGAACTGCTCGCCAAATCCATCCAACACTACTGTACATCACGGGGTATGAAGGTGTTGGTCAAAGAACACCATGGAAACAGGAAAAAATATGATTTGGCTGTGGCCAGCTTTTGGTTTTCCAAGGCCCCTGATGTATGGAAATTATGCAGTTGAAAGCAACGGAAGTTGGAGCTGGTGGCTCTCCTCCTCTCCCCTAACAGTAGCAGGCAGAGTTTTACAGACCTCATAAAAGGGTTTATGAGGATTTGATGGCAAGCTGGCAGCCCTGGCTGCCTACAGAGACCTGATGAAAAACACAGCTTCCTTGCACCTTAATGAAGGGCTTGTGTCTGTGGTTGTTGTTCACTTGGAGCTAAGACAGAGCAGGGCCAATAAAGTTAGGGGCTGGGCCCCGGAAATGAAGGTGGAGGAAGAACTTGTCTCTCAGGTGTGAGAACACAGTGGAGCAGCATCAGCCCTCAGCAGCAAACACGCATAGAAATTGTGAGGTCTCTGAGACAATGCGGTACCCTCGTCAAATTCCGGGATGCTGTTCCGGCAACTTTGCCAACTCTGCTCTTCCCATTATTTCAGATTAGGGTACTTCTGGCCCAGTGATTAAGAATGTGGACTTGGAAGACATGGACATTTTAAATTCCTTCCCTACAATTCACTATCTGTGACTTTCAATAAGGCATCTGATCTCTCTGATTTGCTTCCCGCTCTAGTTTAAGAAAAATTAAATGAAATTATTTTGCCAATAATCATTTGGAAATTAATGGGTATTCATCAGAATAGCTGATACTGGACTTATTTTATAATATCAGAGGCAGGTCAGTTATTATATGAGGTTACAAGTTTCCTCATTAACAAGAAGGAAGAAGCATCAATGGGAAGTAGGAATAAATTAAGAAATTATATGTGAACACAAGGTGTAAATTTTAAGATGGAATCTAAATTTTGAAGAGGTCATGAAACTCTTCAGAATAGGTTCTTGAAAAATAAATAATAATAATATCAATAGTAATAGTACCAAACATGTATATAGTGTTCTTAAAACTTATTCTAAGAACATTATATTATATTTATCTGAGATGAGTACTTTACACCTTTCAGTCCAGAGCCCGGAGGAAACTGAGGTACAAGAAGGTGAACTTTCCTAAGGTAGAGCAAACAGTAAAACTCAGGCAGTCTGACTCTTTAACCCTGACCATATTTATTTTCTTTGATTTCTATAACTATTTGCAAATTTAGGTATATATTTTCAAATTTTCAGACATGCAGACTTTTTTCCTGTGGTAAGCATAACTATGGTTAATTTTCACACAGAAAAAAAAATGTTGTGAAGTTGTGGCTTTTCAAGTTTATGTATATTTCTCTTATATATTCCAAAAGTATTAACTGAATGTTTATCATGTGGTAGACACCAGGACAGATGCTAAGAGAGACCAACCAGCAAACGTACCATGTGTCCACCGAAACTTCTGCCTTTGCTGCTTACAACACACTTAGCTGTTGTTTCTCACCTTACACAACCTGTTCTCCATCACTGTCAACTAATTAACCTTACTCCCACACATCACAATCTAGTTACTCCAATGTTTGCATGTGCATGTGTGTGCTCACACACACATATTCTTATCATAAAACAAATCCTTTGCTTGCTGTCTTTAGTTTAAAATTCCCTACTCAGACCAGTAATGCTTTCCCCCTTGAAGTGGTTTCATGGACTCATTTTTCTCCCAGCTCCTTTCCATGAGCTCTTAGTGACTTCCATGGCTTCTTCTAAACTCTAAACTTTGAATATTCAGTGACTTTAAGACCAAACCTCACGATTCTTCTCCAGTTTTACCTCTCATTACCTTCGTCATGTACGAAAACTTCCAACAAAATTAATTCTCCACCTTCATTATTTGCCCTATCTACGTCTGTGCCCAGTTTGTTCTCTGAATGGACTATTCTCACTGTGACTGCTGGAATAAGGACTCCTCACTCTTCAATTTGAGTTAAAGTCAGAAGGAACCTTTCTTTCTTTGCCACTTCCACCTCTCTACACATTTACAGGTATCCCTTTGAACCACAGCCCAGTCCGTGATAGTTTGTTACTGCCCAGTAAACTATAAATACCTTAATGACATGATCTGGACTTTATTATTTCATTGACTGCCAAGGCCAGCACGGAGTTGGAGTCATGGTAAATGTTCAATAAGCGTCACTGGGTAGCTGGAGGAATGTATCAACGTCATCATCGGTTCATATAATTAATATGTTAGTCTCCCTAGATTGATTAAAGCTCCCTGTTGGTAGTTTCCTTTCCTCTCAAAATATCTTTACTTCATAAAGGTTTTTAATGTTTATTATTTACAAAATTATAGTGAAAAAAGATTTTAAAATAAAACAATAATTGTTGAAAGCAGTTGGTGGAAACTCTGGGACTATGCATATCACATACGGCTCATATTCTGGAGTATCTCCAGTTCCTTTATGTCCCATGCCTTGGTTTAAATGTGAAGGAAATTTAAACAGATAAACCTTTAGCATCCATCTGGCTCTGGATACTTGTAGTTCTACCTTGGATCTTTCAATTAGTAGATTGTGGCTGACATGTTATATTTCTTTATACCAGAAGAAATTAAGAAATTCTTCAGAAAGTCATGTACAACACAATCACCTGCCAAGATGTTGGGAAGAAAATGAGGGATTTCTACCTGTCGAGGAGGTTAAAGAAAATTTCAGGGGCTAGGGGAATAGCACAGTGATTACAGCACTCACCTAGCAACTGCAAGGCCTTGAGTTTAATTCTCCAAGACCATGTAAGCCAAGGATGGTGGCATTTCAACTTTTAACCTTACGATGTGATTTTTAAAGGTATCTTCCATGACTTGATTGCGCAGAACTTGAGCATGAGTTGTGTTGGTGACAACTGAGTGCTGTGTAGGGGAGGATGCCCCTTTCAAAAATGGCATAACAAAAACATATTTTTAGTAAATAATAAGTTTTGGATTTTATTCATTATATTATATATATATATATATATATATATATATATATATATATATATATATAATATATATTACATGTGGCCCAAGCCAATTGCTCTTCACTCAACGTGGCCCAGGTAAGCCAAAATGTGGTTCTACAGGACAGGAAACAACAAAGATTTTAACGTTCTGATTACATCACATGCATTTTCCAAATGTAACTCCATGTTTCACTCAAAATAACTCTGACATGATAATATTTTTTCTCTTTTTCTTTTCAAATGAGTCTACAGAAATTGAGCATTTTCAGTAACCAGCCTAAGGCCATCTATTTACTAATCAGTAAAGGTACAATATGAGCTCCGTGAGTCTGCTCCAAAACTATGGGCTTTATAATACCTTTTGTTTCATCTGCTACTGTATATTTCAATTTATATGTATTTTATTGTATTTACTGAATTATTTTCCATATTTCATTAGGAGCTAACAAAACTAATGCATTATACCTTAACTACATAGACAAGCAAACAGAGCCTCTGGAAACTGAAATTATTTGCCCAAACTTGCGTATTGAGTATTGCACCCAACATTTATTCAGCTTTCTTGGTCCAGAGCCAACTATTCTCGCACTGCGGCATTCTGTGTTTCATCAATCTTGGTTTCAACTCCAAGTATAGAAAATTCCTTTGGTCCTTGACATTTCTTAATATAAAATAATATTATAATTATTCCCACACAGACATTGTACTATAAAATTACTTTAATATACATTACATATTGAAATATGTGATTTTTCATTACTACAAGTTGCAATTTAAGTTATTATAATGTAGGAAGGCTAAAGAGAATACAAGAACCTTCTCCAGACAAAGAAATTTAGAGAAACAAAAAACCACACTAACAGCTCTCTTTTGTAACACTAATAGAGGCTGAAGCTTGTGTTTGCTGATTGGACTGAAAAGGCATTTTAATGAAATAACCTTCATTTGACATTTAGCTAACAACTTTTTCACAGAATCGTGTTTTATTATAAAATAAGAGCCAGTCTCAGCAATGATTATAATTGCAGTTATTATAGGAATGTTGCTTAGTTTATTCTCCCAACCAATACTCTCCAAATGCTAGTCTGGATTGTTTTTTCTCCTTCTGATTTCAAGCAGCAAAAGGGGGCCAAGGAACTTCCAAAAAAACATCATCCGATAAAATAATATTCCTTTACATTCTCTAAAGAGCAGACACATGAATTGGCACATTTTTATGCTATAGCCACCATTTAAATGGAAGTGGTATTTTTTTTTTTCCTTAAATGCAGGAAGAAACTGAAGTCAATTATGCTCAGTGTTTTCCCAGGTTGTTTTCTAGTATATGGCCAAAATAAAATTGAACTAACATCTATTCATGTCCCAGACAGTACTTGAACTCTCTCTTTATATTGGAACTTAATTTAGCTTGTTACAAGTCTAGATGTTCAGAATTTTCATGACTATCAGCTAGAATCACGATCTCCTGGAGGATTCTTTTAGAACTCAGCCCATCTGTCATCTATCTTAAAATCAATGATTCTTTCAATTTTAGATCATTAGAGTCAGAAAAAACTATACAGATTATTCACTCCACCCACAGCGATTTGTCATACTATGAGCAGAGACAACACCCAGGTCCCGGAGGCAGAAAGATAAGTAAGACACACCCATCAGTTGCATTCAAATGGTTGAAATTATTGGCAGCTGAAAATGAGACAGTGTTCAAACTGCCAGGGTGAAAGTACGTTTAGGTTAGGAGTGGACAAAAGTGAAAGAATATTTTATTTTTCAGTAAGGCAGAGAACAGAGATAAATTGGGAGGAGGTGACATTTAGTTGGTAAATAGATGTTCACCAAAGTGGGAAGAATGAGGAAAGTGCACAACTGTGTAACAAAAACCTTGGTGTCCTGAGTGGTACAAGACAACTACCACCACGAACTGACATTGTGTGTACCAAGAAAAGGGAGATACTGAGCTAGTGTGTGGGTACTGGCAATGTGAAATTTTCCAACCAGCCCGTACACTAGCACCTTGATATGACTCAGCACGGTGTACCCCCAGCTGAGCCTGATGCTTGCATTCACTATCCCCTAAAACAAATGTTTCTCAAGGTGGCCATGAAATGGAAGACACAAAACAAAGACAAAACTTAAGTTTGAAGGCACTGGGGAGAAAACACAGGATTTTAATGCAAAACTTCTTCCATGGAATTTGAGTTATTAAAGTAATATAATGATGGCTAAATTGTAGAAGATGTCAAAATAGTCATCAACAGACCAGTGGATACAAAAAAGATTTTTTTTTTTGGAATATGTACACAATGGACTACTACTCTTCCATAAAGACAGATTTGAAGCTTTTGTAGATAAATGGTTACAACGATCATGAAAACATCATGCTTATTGAAGTGAGCCAAATACAAAAGGTTAAAATATCTCAGTTTCTCTAATATGAGAAACCCAGAATATAGGCATTTTATAAAACCAAATGGGGGTGATAGCAGGAATTAGGGGAGATGGAAAGGGTGCCAGAGGGTTAACAACGGGGAGGGGGAGGGCTTGTAATGTTGACGCAGTGTGTGTGTGTGTGTGTGTGTGTGTGTGTGTGTGTTTGTGTGTACAAAATACCCAAGCTCTTTGTAACCATGACAGATCCATATATATATATATATATATATATATATATATATATATATATATAGTGTATTAATAAAAAGGGGTCGAAGTGTTTTACAAAGGAGTAAAACTAGAAGCAGAGAGAAGGCAGAAAACAAGAGTGATTATAGCAAAAGCCAAAGTTAGGCTTTCTCTGCAGCTACTTTCAGATATACTCATCTCTGTTCCTGTTGATAGCAGAAAAATAAACAACCTCATTAAGAACTATTTGTATTTTTTGACTTTTTATTCCTCTGCTGTGAGTTTGAGAACAAATATTCAGGTTTGGTTTTCCAGTCTCTTGCCCTCAAAAAACTCAGCTTTGAGACAGGGTGAGAAACTGACTGCCAACATGGCATGAGTAGCACATTTCTGGGTTAGAATTACAGACCTCTTGCCTTCCAAAGATGTCCACCAACACGGCTAGCCACTGGACCTCCTTGTAATGTCCCTTAGAGAGCACTTGATAATACCTTTTTTATAAGTATCTTGCCTGCCCTATTTATTCAACAAATATTGATGGGATATCACCAATATACCAGGCAGTATTCCATGATGTGAAAGTACATAAATAGCAAAATTTCCTGCCTGACAGGTTACTGTTCCACTTACTGTTAAATTCTGTGCTGTCACTTCTAATCTTGAGTTTCTGAACTCTCTACCCAAGCGACCTTTGCATCTCAACCCAGGACTATACTTTTGCACTAATCGCATTAGCATTTCTATGTTTTTCTATGTCACCTTGGATTGGAAGGCTCGGGGTAGGGGAAATAATAATCCCATCTGCATAACTTACTCTGTCATATGTAAACTACACCCAATGAATGCATCATAGGAACTTACTGACGTCTTTCTAAATATAGAATTAGAATTTTCCCAGGCATTGTGTTTTCCTTGTCCTTCGACTCTCCTCTTCTCTTAACATCCAACTGAAAAGAGAACAATATCAACACTTTTCAAGCAAAACATTAAGTGCAGGTATATTACAAATATGATGGAATTTGAAACTATTCCTGAATGGAATGCAGTGCGCGCCTCCTGAAATACCCAATGCAGTGGTTGTCATCAAAGTGAATTGATTACAAGCAGAAGAGCTCCCCGGGCAAAAGATGCTTTGCATGGATTAGGTGTGAAAAATGAAAAGCACATTTGAGAAGCTCTGTAGGACAGCGCAGAAATATAGTTGCTGCAGAATTAAGAAACTCTCTAGGCCAAACGCCTTTAGAGTCCATGTTTCTGCTTATATAACAGAAAAATAACACCCTATGGGAAAAGTACCAGCCCTGAGGTGAGTACCAGACTGTCCCTGCATTGGTTAGCAAATGGCTAAGCAGGCCAGTCTGTAGGGAAGTCTCCAAAGTGAACCCTCCAGACTAACTGGTCAAACATGCCATAAACCCTCAAGACTGACTGGTCAAACGTGCCATTGGCAATATTCATGATGCCTTAAGAGCTTAGAGTGTATACCTGAATAGAGTCACAGTAGAGGATCAGATTCCACCAAAGTTTACCCAAATTCCTTCTTTATTCATCTAATTATGTCAACAGGTCTAATGGGAAAGTTGATTCTACAAGTGTAAGGTCTTTCAAATTAACAGCAGTAGGAATTTCCTTAAGTGTATCATGGATGTGAGTGGTGAGGAAAATGTACACCTGCTCCTCCCACGGTACCATGCCCCTCTCATCACTCATGTACCAGCCAAAGGTCTCAATCTTTCATCTTCTCCATGCAAATTCCAAGTAGCCAAGATAATTAACAATGCCTAGATCCAAAAAGTTGAAGTTACAAAATGATACACAAATGTCCTGAGGTTTCATAAGTATCTGTGTAGAAATGAATCAAAGTAAGCAATTAAGAATGATAAAATTTTGGCTAGAATAGAAGTAACAAAAGAAAGAAAGAAAAAGGAAGAAGAGCAAGGAAGAAAGAGGAAAAACTAGAGAGAAAGACATCTAAACTATCTAAAAATATTGAGCAATATTTTAAAAATCATTACAAATTTGAGGTGAAAGATGAAATAGAACATAAATGACATTGGAATCTGTCACTTGATACTATTAATGATGACTTGAAAATCAGTAAGATGTAGATCAGGAAGGCAGTGGTGGGAGAAGATACTAAGATAAAACATCATCCCAGAATGCTCATACTCCTCAGTAGAACGTCAGTTTTGCTTTTGTTCTTTTGTATATATTCCAGTCATTCATGCTCATGCACACACGCAAGACAGAGATTACTTTTTTAAAAAACAGATTAATCTCACTCAAACTCATTCCCCTTTTCCCAGAAGCAATCACTCCCAATGCATTGAACTGAATGTTCTTATTTATCTTCATCTTGATGTCCAATTTTTGCTTCTATTGCTTCTTTTTTCATTTTAAGTCTAATCTACAGACTTTTGCATAGAGGATATTTGGTGCTATTTATATTGTCCATTTCTAACACACACACATACATGCATATAGCCTCTAGTCTATGTTTATTATTCCCTTACTCTCAACTTGACTAAATGTGTTTACATTATTGTTATAATTAAATGTTATTCACAGGTTAGAGCAAACTGGATTATTGTTAATTCCAGTTTCCTGAAAAATGCTGAATTGTGGGACAAACCTCTTTTACAGAGACCAGTTCAAATTTGCATCTGGCTTTGCCCTACTTTGGTTCACAAATTTTATCATAAACTATGAAAATTGTTGACCTGAGGAAAAACCCAAACAAGAGATAAAATAAGAGGAAGTATTACCTTGAGGAAGTGGCTGAATTGAGGCCACCTTTTTATCAACTGCCACTAGCATTTTAACTCCTGTAATTCCCCAGTGATCATCTCAGAAATTTCTGCTGGCTCACTTGGATAATGTGCCCCAAAATTGGTTTATATTCTTCCATCAGCCCACTTCTTTGATTCAAGTGGATGACTAGGTACACTGCATATAGTTGCACCTATCAGGAGGATTTTCTTCCCAACTTCTCTGTTTTCAGGGCAATCAATGGGAATGGAAGACATTTGTTATAATTTAGATCTAAAACATCCTCAAACATCGCATGCTCAGAGATGGTGCCTGGTTGGAGGAAACAAGTCGCTGAAAGCATGACTTGGAAGAGTGTATTCTTATCCCAGACTCCTCTCTTCCACTATATTTCTTAGCTGCTGTGTGGGCAATGGCTTTCCTTCCCCACACCATTCTGTCATGTCATCTCTGCCTTGGAGTCAGTCAACCTTGGACTGAATGGACTTAAACTATAAAACAAAATTCTTCTTTAAATTGTGAGGGTTGGGTATTTTTTCATCACAGCAGCAGTAAAGTGGATAATAGAGTATATACTATCTCTTTCCAGCTTAACCTATACACTAAACCAACCCATTCCTAAACCAAACCCATTTTTTCTTCCTCCTTTACTTGTTCTTACAGGACTCCCTGTGGGCTGAGGTATAAGCCTGGGGAAGAGCACTCGTGAGATTTTGTGGGTGAGGAAGGGTCTCAGCTTCCAGCTCATGGAATGCAGTCATGCCCTCTGGTCTTACTATGTTCCATCCAAGATGTGCCATTCTTACCTGGTGAAGGATAGGTGCAGGATTTATGTAACTTTACGAGCTTGTAAGTGTGACAAAATGCAACTCATAGTAGTGAGTTCTGGTTACATAGCTCTTTGGTATTTAAGGGTCAAATAGTCCATTTCCACTAGGACCCAATAATCTACTAAGAGCTCACATGGCTTGAAAACATCATTGGTAGATAGCATAGCATTTTTTCGAAATTGTGAGAGTTTACACTGAAATATTCCTTTTGGAGCTTGACATGAACTTTAAACTGGCTTCTCACCCACTACTGTAACTTCGAATAATCACAAAGAGTATTTAGTATCATATGACTCATTAACAAAGCCCAATATCTCAAGCCAAGACTGGCTGCAGGGCCCGTTCTTGTTCTTGGATCCTACTCAAAGCTGGCAGCCTTTTGTGTCAGCAAGAATATGGCTATAGCAATATTCCAAGGTATGAAATGAGTTAGCTCATTTTAGTCTGCCTGGGTTGCCATAATGAAACATCAAAAATATCAAAGTACCCAAACAATCTGTATGTACTTTCCTAAGCTCCTTGTAGCCCCAGGACTCCCAATTTTGTGGATGCCTGCCTACAGCTTTTAATGTTGCAGTCTGTCTGTGTCTTCATATGATCTCCTCTTCATGCATGTCTGTCCTTTTATTCAAAAATTTACTTTTTATACAGACACCAGTCATACCGAATAATGGCCCATCCTACTAGCCTACTGGCTAATCAGTAATTAGCCATCCTACTAACTGGTTACTTTTGTAAACATCTCATTTCTAAATAAATTCACATTCTTGAGGTAGGAGGGATGCAACATATCCTTTTCTTTTTTATGAAAAGAAAAAGAAAGGACAAGGTATTTTATTCAATCAAAAACAGACAATGAAAGAGGGAGAAGTTTGTCTTTTGCTTTCAAGACAATATACTGATGATTGCCTGACCACTCAACAGAAGACTCAGTCCATAACCAGCCCCATTTGTCAACTATCCAAGGAGTCAAAGCCTGCACCCCTGATCAGTGGCTGCCTACAATCTCTGAGACACTTTATTTCAAGGCTTATATGCAAGCTGCTCCTGCATCTTGGTCCCTCAGAAATCATGAGAGATAAAAAATATTCACCGTTTTCTTAACCCACAGTGTCAGTTACTTTCTTGTTGCTGGGACACAATGTCTGACACCCATAACTTAAGGGAGAAAATGTTTTCAGCCCACAGTCCAAAGATCTCAATCAGCTTCTTCCAAGTTGGCAATTATGGAAAGGCATGGCAGAGAGCCTATCCAGAAGAAA
The DNA here is from genome assembly GCA_004027205.1 of Ctenodactylus gundi. Lineage (NCBI taxonomy): Eukaryota > Metazoa > Chordata > Mammalia > Rodentia > Ctenodactylidae > Ctenodactylus > Ctenodactylus gundi. The sequence goes on from PVKB01000112.1 coordinate 261,917, forward strand.
GCCATCCATAGCATCACAAAACAGGAAGTAGGAAGATGGAGGGAAATCCCTGGAACACATGTATCCTTCTAGGCCATATCCTCCCATGACCTGCACCATCTCTTAATAGCAAGTGGCATAAAAAGATGAATCCACTCAATTCAGTTGACCCCACAATGCAATCATGAGTTTCTCAGTTCCAAGCCATAACATCCAAGCAGTGATTTGTTCTAATGCAATTGATTATGCAGCATTGGATATTTAATACAGTCTGTAAGTTTTGCTCTGAAGGTCTTTCCAACCTTTGTCTCATAATAATGTATTAATTATTCATTTGGCATCATTCCACCCGTCTTCTCTTTCTGAAACTCCTGTTATTCCAGTTGTTAGCATCACAGATACCTAAAATATTCTCTTATCTTTTCTATGTTTCATTTCTATATAAGTTAGCTAAATTTTAATGCATCTCATTGAAATTCTGTACTTCCCAGAACTTTATTTTTCTTATGTGAATCTTCTTTTTCCAACAACGTTTTATTTTATGTCGTGGATCTAATATCGTCTATTGGCTCTCTGACAAAATTAATTATAGTTTTTATTTATCTTGTGATACTGAGAATGGAACTCAAGACCTTCAGACTATGCTACATCTCCACTGCATTTTTTAGCTTTCATTTTGAGGTAGGATCTAACTAAGTTAGGAAGTTGGCCAGGCTATTGCAATCCGCCTGTGTCATCCTCCCAGCGTTGGGTGACAAACCTGAGCCCTCAAAGGAATAGACGACTCCCCCTCCTCCTTCTCCTGCTCCTCCTCCACTTTCTCCTCCTCCTCTTCCTTTTCTTTCCATGTGTACTCACGTTTATAGCAGCACAACTAACAATAACCAATCAGTGGAAGACACAGAAATACCCCTCAACAGAACAACGGATACAAAAATTGCGGTATATGTATTCAATAGCACTATTCTTTCATAAGGACAGGTACATCTGAGACGTTCGGAAGCAAATGTCCACAATTTGCCAAAATGCCCATAGTGAAGTGAGTCAAACTCAAAGGAATAAATATCACATGGTTTCTCTAACACGAAAAACCCAGAATACAGACATTTTATAGAACAAGATGGATGTGATACCAGAAATGGGAGAGAGAATGAAGGATGAATCAGGAAGAACAAAAAAGGGGGGTGAGAAAGGATTATAATGCTGACACAATGTGTATGTTCACAAAGTACTCAAGGGAACCATTGTGTATCGCATATATACTAATAAAAATGGAGAGGGGGATGTTCTCTCCTGGTAGATTCTTTTTTCTCAAATATATTTGTTTTTGTGTGAATAATTTAGGCATTTATCTATCCCACTTATAAGTTTACTTTCAAAACCTGTTAATTATGGATTGCCCAATAATATTTTAAAGAGAAAGAGCTCTACAAGCTGGGGAGGAAGCTCTCGATCAAACCTGCTAGGGAGAAAGTAGTACTGACTTGAACAAGTAGAAAAGCACTGAATAAATTAATACACGCTTATTATGATCTCAACAAGTGCATGAGTCAAAATGTTTCAAGTGGAAAAGTAAATGACAAATAACTAGCAAATTTCTGAAACAGAAGAAAAAGAAGAAATTAGTTTTGGTAAATATTAAACTATGCTAACAAGAAAAATGAAAATGGTTTGCCTTCAATGTGCCATATGCAAGTTTATCATATAGAACTAAATACATATGGTGGTTTAATATATGATAAAGTTGGCATTTCAAGTCAGAGAAAAATATGAATTATTTTTTAAATTATATTTAAGATACTGAATAGCCATCTGGAAGAAAATAAAGTAAAATCCATACCTCACACTTTATGTCTAACTGAATTCCACATGGATCATATCATGGAAAAACAACATAAATGACATAGATCAAAATATAACAAATCTTTATCAGAATAAAACTCTTAAAATATTTAAGATCTTTTAGGTGTTTCTAACATATACAAACTATAAAAAACTAATAACTAAACATATAAAATAAAATCTCTTAGAAAAAAGCCACTATAAATAAGACTACAAAAAGGCAAAATATATATAAATATTTGCAAATAAAGTGGTAGTACTTTTCTATAAAAAAGAATGTCATCCTAATTAGAAAATATAATCAGAGGCTATATACCCACTCCATTCAGAGAAAAGGAATTGTATGTGGCTTAAACAAATTAAGGGGAAGAATTTTGCTCTTTCTCACAAGAAAAATGTGAATTACAATTCAGAAAGACCTGGCATTTTTAACCTTCTAAATTGGGAAAAAAAATAGTAATTGTTAACGCATGCTGTATCTTCCAAAATCTGTTTTCTGATACACAGCTCTTAACAGTCTAAATTTGAACATCTTCTGCAGAAAGAAACTTGTCTATTTATCAAAGTTAAACTGTGACCCAGGCTCTACTTCCATAAGTGTCTTTTGCATGTCTACCCTATGCATGTCAAGTAATAGCTGTATAAGGTTACTCATTGTCATGATAGGGGAGCAGGGAGAGAGAAATGACCAAAAGTCTAACAAGACAAATCTGACTAAATCAATAGTGGTTCAAGAGTACAAACCAGCTCCATGTAGCAAGAAAAATGAATAATCTCCACGCACAGATATGAGATTATTTAAATATATATTTTATGTAAAAGGACAACTCCAAAATATAATATAATTGCATTTGGAAAAAAAGGAAAAATAAAAATACATATATACATATCATGAAACTATGTACCTAATTTTGAGTGGCTCTACATGCATACACAAGAAGTTGACTCAGTCTTGACAGAGGAAAATGTCTGTTGATAGGTGGACAGAGGAAATTTTATTTTTATTTCATATGTCTTTGTGTTTGCATTGCTTATTCAAAAATTAATAATGACCAAATTAGAGACACCACAGAAAGTGAGATGATGTAATAAAATTGTATACAGAAAACTCAGAAATACTTCTTTGAAAAAAATATATCTCCCTAAAGAGTTTAACATGAAAATGGTGAAAAGCACAAATACACAAAATAAAAAATTGTGACAGTGCACCCCATAAAGATGAACACTTATTAATGTCAAAAAGAAATAATCTATTACTTTAAGTCAGTAATATTTGATATCACTTTAAAAATAATAAAAAAAAAACATTTGGCCCATCATCACAGATGTACCACTCAACTTCAAAGGGAAGTTTAAAAGTAATGTAGAGGAGTCAACACTTCCTCGGGAAAAGAGAGCGTAGATTGACATTGTGATGGCTGATCTTAGAAAACCCTGAGGATACCAGTGAAGCATGCTTTGGGGTAATGGGTGGGTCACAGAGGCATGACCCTGGTCCCTGCATCCTTCCGCAGAGACTCCTCTATCCCTGTTCTGTCTGTTTCCTGGATGTGTGAGTGGAGCAGGTTTGCTCTGCTCTGTTCTCCCGACCACCATGATGCAACTTTGGAGCCAGGGACTTCTGAACAAAAGCCTCTGACATCTTGATCCACAACAAATCTTTTCTTCTTTCCTTTGCAGTGTTATGGATTTTGATGAAATGAAAAACTAACTCACATGAATATAAAGATGTATACTAGCTTAACATCACAAAAAATAAACTGTAAGCTTTCTGATAAATCTTTGTGATTTCACTTCAAAACCAAACCTTTCTGCAAGCTTTCTGTAAGTTGTTTTTCTTATTGTGAAGAACAGTAATCAATATTAATCAGCATCATATTTTCTGGTGAATCAAGACAGTCATTAAAATGTACTCCAAGACCATTAAGACAAAGATGATTATAACTGTGGTCTGGATACCAATGTCTTCCCAAAATAAATATGTTGAAACTTAATCCACATTGTGGTGGGAGTACATGATGGAAAACGTCTAGTTTGAGAGGGTAGAATTTTAATGAGCGAGATTAGTGTTCTTAAAAGAAGTCTGAGAGACATTATCCCTTTGGCCATATGAGAACACAGCAAGGAGGTGCCACCTGTGAGGACCAGGCCCCCGGTAGAACATGGATCTGCTGCGACCTTCATCTTGAAAAGGAGGAAGGAAGGAAAGAAGAAAGAGAAAGAAAGAAAGAAAGAAAGAAAGAAAGAAAGAAAGAAAGAAAGAGAAAGAAAGAGAGAGAGAGAAAGAGAAAGAAAGAAAAAGAAAACCAAACATCTTCAAAAGTTTAATTGTACCTTAGACACATTGAATTGACACCAGTATCTGAAACTGAAAAGCATACAAAACAACCTGAGCTGTGTTTGCTTCCATCTGACAACCTATGCCATGCCACTCCACATCCTTTCCTTTCTATTCTTTCTTCTCTTCCTTCCTTCTTTTCCTTCTTTTCTCCCTTGTTCCCTGAACACATAATTAGTGATTTTACTGCTTGTTTGGCACTTGGCAGAGTGCTGAGGGCTCCAATGTTAATCTTCAGTATATAATTAACAGCAAGGAAATTCTTATTTTTATAAGTTCAGAAAAGAAGCAATCCTGTATGTTAGTATGTAAGCATTTTTTTTTAGTTGTTAAACTCATGGAAGTCTTTTCTTAAAAGGACTATGATTTACTACTTAATAATGACCTCAAGCACATTAAATATCTGGCCTTTAACTACTTATTCACACACTCACATACACACACACACACACACACACACACACACACACACACACACACACGCAAAACAGGAGAAAATATAGCTACTGTGTTGAGTGTGTCATGGAAATATAAAAGAAATATAAAAATGTAAATGAAATATGAATTCCCCCAACAGCATGTAAATAAGGCTTATAAGGCTTGGATGAGCTGGGTTGGGTCTGCACCCTCCTCTTTGCCTTCAGAGTCCCCGTATATTCCTCTCTATAAAACTTAATGTGCTTTTTTTTTTGCACTTCTGTCTTCCTCTGTTAAATGATAAGGTTTGTCAGGAATCTTAAATTATCTCCAATGCTTTGTGGAGCCTGGATTTAGCAGATTATAAATAATGTGTGTTTCATCAATGAATGAAAACCCTACCTCTGGTAGTACTATGAGAGTATTACGGAAAGCAAGCAGGGAGGGAGTATTCAATCACGGTAAAATGACATTGTCAGAGCTGAAATCTACCACTCTGAAATCCTTTCCAGGGTGGCAGGAGTTGGTGATGTCTCCTAGATTCCAAGAAAAATGATCCACATCCCTCAGTCTTGAAAACCTGAACAGGGGGATATTCACAAAGATTACTATTAGAAATGTTAAGAGTACATTTTAAAGTGGAAAGATTTAGCTTCTTTACCCACACAGCAATCTAAACATAAGCATTCTAAGCAGGATATACAAGTGTTCCTCAGAACAGGTAGAGAAAATAAAAGAATCCCATGACTTCCTTTTTTTTTTTTTCTTAAGGAGTGATGTTACATATACCACATCAATGCTACAGTTTGTCTAGGTCCAATCACGAGATTTAAATCAGTTGGAAGAAAGGGTGATAAATGTTCCCCATGGAAGAATATGTAGAGAAGAGAAAGAAAGTTATAACGGGAATAACTGACAGACATATGCTACACTGACAAAGCTTGGGAAAAATCAAATTAATTGAGAAGTGTCAAGAAATGCTCTTTTACGAAGGAATCGTACTGTGTTGTGGGAAAAAAATGGGAACAATTCACAGTCACTCCTAAAAAATTGGAAAGACTAGCAGGGAGTTTGGAATGAATTATATCACTCTCAAAGAACCCCGGGTACACGTGTTGATACACAGTCTGAAGCCAGAGGCCACAGAGATCAAACTGTCCCACGGATGTCAGGAAAAGAAAATGACATAGGAGGATCTCAGGGAACCTCAATAAAATGACACAGAAATGGATTTTCCTATTGGTGGCATCGAGACCCCTTTTAACCCCATTGTCCACCTAGTTCTCATTGCAGGATCTCAGAAACAGCTAAGAAGGCCTAGAGGAAATGAAACCTTCCCCTCCATTCTTCAATTCAGTCACTTAGATCTGTGAGGCTCAGACAGAAACGCTCACTGAAAGGCCTCCTTTCAACCTACACAATTCCATAAGCAGCAGAGCTCTCTTTGTAAAGATGAGCAAAAAGAAACCTTCACACATATAAAAGATGCTGTGCTTCAAAAGAGAGAGATCAGTCCGAGGAACTTGCAAATGCTTATCGGTGGAATTGATTTGCTATGAGAAATAATGTTTTTTGGAAATACAAATTGTATTCTTAAAGATAATATACATACACATCTCAGAATAGGGAGTCACAAAGATAGAATTATCCAAGAACACTTAATAATTAGCCACATAAATGTTGAATTAAAAGCTGCAATGTAGGTATTAACTAGATGTAACTAAATATAATGTAAATTTTTAAATTAGCAAAGAAGTAAGCCAGTGACCCTACATGTCAGCACAAAGATAAGGAGGTACAAATTATTTTTTAAAAGAGTTAAAATAAAATATGGTAGGTGTATTTAACTTAGTACTTCTTATCTTGAAAAACATTCCAAGGACTAGTAAAATTAATAAAAACAAATGTACTCTCAGATATACACTCAACATTGCTATTTGCACTCAAAAATAAAGAAGAAATGGTGTAGGGTCATAGCTGAGCAGTTAGAGCACTTGCCTAGCAAGGGCAAGGCCTCAGGTTCGGCTCCCCAGCACTGCATAAACCAGGAGCGGTTGCAAACACAGCACTCAGGAGGCTCAGACAGGAGAATTGCTATGAATTCTAGGTCAGCCTGCACTAAATAGTGAGTTCAAGATCACTGAAATACAGTGAGACCCTGTCTCAAACAAAATAAACGAAAAACAATGTTTATACCCATGTCAAATATGGAGAAAGATGAAGAGAGAAAAAAAATGATGTATTTTAACCTTCAATAAATGCAGGTTCAAAAATTGTCAGGAACTGATTTGCCAAACATGACAGATGGTAAGTACTCAGGACTAATGTTCAGTAAACAAAATTTCTGTGTTCCAGGATATGTTTTTGATCTACAAATTCAACTAGAAAGTCATCCTGGTTCGAAGACAATCATTAAGGAACCTCTCATTAGAATTAGAAAATAAACTTAGCCTTGTGCTCTTTACAGAAAATCCATCTATGATTGCATGGCAATTGGCCAAAAAGTGAATGAGGAAAAAGTATGGAGGTAGCACGGGGTCACAGTGGTAAGTGACCTTCCACACACTCTCCTATACTCCGTACACACACACGATGACTAAAGGATGGCTCAACAAGCCTAAGCCCTACAGGGAAACTAAAACATCACAGGACTAAATTGAAATTAGCGTCCTAGTTGTATTAAGTTTTTGCATGGAATTCTCATAAAATTATTTGAATGGAAATTGGGCTCACTGTTGACAAAATAATGTTCTTAAATGAAGATTTTCAAATAAAATATTTTAAAGACTACTTTTTATTAATGCTCCTCAAAACACAGACATGAAGATATAGTTGCAGTTAATATTAAAAATGAGTGAGATATAAAATTAAGCTTGGATAGGTCTATGAACACAGGTCATTAACATTTATACACTTAAAACTGATTTAAAAATGTCTTAAAGAACATGATATAAAGAAAAATATGTAAGTATATATTAATAATATAATGATATAATAATTATATAACATGAAACAGTTATCAGAACTCTTGAGATTATCTATTTTTTTTTAATTGAGTGGAGATTGAACCTATTTGGCACGCTTGACGAATTCTCCACCACTGGAATACTTTCCCAGCCCAAATTCTTGGATTGTAAACATCAGATTTTATCAACAAAACTTGGGATTTAGATCGAAAGTAGATGTACAGACCCATGAGAACATTTCCATTTAATCCAGGAAGAGTATTTTTTTGTTGTTGTTGTTTCACTGATGTTGATACAATTTTAAGTCATGTAAAATTTACTTTAATAACAAAGTAAACTCACAGCAAAAGTTTGAATTGAGTTGATGGGATTGCACTCAGATGGCCAGAATCCACATGTCCACCACAGGCGGAGCAGAGATCTCCCAAATCCCCTTCCGGGGCAGACACATATTTGCCATGACAGATTAAAGAACCTTTCCTGCAGCGTTAAGAACTGAGAAAATTATGCTCTTTACCCTTGAAAGTCTTATCTCGGCCTCACTAGCAGCAAGCAGAATGCTTCCTCCTCTGCTGAGGCCTGGGTCCCTGGGCCCGTGCTTCCCTGCTTTCAGGGCACCTGGCAAGTGACCTGCACACAACACTCCTCCCACCAGTACCTTTGGCTCGCCTCCGTGGCATTCCACATGCCGGAGACCATCACACCTGCTCTGTACCAGCTTTACAGAGTTCAAGCTGCTGTTAAAGGACCTTCAACACAACTTCTCTTTCCGACATGCTGGTTCTTTTGGTTGATCCCTTTGTAGCTTTCTGGCTCTACTTCTAAGGTGATTTCCACTTAGCACATGCAAACATCCTTAGGAAAAGGGCTCCTTTGCTCAAGTGTGTGTGAATCACCCCTACAGGAGTAATTTACACAAATAAGGGTTACTCCAGCTCACCTGTTCCAGTTAGGCTCCAGAATCCACTCGTTTCCATACAAGTGGCGGGGCGGGGGGGGGGGGGGGGGGGGGGGTGCGGAATTCACCCCCTTCTCATCCTACAACAAAGCCACCCTGTGAAGGGTCAACACAGCGGGACCCAGCAAGGCATCCCTGGTCCCCATCCTGCCTCCTGCTCTCAAGTGTTCCTCTCTGAATCACTTCTCAGTCTGTGCAGGCACTGGGGCCCCTGGAGAAGCACTGTATTTGCTTTCCTCTGTTTGCTTTCACACCTTTTCTGCCTTGGGGGAGGAGATCCTGCTTTAAAGGAGCCTGGCTGCTGAGCTCTAAGTTCCACTGAGGAGCGAAAGTAAACAGGAAGGGAAGCAGCTCACAGAGGTCTTTATAACCTGCATGTTAAATTATGTCAACAGGATGTGGAGAACAAGATCTGTGAAGGAAATTCCACAACGGAATGAGGAAAGCTCCCAGGTACCCCAGCCAGAGGCCTGGCTGGCATTTGCCTTGATCTAACCACCCAGTTAAAAGGGAGCTTGGTTGGAGAGAATTTAGAAGCAAAGCAAAGAAAAATAACATGAAATAACCCCAAGAGGTCAGATTATGGCTTCTAGCCCTGGACTTCCACCTGAGGGATTGAAGCCCAGTTGTGTTTTCAGATACACAGACCATCCTTGATTCAGATTTAGCTTTAGCCTTGGGAACTGATAAGGTTTTTTTCTCAGCGTTTAAGTTTTCTGGGTTTTAAAAAATTATTTAATTTTCTCAAAAGGGACTAACTTCAGGATCAAAAGAACACATCCAAATCAACAAAGGCCAAAATTCACTATCTGTTCACCTGAAAATTCTGGATTAGTTTCTTAGATACTGTGTTGTTTCGCATGCAAACAGGCACCCCTCTTTTCTGTTCACCTACTCCAGGGTTCACATTCCCATGAGGGAAGCTTAAACTGCTCCCATGGTCTTTCTCACCGACATCAAAGGACACTGAGTTAGGTTTAATAGTTTATGATTGGAATTTGTCTTTATGAAAATGCCCAGCTGTGTAATTTATGGAAATTAAGCATGCATGCATCTCCATTGTGCTGGGATGCATTATGATACAGTGGGATTAGGCACAGAGGCAGACACCTCATGGTACATTACAATACTTGGTGTCTAAGCCTGGAGAGAGATTTAAAAGCCTTCCTGTCTGTTGCAAGTCAAGAAATCTTAAGTTTAAACTAGATTTGTTGCTGTTGTCTTAATGAAAAAAAAAAAATAGCTGGCCTCTTTGTGGATATTCTTCATGTCTTACCCTGAAGGTTAAATGATAATAGCTCGATATTAAGAGAGATTCTTCTTGTCGCGTTGTTTTGCAAACAGAAAAGCCAGGAATATGTTCAATAGCATTGCTTAGGGATAACGATTGTAATTTGCTTAAGCTTGAAAGTCAAGCAGTTTTTGACATCTATGAGGAATGACCAAATTCAGAATTTTCAGAGAAGCTTGGGTGCTCCCTTTTTCTCTTTAATAAAGTGTTACTCACACGGAACTTTGCAAATGGAAAAAAAAAGGGGGGGGGGGATAAAATACCAAATCTGTTACATTAGATTTGGAAGAAATACATTTATTTTCCTTGGCTCTTAATTTTCTTGGAAAGCACTCCTCTGCAAATCTCAGGAATAAAAAGCCAGCAACAAGAATAATCATGGTGACTGGTAATAACGTATGCATGCCCTTTCTTTTTCCAAGGCTAACTACATACAACTACTTACTAGATCAAAAGACCTTCCTACGTCTGGAAGTTCAGTTAGATTTACCTTTCCCCAAATTTGGCTTAGCCAGTACAACTGCCCACAGTAGGAATGATTTTCATAAAGGAAAGGGCCTCCTGTCAGGAATCTAACAACACCCAGCAGGTGCTTCTTGGGCTTTCTGGAATTGTCAAGAAATTCCACCTAGTCACGCCTACATTTGCTGAAGGCTTGGCAGGCAGAACTGGGCTCAACAATCACACACTTCATAATGAATGGGTTTGTAAGTTTTGACAGCTAAGGACATCACTGATGTATAATGTCTGATTAAAAGAGGATGTAAATGTTATCAATTGTTTAGAAAGAACGTAGCTACATATCAAATAACTTCCTCAACCTTAAAAAAATACTTGCCACGAATTACTAAGAAAATTGGAACCCAATGGAAAAATTTTATCAGATGTGCTGTATTTATAGCCGCACAAATAAACACATTTCAAATTCTGTTTGTTGGAGGCCCTCACTGTTTTTTGGAAAACAGTGAGATAGCGATCCCATTGAAATGGGAACTCTGCCATCTAGTGGTCATTTGAGAAATCACATTTCAAATCGTTCTTAGCAATGGAGTATAGGCTCCTTGTTGAATCATTTTTTGTTATGGCTGTTTAGGACTATTTTATGTATGGATAAATTGAAGCAAGAGAATTGGAATGTATTTTATAAAGGCTAGTAGTGAGGCAGGCAATGGCAGTGTTTTAAATAATACCTAAATAGCAATTCATCAAATATAGTAATTTATCATTTACTAGAAACAAGATTAATTCCATTTCATCTCAATAACATTATTATTTGGATTGATATTTATTAAATGAAGACACTTTTATCTAGTCACTCACTAATTCATGAAAAAATTTGGGTTTTTAGTTGACCATTTCTTTGTCTGGAATTAAATTTTCAAAGGCTCATGAAAAATAGCATTTTTTTCTCAGTTTGTTTTTGGGGGATGTGATTTTTCTCTCATAAAAGAAATCATAATAATAAGAAAAATATTTTATATGTCGTTTAGCTTTCTATATGAGTTTCCTAAATAACAATTTATTTCCAGAAAATTATCACAGCTCTACTGTTAAATTGCATTTACATAAATCTAAACTTCAAAAAGAAATTTAACAAATTGAAGAAATGCTACTTCATCAGAGAAAACTACAAAAATGAGAAAATATGCTATTATATTAAAACATTACTATCTGCTAATAAGGTTTCTTTTCCCCAGTTATTCAACAAATGCATTTTGTATCTCTACTAGGTATCAGGCACTGGGTTATTACAGCGAATGGTCCGTTGCTTCTCCTCAAAAGCTCTTGTGTACCAGAATGGCAACCAGACAAGCAATCATATGTGTTATGGCTGACTCAAACAAAGCATGAGAGCAACACAAAGGGGACATGGCCCAGGGTGCTATGCAGTAGCTCAGGGAAGTGAGTTGTTTCTCCTCCTCCTTCTTCTCTGTTTTGTCATTCTGAGGACCAAACTCAGGACCTCCCTAGTTCCAGAATTACACAGAACACACACACACACACACACACACACACACACACACACACACACACACACACTCACACACATACACGAAGTACAAGAGAAAGTAAGGAAATAAAAATGATTAGGAGATATGTAATGTCCCAATTCCCCAAGTCGAATGCAATTATTGTGTATCACAAACATACTAACAAAAACAATCATGGGGGAAACATGAAGAGAAACGGCTCAGCATACTTAGAATATGGGTTTAAATGTGGATACAGCCAAGTACGTGAGGCAATAGACTGGCACAAACCATGGGGAGCTTCATTCTGAATGAGACATCATACAGAAGAAGATGAATTTAAATTCTCTGGCCACCGCCATCAAGCAGGCACTTGCCTCTCCAGGCTAGAAGAAGCGGGTTATCACAGGGCAGTGAGAAGCACATCGGGCTATAAGCCAACAGAAAAATAATTTGGTTCAGGTAAACTAAACTGGTGTGTCTGCTCTGTGACTATTTCCTTGTGAATGAACCTCCTGCAAGATATTATTTCATAAACAGACTGTCAAAATATTTAAACATTCTAATATAGTAAAACATTCCTAGGAAACATAAATGTTGACAAGTTTTCATAAACAAGCATACTCATGTGAGCAGAACCCAGCAATAATGCACACGACCCCTAGAACTTTGCTTATTTTTGAACTTTATATAAAGGAAATCTTTATAGTACGCCACTGTTATATTGATGCACTTTTAGAAATGCTGGACTTGGCAGCATTAACAAACTTTTCATTCCAGTGCTACTTCCCAATGGGGAAGATCAGTGTGCAGTGTCCCCCAGATGAAGACTTGACACCCCAAGCAATACTCCCTGGACTACAGAGACCGTGAGCGGCACCTGCCACGCCATCCTTGGGGATCTGATGCCACTGGACACTGCTCTACCTAGGTCTAGCAAATATTTTTGCAAAGAGACAGATTATAAATATTTTAAGCTTTGCCTACCACATACAATTTCTCCCTCCCATTTCTTCTTCTCCCCTTTTTCCTCCTTCATCTTTTCAAAAGTGTGAAACTGAGTTCTGGCTCCCTGGTCATATGAAAGGAGGCCTCAAGTAGTATAGAGTCCATAGTTTGATACCTACATCAGAACCTGGTGTGATCTCTCAGTCAACCAATCATTGGAAACAGAGCCACTCTCTCTCTCCACCCCTCCCCCTTTCCCTGCTTTTCCCAATGACAAATGGCATTTTTGTATCTTATTTCTGTGTTCTCTGGAAATGTTGGTAGAATAAAGACAGTGTCTGGTCTCCCGAATGAGTGAGAACCCTTTCCTCCCAGCATCCCAGTGAAGATAAAGTGACACTACCTGCGCAGATGTATGGAAGATGCAAAAGTGAATGAGGCTGGCTGACATTATCTTACTGTCCCTTGGAAGTTTTAACATCTAAAACAAGACCAAAAATAAAAATGGCTCTAGATTTTGGGACAGGAAATAGGCTGGGCTTTGTCCTCTGCCTGATAAGGATTCTGGTGATCACTAGCAAGATCTTGTCTCATCGGAAGATGCTCCTCTCAATGACAACAGTAACCCTGCAGTCCCAGGACTTCCCTCATGTTGGTGACTTACCCAAAGGAGTGCAGCACTTGAGGTTTTCTGAATTTATTATACACACCCAAATAACTGCAGGCATGCAGTAAATATCACCAAATTACTCATGAAATTGTGACTTTTTCCAGCCTTTCTCCAAATAGAAACCTGACATGGCTTTCAAAAGTCTATGAGGAAAGCATTAAGGTCTACAGCTGGACATTTAAGATTAGTCACAGTGTGTCTTCAATCTGTCTTTGTGTCCTGTTTCCCTTGACTCATCTACATAGGCTACTGTCTCTGATGTTATCTAACTAGTTATTTTCTTTAACTACCTTTCTTTGACAGATGTCTTTAACTAAGCCATGGGGCAACTTCCTCATTGCTCACTTCCTGATGATAATCTACGTTATGAAGGGCAACATGGCCGCTTTCTGTTCTGAGAAATCAGGATGAAATCCACAAATCCAAGAGTAGTTACTTGCTCTTCTACCTCGGAATATCTGTCACTCAGGAATCCTTGATTCTGGGCATCTACTGTATGGTAGTTATAACATTTTTCTATTCTCTAGTGAGGAAGCAGATATATATTTAAGAATAATGTTGCCTTTGGAAATAGAAATTGATAAAACTTTTTCTGGAAAATTTATGCTCAGGTGGGTAAAAACTGAAAACAACCAGATATCCTTAAATAAGTAAATCACTAAGCAAACGGTGGTGTATCTGACCAAGAATATGTTTAGCAAATAAAAATCATAAGGTATAAATTCATACAGTAAAACATGTGGATGAGTCTCAAGAGAATTTTGCTAAGTGAAAAATAGTTTCAAAACTCTATGTACTGTGTACTTCCATTTAAATGGTATGCTTGAAATCACCAAATAGGAGAGACCGAAAAAAAACTCGTGGTTTGTACATATTGAAATTACCTCGGAACAACTTGTCCTGTTTAAAATATGTGGTAAGAAAGCTCCAAAAAGATTATTGCTATGAAAAATAAAAGTTGTTATTACCTTATATATTTAACTATGATACATAATTACTGTACACACTTAACTGTTTGCTTTATAGACATTAAAGAAAATGGGGTGAATTAGCTACATGTATATACAAAACTCACAAAAAATATAAAGAAATCAATCCCAGAAAAGTACGAAATTATATGAGAAGTGAATTTTGACATATACTTTGGCCCACTGTGGATAAACAACTGAATAATTAAAATTACAATATTTTAAATAGTTTATACTGTTTGCATAATACTATAAACACAGAATATTGATGTAACAAATATTTGAAATAATTTTAGTAAGCAGAAAAAAGAGACTATCTTTGTAAACTGATAAAAAAGAAAGAGAAAAGTTTTATGCCAATTACATATTTGTCTTCTTTGGCAGACAGTTGAAATATGATGTTTAAATCAAATATATAATGATTAAATACATAATTAAAATTTAGGATGATAAGTACTATTAAAAATCTTTTGAAGATGGTGGCTGTAAAGAGAAGAAAACCAGGCTTATTTTTAGTTTAAAATCTAGTGCTTTTTGAATCATAAACCAATTAGAATTTTAGAACTTTCAAAATTATGACTCAGAAGTACCATAGATACTAAGATGTAATGTACCTTTAAACTCAGTTGATTTTGATTCAATTGGAATTTCACTAGCATAGGGGCAGAAGGTACACCTGATTATTACACCTGAGACAGGACCGGCTCAGGAGTCCATGTTGAATATTTTCTAAATTCAATTCAGAACTACTTCTGTGCACAGATTCCTTTTAAAACACGTGGCTGAGGGTCACAGCTCCCAGAAAGCAATCCTTTGTATAAGTGGGCCTGTGCAATGTTGTCGCTATAAGAAAAAATTGCATTCTGTACTACAAACTTAAATGTTTTGTCTCTTGTATTACAAAAAATAAAAAAGTTTTCAAATTAAATTTGCTTATTTGTGGTTAGGCCTAGAGCAGCTCTGATCAGACTGCCTAATAACCACAGGAAATTGTTTGGGCAGTGTGTTAATTTGCCGATCATGTATAACATCAATTGTGTGTGATAGAGCAAGACAAGCTGGGGTACTAAAAAGCTCCAAGAAAACACAATCAGAGAGAAGTGGCAGCGCAGTTGACCCGCTCTAGAACAAGGCAATTAACATCACGTTTGCCGAGTGGTGTGTACACACAAAGCCCCACTAAGGGAGGGAATGTGGTCTCTCTTCAACACTTAAACAAGGTACCATGACACCTCCCTACAGTTTTGAGTCAAAATTATGATTTAATGGACTTAAAGCACATACACTCAGTATTCTTGGTAGTTGGCAGCTGAATGCTGATTTAATTTCTTATCAAGAATAAAACCCCTCTGGGGTGATAGCCCAAGCTCACCTGCAATCCCAGGACTCGGAGATGCAGGGGCAGGCAGATGGCGAGTTTGAGTCCATGCTGGGTAAGTTGGCATTTTAGCAAGACTCTGTCCCGGAATAAAATTAAAAAAAAAAAAAGGATAGAACAGAACAAAAGAACAGAACAATAGTAAAATCCAGGAAAGGAGTTCAGTGCAAAAGCCCTGGATCCAGTTCCCAGTACAGCAAGGAAAGTAAGTAAAGCCACGGCCAAATACATTGATTCAGCATAAATCTTCAACTGTCATTGAGAGTAGAGTGAAAAATGGTTCAACTTTCTGTTCCATCACCTGCACACAGATACAAATCTATATGTGCTGTTCAGACTCACATAGTACCTTTTTTTAAAAGTGTTACCCTTTTTTTCAATATAGGTGAATCTGAATTTGTATGGAAAAATTTCTCATAGCCATTTGATTTCCTATAGATTTGTTTCATAAAAGCAAAATACCAAGCAAATGTGTAGTACACCTGTTTGTGTGATGAGTACCAGCACAGAGAGATCAATGCATTTTGCAAGTTGAATTGTCTGTCACTTATTACTTGGGCAAAATCAAGCAACTTCTCTTCCCAGCAAAACAATACAGCTTGTCATCTGAAGCCAGATGCTCTTCACAGCGAAGGAGGCACTGTTGTCCACTGAGATAACAGGCATAAGCCAGGACTGTCTAGGAGAGGCAAGGGATGTGGTCTAACTGCCTCTGGGACTTCCTCTGTGTTGCCATAAATTTGTATAATAGCCATAAAAAATGCAGGCACCATAAAGCCACAATGCGCACAGTACAGCACCCATGTTGCAGCCCCTTAGTAGTTCATATCTGGCTTTCTTCCTCCTCTAATCCATTTCTACTGTACAATCAGAGTTTACAAATAATCAGAGAAAACACGCAAGTCAAAATCCACTTCTTAGGCTCTGTTTACAAGGTCATTTTCCCAATCTTTTCCTAATTTGCACCTATAGGTTACTTTCTCAACATCTCTTCCCAATTTATCAAACCAATAAAAACATGTGTGCATAACTATACACATACACACTACATACACATCCACACACCTTTATATTCTTCATCTTATAAATAATAGTATCCCAATTAAGTAGATCTCTCCCTTTCTTAGGCCAAAGATAACCCTTCAAGTCTAGTGTAAAACAGTTTCTCTGCTTTGAATTTGCTATAAGCTTTTTACACAGTAGTCTCTTATTCATAAATATTACCTACAACCTATCTTCTCTGAAATCTGCATATTGATAATTATTTTTCTATATAATAAATTTAGTGGCCCTTTGGGATGATTCTGTAGGTCTGAAACTCACGTGAGGCTTAGCTGTGTTTCTTAGCTGGACGTATCTGCCTGGACTGCCTGGTCTGGGATTGCTAGGAAAGATAACAGGAGTGGCAGAATAGAGAAGGCCTGGGGGCTCCGTGGAAAAGTGCACAGGTCAGAGGCACCTGAAGCAATTGATAAAATGAAATAAAACAAAACAAAACAAAAGGGAGGAGGGAAGAATTTCTGTAACATAAATTTGAACCCCGAGAGGTCAGGGGAGCTCAGCTCTCAATCACTTCAGAGCTTTGGCCTGATCAACCATACAAATAAGGTCTTCTTTTGCTTTGCTCTTCTTAAGACTCCATCCACGTTTCTCTAAACTGGCGTGAAAGAGTCCTGGGATCTTGGATGGATGGTCACTGCTCACTCAAAGGGGTTGCAACCAGATACACCTCAGTTTTACTCTATATGTCCATATATGACATTCTAGAGTTCATTAGGCTGGGGCAGTGCAAAAAGAAACTGAACAAGATTATTTAACTTAATATAAAATAAGAACCACAGCACAAATATCTCTGCCCAATAAGCAAAATCATTTAAGTTCAAACTCTGATCAAAAACCATAATCATTGCACAATAATAATGAGAACTGTAACACTTTCAGATCCAGAGGAAATCATTAATATCAAAGTGCATGACCCACAAAAATTGGAAAATTTTACAGTTAGCCCAAAGAACATGAAGTGGTATGAGGATTTTCCCCTTTAAGTGAATCTGGGCAAATGAAGAAGTTTATTTTAGAAGAACTGGAAGACAGGAGAACGAAGATTAGAACTTCATTGTGGAAAGTAAACTGTCTTATTGACATTAATAAATATGACCCTGGGTATATAGATTGAAAACATTTAAAATTCATGGAATAGATCTCATTATTCGTTAGAGAGTTGCAAAAGAGAATTATAGAAGTTGGCAGGCAAATGATCATCATAACAAACAGGGTAATTTGGCGTGCCACAGCTCTTGCAGAATGTAACACTGTGGGCTGAGAACCATATGCTATGTGACACTTGAGAGCAACATGTGCTAAGAGTGACAGGAGGACAACCTTACTTCTGTGAGGAGAGAAATTTCATGAACAAATTGCCTAAACATTCTCAAAAATTCAAGTTCCAATGTAAGTAGACTGCACATTGGATCAACCCTTGGTCACATAGTTTTCTCCGAAGAACACGTATCTGTTTGTGGTAAAATTTAAGAGAACAGAGAGGAGAGGGAGAGGAAGGAAACAATGGCTTAGCTCACTGTGGCCTGAGCTAAGATCAGAGGATTGCAGTGACCATTGTTCTTTCAATCTTCTGAATGATAAAAATCAATGTGCATTCACTGATTACTACCAGCAATTAAAGTTGCTCTTGGCATTGTGCATGTTAAATTGCTTAATTAATCTGCAAAGCCAGTGAGCTAGTAGATATTGCAGTCTACACTTAATACAAGAAGTGATTAGAAATACGGAGTGTATCAAACAAAGAAATTATTGCAATAAACCACATAGCCATTAATCCCCCAGAAAATGTCCCCTCACTCTGAACACACTTATCCCATCTTCTCACCACATTGTTCTGGAATGGTTCTCTAAGTCCACTCTCATTAATGTATTTAGAGGTGTGATTAAAAAAAATGCATTGAATGCTGCTACCAGATGTCATCCATTGAAAAGCCAGACTTGTAAGAATTTTGCAGTGGGTCTTCCTCTGCCTTTTTTATCAGATCTGGTACCTCTGACTTCTCACTCATTCCCAAAGGAAAAATGACCAAGGAAGGTACATGCTTTGAAGCAAGAGCACAATGGAAGAGGAATTTCAGAACGGCTGTAGAACGTGGCAAGAATGATAGGATAAGTTTATTTGAAGCCAAAAGTAGCATTTTGAAGGGAATTAATGACAGTGTGTTTTTACTATAAAAATTTTAAACATGCAACCAAATTTTCAAATCACATACCATGAAAGTTGAGCAAACTGATGCATAGAGTCCTTGAAAACCTTATCTAATCATGTATTAAGAAATTGGCAAAAAAAAAAAAAAAAAAAACAAGATCTGATCCAAGACATAGGCCCTGGGCCATCACCTTACCAATTTTCCGAATTACTTAGTAACAGAAACTTTTAGGATTTTGGTTTTAAATTTCTATTTCATCATTCATTTTTGCATCTTGAATAATTTAAAAGCAGCACTTTAAACATTGCAGATGTTTCATAAATATTGCTGGATGAATCACTGTTCTACAACAAGGGCAGGCAAATTATGACTCGGTAACAGTTGGATAATTGTCTTTCGATGACTCATGTATTTATAGTGCTGCTTCCCAGACTCTGGGATCATCAGGAGGTAGTGGAACCATCAAGAGGCAGGACTCACTTAGAAATCTTCCAGTCACAGAAGGGCGTGACCTTGAAGAAAACGCTAGGACCCTAGCCCTGTCTGATCACCACGAGGGAAGCAGTTTCCTTCAACATGTGCTCCCACCAGGATGGGCTGCCACACCAGAAGTCCAAAAGCAACAGGGCCACGGATCTCGTACTGAAGCCTCCAAAACTGTGAGCCAAAATGGAACTTTGCTCGACATCAGAATTTCATAGTGGCAAGGAGACTATAGGACCAGCAAAAAATAAAATATTTGCTGTTTTGGCTTTTGTGGACAAAATTTATAGAACATTATTCTAAAGGAAGGGCAAGACAGTACATTGAGTATTTTTAATTCTTTATATTCCTTTTTAAAAAACTTTTCTAAAGTGAGAAATTTTAATATCTTATAAAGGTAAACTTGTTAATTATTAATCCACTCTTTTAATCTCATAATTCTTTTTTGCCAAGAATTATGTGGAGATATTTTCTGTGCTCTTCAAAAGACCTAATAGATACAGGGCATTGACCCCACTTTTTAACTCAAAGCTAAAAAGGGGGAATTATTGACCTGAGAGGAAGAAGGTAAACTAAAGGCAGCTCTCTTAGGATCCAAACTCTAGATTCTATTTTCCCTGTGTAGTTTAAATTCATTCTCATGTGGCAAAAATGCACTGATTAATTGCTTATGAACATATAGTGCCCTTTATTTTAAAATATCAGCAATCATTTCTCATCTTTATCATATAAATGGTGACTCATTAACACCTGAAAAATGTCAGGCCCTCTGAGGTCAGATGACTTGTGCTCTCTGCCATGCAGTGATTTACAGGAGAAGGCAAGAAGTGACAGGATTCCCACATTAGGAGGCACAGCTTCTCAAAGCCCCTAGTGGCCTGTGACCTCAAGGTCACAGAATTTGGGAGTTGGAAAGTTACTTAAAGATCATTTCATCCACTCTCTTGTCTGGGCTTGAATTTGTTCTTAGCATCTCAGGACATTTGGCAATTGGGTTCACCTTAACGGTGCATTTTGTCTAGTCCGGATCCTGTGATAGATGTTTAATAGGCTTCACCCCATTTAATCTTCATTTAATCTGCCCCTCTGGAGATAGGTATTAATATCATAAGATAAGAAAACTCAAGATCAGTAATAAAAAGTCATTTACCCAAGGTCACCTAACTAGTAGTGATACTAAGATGAGAGCCACCCTTTTCACACTAAACTCGGACTGCCTCTTTCCCATACCATCAGCACTGAAGCACTGATGGACATCCCAGTGAGGCTCCTGGTAAACTCTGAAAGAGATGAGAATTCAGAGGAGCCTGCAGTTAGCATTCTCCATGGAGGAGGCAGTGAACTCATTCTCTATGAAAGAAAATATGCACTGGAGAAATACTAACATAAAAGGCATTAAATAATTTAAAATCTTTTAGGATGAAAAGGTCAAACACCTTTCTTACCAGGTGTTTCCTGTAAAGTCCATTCTACTCGTGAATTTGGACAAATCAAACAACAACAGGCAAGGACACTTTATAGATACTAGCAGCTCCCCACCCTAATACCCCTTGCCCATTGTAGATGATTTTATGTGGGTAGAAAAATGCCATTGAATAGATACCCCGTGTTAATAAGGCGTATCTTGAAGATGACCTACTCAACTTGCGGTGTGCACGTGCACACACACACACACTTGGTTTTAACTCTCCAACAGAGTCCTTTGCACCTGATGGGCCCTGTGCAACAACCAAACAACACATCATCTAAAATTTTACAGCATTTTGGGTTTCTGTATGTGAGTAAGTAAGCAAGTGTATAATAAGATAGAAATAGGCTAGAGAAGGAAGGAAGGAAGGAAGGAAGGAAGGAAGGAAGGAAGGAAAGAACGAACGAACGAACGAACGAACGAACGAACTATGGAAAGCCATGCTTAGTTACTCTTAACAGTCACTGTCCTAAATGCTGCAATCTATCTATTCCACACAAAGACTTTGTAAAATAGCACCTCCGTTATTTCTGGCTTCAGGTGAGAAAAATGAGTCTTAGGAGTAACAGCTATAAGATTGTATTCTGTAAGTGGTTTTAATAAAGAGTTTACAAAAATGAAATTGGTTAAATTACAACATACACTGGAGTGCGCGCGCACACACACACACACACACACACACGCGCGCGCGCGCGCGCGCGCGCACGCGCGCGCACAGAGGGGAGGCTCTCAGGTTACCAGGCTGAGCCAGTACCTCCTGCTGTTCTATTGCAAAGAAATGATGCTCTTGGAGGAACACCTAAGCCCTGTGGCTTGTTTCCAACATCTCTGTCATCATGCTTTAGGATTTTTAGGACTCAGGAGTTCCTATTTCTTTCACTTGTCGCATCCTTCGATACAGTATTAACCTCTGATTTGCTTGGTTGGGACTTCGAGCATTTATTTCCAGCCACTTTCCAGATTCACCCTGCCCCTTCTTTCTACATCTTACCACAGCAGCTCTCCACATGGCTCAAAACTTCCTCAGGGGAAGGTTCCCTTGGGGGAAATAATGCCTCTGTAGAGGAGACTTGTGTGGATTAGAGAATAATATAAATTGTAGGCAAATATCAGTTATGAAAAACGTATGCAGTGTACTTCCATCTCATATAAGGTTATGCATGACTTTAATTGTTGAGAAAAAAAAAACCTACGTTGATGTTTTCAATTGGATGTGATCATCCAAGGAGTTGATTTTATAGCCTTAACTATTCATTGCATCAAAAATTATTATGCTGCATTTTTTTTGCAAAGGCTGAACAATTTTATTGCCCTGAATGAGATTGGTAGCCGAGGAAGCCGAGGCAATGATGAAAATAATTAAATCATGTGCTTCAGGGCACAAAGCAATCAAATGCAGATGAATAAAGGGAAATTTCACATTCCTCCCTGATCCTTCTGACCTTCTCCTACCACCCCCAATTCCCCCCTCCCCGCTCCCCCCCTCCCCCCAGAAACTAAAGACAACCACTGGCATTGAAGCTGGAATAAACCGTGACTTTCTCCAGCCACTTAGTGAGCTGTGGTTGCCACGGCCAAACAGGACCAAGTCCAGGAGGCCAAATGATTAGGTTCTGTTAGAGATGAGCCTTATTAATTTTTTAGCCCCCTCTCTTTTCACTGACTGTGTGAGGATTTCTAGAAGCATTATTTATTATAATTAATTGTTTCACTTCACTGATCAAAAGCTGCTTCCAAATCAGATCCAAGGACAAACACAGTTCCTGAAATTCATGGATCTTGACGTTACAAGCCCCATAAACTTTCAATAAGGAAAGGCTGGACTTTGCAGAAATGCCCTTGGTGCACTTTCACAGACCATAATCCATCCTCTGCATGGAGCAGAGGAATTATCCAGCCATATCTACATTTAGGATCCTCTGAAGTCTTCTCTTGCTTGAAGCTCTCAAGTCAAACAGTGCTATTCTCCCCTAAGCTACAACTATCTCTGCCTGAAAATAGCGCTTCTGAGAAAGGCGTCCTTATAACTGCAGCATAGGCCACATCGCTCATTTCTATTTGACTAAAAGGCATAAACTCATTTCCCCCAGGGACATCAAATTATGATGTCATCTTACATAAACTCTTTTTGTTAAATAGCTGGTCTTCATTTAGAAACAAAACGAAGA
Organism: Ctenodactylus gundi; assembly: GCA_004027205.1. Classification (NCBI taxonomy): domain Eukaryota; kingdom Metazoa; phylum Chordata; class Mammalia; order Rodentia; family Ctenodactylidae; genus Ctenodactylus; species Ctenodactylus gundi. Next base: position 284,973 of record PVKB01000112.1, read on the forward strand.
ATAAAAGCTCCCACCATTTGTGTGTGTGTGGGGGGGGGGGGGGGGCGGTCCTGAGTAGGTTGCCCTCATAAAGCCTTTAAAAAACTCTGTTTTGATGTTAATTGTTTTCATCATATAATGTCAACATTGGGTAATGCTTAAACACTTTCTTTCTCAAATCTTACAATAATAAAAATAAAGAATTAAAAAGTCATTATCATAATAGGGGTAGTTACCTGGAGTCTGAAAAAGAAGCTTTCACAAGAAAGGTTCCAAAGACACATCTCCTGGCTAACATGTCATTTGATAGTAGGAAGTTAGTAGAGTGTGTCTTGAAGGTCATTTCTCAGCCTGAGGCCTGTTTCCTTTTCCTTCACAAATGTATAGCTCTTACGAAATCTACGATTTGACAAATGTTAGTTGGATAATATGCCATAGGCAGGTGACCCCTGAGTTTCTCCTCAGCCTTGCGCTCCCGAGTGTTCCATCTCTCACCAGTTTGCTTCTCAGCAGCATTTTAGCTCTTCCTGGTGTGAATGTGAATGTGTGTCTCCTCCATGGGGCTAAAGACGGCAGGAATAGGAAGAGGATGGAGATTTTCAAGCAAAGATGGCAGGGGGAATGTTGAGCAAGTGGGAGGGGTCAGCACTGGCAATCCATCAAAGGCACTGGGAAGAAGTGAAACTCCCACTTCTCGCCTTGTCTTCCATCTAGAGCTTCTGCAACTCTCCTGGTCCTTTCCCTGTGTAACCTTGACTCAGTGTCCCCTGGGCATTAGTTACAAAGTGCATGGCCCATTATCATGCCTTTTGTTTTTACAATGAGAGGCAGTTTCCTGAGGAAGAAAGCTGTGTGGCTATAGGAAATTACTTCTACAATGACGAATTGTGAAATACAATAAGGTTACATTTTATTTAAGTTACCAGACATCTCCTGATAATTTTATTTCAGAAAAAATAAAGTAGTATTATTCAGAAATATAAAAAGCTTCTGTGTTTTTGATAACATGTAATCCAATAATAAAAAAGTAGATCTGCTTTTAGCTCATATCCTGTATTTCCTTTTCTCAGCAAAGAGAAAGTGTTACATTACTCAAAACTGTATCACTTCTTTTCACTACGTTACAATGGAATATTAAAATTTTCTCCAATAATCTCTGTAGAGGAACACAAATCGAACGCTCAGCTGATGAAATAGTTATTGACTGAGTTTCTACTGTGGATGCTCACATCCACAAGATGCAAAATCAGAAGGAAAGCTTAAGGATCCTTCCTGTCTGTAAGAAGCTTTTAATTTCAAGAGAGTGTAATTCCTGACTTTGTAAATTTCCATGTTCATCTACCACCTGTGCTCCTAACCCTCCCAATTTTAACAAATTATGACACATTAACACAGTAAAACAAGTCAGAAGAGTAGGCATTACCCTGACACCTTTGGCTCTCTCATTTCCCCTTGACTAACCAGCTCTACAGACCTACTGACTCTTCCTTTTTAACAACTCTAAATCAATCGTCAGCACTTTGATTATGTGCTACTGTATCTTTCAAAGTGTACCAAAATTTGAACAGGAATGGCACCAATGACTTGGCATGAGAAAACTTTTGCTCTAGTAAAACTAATCTATTATTTATTTCATGAATGGCCCACCATAATGTCATTTCTTGCTGTTTGGACACACGTTTCTACAGAACAAACTCAATGCAGGACTATCCTTCCGTAGAAAGCCATTCCCCATGACTGATGCACATACTTCTTCCTGGTATTCTCAAGCCCTTCCAGATTAGGTTTGTTGGTCTATAAAAGGTCCACATTTTTCATATAAAATATTCAGATTCACTTTCTCTTCACCCAGGTGCCTCAATTTACCATTTGATTCTTATTTTTCAGCATCAGATTTACTGAAGGATATAATAGTTTCCTATTGTAGCTAAAATTATATTACCATAAACTTAGTGGTTTAACACAACACACATTGTGTTACTCAGCCTTTTTATTGCTGGAACAAAATATCTGACATCCACAACTTAAAGAAGGGGAGGTCAAATCTGGCTCACTGTTTGAGCAGATGCAGTCCATGTCCGTCTAGTCCAAGAAAGAGGCATCATGGTGGAAAGGCATGAGGAGCTGAGCTGTACGATTTACATCAGCCAGAAAGAAAGCAGGAGAAGAGCAGAAGCAGAGAGCAAGGGTTCAGGGACCTGCAGATCTCAAGGTTGCATCTTCATGACCCAGCCAGACACCGAATCAGACCCAGTCAGACTCAAAAACGTTATTTTCTAATCCTTTAGGAAACTCCCAAGCCAAACAGGCGGCCGTTGTTTAGTCATTACAACTGTGATCTCCAGTAGGCAGCATCCTTTATACTTGATGTTTTATGGAATGACTTAGAGAAACACAGAATCACCTCTGCAAGACACTTAACTGGTAATTCCACATCCAAAATGTACAGCAGGCTCTCCCCCTCTCATCTCCACCAGTGTCAGATCTGAGTACCCCTGATGATCCATCAGACAATAATCTTATCACTAGAGGTCTTAGTTACTTATTCCTTGCTGTGATAAAATACCTACATTCATATCTTAAGGGAGGAAATGTTTGTTTAGCTCAGAGCTTCAGAAGGTCTCACACAGTCCGCTCATAGGAGCCAGTAACAGTGGAGGCACATGGCAGAGCTGCTCACTCCACTGGAGAAGGAAAGCCAAGTGAAAAGGAGGCAAGTGAGCCTAAAGACTCAGGAAAGGCTAGAGTTTTCCTAGGAAGAAGCTGTAACAATGTTTCTTCTTTCTTCCTCCCTTTCCTAGTTCAAGCTTCCAGCTGGGTCCCCCACACCCAGTGTGGGTGCCCCTCCCTTACTTCCTGGTCCACAAGTCAATAACAAGCACCTGAAGGCTCTGCCCTGGGCACCTCTCAGTCTCTACGAATTGACTCAATTTTTTTCAGGTCAAATCCCATACATCTGTCTCTCCCAGCCACACCCTACCTTCCAATAACACAGTTCCACAGTTATCCAGCTACATCCAAATGCATGAAGGTTTGGGGGACATTCCAGATCCAAATGATCAGTTTGGTTTTGGAATGCCCTCCCAAAGCCTCATGCATCTGGATGTTATGGATTATCTATGGAACTATGTGCTGCTAGGAGCTGGGGCCTAGTCCGCAGGGGTGAATTATGGGTACATGGTAGAAGACAGGCATGTGACAGATGATAGATTATAGGTGTGTGGATTAGAGAATAGGTTACAGATGTGTAGTAGATTATATATTATAGGTGTGTGGTGGGGGGCTTAACCTGGAAGGACTGGAACACTGAGGGTTAACCCAGAAAAGGCAGATCATCAGGACAGGACCTGGAAGGATATGTAATACTTTCTCCTCCCTTCTGGCTGGGACTTGACTTGGCTTCCTGTTTTTCAATGTCATGAGGAACTACCTCAGCCTCTGCCTGTCATGTGCTTTCACTGTTGCCAGCTACCCAATGGATTGAATGTGACCCTCTGAAACTGTAAGGCAAAATAAACCTGTGCTCCTCTAACTTGTGCATGTCCTGTATTAAGTCACAGCAATAAAAAAGTAACCAAGACACAAACCATAGCAGTGGATTAATCCACTGATACAGTCGGAGCCTCGTTGGAACCTCGTAGTTCACGGCCCTTCTACTCTCTGAAGGCCCAGCTTTGAAAATACAGAATCTGGGGGAGACATTTCAGATCTCAGCCATAACATTAATAGAAAAAACAACTCCAAACAGTGTTCCATTTAAATAGCAGAAGACTTAAATTTATTTCCAATATTTTGAAAACTATTTTTTTAACCTTGGCCAATTAAATTAGGATGGTAATGGTGTTTTGTTTGGTTGTTTGATGGTTTGGTTGGTTGGTTGAATGGTTGGTTGGCTGTTTTCACAAAATCTTTCCAACGTTTTATGAGAGTCAAAATCCAATCTGTGTGTTAAACTGTGGGCTGTCCTTTCACCTTAACTTAGGAATGAGGTCCTTCCACAGAGGACCAAGACATTTTTATTTTGGATATCATGGATAAGAGAGGAGGTCTCTGTTAATTTCACCTGATAAGAAGAAATTAGAAACTTCTTCATTACAGTTATGAGCTACCTCTGTATTTTGAGGGAAAGGAGGATAAATTCTCTCTCCTTTGCCAGCCGACAGTAAAAATACAGTCCAAAGGGAAAGGGATGGTGGGGACTACCGAAACTTGAAATAATGTCTAAGATATAGGAGTTTGAAATTTCCCACTTCAACCTTCTCTGCCATGGGCCAGAAAGGAGAAGAGGGGGAATTTTTTTGTTTTCATAGTTTTTCACCCATTCCATAATGATCAGAAATCGGAAGGGATTGTGAAAGGAGCAATGGAGGGTACATCTGCCTGCCTTTGTCGCTTCTTTCGTATTCCTTGGAGATGTAAAAAAGGTGTCTGGGGGCACTGTGCATGGAAGACTATCAGTATCCTCTAAAACATCCCTTCATGTATGACCTTGACATTTCCAAACCATTCTCTCTACTACTGCCAATGTGATCTTGCAGAAAGTTGAATCCTATGACATCCATCTCCATCCATCTCCTGCTTAAAATTTAATGCTGTCTTCTCAATTTTGAAATAAGATCAAAAATCCTCATCTGAGCCTATAAGGCCTCATCTGGTCTCATCTTTGCATACCACAATTGCTTTCACATTCCGTGTTTTGTACCGTACACACACTTCCACCCCCATCCTGGCAATTGAACCCAGGATCCTGTACCAATGAACTATATCTCTAATTCACTTGTTTGTTTAGATTTTGAGACAGAGTCTTGCTAAGTTGTCCAGGCAGGACTCAAATTGGAAATTGCCCTGCCTCAACCTGTATACTGAGATTACAGACATGAGCCACCACATCTGGCTCTTACAGGATTTTTGTCACTACCCAAAATGATGTGTCATGGTGCTTTCTCCCTATAAGGTCTTCTTTTCACATCCTGCCTCACACTTGCTCCTTCCTATTCCTTGTTTATTCTTTTGCTTGCTTTTGCTGTATTTAAATCTGAGAACAATACTTCTTTTGAAGTTTTTCTTGACCACCACATACCACCAAGAGGAAAGCTTGGGTTCCTTCTGTCATATGCTCTTTTAGCACTCTGAATTCCCACTTTTTGGTATGTACCACAAGGATAATTAAATGCTGAATTTGTAGTTGGTTGGTTAAACTTTGTCTCTCTAGAAACTAAAAACATTGTATTCAGACAACACCATTCTCATGCAAGCTCAGGTTCCTGAGAAACTATTTCATATACTGCGTATGAGTTCAGTGATGATTCACTGAAATTTGACTAACTGAATGTGTACATTGAGTGCTACTCTGTCTGAACGACAAAATTGCTTTTCAAATTTGAATGTGCTAGTCACTGTCCGCATCGCTGTCACCACTGCCTTGGTGCTATGGTCTGATGTTCTCTCACTCCAAATCCATTTGTTGAATCTAAATTCCTTTGCAGCAGTGTTAATATTAAGAGATGAGGGCTTTGGGGAAGTGTGTAAGTCATGAGGCTCGAACTCTTGCAAATAGGTTAGTGCCTCATAAAAAGGCTTGGGAAGCTAGTCTAGAGCCTGTTTCCTTTTTGGTTTGTGTCATATAAAGACACTGTGTTAGTCTCCTCTGGAAGACACAATACCAATGCACCATCCTGTGAACATAGATGGGCAGGGTCTTCACCTGACACTGAGCATGCTAGTGACTTGATCCTAGACTTCCAGCCTCTGCTATGAAGAATAACGTTTTTCTTTTTTATACACTGTTCAATCTCAGGTTTCTTTTTTTTTTTTTAGATAGCAGTATAAATAGACCAAAATACTTAGCTGTTATCACAGAGATCATCACCAAAAAACCTGCCTTCATTTTCCCCTGCCCTAACTTTAAAGCTTCAAAGCACTATTTTAAAATGTTTTGATTTACATCAATGCAGTTTTTGCAATTCATATATTCTCTTACCCTTCTTTGTTCTGAATAACATATGTCTCTGCTTTTTAAATATTTCACTAATATATTAGATTTTCATTCCCTCTACCATGTCAGTCACTCAGCTGAGGCCACATAGCCCAATTCTCCAATCGTGATATGATCTTTTTACACAAAACAGAGGAACTACACCTTCATGTGAGGCATTAGAACTCCATTAACTTAACCTGAAAACTCATTAACCAAAGAATGACAGAATCCTCTGAGCATTTTGTGGGTTGCCACATATTTCAGGTACTACAATTTTAACAACTTACTCTTTGGCCTTAATTTGGAAAGAGAAAGTCAAAAAAAAAAAAAGAAAAATTTGCAAAAAAAAAAAAAAAAGCCCAGAAATGTTCCATTCTCTTTTATCTTTACTGACAATATTCCAAATTCTGATCACTTATTTTAGCACTGTTTTCAAGGTGAAATTTGGTTATTTTACCTTATTTTTTGATATGAGTAGATATTACATTTCTCTTTAGAATTCTGCTGCATCATACCTTATTAATATTTTGTATGTTTCACAAAGTAAGAGATACTAAATGACTTACTGAATTAGATTTTGGCAACTCATCATTGTAAATTCTCAGGTTTAAAATTTTATAGTTAAAATCTTCATATGGAGGGGGGACAGAGAGAGAGAAAGGGAAGGAGGAAGGGAGAATGGAGAAAAGAGTTGAGTGGTAAAGAAGATGGAGAGAGAGAGAGAGAGAGAGAGAGAGAGAGAGAGAGAGAGAGAGAGAGAGATTAACTTTAGAAAATTAGGACTACCATCCTTTCATCTTGCCAATCATCTGAAGACTACATAACTTTGTTATTACCTGCCTAACATTGTTAGATTGCTTGGCTTCAGTAGTCAAAGATGACACTTGAAGACTTTCTCCAATATGTAAAGGAAATTGTGTATTTGTTGGGTGGTACACACATGTAACATACATATATGTATAAATTTTATATCCACATGTTAATTCTGATTTCATGTTTAACTTACAGCATGTTGTTTTCTGTTTTTTGCCTGAATCACAATGCCTACAAACAGAATATGCAAATAATTTTTCTGATGCAAATATGCATATATATTTGAATATTTTATGCTACAAAAATAACTTTCAAAAACACACATACTACCATGTGTAACTCTGTGCCAAGGCTCTATGAAAAGCATTATATGTTGTATCACAGTATACACACATATTCTAAGATAATTTTGCTTTTTGACACAGGATCATGCTCTGTACTCCAGACAGATCCTGCGATAATTTTAATAGAGCCATGTATACATACACGCAGAGATAGATGCATAGGTAGACAGACAGACAAGCAGACAGATAGGCAGACAAATCGTGTGTGTGTGTGTGTGTGTGTGTGTGTGTGTGTGTGACTAAAATTTTAACTCAGGATCTTCTCACTGAGCTACATCTCTACCTATTTTCTTATTTTTGTCTTTTTTAAAAAATTTGAGACAGAGTCTCACTAAATCGCTGAGGTGCACAGGTTGGGAATGAAGGTGTGACTCCCCTGCCTCAATCTCCTGGATTACTGGAATTAGAGGTGTGCGCCATACATACTAGGTTTTAAAATCTAAATCGTTTCTTCTTATTCACATAACGCTTCCTCACCTAAATATGTTGATTTTCTCCCTGAATATAGTGAAATACACATGAACTAAAAATTATAAGGACTCCACCTCTCACCTCAGCAAGACGACTGTGGGGAGGCATTAATGGATGTTTGAAAGCATAAATCACGAGTCTGTGAGAAAACAGACATAAGCCAATGTTTACGAAAGAGGGGCTTTTCAAACATCATGGTTCTGCTCAGTCTCTGCTTCCTTCCTTTCCCCCACTCTCTCAGATGTATTGCTGCTGGGATGGTATTTGTCATCTATGGATACCAAAAGAGGCTCCAAGACTGTATATGTTTTTCATCTATCTTCAAGCCTCCATATTGTTTATCAAAAAGCACGGACAAGAGACTTCAAAAGGAATTCCTTCCCCAGACCAAATCAGTGGGAGGCTGAGAAGGACAAGAAACAAGCTCCTGATTCTGATTTACTGAGTGACAAGGGTTTCCGCAACACTGTACAATACACAGAGAAAGACATGGTCATGCTCCACGGGGTTCCTATCTAAATAGGACCGATGAGGTGAGGCATAATTGCTGAATTCTTCCCCTGTGTTGCAGACTTCTCTATGGGAAACCAAATCGCTCTCCTGGAGGCTGGTGCTATTCACCAAGCCTTAACAAGCGAGTTATGCCTTCTGAGAGCCTGGCACAGGCAGCCCCACCAGGAGGGCGGGCCCCATTTGTCCTAACCGCCTCACATTCAGACTCTCTCCCTAGACATGGTCTCCAACGGCTTCATCAGCAGTAGGAAGTCCATAAACAACTCTGTGAATGATCCGGGAGAATCAGGAAGACCCTTGTCCTAGAGACAAAAACTCAGTGGATACTTCTAGAATGGTTCTTCTGGCTGCCATTTTTACCATGCTACTTCACTGGCCACAGATCCCACTGGCTCCCCTTTTCTTACATTATGGACATCTTTGAGGCTGCCACAGGCTTAACTACTACCCTCACAAGCCAAATCAGACATAGAAGCAGCTCACAGGTTCTTAATCTGCAGGTCCCACCCAAGGCGCCTCAGAGTCCTGTCAAACTTTTCCTCTTCCCCTCAGGGCAACCATTTTTCTCAAGCATGTTTGTCCTGAGAAACTGTAAACGTCAAACCATTTCATAGAGACTTTCAAAATCTACCCATTGCAACCTACTTTTATAATTTTTATCTTCCCTTCCGAATATCTTATTTTAGCTTATCTTAATTTCCCAATTACAAGAAAAGTGTATCTATAGTCACAGATGATAAATGTACAAATGTGGCACTAGCTATATGGTCAAGAGGTCCAGATACAATCCAGAAAACATTATTGGTTAGTTGATGTTATTGTTTTATATTCAACTACTTTTTCAAGAATATAGGTTGTTCATTTTTTGTGGCTTTCATTAATCTCTAAATTCAACTAGGTAGAGAATAGAATCATGTAAATCAAATAGGGGCAAATCCTGGGTCACTGCAAATCCTAAATCCTCTAGGACTGGTTGATCTTGGGTTATTCAATTATCAATCACATCTATTAGAAAAGTGGCCAGTAAGGCTGTCTTGTATCATGATATTGGCTACATGTTTAACTAATCAGTTTGTTGAACAACTGATCAGAGATAGCCAGGAGCAAAAGGTGTATGTAGCTAAGTAATTAACATAACATTGGAGGGATTCACTTAATCGTTCAAAAATATAGATTGAGATTTAAATATTTGTCAAACACAATGGTAAGTATTATGGGATTCAATAACAGGCAATAATCAGTCATTTTTTCTACACATTCTAGAGAGGATTATAAAATTAAATAAAGAGATCTTCAATTATGACTCTCTTAGATTATGTGAATGAGAGATAAATAATGTTAGGAAAAACAAAAAATATGACATTTCACGAGTCATGGAAGACTTTCCTATGAAGGTGATATGTGAGCCTAGATCTGAAAGAAGCATAACATTAAGTAGGCAAAAGGAGGCAACCTTGCAGGGAGCAGCATGCCAGTAGCAGAGGAATCACTCCACTGAGGGAAGAGGGAAGCAGACAGCTTACCTGAGTCTGCATGCCTAGAACTTCAACCAGCATGCTTGAAGCCATTCATTCCATTGCTTCCTCTTTCTACACTACTTTTTAAATAAATAGGTTTCCACCTTGCAATGCAATGCAATGCAATGTGATTCTTTGGAAGCCTTCCTCTAGGATAAGACATACATGCTGAACTACAAAGTTTTCTTGGCCCCTAGGAAAAGTGCCTGTATACCATTATCCAGAGGAACTAGAAAAAGTAAGCAAAAGGGTAAATTTTAAATAAATGTTAAATGTACATATATAGTTTGTGTTTCTTACAAACAAGAATGGAGCAGATCTATCTTGCAGAACGCTAAAATGAGAGTGTCACACTGAACTCAAGTAGAAGACGGACCCAGTTAGCAAAAACAGCCCAGAAATTAAACAAGAATGAAACAGGAAGGATGTAACAACACATGTCCAGCACATACCAGCTGACTTCAGAAAATAGAAGCCTAGAAATCTAATATGATGAAAGAGGACTTGAAGTTTAGTTCATACAGCAAAAATGAAATTAATTTTATGCAAACATGAATTCTTAGCCTAAAATATAGCCTACAATTCATGAGATAAAAGTTACTCTAAACAGAAGGACAAAGCATAAAATTTGACCCCTGAGACTTTAATAGTATAATTACCATAATTATCAGATGCAGGGCAAAGAGAAACTATGCTTGAACTACCTAAAGGAAATCACAGATAGATGAGCATGAATAAAGAACACAAATCTGTAAAAATATAACTAGCAGATTTTTTTAAAGCTAACTTTTCTGAAATTTAAAAATGCCAGCACTACACTTAAAACCTTAATACACAACTTAAATAGCTGAAGAAATATTGATCTTCAAGACACCTAAAGAAAATATGCAGCATGCAATGTTGAAAGGAAAGAAATGAAATATATGAAGGAGAAAAACATAAACATGGAGAAAAGTTTAAAATTTGATACATATCTAAGGAAGATGCAAAAGAAAATAGAAATAGGGGAGGGCGTTAGTAATTTATCCTGGGACCAGAGAGGAGCAACAGTGAGAATGTGTGTTGACATTAATAATCAGAAGTAGATATACAAAAACCACCCAGCAGGAAAAATAAATAAAAATCTCCTGACAGACCATCTTAGCAACTTTTCAGAATGTCATTAAAATGAAATGGTTGTAAAGGCAACTAAATGGGTAAAAATAATGATTTCCTTCAAAAGCAAAATTAAAGACAAAATAATTCACAATGGCAGCCATTAAAAGGATGAGCGGAAAAAAATCCATAAACCTGAAATTGTGAACCAGGTAAATTATTACCTGGTTCAGGAACTAAAAAGAAAGAAGGAAAGATAGGCAGACAGATAGGTAGTAAAAAAAAAATACAGAAATAAAATGTTAGATGTTCGTAAATATAAGATGGAAAAATAAAACATTCTAAATATACAAAATGTAAAAAAAAACAAGACTTAAAAATATTTTAAAATATTTTACTACTAGAAAGGATGATTCTTTCATTGGACAAAAATTATAGAACAGAGACTGCTTTCATTAGGCTCAAGTTAAACATCCATCCTACAGTATGTGTACAAGCAATAAAAAGTAAAATAAAGGTATAGAACTACATGTATTCAGAGAAAAATGGATTTAAAATACTCAACCATTAAAAGGAGTAACACATATGGAGATTTTTAAACACATGTAAAAATAAAAGTGTATCAAAAAGACAAAATAATGTGATATATATTTTCAAATATATCAATAGCTAATATATTTAGCTAGACTAAATTATGTAGTTGTAGGACATAAATTCTTGCAATAGTATATAAAAATAACAAATATCTGATTATAGTTATTCAATAAAGAAAGATTTAAAGAAAATTGGAAAGGAAATAAATGTAAAGATTAAGACAAACTAAAATAAAAATGTTCCATCTATGCTATTACCAGAAAACATAAGAAATTAAGCAAAAAATTATTAGAAATATACAAGTAAAGTCAATATATAGTGAAAAAATAATTTAACTCCTCAGGATGATCGTTATATAAATTTTATATGTGAAAATACATAGCCTTGAAATACATACAAATGAAAAAGGAAATACTACAAAAAATGTGTCAAGTTTTCTATCATAAGTCCAAGTGCTCTTATAATTTCCAGGTCAATCAGATAAAAGCAAAAAAAATGTTGAATATATATTTTCAAATGTACTGAGAGTTCTGTGTGTTCCTGCACATGATAGTTTTGTGAGCTCCCATATATGTGCACAAATGATGTGTTGCTCGGTAATTAAAACTATAATGCTTTATAAATGCCAGTCAGATATAAGTTGGCATATCGTGCAAGCTCACTTGTCTGTATCTCCTTCCATTTTTTTCTACTTGTCCTATTAATTCTATTACCTATGGTATTAATTCTATTTAACACATCTGAGAAATACTCTGATTTCTCTCATCAATATTTATCTGTTTCAACATATAAATCTTTCACTTTCTTAGATTTATCTTTAACTATTTAACATTTTAGATGTTATTATAAATGCTATTATATTATTCTTATTCCAGTTGTACTTGATGTGAGTACTATAGAGTTACATAACTGAATTTTATATATTTCATATCATCCCAGAGCTGGGTGGACTTCATGTATTTTTGTTTAGCTTTTTAATAGACATTTTAGGGGTTTTATAAGCAGTTAATTACATCATGTGTACATAAAAACTTTTTTGTGTCTAAGCACTATTTATTTCCTTTTCTTGTCTTATGAGGCTGGGCAGAAAACTGGGGTGGATTGTAAAGTTAGTCTAAAGGTGTAAACCCAGACCACACCACGTGAGACCCTTGGGCCACTCTCCTGCACATCATTTCTCCCACTGACGCTGTGTTTTACTAAAAAATCCATTTGTATAAACAAACTTCCCAAACCTGGCTTTCCAGTAGACACGGTTGCAAGATTTGATCATTGGACTGTCTTTTTGTCATACTCGACTGGGTTTCTTAAGTGTGTCAGTCTCTGTTTTCTGTTCCCCTCTACTGATTATTATGTCCTGAAGGGATGGTTTATAAACTTCCTCGTTGCTTAGCATGACTGCAACTGAGCTCATGTGTGCACACATTGCACACACATGTACAGCTCACGCCATGTTCTTCATCTCAACAAATAGCATCACCTACTTTCCCAAGCAAAAAAAAAAAAAAAAAAAAAGTTTGAAATGGGTCATTTTACCACCACTTATTTGTATCTGTTGCTCTCTCTTCATCTGCACTTACGCTGTTATGTTAGTAGGCCAGTGCTGTCTCCTGGGTATTAGTGTAAAATGTTGATGTCTCCATCTTCACAGCAAGCTAGCACCATGAGCCCGAGATCCCAGTACCAAATTCAAATTCTCATTCAGTTGTCTGCAATGTAGTCCAAAATCTCTGAATTTTTAGCCATTGAATGCCAATCTGCTTTACACCTCTCAAGAAACTGTAGCCAACATCTGCTAACTGTGAATAAAACAAACCTTGGAGCTAAAAAAGTTCTCAAACTCCCACTGCTCTCTTGCAGCTGAGTGGCACTGGGCCCCATTTGGCTCTCTGTCCTCCCCTGTAACCTTGCTTGTCCTCCCCTGTAACCTTGCTTGTGCTTTTTCCCTTCTCTATAGTGGTTCCCTGTGCTTTTTCTGAAATATTTCTTGTGGGAGGAGCTCCCCCTTTATGCAACTTAGTGCTACCAAATAAGGCTTGATTCCTGCTGCCTCTCCCCCAACCCCAATAGCCAGCCTCTCAAATCCCTGAACCTCCCACACCATCCTATTCTAAATCACAAAGCTAGTCTTAGAAACTGCTATAATGGCCTCCCTCCCACCATCCTACAGCCAACCAAACTATTCTCTGCACAATAGCCAATTGATTTTTCTGCGGTGTAGTTTAAGTGATAATATTTTCCCACTAAAAACCTATGTCATTTAGAATACGATTAAAACATTTCATTGTGGACTTGACCACATTCCAGAATCTAGCTTTGATTTGAACTTGTGCGATATTCTAAATGTGCTTTGGCCTTAAAATTTAATTTCCTTGTTTTCCACATAGGAACACACCCAGTTTATTTTCATTTTAGGACCACTCCAGTGCTTGGAAAACTCTTACCTAAATATTTTCATCAATGCTTCTTATAAATTAGATTTGTGATTACTGTCACTCACTCAGACCCATCCTATAACATGTTTTTTACTTCCATTTATATAGTTTCTAGTTATTTTTTAATCTCACAATATATTGCATCTCCATCAGAGCAGACTCATAGTTTGTACTTTATTGAGGCATATAACCAAGTGCCTATCACAAAGGAAAATGTTAAGTAATTGCTACCAAAAAAAAAAAAAAAAGAGAGAAAGTGAGTAGCATATCACCTCAAGCCCAGATGAATAGTTCACTGATTATAGAATCTGTACTTTCAGCTCACAAAAAGTAATGTTAGTTTGCTGATCTAACTTTATAGCCTAATCAGACTAAGCCACTTTTAGAATGCTGTCTAGAACTTTCTAGAAATTTCTAGAATGCTAGCTAAGGCACTTATCCAAGGCACTCGCTAATGAACATGTTCTGCTTCCTGTTGATGTACTCATATCTTCCTTTCCAATGGGTTACCTAACTTTTCCTCACCTGAATCACTCATTTTTCAAATTAAAGATCCTCTCAAAACAATCTAATGGCACCTCCTTCAGAGTCCTTACTACATTCCACTGTCATCTCCTGTTCTCTTGCTTGTCTTCTCCATCATTCTCTGCACTTCTTAAAAGTAAATATATATATATATATATATATATATATATGGGTTTGACTCAAACATTAGGTGTAACCCTAGGGAAAGAGTCAATTTCTGCTATTAGCTAAGAGAGTAAGGGAAAATTCTCTGGCAAACTGAGGGTTCTGTGAATGGAGACTTCCCTGTACCACAGAGGATCAGCAGTTTCTAAAAGGTGTAATTTGTTAGGGTCCATAAAGAAGGCTTCTTAAGAAGACCTTAACTGATTCAGGTTTTCAATCTGGGGATCTGCAATGAGGCCAGAGATGCTGCATTCACTGGAAACATGCTGGTGACTTCAGCGCTACCAGAACATGACTTGGAGAAGCAAGGCTAAACTAGCCATCTTTATGTTGATTTTACAAAGCTCTGAGATTACTCTAATTTCAAAAACTCCTAGTTTACATAAACAGAGTAAAATTAATTAAGACTCAGGATACACATGACCTACTACATTTAAATAATTAGCTAAAAAAACTAAAGGCTTCAACTGGTAATGCTAATAGTTGATGATTTATTTCAAGAATTCATGGTGTCTTAGGATCATGTCATAATAAGGCTCCAAAGGTGACTATATTTTCAAGTGTTCTTTTAATAATAAAACAATTAGATAGCTCTTCCAAAAGTAGTTTTTATAATATAATCAGTTACCTTTTAATATATATTTCTCTTGCTTTCTCTGTCTCTCTCTCTCCAGACCACACACATCCACACCACATTTTGTGTGTGACATTTCATATATGCATAATATGATGTAATTAAGGTCATAGGTATGTGTATGTATATTCTGTAAAAATGAACTCAGAGAATCTCCTCCAGATCTGGCTACTTTCATGTTTATCTTTTGCATTCTGAGTACACAGGAGTGAGCTACCTGAAATCATCCCAGCTACTTTTGGTGCAAGACATGGGCCAGCTGAGTATGTGACTGTCCTCTATTGGCCACAGTACCCACTGTGCTCTCAGCTCAGAGTTGCCTCCATAAGTCGCCCTGCAGAGATTGTGGTGCCATCTGTTTCCCATTTCTTTCTGCTTGGAGTGCCGTGCTCAATTTCAGATCTCTGTAAGAAGGATCCGATGGATGACATTTGAGGTGGCCTCGACCCTTGGCGATGAGGATCGCGGAAGATGATGGGCTCGTTAAGCTCATCTCATTTTAGACAAACGGCAAGTGGCATTTTGTTTATATGGTTCATTTCGCCAACAAATTAGATTTCAAATTGATTGCTTTCCAAAATGGCTTTGTTCATCAATTCTGAGACCAGGCAATTACAATCAGAATCATAGTAATTAATGGTCTCCTGTATTAAAAATGTTTTTTAAACATGAGAGCAGTCATGAACTTCAATAATATCTAAAATACTCTCTTGACTTTTGCTTTTATCAAGTACTACACAGAGTAAGAATGAAATAAAGGCCTTTGCAGGTTTCCTATTAAAAATGATAGCTCAGAATAAAGCTGTATAAGCCCCATAGACCTTTTATCATAGAAAAGGTTGAACTCACTGGACCAATGAACACATGGGATTGTATTGTGAATGAATAACATGTGAGGTTTTTGTTACTCAAAAGCACTTTCTAAATATTTTCTAAATAGCAGTTCCTAAATATGTTTTGATTATTTTTCAAGTATATGAGTCTTAATTTAGTAAATTTTACTTATTTTTTAATTTCACCATTAAAAATAAAATTTTCTTATTTCATGGCCAAAATTAAACTGAAATTTGAGGAAAGATAAAGAAGGAAATCATGGGATTTTCTTAAATTTTATTCAGCTAAAGTTTTAACTGTAGCTTTTTACTTACCAAAAGCAACAATATTTCTAGGCCTTTGTGGACTCACAATTCAGTTAAAATTTTCTCTTTGCCACTAAAATCACAATGCTAGATAATTTTCACAAGTATCCTATTATTAAATTAGCTCAAATGCAAATTATCACATAAATCAAATGTATAGGAAGCACCAGGGGAAAAATAACCTTTCCCTCCTCATTTAAAAGCTCTTTCATGATGTCACTGTTTCCCTCCTCTCCTTAGTAGCCATAATCATGACCTATGTTGCAATCATTTCCTGATATTCAGAACGAAAATAATCAAATCACCCAAATAAGTACCCTGAGATTAGATTCAGCCATTTCTCCAGGAATTGGAAAATTTCATTTATGCCTACAAATTTTTAATTCAGTTAATTTGAGAAACTCTGATCATTGAGTTTCAGGTGTATTTAGGTCCATGTGCTTCATCCTTTTTTCTCTGTTTCATTAATATGTATATATGTGATACATAAAATTCATATTAAACTTGAGTATATACATTCAGAGTTACAAACTCTTCCCCTCTCCCTTTTTGACTCCCACAAAATTACCCTCCCCTTTAACGCCCATTTAGTTCTATGAAATGGCTGTATTCCAGATTATTCATATAAGATAAATCATTCCATATTTAACCTTCAGTGTCTGACTCATGGAACATGATAGTCTCAAAGTTGCATCAATTTGCCTACAAAAGCCTTAAAACTCTATCTTTATAGACAAGTAGCTCTCCACTGTGTACATAAACCACAAATTTTTGTCCATTGGTCAGTTGATGGTTTTTTTGGTGTCTTCCACATTTTAGCTATTGTTAGTTGTGTTGCCATGAACATGTGTACATGTGTGGACCTATCTCAGCACAGAGAAGGTGAGCACGGGTTCTCTGTTTAATCTATATCCCTTTCTTTAAGAAGATGAAAATCCTTGCAGAAAAGTTTGCAGGGATGAATATCAGAGTCCAAAGGAAGGTGAAACACCGTGAGGTCTTGCACAGCAAAGCATCATGGTAAATTTAGCTTTGATTGGCACACTGTGAAGGAATAGTTATGGAGGAGCCTTCAACCCTGTAACTAATCATGAAGGTGTCAGTTCAGGAATGACTTTCACTATGAAGCACTCTGTAAACACACACCAGGGCTCATGGGCTACTAAATTTAGATTAATAGTTTGGCTCTGACTGTAATGGATGGTGGGACATCTGGTATTTACATTAAAATTTGGGGCTTCTGATCAGAAAAGAGGCATAAATTATTACTTAATTCAAATTTCTCTACCTTATGAAAATGGAGTAATATCAAGCAAAGACAAATCGAATTTCTCAAGGTCAAGTCACAAATCTCAGATTTCCTGATCATATTTCCAACCCTTTTGCAAAATCAATTGCTTACTCCATTATTTCCCTCACCCCAAAGCTTGCACTGGTTTCTTATTCTCACCAAATAAAGTAAAGCAGCACGGGTGTCAAGTTTTCTGCTCCGGTGTTAGTCTACCAACACTGCGCGGCGGTGGCAGCATACCTTCTTCCACGGACTGACTTTTCACAGGGAAAATGTGTTCTAGTAGACACCACTCTGTTTCGTGCATAATGTTTTGGAGGCAGATTCTTTTTTCGTTGATCAGTGAGCACAAAGCTAGAAACCAGAAGTGTATTGGGCTTCATGTTCAAGTGGGATGTGGGGGTCTACAAGGGAAGAGGATGGCAGAATCACAACGGAGAAGCTGTGCAGGATTCACCTTGGACTGTGTGGGGAGACATGGGGATTAGCATCAGAAGAGATCTGGGGAAAACGACAGAGGTTCAAAGAGGGATCCATCATACATGGCCACATGGAATGTCAAGAACCCTCTTTTGCTTCTCCCCAGATTATTTTCCTTAATTTCTTCCTATACTGTGGGAGTCAAGATTTCGAAGATGGGACAAAGAGGAAAGAGTTGCTTCAAAACCGCACAATTATCAAGTATACTTGGATTTTCTTTATTCATGTTTTTCTTCTCTTCTACCAGATATGGGTGCCAAAGTGTTTGCAACATTTAATTCATACCTACAGGCAATGCCTACCATAAAATGAGCATTGTCCAAACTTCATTTGCAATTTAATTCTCTTAATACCTGAAAGGCCATCATTTTGAAGATGAAGTTCAGTAAGAATAAGAGGCTTGCCCAAAGCCTAGAGCTATAAAACACTGGAGTGGGTACATAAACCCAATAGGCCTGGTCCCAGTGTCTGTGCTAGTCGACGCCACAAGCCCCTGGTCCCTTAATATCATTCCTCTGATGCATGTAGGTCAATATACAGGTCAACAAGTTAGACTTCCATGTTGAATATATGTTGTCTTCTCAATTTAATGTCAAGTCTGGATTTTTTTATTTATTCTTTACAGATATATTTGAACTTGCTATTTTGGGCTTGAATGGATTAATGCCTTAGATTTTTAAAATTAGAATAACTCCTCTAACAAAAGAAATCTGACTACACATGCTAATAAGTGAAATATTTTAAAAAGTGATTTTTTATTGAAGTTTTATGAATTGTCTAAGTCAAAGAACCAGAATAAGTGCTAAGAGATTTTAAGACCCTCTACCAAGCCAACATAGTGAAAAGGGAAACAACAGAATGGCCAAAAAAAAAAAAAAAAGGCCAGCTACTCCTTGAACAGAGGGCTAATATCTAGATTATAGAAAGAACTGAAAAAAATCAGACTTCACATAATAAACGACCCAAATTAAAAATGGGCAATAGCAATGAGTCAACATTTTCAAAAGAAGAAAAACTGGCCAATAAGTACATGAAATAAATGGTCAGCATCTTCAGCCACTAGAGAAATGCAAATCAAAGCAACACTGAAAATCCCTCTTACTTGTGTAAGAATGGTTGTTATCAAGGATCCAAAAAACACAAATGCTGGAAATTCATGGGAAAGACAGAAGAACCCTTCTACATTGTTGATGGGACTGCAAACCAGTGCAACCATTATGGAAATCAATATGAAGATTCCCGCCCAAAATGAAAGTAAATATCCAACTTGACTCAGTTAAGCCTCATGGGTACCTTTGCAAAAGAGTTAAAGACACCATATGACAGTGATACATGTATAGCCGTGTTGACAGCAGCGCACCCTATAACAGCTACATCTTGGAAGCAGTCAATATGACATGTATAGATGCATAAAGAAACCATGTCATATATACACAATGGAGTACTACTCTGTTAAAAAGAATGATAGATTTGACTCATTTGTATGATAAAGGATGAATCTGGAAACAATTGTGCTCAGTGAAATTAAACAGTCTTCAATATGATAAAGTAAGTATGTAACTATGAGAGCAAAAACATGAAATGATAGAAGAAAGCAGGGAGCCATGGAGAGGGAAAGTGGATGTGGGAAGTGGTGGGGGAGAAGCAGGTAGGACGGGGAAGTAAACATGATTAAGATACAAAATGTACATGTAAGAATTCCTCAAGCTGAATACAATTATTATGTATCATAAACACAACCAATGAACGACTTTGTTACAAAAATTCTCAAGCATGTAGCTTAAAAATATCAGAGCATGATATTGCATATTATATGTCTTAGAGAATTTATTAAGCATTCCTATGATCTAATTGGGGAAATAAACATCCATTCAATGGCCAAGAGGTGATACTTTCCTCCACTTCCATTGGTCAGGGAAGTAGAATGTGAACTCTATGAAGATCATGGCTGACAACTAGAAATATCTGAGAATGCTAAGAGGTTGTAAATGGGAATACTCTATCTGAGGTCATGAATTTCTTAATGCCAGAAGTTTGAAACTAAAACCTGTCAGATGGGAACTTTCTGTAAATGGTCTGTTTGAACCATTCTTTGCTCAGACGATTGGACTATAACTTCTATTCCTTTCAACCCTGAAAGTATATTATTTCATGATCTTAGCACAATAATGCCCATAAAGGACATTACACAAATGCCATTGGACCATGACGTATACACATGGGAACTCAATGGTGTCATTAATAGAATTACCCTGAGAACAATATGCACACCTTAGTAAATGCTATTTGTTTTAATTCCTGTCATCCTGGAAGAATGTAATGATACTTTTTGCAATTTAACTTCAAATTCACGATATTTGAATTTCTTCCTGACACAATTTTTTTTTCTGACACAATTTTTTGTCTGAATAGTATAAACTCAAATATTTCCTTCATAATCAAGCATACTTTGTACTTTCTTTCTAAGTTAAAGCCCTTCTTTGCATTCAGACATCAACAATGTCACATGAGGTAACTGGGTGCTTACTGCTTCAAATTGGCATAATGTCCATTACTGTTTTCTCTATTGTTCTTTTTATGATTTCTTGAAAGGAAATGTAAATTTAATTGTGTGATGAAAATACAAATGTCTCCTTTATTTATAATAAATTGATCTGAAAAATGTACTGATTCTCCAAATGCTATATCTGGACTTGGTGTTATCACATGGAATTCATTATAGAAAATATACTATGCAGATTAAGTTGGCTAATGTAGCATGAAAATTATAATTTCTGCTATGATTTAAAGTTATACTTTCCCATCTAAGTGAAGAATACTTTGCCAGCTAATTGTCAGGAGCCCCAATTTCCGACATTTGACCCAAGATGAACAGAACAAATATAAGTAATGATAAGAACTGCTTGTCAGATACCAAGTGTGTACATAAGGTCACATTATTTCCTGATTCCTGTAACACAAGCATTTCTTTTTAAACATGTCTTATCAAGTCAGTACATGCATTTATGTTTTAGATCCATTCATTCCAATTTCCAGGGCTCGTGTGAGGCCCAGCATTGTGGACCTCTACCCAGCTCTTCTTCTGATTCAACCTATTTACTACTCTGGAACTGTTGGAGCCACTTGCTGGGTGTGCTTGTGTTACTGGATCTGGACTGCTGAGCGCGGCCAGGGGAAAGTCAAGCCACTCCATCTTACTTACCCTGCCTGTGGCAGAGTGTCAACTCACTCCCTGCCTCTTGCTGGCATCCTGACAGAAATGACACTGATGACTTGGCTGCTGTAATTATTTTTCCTTGGTCACTGAAGTGTGCATGAAGCAAAGCCAAGATTAATCTCTGCTATAGAACTTATTTAGGAATCAATAGCCATGCTGGTATTGAATTATACGTGAAATGAAGCACTAAGTCAAAAGAGACGCATCTCTTTGTCAGTGTTACGTGCAGGATTTTATTGAACTGGACATTGAATATTAAGTTTGCATGTAGCACTTCAATAGTACAGGCCTTAATAAATTTTCTTCAAAATTGACAATTTTCACAAAACCTCATATTTTGTTCCAATATCTTCAAACTGACTTTCAACTCAAACTTTAGGCAAATCTTGATTTTAGAATTTATATCAGAGCTCTTGTCAAGCCACCTATATACGTTTCCTAGGGCTGCTGAAACAAATTACCACAAACTGGGTGGCTTAAAACTGATGAATTATTCTCTCATGCTTCTCAACTCCAGAAGTACAAAATTAAGTTGTTGGCAGTGTCACACTGTGTCCAGTCACCCTAGGAGAAATTCTATTAATGCAACTTAGATCGGATGTGGGTTGAAATTTTTGTACAAAGACATTGAAGTGAGGAGTACTAGGGTCCAAACACTGAATTCATCGTGTATTAGCTGTGTAGACCAAGCAAGGGTCTCAGCTATCTGAGCTTCAGTTTTTTCACCCTAAATTCACTTCAATAACAGAAATAATCTCAGAAGGCTGTTTGAGGATGTCAAATGACACAATACTTGTAAACTTATAGGCATTGGAACAAAGCCTAGCCTGTAGTTAAGTATTATTAAATATTTACCTTTGGGAATAACATTTTGGAATTATATAGAGAATTGTAGACTCTTTGGAATGTTATCTATGCTTTGATTTCCATTCCTACACTATGGTGCTCAAGCAAATGCTTAATGCTATAAGATTTCTACTAACTGAAACTTATATAATTAAAATTGAATCATAGCTTTTTTGGATTTAATGTAAATAAATTTTATACAATTATTATTACATAACTGTTAGTCTCTGTTTCTGATGGAGTAACTATACTGATTTCTAAAACTTTCAAAGTCAATAAGTCCAATAATTATTCATCTTGAATCTCAGTAACCCTCATATACACTGACTATTCCTCGAAGACAAAACTTTAATTCCTTCTTGGTGAATGAGTCATATTACCATGCCTGTGTGGTTCCATCTGCTTCTAAACTTCTCTTATAATATCTTGCCAAATACTCAAAATTTACCATATGGAGTTGTGATTTTCAAACTGTGGCTTATGACCTATGAGGGGACCATGAAATCAACTTACTGTACAGCAAAGGGAATCTTTTAAAATGCAACCCAGTAGAATGGAAGGGAATGGAATACAACACAACACAACACAATACAATGCAATCATTGAGAGTGGACAAATGAGAAAAGAGAAAATAAGTTTTTTGAAAGTTTTGTTTCTATTCATATGTACATATTCACAAAGATGTCCACATGTTCAGTTAAATATATGAACCATACTTCACACTAGGTACTACAGTCATTAGTAGATGAACATACACTTTAGTTAAAATTATATGTACCATACTTGCATAATCTATACTTTTGTAAATCATATTTTACCTAAATTCTTCATGTTTTTATTTCACTCCTTAATTCTGAAAATTAAAAAATGATGAATGTAGTAATCTACATGGATTTTTTACTTAAGATTTTTATGCATGTAAGGTTTTTGCTTCTCTTTTATTTCACTTAGATAGCATTATAGTTACCATTGGCCACTGTGAGAACATTGTAGATATCATCACTTTCCCTTCTGTGTACTCAGAATTTATCTTCTAAGGGTAATCTCTGAACTTAACCACAGTGCTATTACTAAATTTTAAAGTATCTCGTACTTAAGAAAATAATATAAAACACATAATCAAGTTTTAACGATTCCCAAAGACATTGTTCACAATAACTTCTATTTTGGTCCAGGATTTAATTCATGATTATGTATTGCATTTAATTACCCTGTATTTTTATCTCCCTTAATTTTAGTGCAGTTGCTTAATGCTCAATGTAGCATTTTATGCTGGTCCACAAACTTTCAATCATTTTGATGATTCTTTCTTACATCAGTGGCTGAAGCTAATTTTTTTTTTCATACATTCAAAGAGTAGTTGAGTACAAATAGCAAACAACAATGATTGCAGTGCTCTAAGGGATTGAAGTAGAATGCAATTTCAAGTTCTACCTGGGCAACTTAACTACTTTATGATACTGTGTCTTGAAATAAAATAAAAACATTAAACAAGCTGGGAGTGTCCTTAGTGTAAAGGCCTGGGGCTCAATTCCCAATAATGCAAGGGGAAATAAAGAACGCAGTGTTTGTACACACATGGGTGTTACATAGACTATGATTCATATATTTCATAGATAAACCTTCAAGAGTTGTAAAAAGCAGTTTCTATTTTATAAGTAACAAAGTTGAATCTCTGAATTTAAAGTATTTGTCTAGATTCATTTAGGGTAGCAAAATCTAAGTTGAGATTTGAATCTGTAAAACATTTGCACTAGCATTCTACCTCTGATGGACAACAGTTTGCAGTTCAGCTGGTCAAACGTCAGTGCAGCCGTCTTTGCTCTCTTTTGCTTAGGATTTGATGGAGTGTCCCTTTATGTATTTTCATTTTTGTTGTAGATACACTCAATCTTCAGAAATATTTTGATGACAGAGTATGGTTGGATCATGGTTTGCTTGTTTGTTTTAATTTATTCTTTTCCTGTCTCTTGACTGGGGAATATAACTTATTTATATTTAGCATAACAACTGATAAGGAAGTGGTTAACTCTACCATCTTACTTTTTGTTTACTGTATGTTCTGTAGCTTTTTATCTCCCATTTTCTTCACTTTTGGGGCTTAGTAGGTTTTGTGAAATGGATTTCTTTTGTTACTTAAATGTCTTTCTCATCTGTCTTGTGCATATTCCTTTACCATTTTCTTTATAGCTGCCATGGTGATTATATACCATAACCTAAAGTTATAACATTCTAATTTGGAGAATATACAAAAATCTCTGCTCCTTTAACAGTTGTATTTCCACCCCTTTCACTCATTCATGTTACAAAGTCACAGGTTTACACATTTTTGTGTGTTCAAAAACATAAATGAATATTAATCATTGAACTCTTACATCATATAGAAAACTAAACAAAACAAAAAGATAACAGTTGGGTGATGGTCTCAATCTTTACACCTGCCTCCATGTTTTTGTTACCTTGTGTCACTGTGTTGTCTGCAGAAGAGCATGCACCCACTGCCTACAATCAAAGAAAACCAGAGACATATAGATGGGGGTTGCTCCTTCTTCCCACTCGCCTGTGGCTTACATCTAGGTTAGCAGCAGAGCCCAGCCTCTGTCAGCTAAGTCAAGAGAATAAATGACTGTGAAAGGCCACTTAGTGCTGACATCACAGTTTGCTGCACTGCATCAAGACCTAACCAACACAGTGCCCAATGCTAAGGCTGCCACATAGTGATTATTTGGTAAATATCCATCCTCCAGCAATGTGAAAATATGCCTTTGGCACTTCAGTTTGTTCATACAAAGTAGAACAGTAGAGAGAAAAAAAATGTTTATTTTACCTAATTTGCTTGAAAGGATATTATTAATGTAAACAAAAGAAGCTATTAATAAGAAAAATCTGAAGATGGCAAACTTGAGACACTTAGTCTTATTCAGTCAGAATAATTGTCCTCTTAGTGACTCCTAATCATTTGCTTCTCATTAAGATAAAAATATACATGTAGTACAAAAGTGACACAGAAACTATCTGGAATGAAATTAATTTATATCAATATTATAGACCACAACACCCATTACGAAGGTGGAATGCAGTTCCAGGGTTTTGGAAGCAGACTCCCAACATGCTTTACATATGCTCCTTAAATTACATCAGCCAGTGAGCTATATTGTATTCATTTCCCACCCAAGTGGAATTGGAACCACTAATGACAGGTGATAGGTTCATATGTCACTAAGATAATCCTCCACACAACTTAGCTTTCTCAAAAATTATCCATGTAACCTGAGTACCTGGTATCTGAACATGTGAAGCACTCTTTGGCTTGGATCTCAGCTTTTTACATTCTACCAAGACACACAAGACAAGGAGAAAAAAAAAAATACTAAGTGTAAGGTTCCCCCAGAGACCAGGAAGGGTGAATTTCTCATGAACCCTCATTGGAAGAAGCATTCTTCAATTTTTGTCTAAAAATGCTTGTCACAAATATCCCACTTCCAATTCAGAATGAAAGTGGCTACTTTTGACCTTTGAGGATTCCTTTAGCAACAGAAATATGCACATTTTGATAAATAAAAACCAGATAAAGCCCTTATGAGAAAAAAATCTCCAGAATATGTCCAGCAAAGTGGAATTTAGATATCTAGTTCCTTCAGAAAACCTAAACCAGAACACAGAGTTGTCATATTTTAAGAATATTATATAAGATCTTTTTGGAGTAAAATAGTTTCTTGTCTATTTTATTCAACAATGCTTCTCCAAAAATTGAGGTCTTATTTGCCCTCGCATATACCATATTCATTAATTTGTAACATGTAACTTCTGAACTGACACAATAATTTAAGAATGTTCCCTTTCCCCCAAAATGTTAGAAGGAAAGCTGAAATAAAGATTTGAAAGTCTCCCATCCTAAATTTCTTACCTTTTCAAATACCCACTATTCAAAAGCAGCAAATGCATCCACTCATTTAAAAAATATTGTGTGCAAGCTGTCATGTCCTGGGCATTGTGTTAAACACTGAGGAAGTGATAACCACCACCTGGCAAGGTAGAAATTTGAGAACTCCTTCCATTGATTTTCTCGTCCTTTATCTTTCAGATGAACCTAGCCAATGAGAGATGCATCAGGAAACTGGACAATGATCTAAGTGGTGTGAGAAAACAGCATTTCTCCATCTTTCCTTTCTGGGTCCTGAGTTGGCTGTGCCCGTCACCTTAGGGCAAGTTCTGCACAGTAGCCTTCACCAATCTTTCTCTCTCTCTCTTTCTCTCTCTCTCTCTCTCTCTCTCTCTCTCTCTCTCTCTCTCTCGCTCTCACGCTCTCTCTCTAGCTCTCTCGCTCTCACCCTCCCTCCCTTCCTCCTTCCCTATCTCTCATTTTCAAAAAATGTTCCCTTCCTTCTTCAGCTTCTTTAACTAGGGAAGTAAGAACTTTCTGCTTTTCCAGCCCCAGGATGCTTCATAGACTTTTGCTGCTTCCCCTTATCCCAGGCCACATTTTTTAAGACTCTTTTAATTAAACCCTTCTTAATTATTCACTTGAGTTTGACACCTGTTTTCTGGCAGGTCCTTGAGTACTGCAATATTACAGACCATGTAGTCAAGTTGGTATTTGATCCTAGCAGAAAAGAAACAAGGATTTTAAAGAGCATGCTGTGTACGATGTCACCCATGCGCAGAAATATGTTGCTATTCTGGTGCATGTATTAAAATTGTAATTTTGGTTGCAAAATTTAACCAGAAAAGAGAAAGATGGATGAGAATTCCAAGTTTAAGCAAGACATGACACACAGATATAAGCATAGAGTAGAAATTTAGAAAAGCTGGTGGATTCAGGTGAGAAAGAGCTTCAAGGGTAGAATTGAGCATTCGGTTACGCAGCTTGGTGGGAGGCTGTGTCATCGCTTAGGCTGGACCACCTGGAAAATATCATGTCTGCCGATAGCAACCAGCTTTGACTTTGGGCATGTGGAATTGGAGGTGGCTTTAGCACACACTGGCGCGATAGGAAAACAGACAGGTGGTTATACAGATCTGAAACTCTTGGCAACGGTCACGATTTGGGAATGTATGTTTGGGAGATTTTGACATTTGGTGATGACGAAATCTGTGGCTATGTGTGTGAGGCTTCCTGCGGGGTGATACGAACACACAGGTCAGTTCTACGGAACTCCAACATATGCTGACCAGTAAAGGAAACAGACTTGAAAGAACAAATGGAAGGAGCACAGACTCAGGGAGCACAAGTGACAAAGGGGAAACAGTACAGATGACGAGAACCAAAAACGCATAAAACAGTGAAAGTCATAAACGCCGTCTGCTTAACTAAAAGGATGTGGACAAAGTATTTTCCCCACTGTTCCGTATTTGTCCCTTCTTTAGTTTGTTTGTAAGAAATGGACACATTACATCTTAAAGCAAAGAGTTTTTATATCCAATAATAATTTTATTGTTCCTGGTTTCCTATGAATTATTTGTGTCAGCCTCTTTTCAATGGGAAATACATTTCAGAGTTCTTACGTATAACACAGTTCAGTGCTCTTCCACCTGCTTCTGCTTATTGTGGCTTGACCCAAGCAAAACTCATAAATAAGAATTAGTGCTAGAATCATATTCCTAAGCTGACTAATTTTTTTCTAGTAAACATTTTTTTCTGCATAGAAAAAGAAAAAATACCTATTGGCTACATAACTTACTCAAAGTCATACAAACAGCAAATTATAATCAGACTCAAAATAGTGTCTTCTTTTTTCCAAATTTCCTGTTTTATGATGCTTGCAGGCAGCACCATAATTACCAAATAATATCTCTACTTTACTGACCTGCATGTCGCAAACTGTACACCACAAAAGCATGGATTCGGGGCTGGAGGA
Organism: Ctenodactylus gundi; assembly: GCA_004027205.1. NCBI lineage: Eukaryota > Metazoa > Chordata > Mammalia > Rodentia > Ctenodactylidae > Ctenodactylus > Ctenodactylus gundi. The sequence continues at coordinate 312,866 of PVKB01000112.1, forward strand.
ATGGCACAGTGGGTAAAGCATTTGCCTAGCAAGGGCACAGCCCTAAGTTCAATTCTCCAGCATCACATGAGCTGGGTGTGGAGGTGGCCATCTGTAATCCTAGCACTAGAAAGGTTAAGGCAGGAGGTCTCTGCCTTTGTGAATTCAAGACCAACCCGGGGGTATAAATTGAGACCCTGTCTCAAAAAAAAAAAAAGGCAAAGTTTTCTTGATCAGTTGAGAGAACACACAAATTATAAAGCTCAAAATTCTAAAATCGCCAGTTCATTAACGCAGGGTCCATTGGAAAATATGACATGCCTATTAGCACCTTTTAGATATAGTTATCAAATATTTTCAAACTCTTGACAGCCACTTCTCATTGTCAATACTGCAGCCTGCTTCACAGCCATCTTGGCGCTGATCATGGCAACAAAGCAAATTCATTCTGCTTTCACTTCCCTGGTTTTGTGAGCAATCTGTTCATTCGCCAAAATAAAAGAATAGACATTTCTATAGTCCCTATTCACCCAATATATTTAAATATACTTGCTTCTGTATCTCTCTTTTAGTTGTTTATTTACAACGTATCTAAGTTTCTTTTATTGTAACTGGTCTAGCCTCAGGGGACAGTAAATATCATGATATGACACTCTTCTGGCAACGTAGAAAGACTAGATCACTCCTAATATAGACCAAGGAAGTTGGTGTCAAAAATAAATTAAACCAGCTATTATTGTCTTGAGTACCTTGTTAGGCTGGATTCTCCATGACTTTGGAACAGCTAGCTACTCAAACCAACTCATTAGTTGAAGGACAATGTTGTTCCTAAGGAAGGGCAGGTGGTGTCATTCACAACACACAAATATTGCCAGGCTGTGGTGAATAGAAACTTAGTCCATTTTAAGAATGTCCTAATCTCATTAAATTTAAATGGAAAAATTTCATGCAATATCATATAGCAAGTTAACCCAAGGAGCAGCTATAGAGTTGGAAATTAAGTGAACTCAAGAAAGGAAAATGTGACACCTGTAGGAAACCAAATCAATGCATGTGATTGGTGGACTCAGAGCTGCTCAGGTAGTTCCCTGAGCATTCCAACCATACACTGACTGTCACTGCTTTACCAATCTGGGGCTATTGCCAAGTCAAACTAACAGAGCCCATCTTCTCTCACTTTGTCTTGGAAAATTGTCAAATAACAAAATTTTTCCAAGCCTCCTAGAGGTTAGTGTTCATCTGTTCTCAATCAATAAGAAGACTCAAGGACAGAATGCGTCACGAACCCTTGGACAACCCCACCTAGGCGGCTGAGGTCTTGGCTGCTTGTCTGGGGATTATTTTTCCTTCATCTGTGAATATAATATCCTTGCTGAAATGTCTTGATAGACAAGACCTAGAACATCTCAGTTCCAAGAGATCATTTGTATGCACTGTGATCACAAGATAATAAAAGACACACAGCAGCCAACAAGCTTTATACTGAGACTCACAGATTTTTTTTTTTTGAGTGCTTTCTTTCTGTTTGGTAACATTTTCATAAAGAATTATTACAAAAGTGAAAGAAAAAAATAATTGAATATCTTCTCTGTCAAAAAGGAGTCAATTATAACAGCCAGAGCAACAGGAGACTATAAGCACAAGGCACATGGACAAGTTTTTTCTTAGTTCCTGAGTTGGAAAGTATGATGAGAAGGAGCTTCTGGTACTGCTCAAAACACTTGTTTTGGTTTTCTAGGAAGGCCATAACAAAGAACCTCAAGCTAAATGCTTTTAGGAAGCTAGAGAATTCATAGCTCTGTAAGTATAAAGAGAATGTTGGACAGGGCTAGTTTTTCTGAGGACACTGAATCCACTTTACGCCTCTCTTGTCAGGTATGGTCCAAGAGTCCAGGGCCCTGCATGGCTTGAAAAGGCATCTCTCCATCCTCCCCTCTGCCTGCACATGGCCTTCCTGGGTGTCTGTATCTCTCCTCTTCTTACAATGAAACCATCACACCGGATTAAAGTTCCATCCTACTCCGGTTGTAACATTGACAATCTTACCTCTACATAAGGGTCACAGTTTGACTTTCTGCGGGTTAAGACTTCAACATATCCTTTTGACTCTGCTGGCAATACCATTTAAGCAAGTGTAAAGTCTCATTGAAAATGACTGAGAAGTCAACGCAGGCCAAATCTTACTTTTACTTATCCTCTCAAAGCGAAGAAAAATGAATCTCATTTTGTATTAAGAAAAAAACTTGTATATAATAGCTGACATCAAGATTTATGACTTTTACACATTGTATTTTACAAGGAAACCATGAACTAATTATTTGTAGCCTGACAAGAAGTGAAACTACCTTGATTTTGGGTGAAACTGTTCTCTGAATAAATAAATTTTTCAGTGGGATTGTCATTCATTTGCACTTGATCAGAGAGCTGTCCTATGAAAATGTCTTAATAAAAATATCTTAACTATTCTACCACAATTATGGTTCCTTTTTATCAGGAACTATGTAATCTTCAGTTTCTGCTGTTATACGTAAAATTCTCAGGAATCTCGTGATAGCCAGGTTAATGCATTGTGCTTGAGTTCATATTTAATGGACCAGATCATAGGGTCTGTTTAATTGACTCTAGATAAAAGATTTAAAAAGATAAGTTGTAAGTGTAGCCACAGAAACATTAAAAGTGTACCCCTTTTATTGAAAAAGGAAAAGCTTGTCTTCATAAGAAAAAAACCCGGAAGTGGTATAGCATGCCTGTACCTGAAATTAAATTACCAAGCAGCCCTCCTGGTCTATTGGATTGCCTAGTATCTGATGCCTACAGAATCTTGGCAAAAAGGTAGGGGCCTAACACATTCTGGAGAACTCTGCTTCTGTTGACGCACGAATTTTTTTTTTCTTTGTCAAAATCTGCACAAAGTACACAAGCCTTGCTAATTGCAGTCATGACTCTAAGTCAATGTTGATGACTCCCTCTATAGCCTTCAAGACCTTGACTCCTTTCCCCAAAAACCAAAGGTCAAAGTGAGGCGCACAACAGCTCTGCATTCAGACAACAAGAACAGCAAACTTTCCTGATGAGCACCCTGCAGAGTGGCTGACTTATGTGCTCAGTGAGTCATACGCACTAGAATGAGAAGATGTACAGCAAACAAGACCCTTTAGAGCCTTTACTGATGTGAGGTTGAATGTCCCCTACACCTCCAGGGTTGTTGAGTTCACTCATTCCGCTTCTCTTCTGCATCTTTGCTTCCCTTGGAGTCTTGACACATGCACTCCTTGCTCCTCCTAACGTATTTAAAAAGTGTGGTTTGTAGAAAATGCCAGTATGTCCTTCAGAACTTGAACAAGTGTTGTTCCTTTAAGAAAGTCAAAACTTCTCCAATTCTGCACTGCAGTGTCCATTCTTTGAGTTCTAAGTGGCTTCCTCTTACCTCTTTTTTAGTACTTACCCCATTGTGTTCTATAATTGCTTACATATGGTATTGTCTCTCACACTAGAGTTTAATTTTTGAAACCAAGAACCAAATCGTATCAACTTCTGTAGCCCCAGCAACTAGGCTATTGACTGTCATACAATGAGGTTTCAATGAACATTTATTGAGTGAATCATAGAGTAGAAGCCAGTTTGAAACTAGAAGGCCAAGATTGAATTTCCAGTTGTGCCACTAACAAGCTTTGATTTTTCAGTAAATTGGGATCACTGTTGACTACCACGGAAAAAATCTGTTGTTAGACCTACATTCCCATTAAATCCTTTCCTCTTTATTTCAGCTATTAGGTGGGAAGGATTCCACCCACATGTTCCCAATGGAAAAGGCTGTTTTCATCTCCAAGCAGGAGTTTTGTGAAGTGTGAAATTCTATAGAAATGAGGTTTATTATTGGTCCTCAGTAGAAACACAGGAAAGGATAGCTGAGTATTTGAAAATTGAACTCTGTTGTGGGAAATGAATTATTGTGTTAGTGTAACCTGGTATATCCAAAAGAAATTTCCCCTTTCCTTTTCTTTTTATCAAGAAGTTGGAATATAATAAGTGTGGATACATGCAGTATTTTTCCATTTTTTTTTTCTAGGCACCCTTAATTCCTTGGCCACTTTTGACAATAGCAGCCTTAGTTCCCATACCTGGAATTTTTCACCATAAAAAGGCTTTTAAAAAATTATTCAGTTCTAGCCTTTCAAAATATAAATTATTAATTGAATTACTAAGAGGTTTGAGTATTACAACAGGTTACATATGTACACACAAGCTTCACATTAATCAACAATAGATTCTCACATGAATATTGTAAATGCCTGTGAAAAACAAAGCATTTTTTCCCTTGCATCAGAGTTTTCTAGGAATGAAATCAATAGGAAATTCATATGTAAAATTTTATACACGGGGATTTACTATGTAAATCCTATAAGGATTAGAGGCAAAGGTCTAAAATTGCCGTCTGCCGGATAAGAAGCAGGAGACTCAGCAGTGGACATCGGGAGATCAGAGACAAGTCTACAATGGCTATTAGAACTCTGGAGACCTGGAGGATCCGAGAGCTGCTGGAACCAGAATGTGGAAGCCTCAGAACAAGAGGGATGATGGATTCAGGACCAGGCCAAGATCAAAGGCTGGGAAGCTCACTGTAGAATGGCCAAAGCAAGCCTGTGTTGGAAGGCTGAAGAAACTAGAGGCCAAGTTGTAAGGCAATGGTAAAGAGTAAAGACATTCCAAAACAGAAACGCCTCCCTTTCTCCTTCCTTCCTTCCAGGGCACAAACGTATTAGTTGGTGCCACTGCATGTAGGATGAGTCTTCTTTCCTAATTCGCTGGCCTACAGGTCAATCATCACCAGATGCACCACAAACACATACTCTACCAATGTACTAAATGTTTCTGAACTCATTCAAGTTGACACAGAATGACTGATCTCCTCTCTTTGTCTTTCAAGGTCTCCCAAATTCCCTCTGCAAGTTTGCAGTATACAAATACCCTTTGCAAGAGTTTTAATGTGTTCTCTGAAAAAAAGATAGAAAGATAGTGAAGGAGTGAGAAAGAGAGAGAGAAAGAGAGAGAGAGAGAGATTGAAAACTGGTTTCTGGGATGAAGATTGCCAAGATTTATTTTTTTGTACAAGAAAAAAGGAAAATACATCTTTTAGTATTATACATCATGGTTCTATAGCATAAAAGTATCTCAAACTACAATTAACAAAGTTATTAAATTATATAAAACATAATCTTTTCTTTTTTGTCAAAAACAAGAAAATAAGCAGTCTCAAAATTACCGGGGTCTATTAAGGAAAGGTTCAGAAATTTAAATCAGACACTGTTGAGGAATCAGGAAAATAAATGGCCGTAGAGTTGGGTCCTTCTACAAATATGAAACAAAATAAAGTCTATATGAATACAAATTTAACTGGTGGTCTATGCGGCTTGTGGCAAACATGAACAATGAGCCACAGTAGATTAAAGAAATAACCATTGTAAAGTAAGTATAGGGAACATAAGTCTACACCAATTGAAATGATCAAGGCTACACAGGAAAGATATCCAGGTCATGAGCCAACCTAAAAAGAGAAACACAGGAGAAAACATACACAGCTGCAAATATACACATACACACAGATATGTATGAACACCATGATATATACTCATATACATCTACATATGACATACACACACAAACAAATCCTTGAGAAGACAAATTAAGCAAAGCCCTTGAGATACTTTTTTTGTTATTACCTGAGAGCTTTTTCCAACAAAAAATATTCAGAGGAGCAATTTGTCTTCACCAACACAGATGATAAATAAAAAAGAGTGGCAGTGTACATGGGAGGATGAGAAACACCACACTGAAGGACAGAATGAGCATGGCATGGAAATTTAGATGAGTAAGGTCCTGAGCTTCACTTCCATGTAATAGTTCATGTACCACATGTGGGATTTGAGTCAGGGTCAAATGAGGAAGACTTTGCAGGCTGTTGCCCTGCAATGGTGTGCAAGGGCTACTCAAATTTTAAGAAATGAAATGTGAGAAGGTTAAGTTTGGATGTAATGTAAATAGTTCAGTCTAATTGTAGAATGCCAACATCAGATCTCTGTGTCTTTCACATAAATATTTGAGTTTATGACTCCTAATTTAAATTATCTCAGTCTAAAGTTCCTAATTGTAAAATGCTGTGAGTGGGGGTTAGAGATTCCCAGGAGACCTCTTCACTTATAATTATTTAGAAGTACTTACAAAGCATGACCACTTGAATAAGTATACAGTTTTGGCACAAAAATCTCAGTCTCCAAACCAAACAAGAAAATGTAAACGGTATAAAAATAAACTCTTGCATCCTCCTGCTCAACGATTTTCTGATATATCTACATTGCCAAGTGACCAGGAAGTCACTGAAAGAAAAAAAATCTGAAATGCAAGTAGACGAACCAATAAACAACCCCAGTCTAGCTACAAAAAAAAATGAAACATCCAATACAACCTGTGCTATGACTATACATCAATAAATATCAGATGTTAAATGAAACATGGACCTCAACTAGAAAATAGAAGAGCATATAAAAATCTAAACCCAGATCTGGTTGGGGAGGGCATAAGCACTGTACCAACACTGTGAGCTATTTCTTTCCCTATGTCTCAACATCTTCACAAAGTGAGGAATATGTAGTTGATTGTTAAATTCTGTCTCTAACAATCTATAAAAGCCGAAATCCAGCAACAATTTCCTTCATGGTATGCCTTGTTAATCCTGCTTTGTAGAAATCATCTAAATGCAATTCATGCTTGATTTCCATTCATAAGGAGCTCCATGGTCTACGTAGACTCTAATTGGAAAATTAGTATTGTTTAAAAGGCACCGGCTTTGTCTCAAAATGAGATGCCCTCAGCGTGACATGCATATCTAATGTCTTTCACGGTTGCATTCTCAACTGCTCCTGGCAGCTTTTATCACAAGATATTCAACAAATGTTTTCTGTCCACTTGTCCAAGAAAGCTGCTTAAACAGAGCAGGCAGTGGAGGTAAAAAGAACATTCATTACTTACCAAGGGAATATAAAAGTCATTTGATATGAATAAACAGCAGTCACAAAGTGAATCTTGAAGGAATTGTATACACTTTTCTTAGAATAAAATTAATAGGAGTGGGGTATTGCTACACCATTAAAAGCTGAATTTTCATTATGTTACAAAGATAGAGAGAAAGGTGTGATTCTTCTGATTTAACTTAAACAAATAAAGTACAGATTTCTATTGAATACAAAAAAAATTATGCAATCTTCAGACACAGTGATATAGTTGCTTAGCAAGCACAGGTGATCTAGATTAACTTGAGATCTTACCTCAGATCAGAAATGGTATCTCAATGTCCTCGATCCTCTATCACTTTCTCTTAAGATCAATATTCTCCCCTCAAATGGCATGAAAGAACATGGATGAATGACACCAAGAAAGAAAAGTCAGCTCTGTGCCCTGGCTTTTTAACTCAAAGGCAGGAAGATGTATGCCCATCACAAAAACTCATCTGCACATTGTTTCCTGTGTTAGCGTATTTCCAGTCAAATGAAATTCTTACTCTGCTATCATTGCCCAGAGTGCCTTGCCTTTGCTTTCCCACCACCCTGCAAGTAGGTTCCCCCAGCTTCACTCGGCCTGACAGGGCATCTGGAAAGCCCCATGTGTAGACAGGAAAGACAGGAAATACCTGACTGGGAAGAAGACAAAAAGAAATCTGGTAAAATCATGAAAAGGTGGATGCCAGCTTTCAATGTAAGACAAAGCAGTCCTGGGTCCTACCCGCTTCAGGTCTGTAGCACCTTGTCCACCATGATGCTTTGCCTCAGTACCACGGGCCCCAGCAGTGAAGCCAAGTTATCAAGGATGAAACCTCTAAAACCGTGAGCCAAAATAACCCCTCCCTTGTTTAAGTTGATATTTTTGGATATTTTATCACAGCAATATAAAACTGAGTAACACTTGGCATAAAGGTTAACAGTTCTAATCTTGCTGCCTGACCAGGAACCCTGCATTCTTGGGACCATCTCTTTTCAAGGCCTCCGTTCCTGCTTATGCAGGTGATGCCGTTTCAGGTTTGAATAGATTAAGTGATGTAAATGAGTACATCACTTAAAAGTTGAAGTCAAGCCACATTATCTCTAAACTCGACTATTCTTTTATTACTCTAATTCTACTAAACAGAGAGCAGTTAACTAATAGTTGTATATAACCAACCATATACATCCTGTGATTTGTTTCCAAGAATGACTACAATGGTAGAGAGAAAGAGAGAGAGAGGGAGGGAGGGAGGGAGGGAGGGAGGGAGGGAGAGGGAGAGGGGGAGAGAGAGAGAGAGAGAGAGAGAGAGAGAGAGAGAGAGAAATCAGTCAATAACTATGGTAAATCTATTCTGCTGCTCCTATTTGTGATTACTATCTTTTATTTTGAAAACAAATCTGTGAATTAGAAAAGTATGCTATCCTTCCCGTACAGGAAACAGACACCTCAGAGTAAGAAAATAGCTTGCTACATGGTTCATGCACATGGGTTGTTTTGGTCTCTGGCTATGGGATGTTGACCAGGTTTGGCTTCCACTCTCTAGCTCAGATCCAGAAAGTGAAGTCATCTTCATCTGAGTCATATAGGATACATGCAAAATAGGGGCTAGATTGGTCTGCAAAAAAAAAAAAAAAAAAAAAAAAAAAGCAGAATTGCACCAGTTTACCTGAAGAAGGTCTTGTCAGGATCACACACTCACTCTAGTTACCATGAATATGTAGCTGTCGTTCCTTTCCTTCTCTCTTCTACTGTTAGAGAAACTTTCTACAGTGTCATTGACAAAAAAGAAGTATTTCAGTACAACCACTCACAGGGGCAAATAAAATTAAAATATCTTCGCCCATGGCCCCTCAAGTCAAGCGCCATTGGTATTTCCAGCCTCAGGTGTTTCCCTCTCTTGAGACCTGCTCAGCCCATGTTATCAGAGCCTCACTTACTTACCTCACATCCTCTTTTGCTGTCCTATAAATCTTCCCCTTTTGTCTGAATAGTGAAAGCCTACTTTTCTGCTGTGTCTCTGTCCACATGTCATTTCTTCCTGGAGGGTTTAGCACACCTGGTTTGTCTCCACATCACAGTCCCAGTCTCAGGTAAGGCATGTGTCAGTCCTGATGCCTTGCAATGCATGCATATAGTGTTCTACCTCTTTGCCCATACACCATTACATTGTAAGAAACGCCTTTCCTCTTTTGTTCCAATGAGCTCAGAAGTAACAAAGAGTTTATTATAAAGGGAGCGAATGATAAGTATTGGAAAGGTTTATGAATAGCTGTTTGGCTGAATGAATACATAAATGAATGACTGAACAAGGAATATGTAAATAAATAAATGTATGCATGTTATCTGAGTTGAATCCTAATGAGCTAATTCTCCCATTTCAGATTTCTTGGTTGAAAGGAAATTCTTTGAGCCCAACTTGAAAAGAATCTTAGTATCAAATATTTCAGGAACAGTCAAAGACCTTATGAACTTGGGGAAATTTTCCAAGCATATGCTTTTCATCTTCTGGTTCAGCTGATACAGTATGGAAGTAATTGAAGGGCCACTCTTTCCTAGGATGTCAACATACATTTATCAAGGTTTCCAGGCAGTTAGTTTCTTCTTTGAAATTTTAAAAGCTGTGACTCTTGGCAATGCTGTATAAACACTGGGTTATTTTCTTGAGTTTTGCTCAAGAACTATCAATTGATTTATCTGCCAAGATAACTTCATTACATTCTTGGGTCAATACACCATTTGTACATCAATTTTTCAAATTCACCAAATAAGAACTCCAGATCTTCAAAGAAAGCAGCACAAACTTTAAGGCATTAGGTAAGAGGCTAGGATAGAGACAGGGTATTAACTATTGTGGTATAATCATCTCATCCACAGTATTAACTTTTCTATTTTGTGCTTTGCATCTTCCCTTATTCTCTCTGTCAGTGAAATTAGGATATGTTCTTTGTATTTCATTTGCACTTTTAGATATCAATTACAATTCTTAGTCACATAGTGTAGTTAATGGTATATGAGGTTCAACTTGGACCATAATAAAGATACAATCTTAGTAAAGCCCCTTTCACTGCAAAGCATGAAACTTTGAAGGCTAGATTGGCAAAAGACCAACTCTGATGAATTCTAGGATGTTTAGGACGACAAGAAAAAGAGAGCAGCAGCCCAAAACATAGTGCATCAAGATACAGTTAACGTTTTGCAAATCCAGACATCTACAGTATTTCTTAGGGAACTGAGCTGCTAAGCCCATGGACTCTTCAGAGTGGTTTAAGAGAACACAGGTGCAAAAATCACTCATTGCAATCCCTAAAAGGTGCATGTGTGTTAGAGCAGGCTCATGTTCATTAGCAAGGAACTTAAGAAAGTAGCTCCAGGCTTGTTGTAGGAAAGAGGGAACTGGTGAGTGATATCGAGTCAGGGCTCAAATAAAAAAGCCTCTATATTGGGAAGAAGTTATCAGTAACCATGTCAGAAGCAGAAACCTAGAGAGGAAGTCCAAACAAGACCAGCAAAGTGCCAATGCACTTGTAGAAAATTCATGTAGAATTTCCCTCAGCTGATATGGGAGAGAAACAAAGGGCTGTGTTACATCATGGGCCTTTTTTCACTGGACTTGTTTGAAGCCAGTGCTTAGCTTCTTATATGTGTGACTTGGGAGAAGTTGCTTGACTTCTTGAATGCTTGGGGTTTGTGCCATTTGGGATGCTTTCAGTAGCAACTAACAAATTAAAAGATTCATCCCAGGTTGACATTAAAAGAGAATTTGTGTTTCGGTTCTCCTTGTGTTGTACCACAGTAGCAAGATGTCTGTGGCAGTTTCTGTCTTTGTATCTGTTTTTTAATTGAGGAGAAACAGAAACTTTACTTCCAGGATCACTCTTTGGAGTAAAGAATCTTCCTCCTTCCCAGCAAGACCGTGGCCAGAACTGTGTTGTGTGCCCATGCCTCAAACAATTCCCAGGGCCAGATGGTGCCACAGCTGACCAACTGAGGCCTGAGGTCCTGACAAAATCATTGGCAAGAGATGGAGTTAACATCACACCAGAAAAAAACCTCTCCTAGACAGGATCAGCATGATTTGTCAGGGAAGAGTTTTCTCTGTGTTGAAGAGAAGTGGGTATTTGATCAAATTAGGGTTCTGAGATAAAGGGAAAAATTTGGAAACAGAGCTCAATTAGGGAACTAATGATATCACCCGCATGGTTCATCATCTGCAAAGGAGAATAATAAGGAGATCTTGGAAAGGGTTGGAAGGAACACGTGAGCCAACTCACAGGCAGTAATTAGCACAGCCTGTTGCTCAGCAAATGTGATCACTTTTACTTTTTACTTTTTACTTTTTACTTTTGTGGCTATCACCATTGTTTTCCCCACTTCCATCTTCCTTGCTACACCATTTGCTCCAATTTCCTGTCCCTAAATCTGATGAGTCCCTGGTGTTTGGGGCTTTGATTACCAGCCACTCTCATTTACTTGGCTACTTGATTTGGTTCTTGACACTACATATTCACATCCACACTAAAGTCATCCAATAAAGATAAGGGCTCAAATGTCATCAGTCAATGTGCACAGGACTCTAGAAACAGTGAAGGATAAGCAACTGAGAAGAACAAGCCTCCTTGCAGACTCATGACACTGATGTCCTGTGTATGGTTAGCACACCATTACTGTCCATTAAACATGCTGAATTAAATTGTTGCTTAAAGGAAATACCACAGACATAAATAATCAATGTAAAACAATATTTGATGAACACAACAGTGGAGCTAAGAATAAATTATATTGAACATTAAAGATGAAGCTGAAATATTAATTGAAACTGGATAACAACTTGGAATATATTGTGGAGGAGCTGAAATTTGAGCCTAAGGGTGAAGATTTCTGGCATAACTTTAGGCCAATAATTCTGAGCACTCAGTTCCCAACCATCCTGTATTCTCGTGTCCCATCTGTCCATGCTGCACAGGAAATAATTTTAGACAGTTAAGCTTTATCAATTGCGTATCTTGGATGGCTTTCTGATTTTAGTTGGATAAAAATGGATGTTCAGGGAAGTTTTCACTAAACGTCACATGGTCTACCTATTAAGTAATGAGTTCTGAAACAGAATACACATGAAAGACATTTGAGAACCACGATCCAAAGTTGCTTTCCACAGCATGTATGTTTAATTTTTTGATGAGGCAAGGAAATGTTTGAGATGGTTTTCAGAATTTGCCTTTCAGGCCACACAATCCTGCTATTTATTATTTCATGTTTCACTTGCCATCAGTAATGAAATGTCTTTAAAGATAACAAAATCAACGTTTTGGGCTATTGAAAACATGGCTTCATTTTTAAGCCAGAAATAACTTGTGGCACAAATTACACTAAAAGTAACAGAGGTTATAAGGAGAAAATCAGCATAGCCTTGTGATTTTAAATAAGAGACTATTGCTATAAAAACAGCATTGCCACCAAATGTTGGAATTTTATGTCATTCATTATCATGCCTGGAAAAGGGTGTGGTCCAAAAAGTAGGCAGCACTGAAGAGATCCTGTTGGCAGTTGTATCTCAACATACTACATGTGCCAGTAGAAAACCAACATGGATTTCCGTTCTCAGATAATCAATCTTTATATTTTAATAACAGAAGACAGAGCCTCTAGTTCCAAGTATTTCAAGTACATTTTCATAACTACTGGCTCAATGTGTAGTTCTCAATTTTTTAGATTAAAGAGGTGGGAAAAAATAAACCGCTAGCTAGCACAGACTAATCTCCAAAATATTTTGACAGTATTAACCATACCTCTAATTCCTATCACATAAAATATTTAGAATGTTAATATTACTCTCATACTACTAAAGATATAGAAGCATTCTTTAAGAAGAAAATAAGGAATATGGTTATGTTCAGAAGAATAATCCATATCACTTTGTTGGGATATCAGTGTTGAAATTTTCTTTTCAAAATTTGAATCCAGCTCTGAGTTTGTGAGTGACAAACAGCAAATTGATATGGAATATATACAACTGCCCTAATGAGAGTCTCTGTTTTTCATTTTGTAAAACAAAATAAATACATAAAAATACTTTTTAAAAGACTCAAAAATTAAATACATGGGAGGTCTCCATGTTAGATGCTGCAAGTGTGAACTATAAAGCTATGATCTTCAGAGATTTTTACAGATACCATGAGAATTTCTCATCAAAATATTTGAAAAATATTGAATTTTACTTGAAAAAAGACAGAGAAAGTGACCAGGAATATCATCCTGTTTGTTGTGTTCTCCAAGGTTCTGCAAAAGTCAATGCGCACTCTCCTCTTCTTCCACCTGTTACTCTGTCACACACACACACACACACACAGTACACCTGTGCGTAGATACACCACCTTTGGAACTGAATTCAGAGTAACCTGACTCTCTCATGAAGAAGTATACCATTAATAATAAAAAAACAGTCATCTTGTGAGATTTTTGAGTTCAGAAAGGTGAATATATTATTCCATTCACTGTTTAGATAGTTTTCATTTGATTATGTTTCCAGACTGTCTGATCATCTCCACCAACAGTCAGGAAGCAAAGAAATCATCGTCCAGAGTATTCTATCTCAGAATCTTGGGACAGTAGCAGACGGCAAAAGGACATATCTTCCTTTTATCGCTTGCTGAGTTTCATTTATCCCATAAATAGCTACTGAAGGTACATATGTGTACGTGCTGATATTATTCTATGTTATGAAAGTATCAGTTAAAATAGAAAAAAACACATATGCGAAGCTTATAATTAAAAGAGAAGAGTCAGGTAATAATAAATATACAAATAAATTATGTGGAATTTTAAAAATAATGAAATGGTATGAAAACAAAAGAGACAAAGGGATAAGAAGCAGAGGCATAGTCAATATGTCAGCAGCATCTACAACTGTCTAACATCGGCTCTGTGTTTATGCACGGGATATCCTGGTAACTCACCAGGCTCTCACGTCCTTTCAGGAGACGCCTTCTTCCTAAGGATGTGCTTTAGAAACGCAGAATCCCCACACCAAACTACCTGACTTACAGGATTCTTATTCACCTTGAGTCAAACCAGAGTGCTGAAAGTTGTTTGGCTGTTTTCCGTATATCTCCCCTTAACTTGTCTATTTGGAGAATTAGATTATTAATTTTATAGGTTTTTTTTTAATTTTAGGTTTTTTACTTGTTTGATCGGTGTTTTGTTTTGCAGCTCTGGGGATCGAACCCAGGGCCTTCTGTATACTAGTCAAGCACTCTCCCACTGAGCTGCACCCTAGATCCTGGTCTTTTATTTTATGATGTGTTTTGTTTTACATAATTTTCAAAACATTGTCGAGTTTAGGTATATAGCATCTTTTTCATTGTTCAGTTCTAAGGGATAGAAAATATCTACAATAATTTTTATTAGTTACATAAAAGACTTTAAGGTTTCTTTCTGAATGAATGAGATTATGCTACCTTTGTAGCTAATTTCTAAGTCAATTTCTCTGTAGTAAATGCAATATGGTGTGGATATTTTAGGAAAGAATTGATTGACACTTGTTTTGCACTCTAATACATGATTAATTATTGTAAATCTTTGTGAAGAATATACACTCTGTGGATTTTATATGTATCCCTTAGACAAGACTTATTAATTGTGCTGATTACATCATTCATATTTACTACTTACTAAGAGACAGATGTTAAAATCTCACTCTAATAAGGAATTACTTGCTTATTTCTCCCTGTAATACTGTCATTTTGGGTTACACATCTCAGAATTGCTACGCACCTACCCACTCGAAATTAAAACTGAGCACATAAAATATTTTCTGTTCATTAAACTCATTATAAACTTTGCACATGGAGTTATTTCTAAGGATACAGGAGGAGGCAAAACATACTGCACACAGCAGTAAATACTGGCTCCCCTGCCTACAAGATGATTGTTATTAAACTGCTTGCTCTTCAGTTGTGGAAGAGACACTCATGGGACAGCAACTGAAGGTGAGAGTTGGGAATCAAGCACAAATTCTTTCTTCAGTGCTAAGACTTTGCTTTCATGTGAAAGCGCTCTTCTTTCTTTTCAGGAAATGATGGAGAGGCTGGTGCTGCATCTGAGAGCTCACCCTTGTGACAGCAGCATGATGCCTGCCTGGATTTGAGCCCCAGCTCGTCCATGTGTTACTGGACTGTCCAATCAGCCTCTCTCCACGAGCTGCACCTACACATATATAAACTGTGGAAGGTGGAGCAAGCAGATTGCCATGCTAACAACATTTCTTAGGATAACCTGCAGAAAGCCTGCAGCGAAGCTCCCAGGACAACAAAGGTATTGAGTAGACCTCAGTTGTTATTTGTTTCTTTATCATTTGTTTTAGTTTAGGGGTAGTTAAAAGAAATAGAAAAAGAAACCCCTGAATATATTCATTAAATATAAGAAGTCAGCATCAATGTAACTTATCCACTCAAACAATACAGACTAACTATAAAAACAAATTCATCTACAATCAGTGAAAATGGAAAATTCTGTGTATTTTGTACTAATATTTAATGTTCGATTCAAATATCTTCACAGAATTTAGAAAATATTTCTGTTAAAGAAATAGAAAAATATTAGAAAAAATAGAAGTTTTTACAGTCCCAACATCTTTAGATATGTTCGTTTTTAAATCACTGGTGAAAAGCGAAGTTTGCAAGGAAACATCACTTTGAATCCACAGTGTTCTTTTCTGATTTCTCATGACCTCGTTAGAACTCATGAGGAAGTCTACAGTATGGGGCACCAGGCCATGAGGTTTGGAGAAGAGTGTGGAGTAGAGTAAGAGAGAGGCAGGGGCCACAGCCTACACTGTCTTCATCTCTGAGTTCCTCGGGGCCGCCACCCATCCATCCTTTCTTCTGGACACGCATCACTTTAGCCCTGAGATGGAAGGAATTTGTACGTGGCTGCCAATTCCATGTCCCAGTAGGTAGAGGAAATCACTGCAGAAAAAAGAGCTCACATTCGGCCAAGGAGAAAGAATTGCCTGGTGAAGTGGATGTGACAGGAACCCAGGAAGAAAATGAGCCTCTTGTATATGTACTGTTCTCAACTCTCTGACAACCGATCTGAACACCCCCCAAAGCACATGGGTGTTTGTCAGGTTATATTTCCTGATTTGAGTTTCAGGTAATTCGGTCTCAAACTGTGTTCATTTTTCTCCTCAGTATGTTGGGCAGACATACACACACACACACACACACACACATCACAGACTCTAACTCAGAGACTTTCACAGAGTTGGTACTAGGGAAATTTGTTTAGTTAAATCGATGACGAAAATTTTGAACTTGGAAGAGGTAAGTGAATGTGAAAATGCCAACCTTCTTGTTTTTTTCCCTATTAGGAAGTGCAGGAAGACAGAAGACTGCAGAGTTGCTGTCTAACCTTATCGTCTCCTGTTTCTTAGAAGTAATAGCTAAGACAAAACAATCAACAAATGTTTACTGAGTAATGACTATGTGTAAGCTACCATTCCTAGCGCCTGAGCACTAGGCAATCTATTCGCCAGTTTTTGTATAATAGGTAATGTACTCTTCAAAAAAACCTCTACAAAATGAGAATCTATATTGCTTTCCATTACAAAAGAGAAAACAAAGATTGGCAAAATTTTATCTAAGACTTGGAAGTAAGATTTTTCTGACTTAAAAACACATAACTGAATATTTAAAAATATTCTTTACACTAACTACCCAAAGGGGATACAAAGCAATATTCTTCCCGAAAGCCACTGAAGTTCTTCAGCCTAATTAGGGAGAACCACAGGCTCACCCAGACAGAACTCAAGGACAGTGGAGCGCCGTGAAGCTAACATGTTTACTCAGCAGAGTAGACAACTACACCATGAATGATTCATAGAGCGATTTTCCAGAGGCTACACACTAGCGATCAGGAGAGTCAGTCTAGGACTCAGAGTTCTGCTGGGTGACATATATTTTTTGATCCTCCAGTATTATTTGGGAGTCTCTCATTTGCAAACTACTAAAAGCATGATGGGAAACATAAAGAGTAATACATGGCCTCTCTCCAATCATATTGCAGCAGGAAAGAAAAAAGTATGACAAGTAATTACACCACATGCTAAGCTAGAGGAATAGAACATGAACTGTGAATATAGGGAATACTGTTAAACCAAGTCTGACCTTCTTAAGCCAAAAGAAATTAATCTCATTCAGGAGGTAAATAATCACTAGAGCAGAAGAACAGGGTTATATGCAGATTTCAGGGATGGCTAGATCCAGGGATGTAAGCTGCTGAGACTTTGGTTATCTTTTCTTCATGTGCCTTGGCGTCTGGTAACTACCTTCCGTCACTTCTGGATCGCCTTCTCCCATGAGAGGAAGCAAGTGTGCACACGGGTTCCAAATCAGTGTTGTCCCTATGCATCAGCACTTTAAACTCTTTGTTCTAGACACTCTAAAATAATATTGATTCCCAATAAATGGTCCTTTTTTGCTAGCCTAAGACCTTTGTATGTCAGACACTGTGTGACAAACTTTATTCTCCTCTTGGCCTTGGATAATTATCCTTTGTTCCAGATATCAGCTTACATGTAATTTCCTGCCCATACTCTACAAACTCAGACTGAGTATCCCTATGGCACTTTATGTCTTCTCCTTGCTAGCATCTTATTACACTATAGGGACTTTCTGTTTTTAACCCGTGTCCTCTACTAGATTATAAACTCTTTTCGAGGTAATGACTTTGCTTCTCTCATTCAGAATTGTAATCCTGAGGTGGAACTATCTGGTATATAGTATCAATAAACACTTGCTTAACTAACGAACTAAGTAAATCAGAAAAAAAAATGAAGAAAATCTGCTGTAAATCTCCGAAGGGGTCACATTCTCTCAGATGTTTTTATGGTCAATCGCATTGTCTTGGGTTGTGCTCATTCTCTCAATATTTTCAATGTTTCTTCTCAGAGCAGCAATCACCCCTGTTTTTCTTACTACTCATTCTTCAGATGTGGGTAATTGATGGATTTCCTGTCTCTTCCACCTATCTATGAGCCGGTAGATAATGTCCTGTTTGTCTTTGAAAACCAACAAGCTAACATTTAACCTAACATTTGCCTAACATTTAATGAGAAAATAAAATCTCAGCTAACACACTAGGAATGAATTGCAAATTACGATCTATTCTTGTTCTTTTGTTAGAAGATTGCCTTTTAGCACAATTTTAGCATCTTTGTAGACACTAATCACATTCCTGACGTGTACTAGTATTGTTGTATTGAATTGGAGGAACCGAAGTCTACCTTTCGGGACTTCCTGAGGTACCTGTGAAAACCAATTTCTTACACAAAATCATCTTACACTGAAGGTCAACACACTCAGGCAGAAATTCACAGGTTATTTTGAAAGCACTGAAATGAGCCCTTTCTTGGGGAATATCTTTCTCAAGGCAAATTTCTTTTTGAAAATCTGAGAAGGCACATCTACATTTCAGCACTGATTTGTGCATGCCCCCAGAACACTTCATATGCTTTTCATATAATACCATGTGAATCTGTTAAAGACCAAAGACATCACGATATTTCTAACTATAACTTTGTGTCAGAAAGTTACAGAACACCTTTAGATCCTGTTTTTCCCCTTTTCTACAAATTAAGAATATAAAATACATCTAAATAACTTTAATTCTATTGATATCTATCACTCATCTATGAAAGTGCAACCACTTTATGCAGAGCAGAAATGTCTGTTCCTCCTCCTATTTCCTGCAGAAAATTCAATCATATTCATGATCCTATGATTTTTTTTTTAAATTTGTTCTCTGAAGATTGCATTGTCCTAATATGCTCTCAAGGCTCACTTTGAGATAGTAGAAAGAAATGATTATAACTTCTATTCATAATTTCTGATTTAAAAATCTTATTAGTCACAACTATGGGATAAGGAAGAAGAGTTTTTCACATCAACACTTGAATGCACAGGCAAAGAAGTTACAACAAAAACAAAAACTCCCTCACAGGAGTCCTTGGTAGAACATAATGGTTCAGGCAAGAAGGCAACAAGCATAAAGGACACTACAAACAGAGAGAAACCCGGAGCTATCACGCCTTCCTGTTATCAATTATCCATTATTTAAATAAACTCTAAGCTCAAATGATCTGATGGAAAGTCTGGTATCTAAATAATGACATGATAAAGAAGATTTTGATATGTGTGCTCAATAAAATGATCTTTGCCCTTCATGCACAATATAATACTTAACCTTAATGATTTTCACTCAGTCGGAGCTGCCCAAAGGTTTGGCAGAGCACATCTCTGATTGCGTTTGGGTGTCTATCCCTTGCCCCAACCTCTCTGATACTGTTCCCTCCTCCCCCATTCAGTCTCAGCCACAATGAACTGACGTGTGCGTCGCCGCATCCTTCTCCCATGATGTTTCTTCCATGCAGCCAGCTGATTACCAATCTCCTTAAAGCAGGAGTGTCCAACCTTGCCGCTTGCCTGGACCCCAGAGAGTGAAGGAAAATTTTCTTGGGTTGAATATAAAATATTTAATAGTTTTAATACATATAAGTACTTTTGAATTTATATTTTTATTATAAAATTTTTATTTTATTTTGCAACAAGGTAAAACTCCGTAGTGCAGGATGGTCCTGAACTCTCTGTTTAACTCAGACTGACCTCAACTTCGAGGCAATCCTCCTACCTCTGTCTCCTGAGTGCTGGAATTACAGTTGTGCACCACTACGCCCAGCTTATGCTTATGAGGTGTTAGGGAGTTGAACCCGTGGCTAGTGTTTCAACCACTGCTCCATGCCCCTAGTCCCTATAACATTTTTAAAAAGACAACCTAAACATAAAATTTGTGAGATATCTGACCTTATTTTTTTGTGAAATTAATGAATCAGTGTTTCACTCGATGGAAGTCATTGCAATTTTCAATGAGTCCTTAAGATGCTCATCAAATACTCTGGTTCTGATTTTACTATTTTTGAGCACCATCCTTCAAAATAGTTGCTTACAATTTCAGGTGCTGCCAGAAAGCTAACATGAGTAGGCATGATGATGAAGTGACTGTTATTTGTCTCTGGGAGGATAGGTATTAAAATCTCAAGTAAAATGACACGACCAATTTTTTTCTTTAAGTTGAATGTCAGCTTGCAGCTGCATAAATTCCATTTGAAAATCAGCAGTAACATATTAATGTTGGCTGAAAACTATGTCACACATACACAAAAATACTGATTGCAGGGACGAAATATTGCAGCCTGGTATTAATTCAAAGAGCAAGGCTGCCTTAATTTGACCTTGCCACAATTTTAGTTTCCTTGGGAGCACTGTTAGGGCATATTTATAAGTCAGTTTTTACCTTGAAGGCTCATTTTAGCTTGTTTCAATGAGTGATCAAATACGCTAGAATGCTAAACCTGGCAGCCAGTTTTCATTATCAAGCTCTGGCACAACTTTTGTTTTTTTATGCCATCAATGATTCTTTTTGATATTTTGCCTAGACTTATCATCTAAAAAGAAACTGGTATCCCCATAGTGTATTAACACTTAAATGTTTAAGGACTTTTCTGGAACTCAATCCCTTGGCCCTGGTGAAGTCACAGAGCTGATGATGATTTTCAGGATGTTCTCCATTTTTAAATTGTCAGTTTGCGCTGTGCTACGTCATCCAACATGAGTTTTTGATAGCCATTGCACCTACCCCCGTTGGTTTCCTAAATTCCACCCGTTTGACTCCTACGACAGAAGCACCATCGGAACTGTACATTCACCATGAGCAAAAGCATTTCAATGGGACTTGTATTCCTTCATATAAGTCACCTGATTTATGTGTACCTTTCAAAGGCAGTAATGAAGCTATCTCTTCAGCTAAATACTTACTATCAATACTTCCTACAAAATGAAAAATTCTGCCCTGGCTTTGGTGTTTTCGTCTATCTCCAAAGCATGAAGTTTAAAATTAGCAGCATTATTCTCCACCTTCTTTTGTAGAATTTTCTGTATCTTCACTTTGCCTTGCTACAGTTCAATGAGATAAACTGATCTTAGAAACATATCCTTTTTCAGGGCAAATTATATCTGCCATGCCTACCATCTATTGCCTAATAAACTAATATAAACTAACCATAAGTACGTAGTTTTGAGTTTGTGCAACTAAATTTGCTACTACACACCTCGCTTTTTAAATAAAGTCCATTTGAGTTGCAATTTTTTTTGAGAAGACAATTTTGAAAGTTCCACTATATCTTCCCTATGACACATTGCCTGCCATGCACCAAATATGGAAGCCTATTTTTTGTGTTTGTTGTAGTAACTTTCCAAACTGTAGTGTTTGAAAACCAGCATAAGTTCTACATAAATTAAGCAGTATGCCTTACTATTTACCTCAACAAAACAACGTCACAGACAGATTATATCTTTTTTATTGAGGAAGTATTTTATTCTCTGAGTGTGTCTATTGACATCTTTTCAAGTAGTCAGAATGAAATAGTTGAAAACCTAAAGCCAATATAAGCATCAGATATTTCCAATTTTTTTTTTTTTTTTTTGATTTGGCATACAAGTCTTTGTAAGATCAGGACCTAACCAGGTTTCCTTTGAAAATAAGTGGCTTTCTACAAGGCAAAGGGAAGAAGAAAAATAACCGAGGACAGAAAAGATTAAATATGGATCACAATGGCCCCCACACTGAACATTTAATTTCACTAACAAATCGTCTCAAGCAGATTTGATTTTTATCAGATAGTTGACAAACTAAAAAGAATAAAGAAGAAATAAAAAAATAAAGAGAATAAAATGAAATCAACTAGATTTTGGCAGAGATTTATTCTAAATATGAATCTCCCTCAAACTTTTTACAATAATTTAGAGTTTAGAGCTCAAGTACACAGTAATAACATACCAATTACTAACTTCTTTCTTCATTTTTTAAAAAAAAGTTTTTGGTTAACTTTTCAAGGATTCATTCATGCAACTGAAAACTGTGCTAATATTTCAGTATTTAACTTTTTTCCCATTTTCTTTTTCTTTTCAGAAGATCCCACTAAGTTGCCAAGCAGATTATTATCATTATTATGGTCATCTCAACAAGAGTTTCTAAAGTTGAAATAAAATTTATGAAAACTACTAATCTCTTCGTGGACCCAGCAGTTTTCTGACTAAGGCCAGTAACTAGATCTCTCTCATATTATAGTTTGTGAATGTGGATGATATTAATTATAAACACCAAGCCTATTTTTTAGAAAATATTTTCAATTATATTTAGTGTTAATTGGAGATTATTTTCCTTTACCCAAATTTAGGTACTTAATATCTACTCCATAAATGAGGGGGAAATGAAAGACCAAAATATTGTTAAAACACAAAAATGAGCAGACAAAAGCTGTATCTTCTCTGCAGTGCTTGTCATTGATTTTGCTCCTAATTCTAGAGTTTTAAATTCCATGAAGCATGCAATTTTTGTAAGACCTTCAAACATGGAATAGTAAATGTTCTCTTAATTTTTCACGCTACAATTAAAAAAAACAGAGAAATCTATTGGTTCAGCAAATAGAAATGTGTTCTGTATACTTTGCATAGTTAAAAGGGACCTGGATAAGTGTCCCTCAAAGTAAATAAGGATGTGTGATGAGAAAGTCTAATCCTTTTTATTAGAAAATCAATCTTGCACAGAGAAACAGGTTTTTTTTGTTGTTGTTGTTATTTTCTTTCTTAAACAACTCAGCAGCACACACTTTTTATATTTGTATTCATATTTAGGTAGTTTTTCTTAATCTGGGACTTTCTGTGCATAAATAAATTGCTGGAGATAATGTCACAATTGAGTGGAACGAGATGGAAAATGAACATCAAAGAACTTGCATTGAATTTATTTTCCTTTATTGATCATGAGGATACTCGGTATTCACATCACAAGAACCGCATTTAACTAGGATTCCCAAGAGCACGCCTCAGCCAGGAATTAGACTGTGAAGGTCAGAGGCTCTTAGAGGGAGAAGGGACCCTCAAAAGCAGCAAATACAACCTCGACAGCTATGTCTCTCCACGCGCAAGGTGGTGCCATTTAGGTCATAATCAGGGGAAGTGCATAATGAGAAACGTGGCCCCATCACACCTAGTGAGTCACAGTATACACAACTGCTATGCCCCTGAACTTTTGAGAAATAATCTAATTATCTTTAACCTGCTATCTCTTCAATTATTAAATGTAGATTTGTGTGGTGCTGATAAAAATTTTATTTCTAAATACTTTGCACCCAGGTTTAGTGGAATGTCTGGTGGACAATGTGTGTGGTTATTACGTCTCAAGCCAGATATAAAACAGAAATCAGAGATTAGCATCAAGACAGCTATTAGACAAAACTTTGAGTCTTTGTGTCTAGGAAGTCAAAAATAGAAGATATTTCCTTATGTGTCACATTTAAAACATTTAGCACAGTGCCTGGTACAGAAAGAGCGTTACATACATCTTGGGTGATAGCGGAGAGTGGAAATGAGGAGGCAGCATTAATGGGACTATTGATCAGACTTGTTTCTCTCCTTTTCTTCCCGTCTCCCTTCCTTCTTTTCCCTTCCTCCTACATGTTTTATAACTTTTTAAATTTTTAAAATCATATATACATATAGTAGCAAACAATAATGATTAATCTACACAAAATAGCTATTTTTTTTAAACAAACCTGCCTACTTTTAGTTTTATCCATCCAAAAGCCATGAAGTTTGGATATATAGTAGCATTAATTTCCAGCTTGTGTTTTTATTTAATACTTTTCTTCCTGATATTAGTATTTTGATAACTTTACATATTGTCTCACCAGTTTAAAGAACAAGTTACTCCATACTACAATGAATCTATTTCTGCTTTCTACCTTTCTTTTCAAATGTTAATGCTGTTCTGATTTTTTGCACATCTTTAAAGGATCGCATTTGTATTATTAAGTAAACTTCTGCCTCTTTCTTTTCCACTCCATGTGAGAGTATTTCTCTATTTTCCAAAAAACAAAGTGAATATTTCTAGCAAACACTCCATTTATTTAAAACAAAGGACCCACCAACCTCTCTGCTTCCACATTCCCTCTTTCTCAGTTACATGTTCACTTACAACCACAATTTTTGTCCTGAAGCTACAGTCAAGTGTGTTAAGTTCTGTCTATTAAATGAGCCATAATGGTGAAAAGCAACAAGCAACATTCGATAATTATAGTTTGTTAGGATGGTGTTTGTTTCTCTACAGGTGTTATATTGAGTTCCAGGATGTAATAGGGAGAATATTCTATTTTATGTGATTTGGTGCCATTCATATGTATGCTTTGGATAAACATTGAAACAGATGATGAGAACTTAATAAGGAGAGACTGGAGGAAGAGGGAAGCTCCAGGACAGGCCCAGTGCGCATGACCTCTTCCTGCAATCGCTGCTTCTGCCTCCACGACTTAGCTCCATTGTGTAATGTGACTTTTTTGGTTCTTCGTTACCTTTCTTTCCCCTTACGTTATCTGTCTTAATTCTATCCTTACGTTCTGTTTTATTGACCTCAGTCTCCCTGTGGATGCTTATTCACCGGGACCTGTGCTCAGTATGCTGCAATAACACAATCTGTCAGACAGAGTCATTTGTAAACAACAGAACTTTATTTTTGTTCTGAAGGCTAACGAATTGAACACCTAAGGGGCACATCTGATATGGGCCTTTCTGCTTGGACGTAACATGACAGAAGGCATCATTTGGAAAGAAAATATGAGAAATAGAGCAATTGAAAGAGAATAAGAGAAGATGAATAGGGGCTGGAACTCATCCACTTTTCAAGCTCCTACTCCTACAATGTCAGTGTTAACCATTCCTGAAGGCAGAGACCTCCCTTACCCAAATACCTCCCCTTAGTCCAGGCCACTCAACACTGTTACACTCAGGATTAAAGATCAACATGAGTCTGGGAGTGGATAAACATTCAAATTACTAAAACAAACACAAGAACAAAAACGTGTTTTACTTTTTTCTACAAAATGCACTCTCAAGGCTCATTCTTCAATGTATGCTGTTGGCTCACTAATTCCACTGTAGAAACCCCACGTCTCTGCTGGCAAAGGTTCACAGTTTTCTGCATGCCTTCCCCTTTCTCTTTTTTTTTTTTTCATAATTTGTGTAATCTTTTGTGGCACTGCTTCTTCTGTCATTTCCTAATAACTTATGAAAAACTGATAGATCTCTCTGGCAGTGTTAGGTCACCAGTCATTGTTTCCCAGCATCAAGTGCACCTGAAACCTTCTAGAATCTGTGGAGTCCTCATATTCTGAATTTTTATGATGATGTTTGCTGTGTGGGTGTCCTCCCATCTCCCACTGTTATGCTGGGCAATGAGTTTGCTCTTTACCATCTAAAAATATATGACCTTTTTATTTTTAATGAATTCTCTTTTTTACCCTTTAATAATATCCTTTATTCCATTTCTATTTCTAGGACTTTTAATCCATTAGAAGTTACAACTTTTTTCTTGCTCTTTTGAGCTTTTTTTGTAATTCTCCTATCTTTCTCTTTTTCACTGTAAGTTACGAGTGACTACCTCAACTTTATCAGCCCATGAATATAAAACTTAATTTGTCATTTCTACTCTATCTTTCCTTTTTGATTTTCTTTTTCAAGGAATACTAGTTTTTAGTTTTGATGAATATTGTCTGGTTCTGATCTCTGAGTTGTTTCCTCCAGGATCAGCTTTTCTGTGTGTTATGATTTCCTTTCTTATTTCTAGTTCTCTTGCATAATTGATAATTCTTGGTTATCAGTACATATTTAAAAATAAAGATTTCCTAGGTCAGATGAGTTTGTCTTCCTTCATAGGAGGAAGGCTCCTTCCAACTCTGTGCCTGAGTGGGAATTGTGATGAAGAGTTTTGTGTGAGGTGGGGGAAGACAGATCAAATGACAGGTAAGTCTCATGTTTGAAGGGTCCAAGAGACCAGCTCTTGGGCTGCGTGAGTGCTTTCCTCTGAGGCACTGACACACTGAAATAGTTAGCTTTCCCCAGATACCTGCTTAGTCTGGTTACAGTAAAACCCCCTTGTCTCCTCCATTAGGCCAATCTTAGTACACAACCTGTGCTCTATTTGGAGACATGAGAGAAAATGGAATGCCACTAAATGGGTGAAGTTTTCTCAAGTTATCCCTCTATGTTTTGCCAGTTCAACCCTGCCTGTTTTGATGTTAATCCCTAAGAATCAACCAATAGCTGCTTAAAGCCCAGCCACACAGACTGAATATCTGATGGGGATCTTATGCTAAAGCTACCACCCTTCTCTCTCTTTTTTCCTATCTTCCAAAAATAATTGTAGAAACACCTATTCGTTAGCAATACCCATGTGCAGCCATCCTAATCTTTTTTTGACATTAGGGGAAGGGACTCAAAAGAAATGGGACAGTCCTTTCTAAATAATTTAAACTATGTAACATTATTGTACCAAAATAAACTTAGTCTTAACTATTCTTTATACTTGGCCAGAATTTGGCCCAAGACTTCTCTATTATATAGTGAACTATACCCTGGATTTTCAACCTATGCCATAATCTAATATAAAGATTACACTTTGTAGCTAAGTAAGTGAGCTCAGTTAATCCCAGGCTGATAGCTACCATATTACTCCAAAATTAAGCAAGCACTAACAGAGTAATCTCTGCATTTCATTTCTTGTGTTCCTAGTTATTAAAGTTGCTTACCACATTGCAGGTGAAGGGGACACTTAGCACCATCTAGGCTTCAGAATGCTACCCTGTTCTATAACATTTCTCTTGCTGGAGTAAACTTTATTAATGTAAACAGCTCCTCCTTGGGTATTTGAAGATCCTTTCAGGAGTTTGACCTAACCCTAACACAAAAAAGTTGACATTTTTGCCCTTACATGTTAGTCAATGAATGTTTTCCTTGGATTATTTTTCTCTCTATGTGCTTGGGGGGGAAAGGCCTTTCAAAAAAAGAAATAAAAAAGGACTCTTCTATTCTTTGAACTCTTGTCATTTTGTGCTACTGCCCTAAATATATTCTTAAATGAAGAGAAGTGTTCTGTTTTTGTACCAACAAATCTTTTCTAATATGCACAGGTGGGCTCCTTGACTACCAGAAAAATAACTCCTACATTTTCCCAGTCAAAAAATGAGCTGCAAATTGAGGTTTACAAGTGACATTTTACATGTAGCTGTTCTGCTTCCATGTTTTACAAAGACCTCTACCTGAAAAAAAAAAAAAAATTGTTTAAATTGTTACTATTTCCACTGAGCGTGCCTTTCAGCACAGAATGCCTAAGGCTACTGCCTACAAAACTAAGAATTCTCTTGGTATTTCCTGACTGCATCGTGACTAAAAACTCATCTTTTTTATTGAAAGGATATTTCTCCATAAGCTCTCAGATTTCAAAGCTTTGGAGCCCAACTTGGAACCTGCATCATGTTCTGATTAAAGGAAACATTGTTTCAAGTGCAGTTGTACTTTTTAATTTTGATGCTGATTTTGAAAATGCACAATCAAGTTCTTTCATTTCCCATCTGTGCTATTCAGCTCCCATCACTGTGACAACATATCTGAGATAAAAAGCTGAAAAGGAGAAAAAAGTTGTATTTGGATCACAGTTTCAGAGGTTCAATCCAGAGCTGTTGGCTCCATTCGGTGGGTAGGGGTCGGTGACAAGCAAAACTTCCTGGTCTGAAGAGCATGGTGGAGCTCAGCCACTCAGCACTTGGCAGCCCGGAAGGGGAGGAACAGAGGATCTGATGTACCTGTGCCTCAGTGATCTATTTCCTCCATCTAGGCCCCACCTACTGAAGCTTCTCTCTTCTCAACAGCTCCATTCGCTGGAGACCAGGCTTTCAATGCGTTAGTCTTTGGGGAACACTCAATTTTCAATCCATAATAAGAGCTCTCAAGGTAGAATTCACATATCACTTTCACTAAAGTCAACAATTTTTCTGATTGGTAGTTTAGCCTTATAACTTAAGGGAATCATGGGAGAAGGCCAGAATTTTGAGAGCTGTTAATAATAAAGATATCAACTATTACCTACTGATAATCCAATAAATATTGTATTTAATATCAAGCTCTTTGCAAATATATTTTCTTATTTTTTTAATTTTGTGTTTTTGTTTATTAATATATTAAAATATAAGTAATATTTATACTATACATTTATATCATGTTCTATTTATATTATATAAATATATTGTATTATGTTATTTTTTGAAAATACTATCAGTTGAGTTGGAAGAGAAATAAGGGAACTAGGAAGATAAGGAAGGACAGAGAGAAAGAAAACAAGAAAGAGGGAGAACTGGGGAAAGAAAGGTAGGGTGGGTAAGAGGGAATCCATCAAGCCTAACTTATCAAGCTATTGGGTGAAAACCTCCATCAGAGATGAAATATTTTTCTCCCAAGATATTCCAGCTGCAAGACTTGCTTCTATAAAACCCAGAGGTCATAAAGCCTGAAGATGTTCTCCTCAAAGCCAAAAAATAGAATTTGACACATCCATTGAGTAAGAAGTCATACAATTCTCTTTATATGCTATATATGAAGAATTATGAAAGACATCCAGGAAGTATTGATCCTCTACTTCTTTTAGAATTCATTTGCCTATAGTAGACTCTACAGATAATCTTTAACTGAGTATGTGTGTAGGGGAAGGAGCAGGAGTGTCTTAGGGAAATGTCTTTCCATTTTCTGTAAAGATCAAGGCCCTAAGAGGGGTATGTGTTGCATTTGCCTTGATCACGCAATGCACTTTTCGCATTAATGTTTATTATCAAGTCTTGATTAATGCTAATTATTTGCTCAAAATATTTTCTAACTGTTTTTACTGAAGTTTAACTTACCCTCAAATTTTGATGGTATGTTTATTCATTAACGTGTATTACACCTGCTCAATTATCTCATGAATATTCACTGAACACATGTGTTCAATACCATACTAAGAAATAAGAGCTAAATACACAACTTTCATAGGCAACACACATAAATAAACAGAAAATTAATTAATAGCCTCTTAATTTTGAGAATTTATACAACCACATTGAAAGTACTTATAATCCAGAAGGAGAAAGGGATGGGAGAGAAATCAGAAGTGATATATTAGCTGAAAATAAAGTTTTGTTGTCTCTGGGAAAGAACTTTCCAGCATAAGGGTCAATGCAACTGAGCTCTAGAGGACAGAGAGAGCACAGTTTCTTGCTATAAAACTGTAAGCATTCAGAAGTGGTTACAGCAGTCTCTGGAAGAACTCACTAGCATTAAACTGGTGAGTTAAGCAGGTACATGACCTTAGGGATAATTTGTAAACCATGAAAAAAAGTTTGAAACATCATCCTAGACAGCTTTAATAGTGTAAAAAAAAAGGTTTTAAGGGAGTAGGCAAGATGCTCATACATGCTCTAGGAAGATCACCCTAGCTACAGTGTCCTCATGTGTGAAAAAGGAAAACAGCTAAGTGAACAGGGACCATTGCTGTTGCAGGATGTGGTCATCTGTGGTTGACACCATTATCTTCTGATCAGCAGTGTCCATTGGACCCAGGAGCTTTGCAGAAATGCAGAATATCAAGTTTTATATTGGCATCTGGGAATTTACATTTTCGCAAGACAGTATCCATAGATATTGATCATTAAAATACACTGCATTGTATGTCTCTGAGAAAATTTTAGATTGCCAAACGATTCACTTTTAGTTTCAAAACATTACAGGAAGAGCATGTTTCCTTGTTCCCATGGGAGGACAGGAGCCCGGCTTTATTATTGTCATTTAGGAAGCCCACATGAGCTTCACATTGTCCAGCTTTCCCCTTTCCCACGTCTTCCGTAGTATTTCTCTTCCCTGACTATGAAACTACCGCTGTTCTCCTTATCTCTTCCCATGATTTCCTTTAAAAGGCCAAGTCATAGAAAAATCAATACTGAGTTCAACTCATCCTGTACTCTTTTCCTTACTACAATTGTGATTACTGACAAAATTTGCCCTAACTGCTTTACCCTCTGGCTTTATCTTTGGCTGTCTTTCCCCAACAGTCTGATTTGCATAACAGTGACTCTCGGCTTTTGCTACGTATTAGAATAACTTGAGGCGATCTTAGATCCTCAGATACAAAGGTGCCCCATAGACAAAGTAAAAGCAGAGGCAGGAGGATTGCATGAATTTAAGGCCGGCCTGGGCTCCATATAGTGAGTTCAGGACCAGCCTGGACTACAGAGAGAGAGAGAGAGAGAGAGAGAGAGACCCTGTCTCAAAATCAATCAATAAATGAAAGCAGACTAGAAGGTATTTCTGTACTAGCACAAGATATAGGCAAAGAATATTGACCAAAATTTGGTGACTGATGAGAAGTGGAGAACTACAGAGAGACATCAAGGACACCATCCTGGGTTGCAGCTTGAGAAATGAAGAAGTATGGTGATCTTTATTTATCTTTGTGAAGGTCCATTCTGCCTTCACAAAGCACCTTTGGCAGCTGCATTCCCCCCACGAAATCCACATTGCAGGATGTGCATTTGTGTGCATGTATGCCTGTGTGTGTGCACACATGCTCTGTGGCAATGGGAGAAGGCTTTGCAATGTATATCGAGAGAGAGTGCTTAAGTTGAATTAGAATTCTTAATGAAAAAATAAAGCTTTCACCAATATCTGAAAACATCTATTTTGAGTTCCTAGGCAAAATAATTGTTTCTAGCAGAACCTTCTCAGCCACATCAAGGAGCTGAACTCATCAGGAAGTAATGTTGTCTCCTCACCTGACCCCAACATCAAATTATGAATTCCTTAAAAAACACAGTGTGTATCCCCAAAGCACCCATTTTACACATAATAGAGGTTCTTTAATTCTATGCAAATGAAAATGCAAATATTCAATGAACAAAATGTAATTTTCACCAAGGAATAAGAAGTCCTTTTGGATGTGGCTGTTTTTCTACCCTCTTCTCCTAAACTGTTTGAGTCTTGCTTTTCATCTACAGTTTCCCACAGAAGGCTTGCAAGCAGCCCCTGCCAATTAATGCTGAACACACTCATTGGCCCACAGGGATACTATTTCTGATTAAGAATTAACACACTTTGACACGAAGCTGTCAATGTCAATTGGTTTAAATCAAGCTGAAATGTCAAACCACTTAGCACATGGCTTATCCGTGTCTAATGCTGAAAGCAAGGGGGAAGTAGAAAAAGTTCTCCTAAAGAGGAAGCGATCCTGGCATACAGTGGGCTGCAGCATCCGGGAAGGACAAAAATCACATTAAAAAACACATAAAAAATCTAATTAGATCTTTCAGCATATGCCCTTTGGTAAGTACGTAAATATAAGTTATAAAGAAAAAATAGGAAATGTCTTCCATATTTATTATACTATCTCCATGAGCTGAACACAATACCTGGTCCATGCTAGGCTGCCTGTAAAGGTTGGCTTCATGGAGAGAGTGACAGCTATGTGCCTGTGTGAAAGCCACCTGTCCACCACCGCAGACACCTCAACAAGCATGCTTGCTTTACAAAGGCAATGAGCATACATAAAGAACAAGTTTTAAAAATGTGATAGTAAAGAAAGAAGACCGTTGTACAATGATTGATGAAAAATTATGGGTATTTCTTATACAAAGCAGATCATAATTGCCATTATCATAAACCTGCACAATTCTTTTATGACTTGCTCTGATTTAAAGAAGTCTAGCTCAAAAGTTCATGCATTAAATAAAGACTTGGTCCCCAAGGTGGCCTTACTGAGGAGAGTTAGAAACTTTAAGAAGCTGGCTTGGAAGTCTTTAGGTGACGAGGAATGTGCCCTTGTGGGGCATTATGAGACTTTGGTTCTTTCCACTCTTCCCCTTTCGCTCCCTGGTTCATGATGAGATGAGTAGGTGCTTTGCATCTGCTCTTGCTCTGATGTGCTGCCTCACTGTGGGCCCAAAGCAAAGGGGCCACTCCATCATGGACCAGAATTCCAAAACTGTGAGCCAGAGTTGGTCTGTGCTCTTAATAAGTTTATACCTTACATGTTTTGCCATAGTGACAGAAAGCTGACTGTCACATGTATCCAAGCTTCACACAAACGTGTGCACCTTTAGCCTTTCTAGTCACTTTGCCTCAAGAACACAATTCTTTAAAAAGTCTGTCAGAAGCTGGATGTTAAAGCACAAAGCCTCTAATACAGATTCAACTACTGACACAGCATGCTATATAGTTAACAAATTCATCGAAGTTTGTTTACCACATGGTAGACAATACTTCAAGTTATCATTATTTAGTAATTCATCACCATTCACCAGAAACCTATGAGATTGATACTCTTATTATCTCCATTTTATACTTGGAGAAACTGTGGTTAGAAAAAGTTACATACCTAGACTCACATGGTTAAAATGGATAGAAGGTCAAGGAGACTGTGTTCTCTACTACAATGCCTGTCCACATGGGTGGAATACACACCAAGAGTGAATTCTTATGGAAACGATAGCCTTCAGATGATAATTATGTGGTGTTGTAAGTTCATCAATTGCAAAAAGCACATCACACTTGTGAGAGGTTTGCTGTTAAGGAATGGTAAACATATGAGGATGGGGGGGGGGTCAGGATTTGGGAAATGTATACTATCTACTCAACTTTACTGTGAACCAAATCCTGCTCAAAAAATATAAAGTCTAAAAGATAGAAAAAGATGCTAAAAAGAAAAGGAAAGCAGTAGGGATAAGCATCACACTTAGGCAAAGACACAGAAAAAGTCTAACACAATGTAAGCCACAGTTTAAACTAATCTAACACACCCCGGATCACGTTTAAAATAAAGTGAGCAAGTAAGTAAGTGGAAAGTGTGAGTTGCCATTAGGGACATAGTTTCCAGGGGAAAACGAATCAAAGAGTACTGTTGCTATTATGAAGCTTAGGGTCGAGTAGGGAACAGAATACCACACTTAGGTGTTTTCAGATCATAGCAAGCTAAGCAGATTGATATAATAAAGAGTGACCCATACATTACTTTAAGATGAGAAGCTGAGGAGTTTCTTAGAGAGCACAGTATTTAGGTTCAGACTTACTAGAAGTAGCCACCTGGACAACTGGAAAAGAAATTCAACATAGGGAACAATTTCTAAACTTGAGAAAAAGTTTGAAACTACAATTGAAAAATGTCAGAGACTAAGTAGGGACAAGGAAAGAGGGACATAATAAAATCCCACCAACATATTGACTTGCCTGTAAACAATTAACATCGTGTCCCTCTGTGTGCTCCCACCTACTAAAATGGAATTTTCTTTGTTCCAGCTTTTCTCCAAGTTCTTCAGTGAAATCTTGAGTTTTTCTTACATAAAGTTACCGACCATCCTAAATTTAATCTCACACATTATTTTAATTTCTATAATAATACCAATAATCTTTTTGTCTATTCATATATTCTAATTGTTTTATTTTGCACATATGGAAGTCATCGTCAGGATGTGGCTTAAGAAACATGTTGGAAAATACTTTGTGCCCAAATGATGTGTGATTCTCTAGTGGCCAGAATTCTCATTTCTGTCTCAAGAAACCTTCAGGAAACCTCAGTATTGATAAAGAGACTCAAGAGACAGCCCAAGGCAAGTGAGCAGATTTCATCAGTGACAAAACGGATACCAAAACAGACAGCTCTGAACAACTGCATACTTTTGAATTATAAATAAGCCATGAATTCCATTCAATCAAAATTTGAGAATACAGAAAAGAAAGTGAAATGGTATGCTTTTTTATTTAAGTTCCTTTCATTTCTTCACAGATGTTTTAACTGTATGTTTTTGCAAGCTTTCACATGTATACAAATATATACATATAATAGCATAATACATATCTATGTGTGCATATGTGAATATGTAACTATACATATTGTATAATTTATTTAAATTATCTTGAAATGCTAACATTGGCTGTATATACAGAATTCTTTTTGACATTGAAATACTATCTTTTCTGTATAGAAATGATATGTACTCACAAATTCATAGTAAGAAAAATACCAACAAAACTGACAAGTGAAAAGAAAAGCCCACCAGTCTTCCCAGACCCACTCATGCCTGTCTCTTTTAAAGTCTTTGTGTATTCTCCCAGAAGTATTTTTAAGACTTTTACTCTCTCTGTGTGTATGAGTGAGTGTGTGTGTGTGTGTGTGTGAGAGCGCGTGTGTGTGTCCTCTATACTCTAAAAGCCAGGCTACTCCTGGCATAGGCAGGACACAGGGTCCCCTCTGTTGCATAGATCTCCACAGCTCTCTGGGACGAACTGTGCAGAGTGGGCAGGGGTGAGTTGACTGCCCATCATATTACACTTGATAGTTTCCTACTCAGTGCAATGTGACCTCTGTAATGGCCATTCTGAAAAGAATTGGGTCTCTGATGAGAAACACTGTTTCAACGGAAGGGCATACTACAAAAAAAAAATAAATAAAAATAAAAATAAAATAGAACATGCTCTTCGTTCCAATATTGGGTGGGGTATGGTGAGTTACACTACCCTAAACCTATTTATTCAGAAAATGCATTTAGACAGGGCAAGGCAAACCCCTCGGGAGCAGCAGGTAGACGTTTATTCAAATTGCCACCTGCACGAAGAACCTAATCCTGTATTCCCCTGCTACAGATATTCCACTTTGTATGCTTCGGAGCTACAGATGATTCCAGCCAGGGTTCTGTCATAATTTATGGCAAATGAGGCATGACTTTGTAGGAATTATTTATTTACTTTGAAGTGAATCCATGATCTGTGAATGACCCTATTACAAGTTAATAGGAGGAAAGAATTACTTGTTACTTGAATGAAAGGAAAGTAATATGATCTAAGTATATAAGACACTCAGCATTCACACCACCTAGACTCCACCCCCCCACACACACACAAAGGTTCCTAACAATGACACTTACAAGGTAAGCAAGGTGAGATTACTACTCATATATGAAAGATGAGAAAACACATGGCTTTGTATCTGACTTATCTCATTTTACCTAAATATGTTATAAGCAAACTGGCACCAGGACACACTCTTAGCCAAGTATAATTTTTAAGTGTATGTTCAAATATTTAAATTACACAAACTAAGATTGATGTAGCATTTTACAGATTAAGAAAGCAATTTAAAGTAAATTAGTTCTGTTTAAAATGAGTGTATTGGGTGATACAGCACTTCTTCAGAACTAATCTAAGAACCCAGGAGATTTAAATACATGCTTTAGATCATTCCCCTAAAAAGTGGCAGCATTCCTTCAAGTGGGAGGGCTTTTTGGCGGGCAAATCTTATTTTCTCCCATAAATTTCCTAATACTATTTCGTCTAGAATTACAAACTATTGAAAGCGTGTGTTGGCGTCTCTCCTATGCCATGAAATAGGATTGGAGATTTTCACCCCTACTTTCCAGAAGAAACACCTCGTATTAAGAAAGGATGTAAAGCTGAAGGCACGCTGCTGGGTTCCTAAGTCAGGTACTCTCTGTCTCTTCCTGAAACACTTGATCATTCTGCCTAAACAATCACAGTTGTTTTCTCTAGGTAACCAGAATGGCTGCCTGTGTCGGGTAAGCTTCATGCTTGACTGAAGGACTGAAGACAAATTTTCTAAATTTGACCACATGAGGGCAGTATTACCATATGGTGAAAGGCTTCCACCCCAAGCATTTTAGGACGAGCATGCACCACCAATCTGCTCATAAAAACATTCTTTTGTGTTCTCTTGGTTGACTTAAAGATGTGCAAAAAAGATAGCAAGCTGTGTGGTCTATGCATTAAGAGTTCTGTTTCTTCTGTGCAGTCGACTGCAGGGTTGTGGGTAGAGGGTGAAGAACAATACTGTATCTAATGAGCCCTTGAGTGGCGCAAATTCTTCTAAGGACTCGGAGAAAGGTGTTTCCATAGAATAAAAAGAAAAAAAAAAGACAGAACTAAATCTCAAGACAGTGCCTGGGTTTGAGATTTCTTCTCTCGTCTCTATCTTTGACTTTCCAGCAAAGTTGAAAGAAATATTTAGACTGTTATTGTCCATTTTTTTCCCACTGACGACCTTTTATTTATTCTAGTCATATTTTCTAGCAACAAATTCATAATGTAAGCAGCCTGTAAATCTATGCATTCAAAATAATTTCTTATCACTCCCACATATAATCTTAACATGAAAAAATGAAGCTAGCTCTCATGTATATATTACATGTATATATTTTCCTGGTGCACTGAAAGGACTATCTCATTTCATCTTCACAGTAATTGTGTATAATAGATTTCATTATTTTCATTTTATTGGTAGAAAAACTAAAGTAAAAAAAAATAACTGTACTGACTTAAATTCCCACTGAAAGTAAGCAGGCAGGGCTGGATCCACCTGTACAAGCCATCATTTTTCTCGTGGTCACACTTCACAATCAGAATAACTTGTCTTTTTTAAATTAATTTTTTCATTTGTTGTTATTCAGATTTATTTTAAAGTTCTTGAACTTATTTCTAACCCTTCAGGAACAGTGAAGAAATGTGTGCGGTGTGGTATGTCTGTGCACATAAGGAAAAAAAATAATAACTGAAACTTCCTGTTCAAATGAGCCTAACGCTGTTGGCCGTCCTCTTGTGCCTTACCGGCTCTGCCTTCTATGACCAGAAAGAGGAGCTTTGCAATTAATTCAACAGATAGGATTGATTTCCCCTCCCTTTGGGCCCTTTGATTTTAACACAAAACATATATAGTTGGTTTTCTTTTCATTTTAAAATTGCAGCTTAGCAACAACAATAACAAAAGGCTGAATATGATTAAGGTTACAAAGGATCTAATAAAATGAAGAGAAACACTATGTGGCTTTGAAAACTGTAATGCAGCCATGTTCTAATGAACTTGAGGCTGCAGCAAGAAGAGAGTGTAGCTGATGCCACCGCGAAGCAGTCCCGCCCCTATTGCCAGCATCCAGCCTGGGAGATGCTCTCAAGCAGGAATTTACATGAGAAGAAATGACCCACAGGCCTCAGGCTCATGGCCACAGGTTTATCCCTACACTCATGTCTGCCACTTCCTTGTCTCTGAATTTCCAACCATAATTCTTCCATTCTTTCATTCCAGTGATTTGGAACGGTGCAGAGGTATGTGTATGTATGCGTGCATGTGTGTGTGTGTGTGTGTGTGTGTGTGTGTGTGTGTGTGCACCAACACACCTGCAGCTCAGGTACTCACTCAGATAAACAACTTCTCCCCTCTTTCAAAGCTGATGATCAGGTGTGTACAACTCCTTTCAAACGAAAGGATTTTCTTTCACTGCTGTCCATTCACACCCAATGGAGCAGAGGTGAATTTTCAGCAGGCACCAACTTGTCGAGTCAGACCTTGGTCACCACAACCACTCTATCAGGCTGCTGGAGTGTATTGAGAGAGATTTTAAAAATACATCTGTGAGCCCAGGCTACTTGTTTGTGCCATTTCTGTATCTGCTTGAGCTGAGCCCTCAACACACCATATCCAGAATACAATACATTTTCATGCATTTCCCATCCAACCTTATGTAATTGAGTATATTTTATACAACAGTTCATGACAGAAAATCTGACATGAGTGTCAGCATACAGTGGACAACTCGATGGTCTGGTAATGTCAAGATGCTTGAGATGTCTACGAGCAATGAGATAAGTGAGTACAGGAGACACAGCACAGCTCAGGGCAAGAGCATCTGTAGGTACGGCTGTCCTGCCTTCAAAGGTGAGGTTACATGAATATCCTGCCCATTTAGAAGGTCAACACCAATATTTAAAGATGCATTTCAACTGCTGGAGACTGTTTTGTCCTGCAGTGGCAATAGAGCAATCTCAGACCAGCGCCTGTGAACATGGTACTACCACAGTGCCATCATTTGTACAGCATACGTGCTTTGTAGAGAGTGTCTTGATAAAAAGGAAAATAATGAAGGCCTCTACTTGTGATTCCTGTCCAACTCTGATAGTGGGTACATGGTGTCTGAGTGATTATCTCAACCAGGAAAGAGCAGCTCAGTTTTATTAATGTGTAATCTTTTCTATTACAATATCAAGTATTGTATCAAATTTGAGAGAATCCAGGTGAGCATTCTACCTCAAACTAAGGATATCTATCCCAGCTGGGTCTTTAATAGTGGCCACATGATAAGAAGGACGAGTCCTATTTCATGTCTTACCCTGTCTCCTTGGCTCCAATTAGAGGACTGCTAATACTAAGTCCAGATCAAACACTATCCAACAGCAACAGGCTGGGTTTTCTTCTTTCCCTAGTGCATAATTACCCTGAACAACAGCTACAGACCATTGTAGGAAAGGACCAGAGGAGTTTTTATTATAATAATTTTTACAGAGGTTTTTCTACAGAAAGTATGGGATCCCCTTTTATCAGTAGATTCCAGGACTAGGAAATGATAACAGATCTCAAAACTGGTTAAAAGAATACATTTCCATCATTAGAACTGTCAGCTTTCTCCTACTGGATCATAACATGCCTTAATAATGTACATTGAGAAATACTCAATTAACTTACCAGTGTCCCCATTAAGAAGTGCTACTCATCATCACCACCTATCACCATTACAAGGTATTCCAGGATACCCTGCTTATCCCAATGGCCAACCATAATGACTCATTCCATTTGGAAATTATTGTGTAGTTGCTGCCACTTGGTTCCTGCCATTCCCCCTGAATCCATCTCCCACAGGAGGAAGACCACAACTTCACAACAGCATACCCAATATCCAACACAGAACAGACATCATTGTGTCATTCAAAAAGCCAGCATATCCTCACTTGTGGACAACTTAGTGCTTAGAGGGAAAAAATATTTCTTGAACGTTCCTAGAAAACATAGTCAACTGGTTCACTCTCCAGATTTACACAGGAACACTCCCACCCAAGGTGAGCCTTATCTGTTCCTCAGCATGCTCCCACAGACATACTGGCATCTTTATCCCCTTCCCTCTAGTTCATTTTTGTATACAAGCCTAAAGATTCCAGTCCAGAAAACTCCATATATTATTTCCAGAATATAAATGGCAAATTTCTTTTCTTTGGCAAATTTCTCAACACCAAAAATTCCAGCCCATTGCCCTCTGGGCCTGCACTGACACCCTCATATTTGTTCACCTTTAATGTCCCTGCAGCGCTTACCAAGGCACATTGGGCATGTTCTGTGATTCTTTGAAGGAAGCAGCTATTATTCCCCACCAGGAGTGAGTTGGTTCGTCTATAGACAGACTGTGCTAATTCCTGACCCGATGTTTGTCTGCAAGACCTGCATAGTGACAGAGGCAGATCTTGGGGACAACACAGCACTCTGAAGCTTTAGCTGGAGTAGATCAGCACAGACAGTCCACACAAGCATAAGTTGCTTTCCTCTAGTGGAAGAAGAAAGCAGGTTGTTTCATAATAAGAAATTTAAGGGAATCTATAGATTTCAAGTCGTAGGGATCATATCCCCAAGCATATTCTGGCAAGTTCTCAGGCATCTCTTCTCTAACAAGGTCCTAAGAGAAGAAATGCATGATCGTGTGAATGGTCTCTGCAGCTCCTCCACTTTCTAGATAGTTTGCATCGTAACTACCAAAGATGCCACTGTCCTTCAATGCAACCATCAAGCTCGTCTGGCTTTCATGGCCTGCTTTCAGACAGAAGGTTATTGCTCAATGCCTACTGTTCCTCCTGTCAAGGACTGCACTGAAGTTAATCCAATGTCCTATTGGCTAATCAACAGAGCTTTTGCACAAAATGACGTGTCAGCCTTTTCTTTCACTCTATTCCAATGAACCACGTGTAAAAAACGCCATTGACTGATTAACTACTACATGCTAGGAGTTACAGCCCCAGTACCTATGACCAGCATGACAGCATAGATCCTGTGTTGCTATCAGATCACCAGCAATCCAGCCTCAAAACAGGTTTTTGGAGTCTGTTTTCTAAGGATTTTCTTTATCTTAACTTCCACAGACTTGATGCCCCAGGGTTTCTGTGCTTCTACCAACAGAATATACATATATATGCGTGCGTGCGTGTGTGTGTGTGTGTGTGTGTGTGTGTGTGTGTGTGTGTGTGTGTGGTTCGGTAAATTTATTATAACCTGTGTGTGAGGGTGATTAATCGCACCTGAGATCTAGTGTATCTTTATGGAGAACTGAAGGCAACATATATTGTTACCTGTGGTCATTTCATTGGCTTAACATTTACTCTGTGACAGGGTTTAAGAAAAGTCCTTCGTGTTTAATGTTTTCAATAATTCAATGCTGGCCCCATTTTAGAGATAAAAACATTAATAAGAGGGCAGCCAATCCACACAGAGGTGAAGCAGCAAAACCAGGGCTTATGCATTTAGGTTATGCTGTGTATTTTTCATGATTTGAGGTTGGCCTAATTTTTAAAGAGATAAGGTACTTTTTCTTTCCTCCAATGTATCTGAGGCCAAAAAGACCTGAGATTCCAGGGCAAGAAGATATGGCAGAATCTTTTCACTTTTGTGCTTTAGGGTACTAGGAATTCAATGCAAATCTGCCTAGAGGATGGGCCAGATAGGGAGAATGAGATGGTGACTTAAAATGGGTAAGATAATTTAGGCAGTGAAAAAGTTGGTGAGATTTACAACAGTCCCATCAGGAGGTCATGGAACTCTGAGAATGGATCATGACTGGGACGTGAGCAAGGGGATATGAGAGTTCGGATTCCTTTGTTATCATTTTCGCATTTCTCCCTCCTGGCCAGAAGCGCCAGATACCCATTACCTCCAGGTGCCTTTCTCACTGCCGATGGTTTCTTTAGGTATAAAATGAGGAAAACTAAAGTCCCTACCTACATACCTCGTAGGATTGTCCAAAAAAGATTGCATGAAATAGTGCAAGTGCACTACCCAACACCCACATTGCGTTTATGTGAATTCAACTATAAGCTCTTGTCCGGAACAGAGATATAATGAAAGCAAGTGAAGAAATAACAGTTCAACAGTGTGTGAAATTCCACTTTCAATAATTGGTAGCTTGCCTGGGTGAGAAGGGAGGTGTGAATCTGCTGTTCCCATATTTAGTTCCAGTTTCCCCTGCCTCTCAGAGTGAGCGTCTCACAGGCTAGATATTATTTGTGCTTGGAGCTGTGGCTTAGCATAGCAAATGGCACAGTGAATTTAGCAGAAGTTCAGTAGGAGCTGCCTATGACCTTGCTATCACATCCCTCTCCACTCTCTTTATCTTGATAGCAGGCCATGCCCCCCTGCCACCCAATGACTTCTCATATTTTTCTCTCTTCCAGACCCAATTGTCCCATATTGAATTAATGGCCATCATCAAATCAGCAATCATGCCCTGAATTATTCCTCTTATGGCTATGTAGAAGTGGCTACTGTTTTAGCAGAAGCAGCTGCTCAAATAAGAATCCATCCCTGACTTCTCATCAAATTCCACCTAAGGGCCTCACCCAGAGGAAAAGCTCACCTCCATAAATTCAGCTCTAGGCCCACCTGACTGGTACGTCCTCTTGCCCTACCAACCACCAAGATAAACGTATGAAAGCGAAGGCATTAGTCTCTTTCTCTCTACCAAATGAATGCCAGCCCACTCTCTGGCCCAGGAACTGTCTCACGACCATTGGCAACGGCAACATCCTTTCTCATACCCGAAAACACCATTCTCACTTCTAGGTGTTTTCTAATGTCACTTTCAATACAATTTCAATCACTTAAAATATTTACACATGTAGGGAACTCTGAAAGCGAGTTATCAGTAGTCCCTCCAGGGTATACTGGGATATCAAAAACTGTCACTAACCTCTTTTCCTCAGCTTTTTCTCCAGTGCTGGGCAAGCGGTGATCGGGTTGACACAATCTTGACATGAGGTCTTCCTTCAACTCTCCATCTTCTGAGCAAATATTTAAGAAAAAAAGAAGAAGAAAGTAATTATTTTCCAATACAAAAAAAAAACAATTTTTAGGCTTAGAAACATTACAGAGACTCGATTTTCAGAGGTACAACATGGGTGTCCAATGTGAATTTCCAAATGATATAGTACCTATATTGGCATAAATACCTATATTGGGATGATTCCATGTCAATTTGGTCTTTCCCAAGAGTGAGCATGTGTATTAAATCCATAAAATTGAAGGACTCATCACAGTTCTCACTCTCAAGGAAATGAGACTTCTAACCTAAACACAAAACTTTCCATATGCACTGCTTGATACAGTACCTGGAACACAGAAAGCCCTTGATTGATATTGATTTTTTAAGATCACTAGTTTTTAAAATTGCCATTTGCTTTCACCTTACTGAAATCCTTCATGCCAGCACATGAAGCAAGTGTAAAAACAGATTCTGTTCTATTTTTGCTTTCAGATCCCAATAAAACAAAAGTAAGTCACTGTCGCCATGCTTAACTTGACCATAGGTTTGATCCTATAAGATAATTTCAGTATATTATATGTGGCATCAAAGCTCAAGTCACAAATTCAAAAATGCCTTGGAAGCCACTTCACTTTGACAAGGGCTCCTCATGAAAGAATTCACACACAAAACCTTGTGAGTGTACAGGATTCTTTAGCCCAAATGCTTGTACATATGTCTATGAGCCAGAAAAGACAAAACAAAACAAGTAAAGTTAGCCACTTTTCGTAAAATTTTATCAAGGAAATTCAGCTAAAATCATTAAGTTATTTTAGTGAGATTTTATTTCAGCCTGCCTAGTTCAGCTTTTATATTATTTGAAAGAATTGAAACAAGTGTTATGACATTTAATTTTTGTTGAAAGATTGCACTCTGTAAATGTTAGATGTGAAGGGAAAAACCTATACCCCAAAGCTGGTGGACCATTCTTGCACTAAGCTTATTTTAAGGACTAGTATCTACTGTACAAACTAATGAATATGGGAAAGCATATTAATTTTGGACACGAAATAGCCAAGTATAAATCAGGGACCACCACTCTTATGGTTTTGATCTATAATGTCCCAAAAAAAAGCCTCACATATTTTTATGTGGATTACCTACACATACCACGTGCTACTGAGATGGAGAGCCTAGTTGAACGGGGAGGAACACTGGGGCTTGACCCCGAAGGGGCAGACTACCTGGAAGGGTAACTCTACCCTTTCCGACAGACTTTGATTACCCTATGCCATACTGTGAAGAACCTACCCGCCTCACCAGGTTCACCTCTACCATGTGCTTCCACCATTGCCAGCCTCCCATGAATGGGTTGGGTGAGACCTTCTGGAACTCTGAGCTAAAATACGTCTTTCCTTCTTTGAATTATGAATGTGGAGTATTCTGTCCCACCAGCTAAGACACCCACAAAATGGCTTTGTAATTCTGGTTAAGTGGCTTCCCACCCTTGATTTTCATCTCATCAGTTCTAAATGGAAATAATAAAAGCATCTGCCTACACAGTGCTAATGTGTGTATGGAAAGCTCTTCAGATTTGTTTCTCCAACAATATCTAAGCTATGCAACAACCATTTAGTCTTTTTGCATGAGCAGAGGTGGGGAAAAGATATCTTCTGGGTCTCCAAAGAGTAAGTAATGGGAAGTATTGTGTTTCAGATGCCTACTCTAAAAGTTATCAAAGATTGCTTAATTTCAGAAAAGTTCAAGTTATTTGGCATTCAAAAGATTCCACTTTGTACCGTCTCCCCATGTCATGTTATGGTCTCAATCAAGCCAAATGTATGCCCTGTGTGTGTGCCATTTGCTACCACTAAGTTGTATCCCTTTACCTGAGCACGATTAAGATGGCTATAAAACTACAGGATTGGGAGTCAAAAGTTACAAGGTACCATCCTCTGTGAAACAATATACAACACAGAGGGAAGCAGAGCTCAGCGATGGAGCTGCCAAATTCTAATGGTGTAATTGACGCCATGGACAATACACATTCATTTTTCAGGTAAAGAAGCCAACCTATTTCGATTCCCTACTATCATCACACTCTAGTTCCTAACTCTTGCAATCAAATGACCCCAAACACACAACTTTTATGGCCATCATAAGTGCTGGGCCATTGTTGGATTAGAGCCAGAACTCATGAAATGACATGCAATGGCTTGAATATGGCATTTGTCTTCACTCACATTCAACCTGATTCATGAAGGAAGAACAAATACACCTGAGCCATATGATATACGTGGGATGACCATCTATCTGGTTTCTCTAGAGCTCTAGTAGAAACAGCACATTATATAAAAACTACACATACATAGAAGAACTGTATTTTATGAGTATTCTATTAA
Source organism: Ctenodactylus gundi (assembly GCA_004027205.1). Classification (NCBI taxonomy): domain Eukaryota; kingdom Metazoa; phylum Chordata; class Mammalia; order Rodentia; family Ctenodactylidae; genus Ctenodactylus; species Ctenodactylus gundi. Next base: position 357,074 of record PVKB01000112.1, read on the forward strand.
TCTTTCTTTTGGAAGTGACAAGAACAATATTTGAAGAAATGAAATGATTCACTATAGTCCCAGAGAAAATGAGTGGACCATGGCCATGGGATTCAGCTTCTATCTGTCTTGTCACACCCAGCCTCCAGTGGCAGACAGGACAGGAGGAAGAGCTTTTAGAGTCATCCAGCTAGAGTGGAAACCTCACCCACTCCAGGCATGAAGCACTGTCTCAGCTCCTATCTCACAGCAAGTGCCAAACCAATGATGCCTCCATTACTACCATTTATGCATATGTTTGTGAATCCTCAGTCTACCAGAAATTTTAAATTGACTCAGAAATTTCAGGAGTGCATTCTCTGAATGGCTCCTACTGCCATCTGGGAGTTTATCTGCCTAAAGAGGAAAAAAAAATCCAGAAAACATCCCACTGGGGAATCTGTAAGGCATGCATTACTGGTGCTAGCATTAGGATTCATCTTCCTCTCATTATTTATAGGATTTGTGAATTCATAGTAAAATGGAACTTTCCTGTGTTCATTCAGGGTAAACTATTATTTCATTTCTATCATAGAATCGCCAAGTTTCATTAGTTTCAGAGAATAATTTAGGTTGAGATTCTTATACATTGCAGTAAGAACTTCTCAATCAATTAAAGGAATCTGATTATTCTAAATGAATAAGAAAATATGCAGGTGGATAAAAAACTTAACCCTGTAAAGCGAGAAGGATTTCAGAAATTATGACGTTGCTACTGATTCAACAGAAAATCAAGACCAATTACCTCCTTTAAGTGATTTTATGTCTTACTCTGTCCTAACTAAATGTCAAGAACAATCCTATGCAGATGACATTAATCAAATATGCATGACTCAAATTGAAGTTCTTCTGACTCAAAAAGAAAGTTATTCAGGGTTACTGCAGACAAGATTCTACTGTAAAAATTGAATTTCTTTTGGTTTAATTTACCTAGAACAAATAAAATTGCTGTGTATAAATTTTAAATGAACACAAATGATAATGTTTAAAATATGTAGAAATTGGGAACAAATTAAAATATGTTATAAAGTTGACAGTATGTCAATATAAGAAGACATATTTCTCTCTAGGAAAGAATTATTTTTTCAATTAATTTTTTTACAAGGGCCTGGAGGAATGATTCCCTGGTTAAGGCACTCACTGCCTAGCAAGCACTAAATTCAATACCCTAGCATCATATAAGCTGGGGGTGGTGATGCACGTCTATAATTTCAGCATTTGAGTGAGGCTGAGACAGGAAGATTGCCTTGAGTCCAAGGCCAGCCTGGGCTCCATAGTGAAATTTGGACCAGCCTGGGTTATATAGTGAGATCCTGTCTCAAAAAACAAAACAAAATAAATAAATAAAAATAAAATTTTGACAAGGTTGTTTCTGTGACAGAGGTCTCTTTTTCAACTTTTACTTTTTATTTGCTTTTTCTAAAATTATTCTTTTTATTAATATGCATTTGCCGTACATAGTAATTATATTCAAATTAAGAAATTGGTACATATCCAGATAGCCTCAGGAGAAAGGGATGTTGGGAGCATGGCTTTAACATTTGATGGGTACTTACTTAACGTCACCATCTGTACATGAGGCCAAATGCATGTGAGTTCCTGGAGTTCCCTCAAAATCCTTGTGACAGATATTTAGTACTCTACAGGAATGGTTTCTGAGGCCTAGTGAAACCTGATAGGTGTTTATGGCCTCCTCAAAGAAAATGCAGTGTTGGAATTTACCAAGTATCAATCTTGTGACTAAAAGCAAACAAATCTTTCAGAATTCATACCTTTCATAATCCCTCATGCCCCCATAAGCCAGACATTCGTGCTTAACTTTAAAAGTTTTGGTACACTGACACAATCTCAACAAGTTAATACAATTCCTCCAGGTCAAGACCCATGCATTCCCTGCTTCTCGCCTCAGCCAGGCCTAACCCCCAGCAGCACGCAGCTCCACAGTTGTCCCACTACATCCAAATGCATGAGGCTTTTGGGGGATGTTCCACATTCAAACACAGCAGGCCCTTACTCTGAGACACACTCCAGTAGAACTTCCTGTGAAATTTCTTAAGATTTCCCACTATTACGTTTGTCATCATCTTTAGATAATCCAGTGGAAGGCCCTGAGGCTCGGAGGAAATAGTGCAACTGGACAGAAAGAGCTGGGGCTTCCGTGAGTGACGGAGCAGTGCCACAATGCCACTCACAAGGGATTGTGGCATGCACTGGAAAAGAAAAAAAAAATCTTTTTCTTAAACTAAATCTCTGAGTGTCTTTTTTGCTATAGCAGGCAATCTCCCCTGACAAATGTACCTTGAGCCATTTATATTAAATATTTTTATTTAAATTAATGCACTTTTTAAAAAATTATCATGGCATTACTTATTATTTATGTTACGTAGATTTTCTACCCTGGCTAATATTTTTCTTGTGCACTAAGTCAACATTATTTTAAAAACTAATCATAGAATAATTGTGGCATATTTTAAAATGTACTAGTTACCTGTGCTTGGTCAGGTATGGGACATCTTAGCCTGAATAACCAATGTGAATGTTTGTGTCAAAATGTACACACAGAAGCACTGGGTCATCCAAATCCAATAGTTGACCTTTAAATGTAGTGGACACCATTGAAAATGATGGAATTGAACAGACATCCCAGCACTGCCCTGACCTAAACGAGAGCAGGAGCATACTGGCAAGAGGTAGAATAAATGTAGCTGCTGACCTCTCTTTCTGATCACTCTCACCTCGGTTCTGTGGTTGCTGTGGCCCCCTGGGAAATTCTGAGGACTGGTTCAGGAAAGCAATGGCTCTCCCTTCACCCCTTCTGCCTTTGTACAACTGAGATAATCAAGCTAAGGCTCTCCAAAGATTCACAGACCTATGAACTCAGCCTACATAATTTGCAACCAAAGTATGCCTATCTGCTGCAGAATCCCTTCTGCAAAGAAAGCTTTCTACCCCCAAGGCTGGTATTTGAAAGTGAGCTAAAGGCACAGAAACTCCTCAAGGGAAAGAATTATATTGTAATTATCTCTGATTTGCCACAACTTTTGAGAACAAAGAGTAGGCATGAAATATGCATTTGGTAAACTGAATTAAAAATTTGCTGTGTTCTGAGATGGGGATGAAGGAGTTCATGTCATCTCAAAGTGATCCACTCCAAAAAGGAGAATGATTAAGACTTCCATGAAAATACATTAGAAATTTTCAAAAAATCTACAAACGATGACAGAGCTTTCCTTCCTAGAAAAAAAAAAAAAAATGAAAAAGCTAGGCTTGAAACTCCCCTGTAAAGATCAAATGACTCCAAAATCTGTCGTATTTAAGGCATAATACAATTCAACTGAATCTGTGCACACACCACACCAAACACACACCCCACACACCCCACATGACCTTTTCATTAAATCAATTAAATGTGTCACTGTTGCATAGTGATGTTTGGATCTATCTGACAATGGAAGCAGGCCATCCATGCAGAAAGAGAGAAAGAGTTTAGGAGAGGACTTGCAAGAGAGAGGCCATACTTTTAATCAGGTAACCCTACTGCAAGGTAAAACACTGAGTAACTTCTCAGGCCCAGGCATCTCTTACACACGCTTTCTGCACTCTTCCACTTTGTTATTTATGGAACGATGGGGACTGGGGAGCACAGGAAGTCTTACCACGGCAACAACAGCAGAAAATGTTACACCTAATGCTATCTGTCAGTGCTTGCATGGAGAGCACTTCTCACTGGGGAGGAGGGAAAGAAATTGGCTTGATTATATGAGTATGCAATATCTATCAGGGAAAACATACAAAAAATTAAAAGGGAACTCACTTTGCCTCCTTGTCTTGAAACAAACCTCCAGATTTTCTTATTTTTTGTTTTTAATAAAATCACCATCTTTTTTGAATATATGGATAAATTAGTGTACCTGACATTCAATATAGTCACATGATGATGGGGTTCTACCATTGGGGTAGGAGTGAAGATGCCAAATATGTTTATTATGATTTTTCCCTGTAATTTCAAGCCAAAGCAAACATTTTTGTCCCCAATAGTTGCTGCCTTTCAAGTGTTGATCCCGAGGTTACCATGTATTTAACCCTTGAGCCAGATCATTCACACTGTCACTGGGCCAATTCACTTCCCACCTCACTCTCTTCCTACTTAATCACACTCCAAGATGGAGCCTTCTGGAAACTTCCAGATGTAAGCGAGCACCTTTCCACTCTCTGTTTTGCTACTATGTCCTCTAAGTCCTGGCTTTCTCTGCTTTCTAGAAGCCTGATAAAATTTTCTGCAGATTTGAAATGTTATTAGGCTACAGGCTCAGCAGTATATCTCTGTTCTTGCAGTTGATAAAGTTTCACTGATTCATTTCAGAAAGCTTCTTATGTGTGTGTGTGACTAAATACCAGGCGTTTAATACTGCCTGTTAAATTTTGCAATCTCAGTTTAAGTTTTAATTTCTCTAGGAAGCATTCTCTGCCTTTTAAAACCATATCAGATATCTTTCTGTTTCCCTGATGCTCTGAGTGTAATAATAGGTCAGCACTGTTTATAATTAATTTCTTATCCTTTTGTGGTAATTGGGTAGGCTAAGCACACACCTGAAACTAATAGTCCTCTAAATATGAGAACCTTAATGCAGTTGTTTCTAGTTTAAATTACCAATAATAGTGAAATGGATGATTCTATAGTAATTTTTTATCTAAGAAATAATATAAAAATCTAGCTAACTCTAAAGAGACTAGAGTAAGACACAAACACCACGGAGATACCATACTTGTTTTTAACTTTTTTAGAAGAGTTAAAAAAAGTGAAAGAATTCCCACCAAGATTGAAGACAGGAAAGACAGCCCCATTGGAATATTGAGGGAGCCTGACACTCTGCCACTATTACCTGATTGCACAGTTGTGTTGTAGGTCTTTCTGAAAAGTAGCTGGTTATGTGGCACTCATGCAACATGGCAGCGAGTCTGTCCTTGCTGGGAAGTGACTGGTGGAAGCAGATTGATGATGGTACAAAAGAGAGAGGGAACAGTGACGTGAGCAGCGCCTTGGAATAGGCAAGAAAGAAAGGGATCCAGGAAGCGAGTGAAGCAGTTAGCCGAGCAGAGCACAGGGAGAAGTGAGAGACTGAGGTGTACAGCAGAGTTTGCAGTTGAAAAGAAATTTGACAGTGGAATGATGAAAAAACTATTCTCTCATTTCTTCTGTTTTCTCAATAAGATTGGCCACAAGCTAAAGGTGGGAGACAAGGGAAGAGGGGTAATTCGCAGTTTATGGAGATGATGTAAAGAGAGAAAGAAAAAGAATCCTTGGATTCAAGAAACATAGCTGAAGCAGAATAAATGAACATCTAAATATATATAAGAAAACGTCAAATATAAAAGAAAAAATGATCATTAAAGAAATGTGAAAGATAATACCTAAACAGAATATGATTAGATTAAAAATGATCTTGGGCTGGTGCAACGGCTTAGCAGTTACAGTGCTTGCCTAGCTCTAAGTGAAGCGCTGAGTACTGGAGTTCAATTCCCCAGCACCACATAAGCCAGGTGTGGTGGTACACGAATGTAATCCCAGCACTCAGGAGGCTGAGGCAGGAGGATTACCCGAGTCCAAGGCCAACCTGGGCTCCATAGTGAGTTCAGGACCAGCCTGGGCTACAGAGTAAGACCCTGTCTCAATAAATAAATAAAAATGATTTTATACATGCATATGTATACATGTCAAAACTTAAAAAGACAAATACCTTGAAAACCCTCTTAAACACACATATACAGAGACACACACATGCATGTGCATACACATATACACTCACAGGATTTACAGGTGAGTTCTCCCAAAGATTTAGAAAGAAGACGAATTTTACAATTCATAAAATGCTTCACCCCCTGCCCCCAAAAAACAAAAGATATACTCCTTGAAGTAACTTTTCAGGCTGTTAAAACCTCGCAACCTAACTGGGAAAAAAAAATTATAAGGCATGCTCATTCATGACAATACATGCCAAAAAGGAAGAGAAATCCTTGGAACAACAAATTTTAGTAAAAAAATCATTTTCCTACTAGAATTTTTGAAGGAAATTCAAAAAGGTTTAATATGAGAAATTCTATTAGGTGAAATTATCATGTTAAGCAGACAAATACCAGAATATGTTAAAGAAAAAAACTATTGGTAAATGCTACCAAACTTTCATAGTTCAAAATCTTAGAAAAATTATATATATATATATATATATATATATACATACTTTTAAGTAATATGATATGGAAATCTTTACCAGTATATTATGACAAAACAGCAAAAAAATCAACCATTAAAAATTGAGAAGAAAAATTTACTCTTTTCAAATGTATGACTGTCTCCTTTGAAAATTAAGTTTGGCGTGCAAATTGTTATTGTTACACAATGAGGTTCAGCAAGCACGCTAAATAGAAGATTAAGTGTTACAAATAACTTGCTGCTAATATGCTAGCAATAAATATACAACATGTAAAACTATAAAAAGCCAATATTGACAAAATCTATATGAAAAATAGGAATATAAAATTGCTCTTTTAATTTAAGGACCTGCCTGGCAGTTTTTTTTTTTAAAGTTACTTAGTATTCACCCAGTTATTAAATCCAGAAAAGGGAAAATATATATTCACAATGAAAATTGCGTAATTCTTTTATAAGGTTTTTATTCATAATAGATAAAATTGGAAACACTCAAATATCTGTCAGTAGAAAATATATAACTGCATTGTGCTATTATATGCTATAATATTAGACCACAACCAAATCATATAAAGCATTGCTTATGCAACAATAAGAAAAAAAAAACTTCAAGTCATTATGCTGACTGAAAGGAACCAGACACAAAGAAGAATATACTGGATAATTTGATTTATATGAATTTCAATAACTGGTGAAACATACTACAGAAATCAAAGAGTATTTGTTGTGCTGGTGGTGAAAAAACTGATATGAAAGGGTCACCAAAGAAAAATAACATGGAGTAGTGGAACAGTGGAAATGATCTTCATCTTGCTCCTAGCACATGAAGCTTATGCAGTTATCAATACTCAAACTGAACACGATCTGCACGATCCATTTTTTTATTTTTCTATTTGAAGCAGGGCAATAAGTTTATAAGTAGCAGGGAATAAACTTAAAGAGATATTCAAGATGTTCAAAAAATTATCAAACTTTATTGAAAAACCGTATTAGTCTCATTCCTACGACCGGAACAAAATGCCTGTTGCCCACAACTGCAAAGAGGAAGGAGAGGAATGTTTTGGTTCACAGCGTTAGAGAAATTAGTCCATTGTCAGCTGGTGAGGGAGCATGGTAAAGGGAAGGTGTTCAACCCTTGACAGCCAGCAAGTGGAGAGAAAGAGAAAAGACAAGTGATCAGTGGGGACAAGAGCACCCCTTTTTAGGTCTTGCCCCTACAGATCTACCTCCAGCAAGAACCCCCCCATCTTCTAACAACTTATCTAAATATGAACTCATGAATTTATCAACGGACTAATTCAGCAATAAGTATGTTGTCCCTGTCCTTATAACTTTTTCAGAAAAGTTAGAAATCTGTGGGATATTTCATATTTAAGCCATAATGTGAGAAGTCTAAATTCAGTCACCCATGAATGAAGAACCTAGATTGATAGATCTCCAAGGTAGTTGCTCAGGAATTCTGCATGTCAAGCGAAAGCCAAGCTTGCCAAATTTTGTGAGAAACTCCAAAGGTGCACTCCTCTACAACATGTCTTATCTACCGGTCGTCTCTTTTCTGCCTACCTGTTTGCTCTTTATATGTAAAATATCTTTCTCCAATTCTATGTATTTTATGTGCCTCTGTATCCTACACATGTTTCAGACTCAGTCTGAGTTCCTGTTCTGTTCCAGTGCCTGACACATTGGAGTTTCATGATAAATATTTGATCAATACTTGCAGAATTTGATAGAATAAAGATCCCTGGTATGGTTAAGACATTTTCATAAATCAAAGGACATGATTAGTACTATATGACTTCAGGAATATCCACATGTTGGAAGGAGTATTCTTTTTCCCATTTTATTACACATATGTGTACATACACACACATGATACATGTTTACATTGAACTTGGGCATTTTGTGCACATATATATTGTGTCAAAATTACAATACCTTTTCCTCCCCCTTTTTGACCCCCCCCCCATGCCCTCCCTTTCTCCACCAAGTCCCACTATCAGCCTCATTTGGTTCTATGCAACGACTACATTCTGTATTTCTCATATTAGAGAAACCATTCAGTATTTAAAATTCTGCATCTGACACACTTCACTGAGCATAATGGGCTCAAGTTGTGTCCAGTTACCTACAAAAGCCTCAAAGAGTAGTCTTAATCAATATGGGCCACTCACCATTAGCCAAGATAAGAACCAATAGCTGCATGAAGTCACTGTGTACTCCAGAAAACATATTTATGTAGAACCCACTAAGAGAGAAATTTTTTTCTCATTCTTTGTTGATTTAGGTTTGGGCTAAATCTTCTCCACCCCAGCATCCCCACCCCCCAACCCCCCAAAAAAACCCCTCTAGATCAGAAAGTGATTTTAAGACATTTTTTTCTAGCACAAAAAGAGTTTCATCCCTTTGTGCCTGATAGGTAAACCATAACCTGGAGCTCTAAACACACTGCTGAATCTTGGGCTATTACAAGAATCCATTGCTGAGTCTTGCAACCACACATTTTCCAAGTCAGCATGAAACAAAGAACTGGCAAACACAAGCTCTGTCCATTTTCTTTTCCACTAATGAATACACTTTTGTTCCAAAGTCTCCCAAGTGACTCCTGCTGACTAGACAGGTAATTAATGGACCATTCTTCGTCATCCCGATATTGTTGAATATGTGAGAGGACTTAATAGTTCAATCCGCATCCAAACTTTCCCATTATCTAAATGACAAACGCATCTTAAATTAATTTTCTGGGAGATTTTTTATTCCTTATTGATAATATTTGCTTTAAAAAGAGAAATGCCAATAGAGAAGCTTTGCCAAGTAAAACTGAAATGGAAATTTTCCTTGATCCTCTTTGAGATGAGATTTGCAATAGAATTCACTAAAATTCAGTTGGTTCAGGTTTCATAGCAAAACTCTCACAATGGTAGAATTAAGTAACACAAATTGTTTCAATTTACTTTTTAAATTTTTTAGTGATATATAAGCCTTAGGTTTTCTTACAATTTGTGAATAAAAGATTTCTAATAGCTTAACTGAATGTGTTTGTGTGGGGTGAGCAAATGAATAAAGCCCACATTGACCGACAAAACCAAATCATTTAGTTAGGTCCACCTAGTTTATTGCATTTTCGTCCTTTGGAAAACTGGAAAGTCAAGGACACAAAAGCACCACACATGGGATTTTAGGCAATTAGGAATAATCTGTGCTCACACAAGTGGAGGGAAACCTGACTTATTTCACTATATAAACACAGATGCAGTCACTGAGTTTCTGGCTAGAAAACTGAGAAGACAACAACTACAACATTCATTATACTTACGGTTTTGGTGTGGAATATTCTCCAAAAGCCTTGTGTATTTGTATGCTGCAGATTATCTATGGATTTTACACACTGTTGGGAGGTGGGGTTTGGTTAGGAGAAGCATGTGGGGGATTATAGATGTCTGATAGATTACAGGTGGCCAGGAAGGACACGTGCTCTTGCCCTTCCTTCTTCTAGAAGCCTGAAGATCATTCCTCTGTGGCAATGTGAGCAGCTGTTCACCAGACACTTCCAGCCATTGCCAGCTGCCTACAAATGGTTGAGACCTTCTGAAAGTCTGAGTTAGAATTAGCCTGTTTTCCCCTAAATTGTGGATATTGGGTATTCTATCCCAGCAACAAGTAAGTAGCTAATACAGTCACGTTGTACATGCTGAAGATGAAGAAATGGGGACAGACTGTTTCTGCTGAGTGTTATCACTGAATATGGAAAGGCCCAAACCAGGGGAAAACCTCAAGCACTGGCAAAACAATATTATGAAGGTTGATTATGTAAACCTTATTTTGTTTGAATGGCAAAGACTGTAATCCACCACTCAAATTCAAATTTCCTGTTTAAATATTGTTAGTTTGAATGTTAATCTGAGTTCCATGTTTGATTGCTAGGATTTTGGATACAAATGTTGATTACCATTAAACAAAGGCTGAGATTTATTTCTAAAAATAAATGATGAGGGGCACATTTGCACGAACCCAAGTCATACATACTACCTTGGGATTCTGACTCATTCCAAACACAAGTGTCATTATTTCCTCTTTTACCCTGCTTCTTTAGCCACTTTTCATTTGACCAAATACATATTCCGTATCTGGGCACACATACAAAAGCTAAAATAAACAAACCAAATAGTCAAACACCATGGCAACAGAATAAAACTTGAGCCACTAACTCACAACAATAAATCTCTACAGAATTCAGAGCCACCTTCGGATCCCCTGCTATATCCTCCCATGATGAAACCCACTATCTTAATGATCCACAGGGAATCACTGCCTCATGCCAGATCTCTTACTAATTGCTAAGCCCAAGGATAGCCGAGGAGAAAGCTCACAAGAGAGAATCTCAGCTCAGGGAAAACCACAAACCAGGTTTGCTTTTTCAGACAATCAAACAATTCAGGTTATGAAAAGTTCAGGAGGTACAAGGTAATGAGCTAAAGCTTCTAGGTGTGAGAGGTAACAGCAGAGGTAGCTCTAACATTCTTCCATCAACAAACACCTTCTACAAGAAATACATCCAGTGCCTATGTGTTTTGTATAACCTTGTTACAGCTGTCATATTTACACACAAAATTTGTTATGAGATCAAAGTATTGAATTTGAGAGTATGTGAAGAATGAAGGCAAAAATCTTGCTGTGAGCAAAAGTAAGTCATTTTGAGAGGAAAAACAAACAAAATTGAGGCCAAGTATATAGCTCATGTTTTCTTTGAAGTATTAAAATTTCTTAAATTTTCTCTACTTATTTATAGACGAAGAGCCCAAATATTTTATAGATACAACAAGGATGTTAATGAGCTTAACATCATCTACATCTCTGAAGCTCAAATGTTAGTGAGTGGACAGGTATATACTGTGTCATAGTTCTCACCACCACAAAGACAGGAGTAGAAAGCAAAGATGATTAAACTTTTTTTAAAAACTAAGTGATTCTTAATTGCCTAACTCTGATTCTTATTTCAACTACACTTAATTGTCATAAAAATGTCCTCCCTTCTATTTCACAATGGTAAGAACCAAGACCATTAGAGTTTTTTTTTTCATTTTTGTTTTTTACTCAGAAAAATAAAAAGAACACTATAACAACTCTTATAATTAAAAAACATACATAATTTTATAAATCAAACTGTGGAAACATAAAATCTACATAATAAATATATTTTAAAGCTTTAAATTTGTAATTATCCACAGTGTGTCATCTTATGTAGTTTTTGATTTTTACATAATTAAGGAGCTCAGATAAGTGTCCTCTGACCTCCAATCTCAGTGACTTATAATTTTAGGACCAAAAACAGGAATACACTCATAGCTTTTGCTACTCAAAGTCATTCCTTAAAAATCAGTTCATGGTGGTCCAAGGAAATGCAAAGGGCCTGAACAAGATGTGAAAATAAGAAACAAAGTGGAGCATTGTATCACAAATTGTCATCTGTGTCCCACCAAGGCTTGCAGTTTCAGCACCTTCTTGGGCAGGAAAAGCTCAGGAGCCAATTTGCCCACTTTCCCATGGAGTGTTCTGCAGAAGCATCAACTACAGATGCGAGTACAGGTGTGGAAATTAAAGAGTAAAGCAGACACGTTCCAACATACTGCTGTAGAAAAGTGAAATCTATGAATGGCGGTGCTGATGGAGATTCAAACTGCTGTGGTTAGGATCTGGGCTGTCCCCCAAAAGTATCATGTATCTTAATGTTGTGAATTGTCTATGGAGCCATGTGATGTTGGTGGATTGGGGTCTGGTCTGGAGGGGTGGATTACAGGTAAGTTAGGATTAACGGTGTGTAGTGGCCACACCTGGATGCAGGAGGGACTGGTTACTGGGCAGAGACCTGAAAGGATACATAAGCTGCACCTGCCTGCCATCCTGGAGGACAAGGACTAGTCTCAACTAGCCTCAGCTTGTCTTCCTGTTTGCCCAGGAAAGCTGCCTCCACCTCTCTCTCTGCCATGTACTTCGATTGTTGTCGGCCACCCCTGAATGGACTGTGACCTTCAAGACTGTGATCTAAAATGAACCTTTCTTTTCTTGAGTTTTTGGGTGTTGGGTATTGAGTCACAGCAATGAAAAAGTAACCAAGACACAAACCAACGTCACCCCTCCACCAACGCGTCATAGCTCAATGCCAAGAGAGGTTTCCTCAGGTTGCAGTTTCTGCTACAGGGGACACAGAGAACAACATGGATGAGCACCCACCTCCTTCAGCCATCTGAGTCAGTGCTTAAGAACATTCACTTTTCTTTCCCCACTGTGACAGTTAATCTTAATTTTCAACTTGATAAGATTGAGAGATGTCTAGGAATTTGGTCCCAAGAAGTGCGGCTATTGCCATGACTATAACTGAGATGATGTGAAGAAACATTTTGGAATTGATTTTGTGAGAGAAGTTTGGGGATGCAGGCCAGAGGAAAAAATCAGAATTCTGCTGAAAATGAGGACAGTAGAGCTATGCTCATGAAGTTTCAAATGGAAACAAAGACTCTCCTAAGAATTAGATGAAAGGCTATTTGTTTTAGATTATGTCAAGGAATCTGAATGCATGTAGTCCATGCCCTAAGACTTGGTGCAAGGCTAAATTTAAAGGTGACAGACTAGTTGATCTGGCAGAGGATATTTCAAGGCAGCATAGCATCCAGGCATTGGGGTGGATGTTGCTGGTTACTTTTAGCCACATTTACATAAAAATTGGGAGGAAAAAGCAGAGCAGTGTGATTTGAAAATTTTCAGCTTGGTGAATATGTTTAAATGTACAGCCAAGGAGGGTGCTGCTGCAAACACTTAACGCACTTACAAAGAAACTAAGCATTTTTTTTAAAAATGGGATCAATAGGAAGGAGACCCTAGCAGCATCTCAGGAATCAGCCAGACCCCACCCATCACAGGCTGAAAGGTTTAAATTACACACTCATTTCAAAGCTTTTCCAGGCCAAAGTTTATTGAGATGAGAGCCCTTGGGCATTCTGCACACTCAGAACTGCATAAAATGTCAAGCCACCCAGAGACTGCTACAGCCACAGTTCAAGTGGACCCTAGTACAACTCACAGGGGCAGAAGCCCTTTGCATTCCCCACATGACACTGGCTTTACAGACATGAAGAATATAAGAGTTATGGTTCCTAGGGGTTTTCACCAAGATTTCAGAGAAATGCCTGGGAGGACAGATAATGTGCAGCAGAACCAAAGTCTCTAAAAACAGGCCTGGACAGGGTTGTGCATGAGGCTCTAAGAGACAAAACAAAGCTGCAGCGGAAACCCAAGGAAGATATACGTGGCAGGACTGTGAAGTACTTGTGAAGGGAAACTGCAAATCTCATGCAAAACCTGGGTGGCAATCAGGAAGGCCAGAGAGACAGGGCTGCCTAAATCCTTGTGAGCAATACATGGCTTTAGTGTGCCTTGGATTCCAGACATGATGAACTGAAACTTAATGGTTGCACTGATAAGTATACATCTTAGTTTTGTCCAATCCCATTTTGCTATTTTCCTGTTCTTTCCTTTCAAAATATAAATGTCTGCTCTGTGCTATTCTGTTTTGGGAGTATGTAATATTGTTCTAATTTTAAAGGACTTAAAGCTGAGATTGCATTGATCTTAGAAAAGTCTTTGGACATGGAGTTTTGAACAATTTGAAACTATTAAGATTTTGGGGACTCCTGGAATTGGACTGAGTCCATTTTAGTTTGTGAGATGAACAAGAGACTTTAGAGGCAAGGAGAGTGCTATGGATCAGGTGAGAAGTGTCATTTAAATGATCGTGCATTAAAGATTTGGTTCCCGCAACAGTCCTAGAAAAATGGAGGGCGTGCATCCCACCTCGGTGGCTTAGCATGATTTATGGATTCAATAAAACCATTATCTTACTTATAGTTGCATTTTTCACAAAAAATTAAAATCCTAAAATTTACTCAAGTAGCTAGTGAAACTGTTTCAGTCAGCTTTCAATCACATTAACTAAACACAGTTTAGGAGCTCAGTTTATGATTACTTGGCTCTATTCTCTCTCTCTCTCTCTCTCTCTCTCTCTCTCTCTCTCTCTCTCTGTGATAAATGTGAACATAATGTCTGCGACCATGTGGTAAAGCTGCTCACCTCATGACAGAGAAGAAATGGACAAAGAGAGAAGTTTTATAAGAAGGTGCTAAAGCACCTTGTAATATGAATTCATCAGTGAGTTATTTCATTGACAAGATTATAGCATTCATGACTCCATTTATGAGTACTATCATATTGGGACCAAACATTCTTGACCAAAAATTTTATGGGATACTTAGTATCCAAATCATAAAAACTAAACAAAGTTAGAATGATCACATCCCTAAATTCAAATTATATTACAAGACTATTATAGTCAAAAACTGATAATAACATAACAAAACACCATGTACATCAATAGCAAAGGTTAATGTCAGGGTAAACAGGGAAGTGTTAATCAAAGGTTAACACTTATATAAGAATGCATATAAGTTCTGTCATATGGTAACTATAATTATATGTGCAATATTATAACTCAAATGGGTGTGTCTTCCTTTATGCTGGATTATTCCTGGGCCTGAGATTTACTTGGGAAGCCAAGGCATAAGCAATTTACTACATCATCCTAAAGATAAATATACAAATTCCTGATACACAAAGCCCCATATGCAAGAGCAAAGACAATTTCAGAAGGTATTTTGTGACAAGGATCAAATAGTACATGCAATGTGCCTTGTTTTGAACATGTTTAAAAAAAAAGTTCTGTTGGCTCAACTTCTGTGGAATCCTCTGGAGTAAAGAGTCCAAAGATCAGTCTGTGGGAATTGGAAAGTCCTGTAGCTGCTCACATGTGAGTTAGTAGCTCACCAATCTGAGACTGTAGGGCATCAGGTATGAGTGTGTCACAGTTAAGTGTCCAAAGGCCTGAGGCCCAGAGCAAATCTGCAACAGGATAGAGATGCACAGACTGGAGCAAGTCTATGACTAGAGATGATGGTAAAGGCCAGAGCACTCCTAGAAGATGCTACAATATTCTTCCTCTTCCTTTCTCTTTATTTAATTCAACTTGTCAGTCAGTTGCAGGGCTACTCTTATCCAGAGTGTCTTTTTTCCTCATTTGCTGGCCGACTAGGCAATCAGTCACACCAAAAGTCCTGCCCTACAAATTAGTTGGGTGTGCCTTAATCACTTCAAATTGACATAATGCTTTAAATGGTCCCATAAGACTATATTTTATGTACTTAAAATGAGGCCTGAAAGTAGGGATGTCAAAGTTCCCAAATACTCAGTACGCAGAAAGCTCCTGAACTACCTTATGAAGTATTCTACCCTCACACTTCTATTACTTCTCCTTGGTGCATTCCTAGTATCCTTTACTAAACTTTAGCTTTAGATAAATTTTATCCTTTTCTTAATATTTTTATTAATGCATATAGGTTATACAGATTAATAGATTTCATTGTGGCTGACATATGCACAGTACAAACTTAACATGAATTACGAGTTTTCATTTTTTTTCTTTGCTGTGTCAACCTTTAACCTGCCCACTTTCCCCAGTGCAATATTTTCTTGTCACAGCTAAACTAATCCCAACATGAGATCTCTTCTTCCTCTCTCTCCAGATTCAGTGAAGACAAAACTCTGTCTCTGACTCCACAAATCTATTCTTGGGATATGTAAAAGTTTGGGCAAGACCCACCACCAAATAGAGGCTTGATTTATAAGGCAGAGAGAGCCTCTCATAGTTGAAGGAGGAAATACGGTCTTGAAAATGACTATTGATCTCTTCACATTGCAGGATTTCAAACACTAGAACTGTTTAGTCCATGTAGACCAGGCAAAAAATTCAAAGCACCACTGACAAAGTCAGCAAGCATTTAGCTCAGTGACATCCTGGGTCCATCACGCTCTGTCCGTGCCTAGACAGTTGTGTCTGCATGCCACTCTTCATTCACTGCGTTTTCACTTAGCACTACTCCTTTATTTCCCACATGTTTTCTGTTTTAATCAATCTCCACTTGCATGTTGAAATTCTTCTTTATTTAAAAGTACTCAGTTTTATCTCTCATCAGTTGCCCTCTTTCCCCATAAATTGTCCAATGCTGTAAATACTTCCCACTTGGCTTTGAGAGGCCTATAACAAATTGAGCACACAGACAGTGAAAACTCGTGTTAAATACCATTAAAGTCTGACAGCTCACCTATGAAGGCTTGAGGCCTACGACAATTTAGTGGTAAAACGATGGAGCAGATCCCATACCTCATCTGTGAGTTCATCCTACCAAGCACATCATCAATATTACTTATGTGACATCTAAATATTTCTAGGTAGTTCTGCATAAATCATATTTGAGAAATTCAATTTATTAAAATTTTCTCCTCGCATTGCTCAAAGTCTACCTCCTCTGTTTTCCATTCACCTTAGTCTTTTTTTTTTTTTGGGGGGGGGGCGGGGAGTCAACAGAATACTGTCTTTGAGTTCTGATAAACAGCAAAATTTCGCAGAAATGGAAAGGAGTACTCGAGCACATCAGACTGGAGAGCAGTCTTCTACCATGCAGATGTGCCTCTTCCTTGTAAGAGTTCTCCATCCCAATGTAGACTACCCTGACTTCCTCAAGCCTTTTCTTCTAACTCCCTTAGTTCTTTTAACACACCCAGTGTGCACTCAAATCATGTCAACTTCAGCAACATCTTCTTGTTGCTGAGGCTTCATTTGTTGGTGGAAGTGCCACCTTTAGAAGGTTTATCAAATGGTGAAATAGCAGTGAAGTGAACCGTTTAAAGAACAAAGGTTCAAAGCTTTGGACATTAATTTCTGCAACTCTCCATCTGTCAGCTGGAGAAAAAAAGAGTTAATATCAAAGGATTTTGAGAGAAGTCAACTGGATAGGCGCACTGGCCCTTGGAAAATATTGGCCTGTATTTCAGACCATGTGCTAGTTTTAACTGGCGACTTAAAGTTTAAGCTACAACAATTTTCAAGTCAGCCATGTTTATGAAAACAGAAACTTTTGAGATTTTTACACCAAAAACCGATTTGAATTTTATAATCTGAGGAGTACATATCTAGCCTTCGGAAAGGTCACCCTTCCCTTGTCTAGGTTTAAGAACAGCAATGTTGTGGTGGCTCTTTTTCAACTTTTGTCTCTTCCCCCTTCAGGGTATTTCTGTGTAAATGTCATTTTCTCTTGGCAGAACACAGCAGAAGTGGTATAAGGACAGCTTGACATGAGTATCTGATGCTCTGTTCAGCTGGTAAGGTTTTGGAGGATTTCCCCCTGCATTCAAATTAATTTTGTTCATGTAGTCAGTCTTGTCTGCAAAAGGATCTATAGTCTCAAGAAAAACAAAGATTATACCACCAACACCACTTACAGCAAAAGCTTAAAACAGTATCACAGCACTATGTGCACATAGATAATACCCAACCTAGGGTTTGAAGGTTGATAATAAATTATGTATTTCCTTTTTGAATTTATAATCAGCTAGGATTAAACACAGGAGTCAATGGCAGAGAACAATGCATTTCATTTGCTGGAAAATATGGAGAACTTAGTTTAACTTGAATCCACAGACCAGCAACATCCTAATTCTCTTTCCACAGAGCACCAGGAATGTACCTGCCTTCTTCTGAAAAATAAGCCAGTCACCAAAATAGATTTTTTTCTTTTTGCAGGGAGACAGAAACAATGATGAAAATGGAGCCCAAGCACTGAAGCTTAGATACTTGGAGCTCTGCCATCTTATACAAGTTACTTACTTTTAGTTTAATCTTCTCATTCATAAAACAGGTATTTGGAGAGCTAAGCAAGAAGATTCATTTATTATATTTTATACATATGGCTAGAAATAGTGAGTTGCATAAAATAACATCCTTTGTACAAAATATCAATATTTTATTTCCACCTTCAACCCATAGATTCTTTAGACTCAATAGTTTCCTACTCAGACATTGCTATTTGAAACCCAATAGAAAGGGCAGATGCCTCAGTGTTCTAGACATCACTTGGTTTGATCATGCAAAATTTGAAGAGCATTTTCTTTCTTCTAAGCACAATATCAGGCACAAGAACAATCTGGCATTTGGAAAGAGATTTTTTCATAGAAACAATTGGGGAATGAATTAAGATAGTAATATATTAATTTCTCTATCTCATTTGATAAATTGTTTATGGGGCAAAAAATCAATTGCAATCAATAAGAAAATGAAGCTTCAGGCTATGGATTGTCTTCTATGCACAAAATATGCCAACTTAAATGAGATCATACATTGCAACATGAAACCCAAACTTATAGTCACTTTTTAAATCTATATTATTACTAGAAGTTTTAATGCCTCTAAGTCATAAAAGTAGCTTCCAAGTCCTCATGAGCCCTCAAAAAGGGCCTTAACTCTTTATTCAAATTTTCTAAAGTTAGTAAATCAGACAGAGGGTTACAGTAGAAACTGACTCCACACACTATTCCTTAGGAAGATCCTTGTAAATTATTAATAGCCAGGCAGCAGAAAACTCTTCAAGATGAAGACAGAACATAAAATAAAATCTTTCTATTCAGAAAAAGTCATTGCCCTCTATAAAGATCACATTTAAATACATTTTAACATTTAGCTCCCACTTAATAGCCATGCATGTCCTTTCCAACATTCAAAATGTAAATTCATTAAATTATAGTCTCCTTAGTCTCTTATAATTAAAATAGCAGAGGTGATGTGGAAATATTGAGATTTCAGTAATTGAAAGACTAACAATTAGCAAAGATAAAACTTACAGTTCTCGCATATCTTTGCAAACTCTAAGAGTCATATTTCACAAAGGAATATCTACCTGTCGAGGTCAATAGTAGCACATTCGGTAATAAAATTTGAGCTTGTTGCTTCTATAGTGGCTATGCAAGAATCTTGGCACTGTGACAGAAATGTAATAACAAATCAGACTTTTGGGAATAGCATTATATATTTATTTACTCATTTATTACAGAAACATTTGTGCCAACAAGGTGCGAAATGTTCGAGAAGTAGATGTGACCATGACATAGATCTCTTCAAATCTGGATTTGGCTCAAGCACGATTTTGGCTCCAAAAGTCAAACTTCAGAATTTTAGTAGCAGAATGACTAGCACTTGTCACTGTAGGACAATCATTCAGTTTGCACACTAATATCATTAACACAATTTATTAGCAACAATAACAAACATAACTGTCTGATTTTTAACCCTCATCACATTTTAAGCAATTAAAAATTCCTACTATTGCTCAAAAACGTGTAACCAATAACATTACCTACTACTATTCATTCAGTTCTTATTTTTAGCCAAGTATTGATAACAATAACTCACATTTTCTAGTAGGTTTAATCTTCACAGCAATTTATGAGGTAGGTACCATTCAAATCTCTATTTCTCAGGTAAACAAACTATGACAGAATGGCCAGTGACTCGCCAACATCTCTCTTCTAGAAGTAGAAAAGCCATGGTTTGAAATGTACAACACACCTACTTTCTAACAATGATATTCTCTCAGCATACCATTGTTGTTTGTTATAACAATTTATGATAGATACATTCAAGTGATTTATAAAACATAGACTCTTTTGGCTGTAATTGTTGTGCCTAGCTTCCCATCAACTGGAAAGATCTTGAAGTCTCTACACAAAGTTAAATGGAGTAAAAACATTGTCCGATGTTATACAGTGTTTTTGTTTTGTTTTGTTTGTCTGATAGTGATCTGTAGTTCTCCTTTTGAAGAAGAATTAGGAATAAATTTTAGGTCAGCCATTTTTATTAAACCTCATTGGTTTGAAAAACATCATTTTCATTTTCCTCCACAACCAGCTCCATACATGTATTAGTGTACATTAAGGCAGAAGAACTAAGATAAGTGAAATGGTTTTGAATGCCTGCATACCAAAAGAAGCTATTAAAAGAAAAATGTTTGGCCAAGCAAACTCTGTGTAAACCCAGGTCATTTAAATCATCAACGCTTGTGAGGCAACACGGAAACACTTTGAACTTGGAGTCATAAAATCTAGGAAAACTGCTTAGCTACACAGCTTTATCACTTTCTGACCTTGGAATAGCAAGTCACTGAATTGTCACAATCCTCAGTTTATTTGTAAATTAAGATAGCATAGACTCCACTACTAAGCTTATAGAAATGTTCTTAAAAAACCATAAAACATCTTGATGGATGTGAGAGCTTTGATGAACTCTAGTTAGATTCATTTGAATTTAATTCACAAGCATCGGTTGAGTCTCTTCTTTGTGACAACAGCTATAGTAAGCCTTAAGGTCACAAGATCAATGTCATCTAGTCTAAAGCTTTCAAGGATTATTATGACTAGCATGTTTGTGTTAAGACATGTTTATGGCCGAATAGAGTTGTGTTTTATGTATAACATATACAATTTATAGTATGTTTGTACTTCTTGTTTCATAAATATTTACTGTGAAGTGTATGTTCACTTTCCAGGACATAAGGCATAATATACACTTAAATCATTGTCGTAGCTTTATGTTTTTGTGATAAATTAATCCTTTCTGTAATTTATTTGTTGACAAATCCTTGGTTTGTCAAATGCACTGTTGTTTTCCTAAGGAAACTCCAACCTATAACACCTGCTTTTAGGATTACATTATACTCTAATTTGTAGGCTGTGTGTATTTTAAATGTACTTTTCAAGTCCAAACATTAGGGCTGAAGAAAGGGTGCATTCTCATAAAAAGTAAAATATAATATTTGTAACCAGAAACACTGAATGGGATAAGTAACTGGCAGTAATTTACGAATTGCCTAGAACACCACAGCAAGGAGTTGTCATTCTACCTTTAGGCCCCTAGGAATGATTAGAAAGGACACAGTGGAACAGAAAGAACTTGGACTGTGGCTTCTGGAGTGCTTACCACAAAATAGTGTACATCCAAGAAAAGCCAGGACACGCCCTTGAGTGGCACTAGCACAGAACCTGCATTAGCCTTTCTAGGGCTTACATGTGAAATCAGAACTGAGTCTATCTCCGCTATCATGAGACTGTGATATGTTCTTTTCTTTGCTTTATTTTTTAAGTGAGGCTTTATCTTCTCTTCTACAAAATTTGCATGATAACCTATGAGTTTTCCAAAGCTTAAAACGGTCATACACAGATAGCATTCTGCCCACCCTATGTATTCAATATATGGAAATATGCGCTGGTGCTAAGGATGGTAGCGACATAATAATTTCTGCATTTCCTGATGAATCCTGTTCCCAGGTAATCACACAGAAATTAAGTGGCTTTAATTCTATCAGAGTCTCAAGAATTAAGAAGTTTTCTTTCCCAGGGTATAGATGCTAGATTTATTCCAAATGTGACAAAAGATGTAGAAGTGACAAAAGATGTAGAAGTGATAATTATCAGATTCTTACAGCACCATCTACTCAGTAATGTCATGGCTGATGGTACGTATTGAAGTCCAGTTCAACAGTAGCTCACAGATTAGACAGAAGAGCAAAAACTGCTCCAGTTCCATAAATACAATGTGTAAATTTCAGGACAATGAGAAGAGAAATCATCACAAAGGCCCTCAGGAGAGAACTCTTGGTAATTTGTCCTCTGAACCTAAACTCTCGATGCTTCACCTTACTCATTACCAAGTATTACAGGCGAAGTCCACCAGGGAAGGCCTCCTTCACAGGAAAATGTATCTGTGATGCTCTCACATTAGTCAATTATAAAACTGATGTCAGTGTTTTAGGCATTGACATACCCAAATAATTTAGGAATTAATCCATTTTCACATTTGAAACATAGTGCTATTTATATCCGTTCGAATTGAACTATCATTTCAAACAAGACCACATACATTGTGTCTTAAGCAAATTTATAAGATAGAAATGTAGATATTTTCTTTCAGTTTTGTGTTTGTCCAATTTTTTTGCTTTTGGCTTATATTTTTCTTTTATGTTTAAAAAGCGTAAGCATATTCACCTGTAGAATCCACAAAGGCTTATCATGTGAGTGTTTAAAATAATTATCTCTGACTAAAGTAAAACATTTTCTTAAACGGTTGAAAGAAATTGTGCAGTGTAGATAAATGCTTTTTGCCACTTTATAGGGTTTGAAGTTTACCCAAGAACTCGAGGAAAGACCCAGAAGCTTTTGTGGAACTACTTGAAGGTCCTTCCAGCAGAGAAACTAGAAAGCGAAGTGAGAGGACAGAATTTTAGTCCTTGTTTGGAATTCACTTGTTTTATGACTTGAGAAAATCATTTACTTCTCTTGGCATTGGTTTCCTTAGTTGTAAAACAAGATAACTGAACTTTTTGATTTCTAAGAACATGCAGGGCTATTACATAGAAAGAGATATACTCTACCTATTCTATGAAGCCACAATCTCAATCTTTATCAAAAATAGAAACTCTAGAACCACATGCGTAAGGTTGTATCTCAGTACGACTACTCACTTGTCCCAGGACGTTACAGTAAGTGTCATGTATCCCCTTTGTAAAACTGGGATGGTGATGGTAATATCTAACTCATGAGGTTGTCAGTGGAATTGAACCAAGTTTAAATTTTAAAATAAACATAGCATGGGCTCACTTTGAAATCTTTGTAAGAACTATACTTTTCTAAGAACTCTGTTAAATCTTTTACTTAAATTTTATCATGAAATCCTCACTGTCTGTTTTTAAAGCTGCTATTCTAACCCATAAGGGCTCAGTGTCCTGTTTAGAGCAGCCTAGCTCATCAGGGCCAAGGTGGCATTTACACCATACAACAAGAAACTC
This sequence comes from Ctenodactylus gundi, assembly GCA_004027205.1. Taxonomy (NCBI): domain Eukaryota; kingdom Metazoa; phylum Chordata; class Mammalia; order Rodentia; family Ctenodactylidae; genus Ctenodactylus; species Ctenodactylus gundi. Next base: position 380,072 of record PVKB01000112.1, read on the forward strand.
TTAAAATCTTTGAACGTCTGCTGGCATCACGTTGTCACCCAATCCTTCTTACCTTTCTAATTTCTCTGTTCCTTTCTACATGTGCACCTGAACATCACTACCAGGTAAAAAAGAGAGAATGAACTCAAGGAGCCATCCTGTTTAAAATATGTAAGTAGTTCAGAATAAACAATAATGTGCAACTATAACAGATCACTTAAATTTCTTTTTCCAGGCTTACAATAATGGAATCACCTGCCACAGAGATGAAGTTAATGCCATAAAACTGCAAGTTGTAACAATGTGAATAGTCAGACCACACAGCAACGAAAAGGGAAACACAAAATGATTATCATTTGGATGACAAAAAGGTACTGATGTAATATCTACTACTGATAAAATGAATGTTCAGAAATATTAATAATTGGTGTAAGTTAAAATTGACTGTCATCTTACATCAAGGTTCAAATGAGGCATGGCGATTAAAACCAAGAAAAGGAGAAAAACATCATAGTCATGTTGACTAGCACTCCTTCTCTGAAATGTGTAAACAGTATCATAGGATAGAAACTTGGTACAGTAGGTATGAATGTTGTAAATGATACTAAAAGTAATTAAAATATGATTACACATTTATAATCTTAATAAACCAACTTGAGTAAGTCTAAAATTATGATAGAGAGTTACTACGAACTATGTAAACACAAAGCAATTAGTATCACTGTCTTTTATGTGACAAATGCTACAGCAGCAGCCCCTGTTGATCCATCTCATCCTGTGATGACCACTATGATTTATTTTCCACAAGGTACCTAGAACAATCATTTTAGAGTAAACTAGTCATACCCCTAGCCTATATAATAACCTTCAATAAATTCCTGCTGCATCTTAAATAAAACTCCTACTGTGGCCTTACCACCCCATTCTGTATCCTCTTGGGTTTCTTCCCCTTGCATGTAAGGACTCAAGGACACTCCTATCATAAGTAAAGCCCGGAATATAAATAAAATACAGAATCAAATGGGTAGGATATTGGGAATCAGGGGGAATAAGGGAGGGCAAAAAGGGGGGAGGGGAAGGGATTGCGAAAGAGACACATATATATGTGCACAAAATTTCCAAGCTCAATGTAGCCATTGTGTATTACATGCATGCATATACTAATAAGAAGGGGAAAACAGGGATTCCCACACACCCTTGTGTAGTATCACCACAGGAACTTTGCACATTCTGTTCTGGTTGCGTTCTATGACCTTACTTTCTACTTTTACATGGCTGTGTCCTTGTCATGCTATAGACCTTGGCTTACAAGACTTTAAGTTGAATGTAATTATTGTGTACCACAAATATGCATTAATAAAAATAATACTTTTGGAAAAAAATGACTTCCCCTTAGAAAAGTCTCCTTTTACCATTAGAAAAGTCTCCTTTTACCATTCATGTTACTAACTTTCTTCCCAGAATTCTGTATCCCATGCTCTCTTACTTCTGAAAATAAACCTCCCACACACACACACACACACACACACACACATATATATATATATATATATATATATATATATATATATATATATATATATATATATCCTTATCAGAAACCATGTGTTTATTTTTTGTTCCTATATTTTCTGTTTCTCTCCCTTCATAGATTATATTCCTCTATGGGGGAGCCATACTGTTTTCATTCAATTCCAATTAAGATTCCAATAAAAATTTGGGGGAAAGTTGACAAAACAGTTCCTATACTTATGGGAAATTATAAATAAATATTGGTGACAATGAGAACTGAATAAAGTCAAATAAGAAAGGAACATGATTTGTCACATACTAAAGTTGCAAAGTTGCTGTCTTTACTGGAATTAAGATCACAAATCTGAAAAATAAACACTAGTAAGTGAACTACTTGCTATATTATAAAAGAGGCATTACCTTCAACAAGTTAAGGGATGAATTGTTTGTCTAAAGAAAAAGTAAGGGGCTTTTGACATAATTTGTGTTAAAAGTCTACCATAATTTGTCTGCTAAATGTATAAATAAATTTAAAAACACAAGATAATACTTTGAGGATCCTAAAAATCTGGAGATAGGAAAAAGGCTTTTTAGGCTTAAATATAGTTAATGAATATGACATTTATATTGAACATGATCATGGAAACTAAATGAAAATTACTTATCAGGGAAACTATTCACAAAAACCACTCTGAAAATAGTTAAAATTATAATCTGCAAAAAATATTTATGAATCAATTGAAAATCATTCATATTCTAAAACAATAAATGATACATAATTTGGAGTGGTTAAATGTACCGTTTTGTCATGTCCAAAAATGGTTGCCCTTTTTTTGAATAAAGAAAATCAGTAGAAGTCTTAAAATGTAAAACCAAATTTTCTGACTTTTAAAAAAATGACTCTGTGGACAAGAAGCTGCCTCAGAGTTGGCAGATTTGTAAATTGCAACTTGGGTAGTGATATCTTACTTCTCAGGAAGCAAGAAAGATTTTCCTTCCTAATTCAACAAGATTCCTAGACATAGCATCTTTTTCTGCTTACAGTCTCAAATGACCATTTGCCTTTATCACAATGAGAGACCTTCAAGCCTGAGTTCTTTAAATAATTATACACAAATAGTCTTAAAATCTACATGGAAGATATCTCTGCCTTTCTCAGGCTTCCCTCTGTTTGTGTGGAAAAGTAGTTTTCTGTCATGTTTAAGTGTACCAACATATAAGAATTAAAGAATGAAAACTGTGAAGTATTCCAAGAGCTTTCAGGAAATGGTTTTAATCTGTAAGTACTTCAATGTGGAACTTATGTAAATTGGGGAAAAGAGCAGTTTTGCATTGAATCCAACCAGCAGAAACATCCACAATTCTCCTCCCACAGTTAGACAGTTTCCATACCATATTTCTTTCAAAGTAGAATCCCTAAATTAAAAAAAAAATCCTGTGCCAATATTTTTTGTATATTTCCTGCTGTATCCACCAAAGCATCACGAAGTTTAAACCAACACCACTGGTAGCCCAACATCAACATGAAAGTTAACATGAGAGTCCTAACCCTCCCAATCTCCTTCATGCTTTTGTTCCCTGGGATCTACTGTATTTCTGTTAGACCTTCGCTCCTGGCTTCTGCTATACCTAAGCCCCAAATGAACGTGTCAGCAAATTACATATGGCTCTGTAAAGTTGACCAGCAGACCTCTCTTGATATGGTTTTATTCTTGCCTTCTGAAGGCTCTCCTCCTGGTTGCCTTTGGTGGCCACCTTGAATGAAGACTTTCGTTCAGTGTAGATCTGTATATAAAACCCACTTGACCACTCCATCAGGGGACAGGATGGCTTGTCAGCTTAAATGACATCTTCAAAGCCCTAGTGTCCAGAAGCTGAGGAGTGTGAATGCCCTACCTATTAATGCCAACACAAGCATAACAGGAAATGAACACCCACTATCAGTAGCAAGTTGGCTACAAAATGCCAAGTAGCTTCTGTGAATGACCATAGTACTGCCTATATTCTTGCTTCTGGGTGAATAGGTCTTAGCTTTGACACTGAGGAATGGGATAATCTTGAACAAATGATAAAATGTTCTGTGCTGTAGATTTCTCATCATTAAAATAAGAAATTTGGATAAAAAGTGGAGAAAATTTAAGGTACAGGGGTACAGAGACAAGACTCGAGTCAAATGGGACTAGATTTGAATAGCAACTCTGCCCCTAAATCTTCATGTGACATTGATAAATTTACGTAATTTTCCTGACCTACTTTCCGTTCTCCACTCTAAAAGTTAACCACTTATGTTGAGTAGATTTAGAAAATATAAACAGTGCGAAATAGAGGAGCTGGAACACCACAATCACCGATAAAGCTTTAAAGCTTTTTTAAATATATACCATCCGTGTATCACACATGCCATCATCCATGAATAGTTGGCATCTATGTATGTCAGAACCTTCGAAAAAGAAAAGGTTTAATCCTGGGTGGTAAAATCAACTGAAATTCAGAGATATACCTAAGAGTATATATTTTTGTCCTTCTGTCATATAGAAGCAGTGACAGCATAAATTATAGACCTAGAAAATTTAAATGTCATGTGCTAAAATTTGATAAAATACAATAATCCTGTACCAAAACTAAGGTAATTCTGGGTCACTTCTCTTGGGCCTTGTCCATAGCTAGAATTGTAATTTTCAGAAGAATAATAAATGTTATTAGTCTCCTTCACCTTTCAAGTCACACACACACAAAAAAAGGATTTAAAGTAAGTTAAGCTTTAAAAGTAATTGTTAACAGGAAAGACTACCTTTAATGGTGAGTGGAGGTATGAGTGAAATTCAGGACTCAAGTGATGTAGCAGTTGGTGCTCCATTTCTGTCAGGAGACTTTCCAGATAATGCATATGATGAAAATTCAGAAGGCAAGACTTAATCTCACCTACAGAAATCTGTGGTAACAAGAAAGAAAACTAAGAGAGAGCTCCAGTTAGCTTTTATTTGGCCCAATTCTTGTGACTGAACGAATGAATTGTCGAGGCTTTGAGTGGCTCTCTAGTCCTGCATCATACATTCTGCAATCCTTGTGGTGACAGTGAAGAAGGAGCCCACCACCAAGAGAATCATGTGGACCTCATTCCTCAGTAAAGTTGACGGGTCTATTATCAAGAAGAATAGATGCTAGACTAGCAAAGAATATGGGTAGAAGTGTGTAGAATCTAAAAGTTCTTTGCTGTTTTTCATTTTTGTCCTGTGTTCTACTCTTCTAGATTTTTTCTTTTGTTTGTTTTTGCAAGTAACTGAGAAACTACTTGAAATCTGAAGCAAACAGCTACTAACATAACAAAAAATAGCAAACATACGAGGCTTGGGCAAAACCTGGAATTTGACACTTTTTATATCTGTCTGAAGCATCATGCTTCTTGATATTAGTGCCTCACTTGGTCCTGTTTAGAAGACAGGAGACACCTAAGCTGGAGACCAGAAAGAAAGACAAACATCCGTAAACAATGTGGAGCATTTCAAGGTCAGTAAATGGGTTTGCAATCATAAAACTTATCTCCCAGGAATGTAATCTCATGCAATTCCCTGAAGCTCTCTGACTCAGCTCTGGGAAGCTACAGCAGAAGCGCCAGCACCTAACTCCAAAGAAATTCAAAGACCTAATGAGATGGATGGAAAAGCATTTTTTAAATGGTATATCACAGACATAACTATTTTTATAGAAGAGATTTTTAAATAGGTGCTAGACTTGGAGACACCAAATTCAGATTATGCAGCATAAAGGAGTCTGATCACAAATGGTAGTGGGATTAGAATGGGGCCCAAAAAGATGAATCTAGTTCGGACAGCAGAGAAGACTCAGAAATCTGTTGTAATAGGTGATGTTACATAATCTCACTGGGGACGATCTATCAAAAACTTGCAGTTCTTAATCTATCCTGTGCTTGTTTGCAATCGGATTTATAGCTTTTCTTTTTCTGTTTATTGTTTGTTTCAAAAGCACACACACATGCCACAAGTCTCTGTTGATAAAGTATGTACATGGAATGTGCATCCTACATAGAAATGTCTCAAATGGTTACAGAAAAATTTGAAGTTTGATATCAAAGAATACTTGGAAAAGGCTACAGAGAATCAAACATATAACCTAATCTTTGGCATTCTGTGTGACAAGTACTACATGAAGAAATTAGGAAATTAGGGCAAATTGGGCAACAGACCTTGTGTCTGCCTTTTTTTTTTTTTAAGAAATAAAGCATTAGCAAATGGTCTTTTCTTTAGGCTCTGATATCTTTCCTAGTCTTCTGTTCTACCAGTCAACAATTATTTAATATGCCTTTTTTGATGCCAGGAACTTCCTGGGCTGAAGAACTGTGGGGGATTCGGGTTGGGTTGAAGCCTATCTAGCACAAGTTCAGGACACTTCAGTAGAAGCAGGCTTCACTGCATAGCTGGCCAGGCAGGCCTCATGCCACCCCCTTGTCCAGTAACAAACTGCTGATTGGCGGCCCCGTCCTCCTTCCTCTGCTCCCTCCCTCCTTCTGGGCGACCCACTGGTTAAGGCCTCGCTAATTGGCCCAAGATGACTTCCACATTATCATAGTCTACTTAAGCCCTGTACTTCCTAAATAAATCTGATTGCAGTCACCGAAGCAAGTCTTCAGATTGTGGTTACTCTGTCATCGGACTCCTCCCAGCTGTTCTGGGGGGACCCTGAGGGACAGAGACCCCTACAAAGAACAAAAATGATGAAAAGTCCTTGTACTTAAACTCGAGGATTTTCTTTCTAGTGACTAGATCAGACAGGAAGATAGCACAGGAAAATGAGAAAGTTTTAGATACATGAAGAGGAATACATAGAGATGTTACACAATTCAGGTATGTTAACAGACCAGGGTTTAACTGTGTCAATCCAAGTTCAATCCCCCACTCTGGGTTAATAAAACTATTTTTCACTCATTGTTTTCTTTTGTGTTGAATTGAGATCACAAAGTTAGTACAAATATTTGCTATCATAATTGTATTTAATTTTACAGCTAGGGATAAAAGTTTCAGTTAAGAATTGAGTTGTCTGATTCTAAATGTTGTAGACCTTCTATTGTACTTCCTCACATCATTCTGTGTTGCTTATCTACCTTGCTCTTACTATCTTCTCAGTTTGAATTTGTGAGGGGAAGTACATGTATATATTTAGTGCAAGTTAACCTGTTACCCTCTAAAACCTGGACAGAGAGAAAAAGAAAGGGAGAGACGGAATGACACACATACAAGACATAGAGAGGAACGAACTCACACTGAAAATGGTCTGTCAGTGGGAAGAAGCAGGAAAGTAGAATAAATCATGTGACCACAAAAGCCAAGCATGCTTGGACTACCCCAGCAAATAAAGCATGAGGGTGGAGCGGGGCACATCACACAGCAGCCTAGACCAAACAAAGTAGCACAATATATGAGGCACCATCTCTGAACCAAAGCCAACACAGACCATGCTCCTTCCGGAGACTCTTTGAGCCCAATATCTTGCAAAGATTTCCTACTTTATTCACCCATTGAGGAGAAGGAAGAGAAAAGAAAATGTAAAATGATAAAGTCCCAAATGACTGTGAATACGCAGAAGAGAAGGATCACGATTGCTGACGTTAGATAAAAGAAAACCAGTTCATTTGTAGAAAAAGAAATATCAAACACACGTGCGTGCACACACACACACACGCACATACCTCAACAGGAGCTTTCTTGGGTGCACAGTGTGGTGGCCCTGTAATTAATTACTCACTTTCCTCTAGTATCCACTGTTCAGATTGCTCTAGGTATGTTCACGTGGACTAGTTTCTAGACGATGACTTTTTTTCTTAATATTCCTTTTGAAATATCCCAGCGACTGCAGTATAGGATTGAACTAACAGGAAAAGCCCTGCCTGGGCCTTTTGGTAATTTATCCATGAAGTTACTTCAGTGCTTATGAACAACATTTGTTTCTTCTTCAATGAACAACCCTATGCAATGTTTCCCTACATAACTCTCATTGCATACAATATGAAAATGTCTCCCATCGCCACACCATTGGGCATTTTTCCACATTTTGTTCAGATAAATATGATCATTATATTTTAAATAATTATGAGAACAATAACCTTATTTTTTGATTTGTAAAAAACATACAGCTTTAAATGAAACTGCCCTATGAATCTCTCACTAGATAAGCATTATATTTATTGAGTGAAATGTAAGAAAAGGAAGTTTAAAACATTTTCCATTTCCTTTTTCAAAGAATTCTAAAAACAGAAACATATTCAATTGTGTCACACAGCATTAGCACTGCACAAGACATTCTAAATATTTAGGCAAAGATATGGGAAGTCTTAAAATACAATTTTATTTTTAGACAAATTATGTTATTTTTCCTCAATCACACAAATAAATTATGTCAGTAGAGCCCATTCAGGAGAAAACAGAGTATAGCAGGGAGCTCAGAGATGAAGGAAGAAGATAACTTGGAACTACTTAATTTAGACTGACAATAATCTGCAAAGATTATATACTTGTTTATACTTTAAATCATATTAGCCGATGAGCACTGTAAGTAGACCTCACTGTAAAATAAAACTTTGAAAAACATCTACTTTTCTGGCTTTCATACAGGGTCAAAGGAGGTACAAAGCACTTGTTGGGAGTCAGTAGTTGCCATAGAAACATTTATAAGTTGTTTCTCTGTTGAGAGATGCTTTGCATACAGGCCATGTAAGGCAAGGCAAATCTTCAGAGACAGACTCTAGCAATGCCAGCTAATTAGAATCCTGTGGCAAAATCAGAAGGAAAGGAGGAGGGAGACTCAAAATGGCTACTGAACTTTAGATATTTGAGTCAAATAATATACAAAAGATACCGTCTTGACCATGCTAAGTACCCAGACCTACTTGTACTGCATGAAATGTTGGTTTGCAAGCTTTAGAGTCCTACAGGTCAGTCACTGACCTTGGGCTACAGATCTAATCTCTCTGAACTTTACTTTCCTCACCTGTGAAATGGGGATTCTTGTACCAACTCTTCAGGGTGTTTGCATATTCAAAGGGAAAACACATACAAAATGCCTGCCGCACTTTCCAGGGTATCACAGTTACACAGGATTTTATTTTGTTTCATTCTAGGATTGAAAACCTCTAACCTTACCTTACTCCTAGAGAAAACAATGTGTGGTAAATTCCCATATTTGTTTATGTAAATTCCTACTATATATCTATTAAAATACCAGATGTACTTGGTTTCTACATGACCTTCTCATATACCCAAATTGGTTATTTATATCAAGATAAAGAGATCATGAGAATGAAGAAATGGGATAATCTATTTAGTAAAACAGCCTAATGTACCAAAAACAGCATTCCAAGTAATCCCATGCAACCGGCATCTCCATCATTCGAATATGGGCAGAGTATAGTTGAATCATTCTGATGATTCACAGGTTGCTTTGCTTCTTTTAGGACACAGATTCAGAACTAATCCTTTCACTGAAGGGCTAGAGGGCCAATTAGTCAGATTGCTTTCAGGAGAGTGGGAGAAATGAATGTGTAAATAGCTTCTGAGAACTTCAGTTCCCTAAACGTGCTCCTGTCTTTTCTAGCAGACACTGGCATAGGAAAAGTAATCATGCTAGCTATAGTCCTGGGTAAGCCCATCGGAGCGAATGAGGGAAACACAAGGCAGATGCTAACACCAGAAATTCACCAATTCAGTTATAAACAGGACAGGGACAAGCAGACACCCCCAAAAAGGGGACATCTTAATCTAGTTTGCAGTGGGGTCAGTGGTCTACCAAAGGCATAGCTAGACAAACAAGTCTTTTCCTTTTTTGCTCATAATTTAAGCATGAAAATTGTAATTTTTGTCCTGACAAGAAAGGATTGCCCCTGAAAAAATTCAAGCATTAGATACTCCTCAGCACCTCTTCTTTGTCTTATGTAAGGAGACTTTCCATAAAAGTTGTCCAGCATGCCTGGCAATCTTTGAGGAAGTATGCAGGCTCTTGGCTTCCAAACTACCTATCACTCCACCCCCAACTTCATTGAGTACATAAACATGACAATGCACAGAGAAGACTGCTGAACTGAGGCAGGGACAGGATGCAGGACCCAAGCAAGACTGTCCAGTATCTCTGTCATCCTTACCTCCGCTGACCTTGGTTGACATGTGGATCTCTATGGTTTGCGCTCTTCAGTGGATAAGGATACAATATGTTATGTTAATTTATGAGTCTGATAGTGACATACCAGCTAATTCTCTATCTTTTGACACATTGTCTCTCAATCAACCTTAGTGGATAGTTAGAATTCCCACATAGATGTACTTCGAAATTATTATGGCAGAGACAATGTTATGTATTCAACATATTTTCCACTTCTGGTGACATAGGAATTACTCATTTTCCAAACTTCCTTTGCCATCAGAATGAGGTAAAGTGCTTGCCTAGCACAAGCAAGGCCGTGGGTTCAATTCCCTAACACTACGAAAGCCCATTGTGGGATATACTTGTAATCCCAGCACTTGAGAGGCTGACACATAAGGATTGCTCTGAGCAAGAGGCCAGCCTTGTCTTCACAGTGAGTTCAAAACCAACCAACAGAGTAAGATCCTGCCCAAAAAACAAAAACCAAAAAGCTTTTGTTGTTTTAAGCCTCTATGACTAAAGAGAGTTTTTGTTACCAAAACACACTATTGTCTGTCTTGATGGTTATCACGGTTATCAGTATGAAAGTCATATTACTTTAGCATATGTTCCTTTTTGCCCTAGCCAGGATAAAAGTTCTGGGAGGATGAAGTTCTTTATATCTCTTGTGTTTCTCACACAGTCTAGTACTCAGTAGATAATCAAATATTTATTGACTGTCTGGTTTAACAAGGGCTGTTCACACCTATGGCTTCACTTTGAGATGACTCCTTCCTAGTCCAAAATCTCAAACTTCTACTATCAGCTCCATACCCCTCCAGCTACACAGGCTCAGCTTACAAAGTCACCTTTAAGACACATACACTAGTTATAAGGCTATATATGGGCACAGGCATCACTTACTGAACTGAAAAAGGCAGGAGTCAGTTAGAAAACAACCTGCTGTACTTGGAAGATGGAAGTGAAGGGGCAACCACAAAAGATAGAACATCTGTCTTTATGTGAATGAAATCAAAGACAGATGTGTGCTGCCTCTGGTTTCAGAAACACATCAATGTCCCAGTGAATATGTGGACATGATTGAATAAATTAATCACTCCTTTGTTGTTAAAAATTAATAAATCATAATTATTAACAAACCATACAATTTATTTAAAGTAATAAAATCAATAAACTCCACTACTTGGATATATGAAGGGAGTGGCAACAATCTCAAGGAGGAAAGAGGCTGCATTTCGCATCTAACACCAAGGTACTGAGTCAACCTAGAGGTTCATAGTCCGTCCTCTTTAATTTCTGGGATACAATCTTTGTCATGGCATTGTAGTAGGTATAGATGCAGTGTGGACAAAACAAGAAGGGTAAATCCAAATGAGACGATAACCTCGCACATGGGGCAATGGGGAACACTTTTTGGCTTTACTCAGGGACCTGACATTTCCATCTGTTTCAGATCATCAAGGATTTGATAAGACAGATGAAATCAGAGGCAAGTCAATGTGAAAGAAGAGCTTCTGCAAGATCCCTTTTTCATCCCTCTTCCTTCCCCCTTTTGACAAAATATCTTTTAATCAAAGTAAACATTAACATATAAAACAAAACAAGGAAGCCTTCTAAATAGAACATTGTGTATGGAAAAAATAAAACCCTCAGGACTACTCAATTCCTCCTTGAAAGTTGCCATGTCATTTGGAGTAAGCTTGCTTTGTTTAAGCTAGAATTTGCATCTTAGTAGAAGCTCACAACCATGTAACCTGTGAGGGGATGGTTGCCATGACAACATTAATGAGCCTGTCCTATGACCAGAGATATCTTAGAGAGACTATGTTTGTGCTAGTTATTATCAGATTGGTCTCTGCTTTCTGGACAGGAAGAGATGAAAAATCACTCTAACGAAGGAAAATAAAATGTATTAATGGTCTCACTGCAAGCCATTTTAAACTTTGAATAAAAAGAGAATGATACAGCATTAAAAAATAAAGGTCTGCCCAAACACCAATTAGATAAAAAGTGTGTTGTGTTTATAATGGGCTACAGCAATGAAACTGGATACTATTTTCTCAAAAATAACGTGTTAAATTTACTATGATTAGGAGTCTAGTTTGAACTGATATATGTGCTTATATAATCTGCTTCATTAAGGGTTTTAATTTTTTCTATTTCATAATTACATTGATAATGTGTCCTATGCCTCCCAATTAAACAATAAATACTTATCAGAAACTATGTATTTAACAGATACTATGTTCCTGCACTATAAAGGCTAGTTAAATATAGCCTACCTCTTCAGCCTCAAATCAAACTTGAGAAACCTGAGGTTCAGGGAATTTGACCAGATCTTTTGGTGGCACACAGCTTCCCCGGTAGAGTAAACATCACTAAGAGTAAAGGCAGCCCCTTTTGAACTGTCAGACTCTCTCCAGCACCACTCCCCCAAGGGCTGAGTAATACAGGAATTCTGCACAGGTATGTAGTGCAAGAAAGGAAAGAGACAGTCTTCACCCTTTAGGAGTTTTTAATCCAGTCAGATCATATGTATAATTAATTTAGGGAAAATGTAATTGACTTATGAGTCAAAAGATCAAGATTTATGACCCATTTAATTCATGAGCTTGCTAGCTATCAGAAATCACTACCGAATAAAAGCTGCATTACTCATTTGACTTGAACAATCTACAACCGGATTAAGCCATCATGGAAGAAGATCTTGCCATAAAGCTGTTCACTAAGAATCAGTGACTAACATACATGTATTACAATCTCAATTATGACTGTGTATTTCTCAGCCTCTTTTACTTCTCTTATTCCTTCACTTATGTTAAGGCTATAAGGATAATAAATACAGATCTTAATGCTGATTTACAATTGCATTGATTTTATTTCAAATTGGTCTTCTAATAGTGGTTCTGGCCTGTACCTTAATAGTTTTATAACTAGGCTAGCTTTTCTTTAGGTAGTGTTTGCACATTCTATAATTCCTTGTCATGTTATTTTTAATCCTTTTATATCATTATAAGTAAAATATACCACTAACTCTTTTAATCTCTTTCTCTCTCTCTCTCTCTCTCTCTCTCTCTCTCTCTCTCTCTCTCTCTCTGAGTGTCTGTGTGTGTCTGGCCTACCTCTTCCTTCTTCATCACATTATTCTCCATATGCATGGAGGTTTTACATCAACAAATTCAGCCAACAGCAGATCAAATATATTTGGAAAAAATATTTTCATACAAAACATGTGAACATATTTTCTTGTAATTATAAACATAATAATGATATAAGCATTTACACACCATCCACACTGTATTTGGCATTATACATAGCCCAGAGATAATAAAGTACACGGAGGATGTGCACAGTTACATGTAAATACTGCACAATTTCATTTACAGGACTTGAGCATCTCTCCATATCTTGTACCCGAGAGAGGTCTTGGAACTAAAATCTAATGGATTCCAAGGAAACACTGTAACTCTGTCTCTATTTATTTCTCCAGGTGTGAAAATCTTTGGAAGAAATAATTATGCTCTTAAGAGATTTTTAACCTCCCCAGCCAAGCAGCTCTCATGATGGGGTAAAGTTCTGTATTTACATTAAATCCTGTAATACTGTGGAACGTTTTGTTCTGCCTTCACAGGTTTTGGATCTCACCTTCATCCTCTCTCTCCCAGGTGTGCACACAGCCCTACAATTTTATAGGTTTCTCAGATGGGAATTTACCACTTCTACACTGCATGGCCTAAATGCTTGAACAGAAGTTCTTTCCTTTATCAAAGGCTCTATCAATATGCCCAAGCCTGGTTGTCTTAGCACATATAGAAAATACTCCAAGGGAAAAAATAAGTCATCTCAAATTGCACTAATTATCTCCCTCTAGAACTGTGGTTCATTCATTTCTCAGTTATTCCTATATGCTCTTACTTTCTAAGGTTTTAATTTTTTAAACATTGAAATTATATTTTGATTTTTCCAGTTGACACATAGGAAACTTTGGACAGTCCTCCAATACAGACAGAAAAATACATATGCACATAAATCAGTACACAATGCTAAACAATTCAACTTTAGTCTGTGGATGACCAGATAGTGCTTCTCTGAAAGGACCCTGTAGTCATCCGATGTTCTGATTACATGTGTTTCTATGGCTTCTTCCAGTCTTACAGAACCTGTATTTTCAAATGGGTAATACTAGTAGTTTTCATGAGTTTCTCAAATGACTCATACTCTGTACTAGCCACAAGACATCAATTATCCACAAAATTAGAATGTAAACCTTGTTAAATATTTGATCTCTATATTCACAGTAGTTTTATGGCTCCTAACACCTAATAAATATAATTAATGATTTTAGTGATGTGAGAATGTTAAGAAGTGACCATTTAATTGGCATCTTCAATAAAGCAAAGATATTTTCGTCCATAATAAACTAAGGGCCCATCGTTTGTTTCACACTCATCCATAGCCAACATCCACTCTCACCTTACCCAAACACTTTCTTCTTTTTCCAATGGAGTGCTTACCAGAAAATTGTACTTGTTCCTAAGTCAGCTACATTTGTTATGGCAAATTGCTAAAGTTATTCAAGCACTTATATGAACTGATAAAATGAATGTGAAAAAGAAGCAAGTAGATAAAGTTTTCATCAGAACAACTGTAAAAGGTGAAAGGGATTGCCAAGATCCAAAATAATAATGAATAGAAGTTACTGTCTTTCATCAGTATCTTTATATTTTTGGCTCAGTTAAAAGAAAACAAAATGGAAAAGCATAAACAGTGCATGATTAGTGCCCATTGAAGCTACCTGTGCTCAGAAATACTTGGGCCTTTAATAAACTATTTTGTTAACAGATGTATTTTATGCACTTTAAATTTAACAAAAACATTCAGATTGTGTGCCTTGGCATATCTGGCCTATTATAAGAAAATACTGTAAACTGGGTGATTCTAGAGATTGGAAGATCAAAATCAAGGAGTCAGTATATCTGGTGTCTGATGACAGTTACAGGTTCAGAGATGTCTGCCTTTCCACTTTGTCCTTGTGTAGTAGGATTGACAAGAGATGCCTCTGAGGTCTCATACAAATGCAAGAATCCTCTGGGAACTCTGCTCTTATGGTCAAGTCATCTTCCACAGGTTCTATTCCCTTAAGGGCTATGATCCCAACAGATGAATTGGGAGAAAAGGGACACAAACACTTCATCCATAGCATTATAGGCTTGTTTGATAACAAATTCAGGTGTCTACTAAAATGTCACTCTTCCAGTTCTCCCTAAGACTCTCTAAGACCCTTGGCCTATTTTCATTTAGTTCCTAAGTCTTATTAAAACTCAGAATGAACATGTACATTTATTTATACATAGTATTTAGCTTAGGATGTATGTGTGTCCTGTGGTAGCTAGAAATGAGCTCCCCTAAAGGAGTCCACCACCCAATCTCTGGATTATGTTGCTGTCTTATTTGAGAAAAGAAACTCTGTATTTGCAACTAAAATAATCCCAAATATCCAGCAAGCTCAAATTAATTACGTAAGTCCTTTAAAGGTCATATCACAGTGAAAAAGAGATGTGGCATCAGAAGAAAGGTCAGGAAGATGCAACAAGAATAGCTTTAGAGAGGTAAGGAGGTGATAAGCCCAAAAACCAGTAGACACAAGGAAACAGGTTCCCCCCCTAGGACCACCAGAAAGGAACATAGCACTGTTGATACCTGGATTTCAAACCAGTGAAACCTGTGCTTGATTTCTTATTCTTAAAGCTGTATGAAGATCAACTTGTGCTTTTCTAAGCTCCTAAAGTCATGATGACTTGTCCTATAGAAACTACTGGAAACTAGACCTGTGTCTTCACAGAACATGAGCTTCATGGAGATAAGAATGTTGTACATTTTCTGTTGTTCTCTTGAAGCTTAGTGCAATGAGCCTTCAAGATCTGAGTTGGCTTGTCTGTAGTACAGCCCCAGGACTCCACGCTGGGGGTGCTGAAGGTTTTTTTTTTTCTATGAAATAATTCAGGATTTACATATAACCCATGCATAACCACCCACAATCTCTAGATCACTAACACACCTAATACAATATGAATGCTACATAAATCACTGTTACCCTATGGAAGTTGGAGAATAATTTAAAAATGCCCATAAATGTTCAATATATACACAGTTTTGTTTTCCCCAAATATTTCCAACCTGCAGGTGTGGAATCTATAGACTACACTAGGCACATAGAAAAACTTCATAAATATGTGTTGGATGGATGAATAAATGAATATATGCACTAATGAACCAGTAATACATCCTTTTCTAGTTCTGTTGTCATAACCTAAAGTACACTGGCACTAAAGTAACAACACTGCATATTGATCCCCTTTTATTAGGCAGGTCCTTAGGTATGTCCATTTTTTTTTTTTTTTTTGATTTACACATTATAGCAGGTGTTAGTTTTTCTCTATTTCCACAGGACCAGGTCTACTTGACAAAAATGTTGACAGTCTTCATTTAGATGTCACTTATAAAAGTCATCAGATTAATCTATCTAATTTATAGTCAGCAAAATTTAATTAAAAGACAAGCCCAACATACAAATGGTGCTTTTAAATGTAAAGAAAGTGATTTATTTAATGGATTTATTTAATGTATAAACAGATGAATTCACGTTTAAGGCCTCAAGCACCTATTTGGTAAGTGAAATAACAATTTTGATACTCATCAGAGTTGAGTATCTTCAAGTATAGCAATCAGACATCCTGCTTAAATGGGCTTCCCATTAACATGCCACATGTAAATTAATGGGCCGAATATGCCATTCATCTACTAGGTCAGCTCACAATCACAATCTTCCACAGACTTTGCTTCTCAAAAACATGTCCACATTTTTTCTTCAAGTTTCATTAAAGTCAAGATTCAATGAGTAGCTTACCATCCTAAGATGCCAGGGCACTCTCTCACACACTCACCTTTGCTAAGGTGCTTCATACTCCAAACCAATTTCATTGCATAACTGTCTCTGCTCAGCCTAAACAGAAACTCACCACAAATGTTACCAGGATTTGATATTTTATCTTCGAGTGCCCAAAGACTTCCTAATCATTTAAAAAATATAAATGTTACTGGGAGCAGTGACTTTTTCACTCTTGTTTGTTTAAAAACCACAGCTTGAATGCTTTTGAAGGAGAGATTCTTAGGTGTGAGGAAAACTGAAAACAGTAGGATATTATCAGCAAAACTGCTATGGAACCAATGTTAGGAAGACAAGCCCAGCCTTAGAAGGTGGGCCAAACTCTGGTAGTCTTGGCATTAAACTAATATTGCAAATAGTATTTTAAAAGAATTTATAACAAAAAGAGTTAGAAAGAAAAGCATTTTCTGCTCACCCATGTGATGTAATGGTAACTGACATAGAACAGAATTGCTATCCTATTTGAGTATAATTATTATTTAAGTCATTTCCCAAATATTATTGCTTTTGGCAAATTATGTAACATCCCTCATTTTTCTCACTTGTCAAGGAAATATAATAGCTACTGCACTGGATATAATGAACAAAAAGGACATGGCCATTGTTTTCAAGAATTTCTTTTCTTTCTTTTCTTTTCTTTTTTTTTTTAATACAGGATCTCACTCTGTAGTCCAGGCTGGCCCTGAACTCACTAGCCTTGACCTCATGGAAGTCCTCCTGTCTCAGCCTTCCCACTGCTGGTATTACAGGTATGCACCACCATGCCTGGCTGATGTGGTGCTGAGGGATTGAACCCAGGGCCTTGAAATTGCTAGGGGAAATGCTTTTTCTACTGAGCGGTTTCTCCAGCCCCCTTCAAAGATTTCATAGAGAAAAAACAAAACGAAACGAAACAAAACAAAAACACCCTGAAGAACTAAGGAAACTTAAAAATTTGCAAACAACCAAAATACTCCTAAATTTACAAAGGATTGAATAACTTCCGGTAAATCTGGGCTATTACACTATCAGTTCAATAAGGCATCATTTTAATAGAAATAGGAAAATGCCTAATTGCATGACCAAATTTTTAAAAAGCAGTTTTAACATGGGTGAAATATTCCTGCATCGTCAAATATGTATGGATCTATGAACATGCAGTCCTCACATTAGCTAGAGCAGTATCTGACCCAGTGAATATCTGTTAACTAAAATCGCTGATGAATGTATCTCAAATAGAGAGAATACTCAAAACTCAGATTGTGGTTATCACTTAGAAGTATGGTTTTGTCACAATTTTTCTTTTGTCTTGTTCTTTCTTACATTTTCCAAATATTGTATGTACATACATGCCAGTATCCACATATAATTTTTAAAGAACTAAATAATATTTGAATTGCATTAAAAATAATTCAAAACTATGTATGAAACAAATTAGCAAATGAGAGCAATATTTTCAACTGGACTATGGGAAATTAGCAAATTAAGACACATACACCAAATTTATGTCATAAATGCCCTTAGACTGTCATGGAGAATGTAAGATTTACAGGCTTAAACATCCAGCAGTTCACAGAAAATTTTAGTGACACTTTCCAGTGCCTTCTAAGACTTAGAAAGTTGAGGAAATGTCTAACATTGAGGAAAGAGTCAGGGTCATGTCAGAAATAAGATACAAGTTGCTTTTCCTTATTTTCCTACTATGCTTCATCCATAATCTGTGAATAAATATTTAAACGATATAACAGGATTCATGAGAACACAAAGAAAGAACATAATCATTTATTCACTTAACAAATATGATAAAATATCTACAGTTTATCTGGTATTATAGCCAGTGTAACCAACGAGAAAGGAACAAGGAGAAGGGTGGGAAGTAAAATATGATGCTGCCGTTTACAAAGACCAATGAGAAGATTCACTAAAGTGACATTAGGAAAGTCTTGAAGGATGAAGAAATGGTGGACAGCACGGGAAAACACATTCTAGCAAATAAGGTGGATGTGGGAAAATGCTAGAATTCAAAATATTATCCAAATATACATAAAATTGACACTTAAAAATTATTTGAACCTAAACATGCCAACCAAGGAATAAATCAAGAACCCAAAATGGATCAATGACACAAATACACTGTGACCCATAACTGCAGCACACGTTTCATGGTAGAAACCCCATCTCACATGATTCCTTTCTTTTGATCCAGAGTTCAATAATTATATTTCCAAGACATGTATTGTGTAAAACTCATTCTGCCTCTTTTGATGGAAATCAGAGCATTGTAAGTCCACCTTCTCTAAGGGGAAAATTATACTCAAAGAAATTACATCATTTTTGAAAATGAAACATCTAATAATCAGAGGCATCTAATGCCTAGTTTAATTTCCTGGAAACTCATGTAAAACAGAGAGATTCATATTTTGATTCTTTTTCCTCACTAAATATTGACATCTCCTAGGATCAAACATCACTAAGTTCTAGGAAACCCCATAACTTTGGTCAATACTCATTCCCATTCTTTAGTTGTTACAATGGGCTAACAATTTGAAAGACAAATGTCTTTATATAAACATGGAAATCTTCTATTTACCTTGGCAAAACACATTTCAGTAGAGCTGTATCTGGAATTACACTAAATTACCTAACAAACTTATCACCTTTCTAGCTGAAAGGATATGTCAGTCCGAAGAAGGGAATATAGGAAGATACATTCTCTCAGGGTTCTACAAGCCACATGTGTCCCTTAATCCCTAGAACTAATCTATGAACTTATTGGCCTGTCCCACTACACAGGTATGAAACTGAGGTCCTCCAAGGTGATGCACCCAGCTTCACCTAGATAAGAAATAGCAAAACAAGACTAAGAAGCCAAACCCTCCAGCTTTACAAACTACACCATTTCTACTGTTCCATTTTGTTGAAATGTCAAAAAATATGGTAACTTTGGGGTCACAGCTGTAAAGCTTTGCTCCTAGGGTGCAGGAAGCATGTTCCTTTATCAAATTTATCACACAATTTTGTAATTATTCACATACCAGTCACCCCTAATAAATCTTCTACTTCCTCATGAGTCAGAACCATTTTACACTATTTCTGTTTACAAATCCTATGTGTGGTACAGCCATAAATGTTTGAATTTTGAATATCATCTATCTGAAAATGGGTACATGAACAGACAAGAATTATGTCCACAAGATTAGGAATGGCTACTAGAACCACACTTACCACCTATTTTACATTTAGCTTTTGAGTTCTAAGGCTGATTTATTCATTGGTCCAATGAATAAAAAATGTAAGTGATAAACCATTTTTTCAACTCCTATTCCTAGAGGGAATTACAATAGAGATACACTTCAGAATCAAGATAATGACAATATTCCTGCCCTCGTCAACCTCTCATCTATAGGGAAAGAAAGTAAGTGTAAGTTCTGACAAAAATAAATAAAAGAGACTTTTATAGTCAAGGTGAGCAATACAGACATGATCATAAGACAAGGCAAGTACAAAAGAATCTCTGGCTGCTGGGATGGATACTCATGTGTATCAAAAGAAGTGAGAGAATTGTGAAGCTGGTGTCCAGGCAGAGAAGGAAATGGAATTTAAATAATATTGGAGGGATAAGTCACACACTAGAATAGATGGGGCCATAGGGGGGGTTATGGATTTTATTATTGTATCTACCACTGTAGTTGCATGTTGAAAAGAGGTAGCATACTTTTAGAAAAAAACAATAAAATCAAGTTGCTAATACATGTCTAAAAGAGGATAAGGAATTATTTTTAAAGAAAAATTATTGTGAAATATGATATAATTTGCTTCCTACATAGACTTTTTTTCTTCAACAAGGTCCCAAGACACAAGAGAAATACACCTGCAAGAAGGTGAGAACCCAGGTAGGCCATAGGGGTGAGCAGAAGAGATCACTCAGTGCTGGTAACTGTGGTTGCAGGGCCCGTCAGAATAGCAGGCATGAAAGTTTGTTAATGAAATAAGAAAAACAAAAGAAATTGTAGTAATACAGTAATAAAGAGAATTTGTATGCTGGAGAAAAAAGGACATAAGTAATTCTAATGTACTCATTGTGATGCAAAATACATGTAAAAATGGAATTTCTCTAAGACTTTTCCTAAAATACCACAAGGAGAGTGTTATGAGCTTGATCTAGATAGAAACACAGCATCAAATATGGCACCACTAAAGGCATACATGTATTTAAATTGAAATTAAAGGAAATTCCATAACATGCAAATATCAGTTTCTCATTTCAGCTCCTATGGTCTTTAAGCGTTCAATGGCCACTTCTGCCTAATGGCTGCCATATTCGATCTACAGATTTCCTCTGTAGAAAGGTCAATTGGATAATAGTGAAGTAAAGGCTTCTCACAAGATCAAGCCAACTGTAAATTCTTTAAAAAAATTTCTTCACAAATATTGGATGCTCAATGAATATTTTTACACTGTTGGATGAGGCTGGATTCATAAGTAGTAAAGAAGTGTTTATTCATAGGAAGCAAAGACCTGGCACTAACAGTTCCAGAAATCTACATGTAATTGAGGTATACTGGCAGTGTGAATTTGATAATGTCCAAGTTTTCTTCCTGAATTTTTGATTTATGCCATTTATAAGACTTCTTTAGTATTATTCTTGCGATTTTTATAGCTTCAAACTTCTACTTCTCTGAAAGCAACACCAAGGCTGTAAGTATGTTCAGCTGCCTGTTATCCTTACACCCTGCTAGGATCAGTAAGCCAGTACTGATCTGTCTACCAGAAGTCCATGGTACACCTGTTGTCTGTGTGAGGTCATTTATCCCTGCTCAGCTTCACTTCCTCTTTCCTATCTTATCGTCACTATGAAAAGTAAGATAAATATTTGAAAGTGCTTTGAAAATCATAATGGTCATATTGGTGCCTTGAAAACCATAATGGTCGTATTTTTAATAAATATTGTTACAATTTTGGAGAACAATCAAATTGGTTATAATTCCACTGTTGAAGCCTGGCATGACTCGAAATATGGAAACCCTTTCCTAGGCTAATAATTAACTTACCTGTTCTGTTGCTTATCACATTGAAACACCTGTCTTTTCTGTTAATGTTTAAAATCATTTGGAAGACATCATTTATGTTTGCTTGATTATGATGAAAACACAGGCCTTGGGGCCCATTTCCCTTTGTGCTTATCACCTGCTGCTGCCTCTTCCATGCCCGGTTGGGTCTCCAAATCAGGCAAGACTGACCCTGCCACATACTCGTGAAGTCAAGGTTGTAGTCAGGAGATAAACAAAGTCATCCACATACAAAAGAAATTGTCATTTTTTAAAGGATTTATTTGACAAGGAACAATAATAAAAGAAAAGGGTCAGATGTTATTGTCTCCACTACACTCAGCTCCAACAGCATTATCTTCAAGAAGTTTTCATTGCTGTTCCTATGTCTAAAATTATTCTCTCATATTGACATATTTAATGTATTTATATTGAAATGTTACATTAATCTTACCTACTTAATTTTCAAAGCAACATATACTTAATTATGCATTCTCTATTATCTCATTTGAGTAGCTCAGCCACCTCCTAAGTTTAAGCAGAAAAATGATCTATTTCAACTTTCCTAGAAGCTCAGAAAAGTGAAGTGATTTTCCAAAAGTGACACAATGGTGAATATTAAAACCAATGTTTCTGATGTTATCCAGGCAGCGTTCAAATCACTCCGTTTCTGGAAATCAGTATCTACATTGTTTGATTGCCAGTTGCCTTCAACATTCCAGTGTCACCTTATGAATAAATCTTCTAGGTACTCTTTTTTAATAAATCTTACAATATTATGCAAACATTAATTTCAGGGAGGTTTATAAAAATATTTTCTCCCTGCCACCTACTCTCCATGCTAGTCGTACTCTGTAAAATAGCTCACATGGTCCAACTGGAAACAGAAAGTTCCAAGAAGCTCCCTTCAAAAGAGAAAGCATTAAAAGAAAATAAAAAGTTCACAGCAACTCAAAATCTAACCGTTCTCCGGTGTGAGATTATATCTCGCCATGAAGATTTCTTGCTATCCAGGCTAAAAAGATCAAAATGTTGTGGACAAGGTAAATTTTCAAAAAACTGAAGTAGGGTCACCAACTGACCCCACATAGAAATGCCGAGAGCCCCCTAGGTACACACACAAAAAGTGGAATTATTCATAAAACTGACTTTTTCAGCACCTTCTTATCATTTCTGTAGGAAAACAGCACTTCAGCCACCACAAATAATTGCACAAATAAGGTTGTCTGAGAGGGACTGTGCTCTGACAAAATTCTTTTTGGCCTCGTAGCCCTCAAAGGATGGAATGCTAAAAGTAGGCAGAACTCCCACTCTCTCCTGGGAAGGAACAATGCAGGAGAATGTACCCTAGTGGGACTGGATGGCAGAAGCACTGGCGCCTACTAACAGTAAGCCGTGAAGCCTTTCCACGCTTGCACCCAACCGACTACAGCTACATGAAGGAACACACAGATAGCCAAATATTTAAAGGTTGAGAAAATGAGGCTGATGGATAGAGTGCAGTTCCTAGGGGAACATCTCTTTAAAACCTTATCTCGGCTCTTTTGCAACGATGTCTAACATTTTATTGTTCCCACAAGGATAAAATAACCTGTGACCTGAGAGACAGAGCAGGTCAGCTCACCTCTTGTTAGCAGATGAATTTGGCCATCACTATTCCTCCAGGAGAAGCTTGCTACCTCTACAAAGGTAGTTCCCATGATTTTAAAGAATCCAACATTTTGTGGAATTGGGGGTACAGTTTAGGAGATGATCCCAAGTTTTCTCAAGCCTGCTAACTAATGTCTTGCTAATAGCAGCAAGAACACATCCTAAAAAAACCTAAGACTGATTGTCAGGGCCTGGGTTGGACAGTGAGTCTTGAAATCCACTACCTCCAGAGTATTTCTCCTCTATAGCTACAGAGTTACTAACGACACAGAAGAGCATGGCCTTCCGTCTGTGGACCTAGTTATCCCCAAGCTGGGACAGTTTCCGAGACTGCCACAGTGACACCATTGTGGCTGAAATTATGACATGAAATTCACAATGGTTTACTCTTATTATGGAGGCTGGATTATTGCTGTACTCAGCCCACTCCTGGAATGTCTCTACTCCTCCCACTTCATTCATTTTGCTCCTTAATATTACATGCTTTGACCTCCCTCAGTAAAGAGATGCTAGAGTTTATACAAGGAGAACCACACTACATTTTATTTCACTTGTCTACTTATATTGTAGTCACTGGATCTCTCTTTTGCAAACAGTGCTTGCATTAAATATTTATTAAATGAATATATAAGTGGTAGATTGTTGGGATTTTAGATAACTCAGTCTCTATCCTCATGCCTCAGTTTATCTATATATGAAGATGTAGGAATAAAAAAAGTTGATCCAGTACCATGACTAAATGTGTGAAGTGTGAATCGAGAGAAACAAGATTGAAATTCTAACCTGCAGGGTGACCTTGGGCAAGTAGCTTAACCTGTCTGAACCTCAATATCCTTGCTTTTAAAAAGGGATGATAATACCTGCCCCGATTTTAATAAAGAATAAATCCAGAAATGTGCATACAATGTGTAGCCTTAAGCAGTTTCTCAATGAATGGTTGTCATAATAAGTTATCATGCCTAACATAAAATAAATCTATGTTTTCTGGTGGAGAGGTCTCCACTAATGACTAAAGACAAAAGGAAAATATCACAAAACTGCTCCTTTCTGCTCATTAAGCCTCTTTTACGCCTTGTCATTCTCTGACTTCAGTAAGAAAGGAGATAGAAGAAAAGGAATTTATTGTGTTATTTCCTAACTCAACCTAAATGGGGGTGGTGAAAAAGGGCACCAGAGGCCATAAGAGAGAAGTAATTACTGTTAATTAAACTCAGTAACTTTGAAAAGGAGAATACAGGATCCCATTATCATAGAACAATATTACTATATGATTAGCATTAATATGCAAAAATCATCTATCTTATTGACATTCCAGTCAGTCATTATCTTATATAGTTAGAAGTTTTAATTCAGCACATCTAGGAGAGTCTCTCTCTCTCTTTCTCTCTCTCTCTCTCTCCCCATCTTTCTCCCTCACAGACACACATTTATACGCAGCATATACCACCACCATCAACACACACATAACTGCTCAAAGAGATATCTCCTCGGAACTAGAAGTATACAGGCTTGAATAACAAGAGAACCAGTTTAATAACAGCCATATGAAACAATCTGACAAATGCAATAAATATTAAATCGTTCTTAGGTAGATTGCAAAGTATCTTTAAAAGTGGAAGAGGTAGACTGAGACAGGAGGATTGCCATGAGTCCAAGGCCAATCTGGGCTACAGAGCAAGACCTTGTCAAGGTGTAGGATCAGGTAGTAGTAAAGGGATAAACATGAGCAAAACATATGCTTTAAAACCTCCCCAAAATGTGAAACTAGGTGGAAGAGGGTGACAGACAGGTAAAAAATAATCAAAATATGTCACGCACAAGTAATAAACTGCCAAAATAAATTTCATCAACCCAAATGGCATGGTTTGTGTGTGGAATGTCTCTCCAGGAGTTTCAAGCACTTAAAAGGCAGTTGAACCTAATTGGATCGCTGGAGATAATTGGATCAGGTAGATTAATCCACTGGTGATTTTCTGTGCTTCCACGAGGTGGGTCTGTTGGACTTGTGGACAGGCAGGTCCTCGGAGAAATGGCCTCTAAGGATATATCGCCCTCACCAGCTCCACTCTTCCCAATCTCTGCTTCTTAACCCCATGGGAGTTACTAACAACACGTAAGAGCACGGCCTTCCATCTGTGGGGTGAAGATGCTTCCGGCATCTCGGTGCTCTGCCAAGCCCTTCGGCCACTGCCCACCAAAGACTAAGAAGGTGACATCTCTGAGATGTGAGCCAAAATAAACCTTTCCTCCCTAAGTTGAGTCTTGGATATTGGGTCTCCATAATAAGAAAATGAGCAAGACCCTGCACACTTAATAAAAAAGTGAAATTTTAAAAAATAATAAGGGATCACCCAAATATATATATATATATGATGAGCTAGATAAGTAAAGTTTTGAGGTTCTTGTTTGGAGGGAGGCTATTATTTGTTAGCTATTAAAAAATCTGAATACTAAATATTGGCTGTTTCAGGGGACCCATTTTTGTAGCATTTGAATTTGTTCCTCCTGCATTTACCACATATGTGAATAAATGCATTTATTCACTAATATACTATAATTAATATATTATTCACTATAATATTAAGCCACTAAATTTCAATAAAAATTTCTAAGTGCAAATGTGCCCTGAAAGTGTCTCTCTTTTTTTTAGGGCTCAACATGAGTTCTTCAGTTCAGTAAGCCTGTAATTTTCATTGCTTCAGAGAGAAAGCTTTTTTTTTGGCCTATGATCTATTCATTGGCTGAGAAATATTTATCAAAAATTTCCCGCTTCTGGTTGATATGTTTTGCCACATGTGAACCTCAAGTGTACATTGTACTAGAGAAAGATGGGCAGTAATAACTAAAAATCCATTAGGTAAGAAATGAAGCAAATAGATGAAAAGTAGTTTTCAATATTAATAAGTACTATAAAAACACATGAGTTTTCTTCTAAAATATTATAATTTCAGATTTTATACATATGTCTTTGATATGATATATTTTGAGTTAATCTTGGAATATTTTTGAAGATTATTTTTAATAATTTTTATTTTTAATATTAAATTATTTCTGCACCACTGTTAAAAGATATTCATACATTCACACATTTATTTAGAAATATGTCAAAAATGAGATATATAAATGTTTGCCTGTGTTTATTAGTGTATTACGATCAATTTTGGGCATATCTCTATTCCATTTATTGATGTGACAATTTTGAGGCCAAATCTGCTATTTATTGTCTTTAAGGCTGTAACTTCATAAATCTAAAATGTAAATGTTGTTAGATTTCTAACACTGTTTACCGTTTTCAAAGATAAGTTAGTCTAGATCATTTACATTCCTGTATGAATTTTGAAATGTTTGATGATTCCTAATAAAGGGGAGCAGAGAGAAGAAAGCAAAGAAAAAAAAGAAAACAAAGAAATAAAGAGAAAGGAAGGAAGAATGGAAGGAAGTCTGCTTAATATTCATTGACTATAGGTTA
This sequence comes from Ctenodactylus gundi, assembly GCA_004027205.1. NCBI lineage: Eukaryota > Metazoa > Chordata > Mammalia > Rodentia > Ctenodactylidae > Ctenodactylus > Ctenodactylus gundi. Next base: position 406,803 of record PVKB01000112.1, read on the forward strand.
GTTTGGTGATAACAAATGTCTTAACAATATCAAATCTTTTAAATGATGAAACAACAATTTCTCCCATTTACTTGGTAATTAAATTTCTTTTGGCAATGTTTTGCAGTTTTCAATCTGTAAATTTTGCACACCTTTTCTTTGATTGGTGATAAAACCTTGTATATGCTAAATGATATTTTAAATTTCATTACCTATTGCTTGAGATTGTCTATAGAAATATTTTTTACTTCACACATTGACCATATATCTTGATATCTTCCTAAACTTGTCTACTTGATATATTTGTTTGATAGTCAACAAGATTTTCTACATAGAAGAAAATCATGTTATCTGTAAAATAGTTTCTTTACTCCATTTCCATTTCAGAAGCTCCTCTTTTTTTTTTTTTTTTTTTTGCTTTTTTTGTAAAAATGCAGAACTAGTATTAAATTAGAGAATAAATCTGGTAAAACCTAAATCATGGTAGTATTCTACTTGGTCTTCTCATTGCAGTAAAATGCAGATGTGAATAAATATAGTTTTAGTATTAAGAACTGGAAGAAAGGTCAAAACCAGTATCACTCACGCAAAGGTTATATTATAATATTCTTGTTCTCAAATTTGGACAGCTCCAAAACCTGTAATATTGTGAAACATAGCAAAGGTAGCTTTTCAGTGACTAAATGTGGGATAATAAAAAGTTATGCTATGCTTTATTCCTTACATTACACAAAAAAATGAAGTAAATGTGGTGGGTTGTTCTCTGTCCAACACTCTTTCTTTTTCTCAGTAACATACCACAGTCTCAATACTTCTACCATTCCGACCAGGTAATGGTCAAAGGGTGGAAATATTTATTCAATTAAGAAAATAAGGATTTCACTGGTATTTTTCTGGTCTGAAGTTTTAAAACTGTAGGCTCAGAACTCCTTACAGTTCAGTTGCCTATTTGGGAGACGAAATCTAAATGTGTTAGCAAAGCGCAATATGACTTACTAAAGGAATAGATAGGAGAGAAGGAGATTAAAAAGAGAGAGAGAGAAAAGTGAGAGGTAGACTAAGATAGAGGTGACAGCAGGAAATCTGTCATGCTAAGTAAGCCCTTTCATCTGATGACTCTTGAAATGGTGACTGCTCTTGCCATAATGCCTTCATCTTTGAGTAAGTCTAATTTTGTTTGGATTTGCAATCAAAGAATCATGGCTCAGACAAAAGAAAATTGAAAAGTCCATTTGTCTCAGTAACTATAGTTAATGAAACACAGATGTTAAAATTGTAAACATTAGTAAACTTTTATATAAATAGCCTGAATGTCTTAGATTGATGGAGGCCATAAGGAAAAACAGACACATGGGATTGAACAGAGGCAGAAAAGAGATACACAATACAAAAGGAGAACTTCTAAGCACCTAAACTGGAACATGGAAAATATACTAGAAAAATTTGCTCATAGGAAGATAACTTCTTTTTTTATTTACATATTCATTTCTTCTTTCCATTCCCTAAAACATCACACCTTCCTTGATACACACATCCCCTTTCCCTCTCCTCAAAGTCTATGTTTTACTTTTAGGAAGATTATTTCTACCAAATACAAAAGAAAGCTCTAGGTATTACACATAAACCTTAAAAGGGACCTGGCAAATCTTTATAAATTGACTGTTACTTGATTTGGTCTCAAATATATCTGATTTTAAGAATAAAAAATCAGCAACCAAATAATTCCAATTGACACATATTTTTAAAAAACCAATAAATCTCAATAAAGGTTTCTTCTTTCTAGCCAAACGATACGGAACTATGGAAGTAGAAAATAGACTAGCAAAGCAGAAACTTTGTAGAACATAACTTTCTTCTCTATTAAATATCATGTAAAGTCTGTGGCTTTACCAATTTTAGCAAAAAGCAAATGAGTATTCTAGACTTCCACCACAGGGCTATAACAATGACCTCAGCCTCCATACCACCTAGCAGGAAAGGTCAAGAAGAGACATAAGGTTTTGGACTATGTACAGCGTGTGAACTTCCACCTTATGTCAGGGGAGAGCCTGCCTGCACTTCACCTTCTATCCACAATAGCCAGTCCTTCCTCCTTCCTGTTGAAATGATATCTTAATGAGTAGCAAAGATTTCTGCTAAAAGCCACTAATGGAACCATCTTCTGGGGTGTCGGGTCTTTTTGTATGAGATTTGTTACCATGTTCCCCCATGGTTCTGCTACCTCTGTCTCTGGTCCACAGGAAAGAAAATGGCTCCTGCTGACGTCACTGTCTTAGATAGCTGCTGAGCCCCCTTTCTGATCTGGGATCCCAGAGCCTTTCCTAGGGGAAGCGCATGCTGCGTTTGTAGTACACACACCGTGGGTTGGTGCTTCTGAGGGTGGGACTGCCCACTGCTATATGGTTTCTCTGACTTGGAAAACCCAGAACACAGACATTCTTTGGAACCGTATGAAGTGATAGTCGGAGCCAGGGGAAGGGACAGAGATGGGGTGGGAGGGTAGAAAATGGGAAGGGATTGTAAATTCAATGTGATACAAAGATGTACAAAACACCCAAATTCATAGTAAATACGATGTATTACATTTGCATATTAATAAAAATAGTGGGGAAAAAGTCACTAATGGAGATATACAGAGGGTAATTATGAGGCATTTATTCCCTTATGCTCTGGATTGGATCCAAAATGTCCCCCAAAAGTCCAATGTGTTCAGAGATGGGGCTTTTAGGAGGTGAAAGAATTATGAGAACATTGTGCTTGTTAGTGGATTGATCCATTATTGAGTTCATAGCTAAGTGTGATGTTAGTGGTAGGATCTGATCAAAAGTGGTGGGTCATTGACAGTGAGACCTGGCCAGGTGTATCCCTGTCTTTAACATCTCTCTTTTCTTTCTGCTTCCAACTATCAAGACCTTACTAGCCACACCCTTGCCACATTGTCTTGCAGCCAGCTGACCGTGGACCGAACCCTTTGAAACTGTGAACCCAATAAACCTTTTTAAAACTTGTATCAAATATCGTGTTCTAGTATGTTTCCCAAGGAAATTGATTCAGACACAGTTCTGGGAAATAGGATATCCCTTCCAGAACCAAATTACACAACCCACCCAAAAGTAATGAAGAGCTTCTGCCTTCAAGTGTATCAAAAGAGATCAATAAAATAATCTAGAATTCTGTTATTACCCAAGAGTAATGAGGCCAACCAATCTACTTGCCCTGTCAAGTCAATGTAAGATAAAGCCTGTTGAAACAGACATACACATAAGATTCAAAATTTCATAGCATAATATCCAGACTGACTATCCAGGTTTTAATCCTGTATCAATCATCCTACCACAAAGACCTCAAGGTTAAGGCAAAAAAGATAATAAACATCAACATTTAGATGATGCAGAGATTAGAAACCAAATATTTTCAAAGAAGTTATGGTCAAATGCGTCAGTAATTGTGAATATTCTTCAACAAATAATAAAAAAGTCTCAGCAAAGAAAAAAAAGGATAAAAGGACTAGTGAGAATTTTATAAATGAAAACACAATATTCAATATAAAAATTTTAGTGTGGGTGATAATAACAATGGAGAAAACATTGAACAATTCATGAACGTAAAGATGAGATATTAGAAAGTACAATGTTCTAACAGAGAGGGGAAAACAGACACTTAGGAAATATGGCAAAGAGAGAAAATTTCTATCATCACAACTCTAGGGAGAGGAGAAAGGGAGCAGAATTGAAAATTTACTATAAAAATAATATCTAAAACTACCCATATTTAGAATTTATATATAAAACTACAGATTCAAGAATCAGAAGACCTCAAAGAAACCCACAGCAAGACACCTCACAGTCAAAAATCCTAAAACCTAACTGTAAAAACACAATAATAAATTGAAAACAACAAGAAACACCACCTTGCTCTTAAGGGAATAGTAACTGATGTGACATCAAATTTATAATAAAATAAAACATGGAGGGAAGAAAAGATGATACAATATTTTCCAAGACTGAAAACAAATGTTAAGTCAGAATCCTATATAGAGCAAGAAAAACATGAAAGGGAATTCAAAACATTCTCAGATAAAGGGATATTGAGATAATTCATTGCCAGTAACAAATTAGCATTGCAACAAAAAAGTTAAAGAAATTTGCATCAATAGAAAATTGATAAAGAATGAATGTTGCAACATTAAGAAGGGAAGAAGAGAGGGAGGGAGGGAAGGAGGGAGGGAGGGAGGGAGGAAGGAAGGAAGGAAGGAAGTAAAGTACGATACTAAGGCAAGAGTATAAAATGCATATTCATCAGAGGTGTAGGAAAAATCTCTATCTGCCAATGACAACACTGCCTTCATTGAACATAACTGTTATGAAAAATCTTCGAGGACTAAAAAATGGATTTAGCAAGTTTGGAAGATATAAGAAAATTGAAAAAGTTAATTGTTTCTTCATACTGCCAATGATGAACCAAATTTAAAGCCTCTTACAGCCCCTGAAAAACTAAATATTCACATGCAAATCTAATAAAACATGCATAGTACTTGTTTGCTGGAAACTACAAAGGAATGAGGGAGGAAATCAAGGAAGATAGAAATAAATGGATGGACACACCAGGGACCAGAAGATCCACTAGTATCAAGGTGTCACTGGTCATCATTCTATCACAATTCCAGCAAGTCATTTTTGCAGAAACAAAGTTAATCTGAAACCACTGTGGAAAGGCAAAGTAATTAGACCATCTCAACAATTTCAAAAAATAAAATATATAAAATCAGTAATTTGGGATTGGTCCTTATTACCCAACCTCAGTAATCCAGACTGTGATACTAGCGGAGGAGCAGACATGCAGATCAATGAACAGAACGTCAAACCCAGAAATTAGCTCTAGTGACTGAGGCTGGTACAAAAGCAGTTCAGCAGGGAAAGATAAGCTTTTCATCTTTGGTGGCGGAACAACCTCACATCCCCAAGACCAACCGATGCACTGCAATCTAAGTTTCACGCCTTTTCCCACACACACATGAGCCGTGCCCGTTTTAGCCAGGAATGTAATTTTTCCACTCAGCTTGATGATGGGAACACAGTAATGCTCCCAAAAATATACGTTAAGAAAATAAATGAAAGAAGGCTGAAATAAAGCTCCAGAAAAACAATGGTGAGGAACGGATACAGAAGTGTTTGTTTGTTTATTTATTTATTTATTTATTTATTTTTGGTTTTTTTATCAGGGTTTGGTTACCTGGTGTCCTCATTTAATAATCTAGGTAACTACAGTAAATCAGTAAATTATTTAAACTTTCTGAAACTCCAGGCCTTGTTGTAAGTACAGAATAAAACTGTAAGCTGAAGTTTACTTAGTATGCATTACATAAACGTTGGCGTTTTTCTTGAGATAGGTTGACTTCTTTTTGACCCTTGTGTACAAAAAAAAATAAGTATCTAAGCAAAACTCTTGAAATCCCTGCATTCATTTGAAATTCGCATAATAGTTTCATTTGAGAACATCTGTGGTTATTTGCAAAGGAGAATTATTAGTCCCAAATCAGAACTAAAAGAAATTATTTTCCTTCATTACGTGATACTTTATAGGCTTAAGAAAGATGAGAATTTTAAATGACCCAATTTTCCTTAAATTATATCCATTTTTTTTTCTTCAGCACAGCAGTTCTTAGTTTCTTATGTCTATCTTGGGGAGAAATATGACAGAGGTCAAAGGAAGGAAGGTACTCCCAAAAAAAACCTTATTCCACTTGCTCCCTGAGGGGAAAAAGGTTTAATAAGAGCAAAGTATGTCTTTGAAGTATCTTTATAGCCTTTATATATTCAGTAACATTTCAGTGGGGTTTCAGTTTTCCTGGGTGAATCTATTCTAAAGAGAATAACAGTAGTCTTTGAAACTAACTGAAAAAGAATTTTCATTGATCATTCCCTATCTGCTCCACAGAAGTAAACTTTCCTCAGTGAACTAGGAAGAGCATCACTTCCATTTGTCTGATGCCATACACCTAGGGCTTGGGAAAGTGTCAGACATTTGTTAGGTAATTCACAAACATGTGCTACATAAAAATGAGGAACTGAAAAATGAACATGGGTTGTACAAATGAATTGTCACCTCAGTAGAGGATACTCAGTAGGATATCCTAGTAGAAAGGAACTCAAGGGAATGACAGTTCCAATGGTCTCACTCAGCACAGCACTTGCTTCTAAATGTATAATAGATCTAAACTGAGATCTCTGTTTAAAACATCCCGAGATATGAGAAGTCAACTTCAGAAGTAGCAGGCCAATCCATCTGTATCTCATCATATTTCTTCCCCAAAAATGAAGACTATATTCCTCTAATTTTCATCTACGAGCTCTAATTTTTATCTTTTTCCACAAAAATGGCTAGTGTGCCATTGTTGTCTTTTTAAAATCTTGAGTTTAAAAATCTTCTTTCCTCTACTACTCACCAAAATGGCGTATCCCCTTGATAGTACCAGCATGCACCATGATACTCAAAATAGACAAAATTGGGATGCTGTCTTCCTTTCACCATGGAACACAGAGAGACTAATTGAACTCAAGAAATTCTTAAAAAAAAAAAAAAAAACTGCTCACTGAGACTCTATGGCACAGGCCTGTAACCCCAGCATTTAGGGAGGATAAGGTAAGAGAATCTCAAGTTCAAATCCAACCCGTGCAATTTAGTAATTTAGCAAGAACTTATCTCAGAAAAAAAAATGTTTTAAATAGGCTGGGGATGTAGTTCTGTATGAAGTCCCAGGCTTAATTTACATTACCACAATAAACACATACATACAAACATACATACATACAAAGATAAAACACTGATTATCACTGCGGGTTGTCTTGAGCACCCAGTTTAGCACTATGTGTATACATAATTCAGGGAAGGATCACTTCAAATTTAAAGCAAAATCACTTATTTCCCTGGAATATTACTCTATCATCGACTTGGAAGGTGAAAATTTGATAGAAAAACTATGGCCAGTAATCTCTTAAATTGTTCATACAACACAATGTAAATTATTTTGTATATTAAATTCAATAAAGCAATGTGCCCACATGAATGGAGTATTTAATAATGAACTCTATTGAAGAAATGTATAAATTTCATTTCAAACTATTTATCCCACCTACCAAATATAATGAAATTAGAGCAAGTTAAATGCAATACCACCTTATATTCATATGCATAGATATTCATTCAGATGCAACATACATTGGTCAGCTGGCCATACACCGCCTCACAAATGTGGGTGTAGACACAGTCATCATTAGCTCTCTTTCTCTACAATATACATCCAAAATGTTAGCAAATTTTTGTATTCTGTTCAAGTGAATCCACTTTACCACCTCCATCACTGGCTCAAGTTTCCATCACCTCTCACCTTCATTACACGGTAGTCTACCTCTTGATCTTCCCATCTCGTCCTTCACTTCTTGCAGTCTATTCTCAACCCACACACCACTCGGTGAATAGCCACCCTACACCTTGCCAAGCTGTAAACCCACGAGGCACATCTTAAAGTCAGAGCCTCACATTTGCTCTTATCCCTGCGTGTCTGGACTACACCCAGATGCTCACGGGATTGCTTCCCTCACTTCTTCAGAACTGCCCCTCATGTGTGACATTGTTAGAGGGGTCTTCCCTGCCCACATTTTAAAATCACAGAGTCACAACCATTCTCATTCTCTAGCATGTACCACAACTGAACATATCTTATTAATTTACTATGCACGTACTTGTTTGCTCTTCTAACAGACAAAGGTGGAGGGATTATGTCGAGCCTTATTTAATACTGTATTTACTGTAGGTGCTGCAATAACCTAGCACCTACATAGACCCTGGTTTATAGTTGGTAATCAGAAAATATTTGGTCAATGATATGGTCAAAAATATTTGGTAAAATGAATAAAAAGAGATTCTTAGTGTGTTCCATTTTCTTAATTCAATGTAAAGATGAAAAAGTGGTTAACTGGTAATAATAAACAAGTTTATTCCATATGTAATTTTTTTGTGAGATAGGGTTTTGCTCTGCAGTCCAGGCTTGACCTAAACTCACTCTGTAGCCCAGTCTAAACTTGAACTCATGGCAATCCTCATGCCTCAGCCCCACAAGAGCTGGGATTACAGGCGTGCATCACCACACACAGATTATGTGGTGCTAAGGATTCAAACTCAGGGTCTTAAACTTGTTAGATAAGTACTTTTACCACGGAACTAACCCTCCAGCCCCCTCTATGTAATTTATCAGGCACAGTTGACTCTGCTTCTTGAAACTTCCTGTCTCATCATTGACTCTCTAAACAAATTAACGAACTTATTGAACGAAATTATAAGAATGTAAAAAATAATTAAACAGGAATTCTTCTGCCTCTCTCTGGTAAACCAGCTATAGTAAACATTTCTTAAGGCAGTTATCATATTTCCTGACCCCCTAGTATTCATGCTTTGTATACTCCCATTCTCCTGGATATGGGTGAGGTTGTGCAAATCACAATAATGTATACAAGATGACTACCTTGGTAAGGTTATGATACATGGCAGAAGTGAGGGGATTTGTAGATGTATTTAAAGTCTCAAATAAACTGAGTTTGCATTAAGCTAGAAAAAGTATTCTAGATGTCCCTGATTTAAGCTAGTAAAATCTGGGCTTTACCTTGAATGAGAGACTCTCCTCAGTGGCCTAGTGAGGTAAGCAGCCATATTGAGAAAGACCAACTAAGCTGGAAACAGTGGGCATCCTCCCGTAGCTGAGGGAAGTCTCAAGTCTAAAACAAGCCGGATAAAAAAGGGTTTTTCTTTTTTTAACAAGGAAACACATTTTCTCAACAACCTACCTGAAATAGGAAGCACATTCTTTCTCATCCAACCTCCACATGAGAATACAGCCAAACGATCCCTCAAAGGCAGCCTGCAAGACCCTGAGCAGAAGACCCAACTATGCTACGCCCAGACTCTTACTCCACTGAAACGCCAAGGTCAGAAACACATGTGAGATTCTTGGTCATTACATTTGAGGTTTTTCTAACATAATCACTGAAAACTAGCATAGTGATTTGGGGAATAATTCTGGTCCAGGCCTGATCTTGTCTACTGAGTCATTTGTTAAAATGCACACACTTTTCTGCAATTGTTTCAGATTGCAGCAAGTCTATGATTTTGATTATGCTGTTGCTCCAGGTAACTTTTGCTTTCTGAGTTTCTATTATTTCTGGAGAAGAATTCACCTTTTTCGATACAAACTATCTAACGCTGATCCCCTCTTTTACTTCCTAATAAAAATGGTTCTAAGGGCCAGTGTTCTATCTCAATGTATAAAGTTTGGACCTATCTTCTTTCTGGAATGGCCAGTGGTAGTGCGGTTGCATATTACAGGAAGGATGAAGGATGTTTTCAACCACCTTTGACAGGGACAGTCACTTCTTAGTGGGAATAAAAGCTGAGGCTAAATCTACCACTGCACAGAGCACTGAGCACTGGCTCATGTCCCCTGGAAGACATGTCATCATTACCCTTCAGGTCTAAAATAGCTAACAGACAGCACTATTTAAGAAGTCTATTACCAAGACTATTCCAGTCTTACCAAGCTCAGACTCATTTCTTATCCTGCATTTTTCTTCCCTCTGTTCTGTAATGTATACTAAAGGAGTAGGCGTAGAGAGGAATAAAAAGTGAGAAAAGAAAAAAATGAAAGAAAGGAATGAAGGGAGAGAAGTTTTAAAAACCTTCGACTTCACATCATCAATATTACTGTGGTTAATGTTTTACGTAGATATTTCCACCTAATCTTTTGTTAAATGAGAATTATTTCCTCCATTTTACAGAACAAAAAAGGCTGAGAGAGTATGAATAAATTATCTAGATTTATAATGAGAAAAATAGTTTCAAAGATGTTTCTATAAGTTTTTTTTTAAATAAGTCATTTTCTGCATTGTTTTCATTGTCTGCTTGTTCTGTTATTGGCTTTAGTTTATTTTAGGCAATTCCATCGATGATGAGATTGTGCATTTTTCAAAAACCCTTATTAAATTAAGAATTAAGAAAAATGTGCTAAAAATACAAATATCCACAAACACTATTAGGTGGTTTCAGAGGAAAAATATTTACAGGACTAAAACTTAATGAATAAGATCTCCACAATAAGTTAATTTTAAATACATAATTATTCTAATATTTTCTTCTAATCTCTACATTAAAAATCACAGTGGCAGTTTCTAAGTCCTCTATTTCTCACATATTATCAAATGTTTACTGGATTATGTAAGCTCCTTAAAGATATCTTTTGAAACTAAAGTTAAAACTCAGAAAACCCTCAATAATGCAAAAGACAAGCTCACTATCATATTGCCATGTAAAAGTCTGTTCTTACAAAAATAAGTCACTGGGAACTTTTCAGTGTCATATGTTCAAATGAAACATGAGCCAGCAAGGAAACTCATTGTTATAACTTTAGGGAATAAGGATATTTTCACTGAAAACTATCTTTGGAATTCGATTTGTGTTTATAGTTCTGTAATTACCAAGAGCTTCAGCAAGGGATGGAAAGAAAATTATTTTAGACCCAAACAACAGCCAACCCCTGCACCCTTCCCAAGTGGCCCTGGAGAAAGAAGTAAGGGCCTGCGCCTGCTGGTTCTTTGCTTCCAGGGGATTTTCCATCACCCCTGGCCAGAAATTTCCATTACCTCAGTCCCTGAGTAGCAGACTATCTGGCTTCCTAATTGTGAGTTCTAACAAAGCTCTTCCTCTCCTTGTTTTAAAGTACTTCTGGGTTATTTTCCCTCTTGCTCTGCCTTCACATCTGTACAATAGGAATAATACTAGTTTTTGCTTGTAGAATAGTTTAAACACTGCAAAAACAATTTACAGCAGTTCTGGGCATACAGCAAGCACTCAGCTAAGTGGGGTTTGCTGGTTGGTGCCTTTGTTAATGAGCAAGAGCAACAAAGAATGCTTAAGATATAGACCTAGACTCTATGAGTTCAAATCCTATTTTCAAGCATCCTTGATATGTCATCTGAGGCAAGTTGTAGTCTTAAACTCTTGTTGCCTCAGTTTCCTCATCTTTAAACTGACAATAATATTAAATACCTTATAAAATATTGAAGAGCATTAAGTAAATTAGTGTTTTTAAATGTTAAAGACAGTTCCTGGGATATTATTAAAATTTAAATATTTAAAAATACATGGGTAATTTTCAGAATGAAATTAGATTCCTATTTCTCACTATATTCAAAAACCAACACCAAAAAATAATTTTTTAAAGCGTTAAATGTAAAACCCAAGCTGAAATTGGCAAAAGACAGAGGAGAAAAGATTCATGACTTTAATCCTGGCAATGAGTTTCTCAATATAACCCCAAAAGCTTAGGCAATAAAAGTAAACAATGAATAAATAAAATGGACTAAATTAAGCTCAAAGGCTTTAGAACCATAAAAAAAAAAACAGAACAGTGAAGAACAACCTGAAGAATGAGAGAAAATATTTGGAAACTGTATATGTGGCAAGGAGTTAGTATCCAAAATCCATAAGGAACTCAACTGAAGATCAGGAAACTGGCTCCAAATGGACAGAAGGTCTAAATTGGTGTTTTTCAAAGGAAGGCACACAATGAACAGGCATGTGAAAAAATACTTGACAACATCAATCATCAGAGAAATGTCAACCAACTATTGATATGACCTCACAATATGACCTAATAATAATGGGTATTATCAAAGAGACAAAGACAGTTTAAATATTGGTTAAAATACAAACAGAAAGGAATCCTTGCACATTGCTGAGGAACTGTGGTAGCATTATTATGAGTAAAATATACTAAAGTTCCTAAAAACATTGAAAATATAATGATGTCATAGTCCTAGTACTGGGGATATCTAAACAAAGTGAAAACAGCATGTTAAAGATAAAGCATCAGTCCTAGGTTTATTGTAATGCCACTGAAAATAGTCAAAATATAGAATTATTTTAATAGCAATAAAAGGTGAATGACTAAAGATATGTGGCAAATAAATCCTAGAAATTACGGTTCAACCATAAGAAAGGAGGAAATTCTTATGACAACATGATGAACCTGTGGAATAATGTGTTAACAGAAACAAAGCATGTAAAGAAAGACAAATAGGGTTCAATACCATACAAATGTAAAATCTAAAAGAAATTGATCTCATAGGAGTATAAAATAGACTTGTGGTTACCAAAAGCTGTGGTACTTTGGAGATGGAATCTTTGGGTGGGTCTTGACCAAAGAATACATACTTCTAGTTAGAAAAAATAAATTCAAGAGATCCATTGTTCATCACAGTGACTACAGTAATAATATTAGGGGCTGGAGGAATTGCTCAGCGGTTAAAACGCATGCCCAGCAAGCACTAAGTTAAGCACTAAATACCAGAGTTTGATTCCCCAGTACCACACAAGCTTGGCATGGTGGTACACACTTGTAAGCCCCGCACTCCTGAGGCTGAGGCAGGAGGATTGCCATGAGTCCAAGGCCAGCCTGGGCTCCATAGTGAGTTCAGGATCAGCCTGGGCTACACAGCAAAACCCTGTCTCAAAAAAAAAACAAACAGTAATATTAATATTCTTGAAAAAAGCTGAGAGTGAATGCTTAGTGTTCTGATCACAACACTGATAACTGTGTGAGGTAACACATTCACTGGTTAGATTTAACCTTCTCCACTACTTCAAAATATCATACAGCATACTGTGAATACATCCAATTTTATGTCATATTTTAAAAAATTGAAAATTTCTAGAAACAACACATTTCTTGGACCTGTGTCAAATTTCTAGAAATTTCTGAGAAAATGACTAATCCAAACTAGATCCATCTTGTACCACCTAATTGCTCTAGTATCAGATCCACTCTAATGAAATGGTTCTCACTGACAACACACTTAAACTCTTTCCTGTACATAAATAGCCTTCAGAAAATAACTAAGACCTATGGCAAATAAAAGTTTGTAGTATGTAGGGTTCTGACTCTGCACTGCAGATGGTATTTTCAGGGGCTCGTCCCGACAACCTTCGACTCAGTTCATGTTACTATCGCGCAGGCATCAACTAAATCCTCTCCACACTCAAGTGATTAAAATTCCTGAATATTCTTGAAACAATAACAAGATATGAATACACGTGCAATTTTTTTCTAGTTCCAACTTTCATTGACTTATTTTAACTACAGGAGCTTTTATATATAAAGGAAAAATACAAAGAAAGAAAAGTGAAAACAGATGAAATCTGTTAGTATTTACCTTAAACATCTCTTTCTATAGAAAATTTTCTAGTATAATAAAAGGTTCTCTCCTTAGTAACAATGTGTTTGAAAAAAAATTTGATGGTAGGAAATTTCGTTGCTTTAAATACTGTGCAGCATAGAATGGTTCACTATAATAACAATCCCAAATTTCACTGGCTTAGCACAACAAAGTTTTCCTTCTTACTTAAATTACAATCCAATAAAAATCAGCTGGCTCTTCAGGGCAGCTCACTTCCAGACAATAATTCCGGGATCCAGGTACCTCTCATTTTGTGTGTCCATCGTAACATGACAGCTGTGTGAACTGTACATGCTTTGTTTTGAGGCTAGATCTAGACATTCTTCCTCTTAAAATTCGTTTGGCCAGAACTACCCTTATGGTCCCAATTCAACAATATATAAAAGTAAGTCTACTCTCTGTACTATTCTTGGGGTGAAAAAAACTTCTGTAACTTATTTATATGTGTCATTGCTTAAGTAGAAGTCGCCATTTCTTATTGCAGTTTTCTCAGTCACTCAGCCTAGAATCATAGCCACTTCTCCCTCTGCCTCCCGCTAGTCTGTGAAGCAGGGTTGCAGCAGTTGTCAAAGTCAAGTTGAAAACTAAGCAGCCACCAGCTGCAATCAGGCAGAATAACATCCCAGCAAGGTGTGTGAATACGGGGGATAGGAGTGAATAGTGAAGGATGTTCAGCTATCATATGGGAAAAAATATTATTCTGATTAGTACATAGTAGAGTTCATGGACTCTATGAAATCTTCTGATCTCAAAAAGCAGGCAAGAAAAATTCAAGATATATACAAGGCTGCGGATATGGTCTAGTCAAATAGGTTCTTCAGTGGCTATCAATGTCTTAAGAGTGACTATCAGTATTTTCCATACTACGTACCTACAAGCCAGAACATAACCACATCTGGCACGCTAAATTCTTGGTTTAGTGTTCACTGCCTCCTTGTCTACTTTGTATCACATATTTATCATAAGACCAGAATGTGAGAAAAAGCAAAACTTACGCTTGTAGCCTTTTCTCATCGTTATTTCATGGGGAAAAGTACTGATAAATAACCAGGCCAGATACATATACTAGTTAACTACATACGCAAGTCTGGGTGAGGTTCTTATTCTTTTTGAACCTCAACATCCCAGTCAACAAAATGAAAATTTACCAGGTGATTTCCCAAGTTCCTTCTTAGCTCAAGTATCTAGTATGTTGTGTTCTGTGTTGGATAATATTATAACTTAAAATACCAGAGCTATCTGCCCTGTTTAAGTACAACAGGACTAAGAGAGTTCACCAAAGAGTGAATGAGAATTTCAGCTAAGGTTAATGGAATCTGTGCCTGATTGTTTAGAAGATTGTCTTTTTAACCTACTCTTGAAAGGTTATCACTTTCCACAAAACTCAGAAATTCTTCATTTACAATTAACTGGTTCTTATAGGTGTGACATCACTTGATTTTCTGTTCAGTTGTGATGGCTCTGAGGTCCAGTCAGATGTCTCAGCATTTTGTGTTCCTACCTTCATTCATTTTGAGATGACTTCACATATGTAGGAGGATATTTTTCCCATAGTGCAATATTTATATATCTAATGTTGTTCTTAATTGTTTCAAATAGTGTGATCGAGCGAGATCTGGATCTTAGGAGCCAAGGAGACCTTGATTTGCATTCCCAAGATATAGCTGGCTAATTATGATCATCAGAGATTCAAGTTTTTTAAAAATGTATACAGATAACACAGGTGTCGTGCATTTTTCTGACATACCAATTTAACATCTCCAATATGCAGGAACACCAAAAAGCAGCAGTTGATTTTGTTTGTCCATAACTGTTGTTGTAGAAGGAAGAACACTAAAGTTGTAGCAAATAGCAAAGAACTTCATTGAGTGAGGAAATAGAAAGTAACCAGAACCTCAAACATGTGAGATCACAGAGAAATAGAAGAACACACTGCAAGAGGGATGGTGAAGGAAGGGCAGACAATGGAAGAGATCAAGATGCCTCAATGAAAAACTGGAAAGGAAGCAGTCCCAATACAAGAAAAGTTTCACATGGAGGATTGGAGAGGAAAGCAGTGTTGGGCCCTGGTCAGGCATTTTTCCATCTTATCTCATTTATAGCTCACAACAACCCTATAGGAAAAATACCATTTACTCTTCTTTGCAAATAATGACATAGGTTTGTAGATTAAATAAATTAACCAAGCCTGAGTCCATATAGTTTGTGCATGGTATAGAATTGAAAATATACCTGCTTTGTTATTGTAATTTTTCTTTAATTCTCCCTACTTCAGTGGTATTATTTTCCCCTTTTTATTAATGCCATTTCAAAGCTCTTCTTCAACACCTTCTTGGTAGCAATATCTACTCCTCTCCCCCATCACCCCCTGCAACCATGGGAAGAATGGTCTTCAATTAAACCACTCTATGGCGTCAATAAGGTTGTGGACCACTGCGTATTCTTGCAAGATTCTAGTCAGTGCTTTATGATAGGATCTAACCCTGTAAATTATATTAAAGTATCTTAACTCATTCAAGATAACATGGCTGCCTAAAGATAAATGTGTGCTGGCTCAACATTCAAGTGTCTTTTGCTAACCAATAGGTAAATGTTTATAATATTGAAGATGTTTTTACATTATCAATTACTTAATCATAATGTTGCTTTAAATGTCAAATAACCATAACCTCTGTACATAATCTATTCTGGAACAAGGAGTATGCTTCCATTTAAACAATACCATGAAAGCTAGGAATGTAGATGAGTGGTAGGATGCTTGCTAGCATCTGCAAGGCCCTGGCTTCAATAACCTGTATGAAAAAAGAAAAAGTAAACATCACATAGTAATGAATTCATTTCACTTAAAAATTTAAACTGTGTAAAATTACAAAAACCCTTACAAAGACAGGTCATTTTCTCAAGCCAGCAGTCATCCATCCATCACAACAACTGTTTTTAAAACATTTCTCAAAGTTGAAAATGTGGGTAGTTTTTTCAAAAATATAGATTTTCTCAAATGCAGAGCTTGAAGTGAAATTTCCCTGACCCTTCTGTTCCTCTGTTCAGCTTTCAATATGCCTGACCCTGAGCTATGCAACATGCCAACTTGAATTATTTCTGCCACATTATATTTAATCAAGGAGATTTATTTCCAAAGCAACTCTTTTGTGTTAGTGGCTTTACCAAAGGCAAGAAGCAAAATGTTATGTGACACTGCAAAGTGTACACTGTGATAAAGCTACACATTCATACTGCTTCTCAGGTCAAGGGTGTGAGGTCCCAGGATCCGCATTTTTGCTACCTTTCCCGACAGGATATGGGAAACAAATCGTCTAAAAAATAAATGGAGATTGTTCAGAATCAAAATCAGAGACAAACAGTTAGAAGATATGCAGGTGCCTTCAAGGACCTCTTTTGCTCTAGTGTTAACTGCTAAGAACTCAGAGCACCATAGAAACCAAACCCAGTGTATGGAGCCGAACAGCTACCTGAATAAGAAGAAAGTGAAATGCCAAAGCTCAAATCCTAACACGTCTCACTGTGACTCTAAGGAGAAAGAATGTGACTACAGTATGAAATGAGTATTGTTAATGCATGAGAGTTCCTAAGTTCCCTTCCAAGTTTCCCACCCCCACCCCGCTGAAGCTCACCTCTTGCCCAGTTTCTCAGAAAGGTCACTTTTACAAAGATTAGGCAGAAATATGGAGGTAGAGGGTTGGGGGCAGATATCTCAACAGATAAGCTATGGCTGGATAGGAATTCAAGGAGGGAGACAGGTGAAGAGATGGAGAGAGACAGAGAGAGAGACAGAGACACACACACACACACACACACACAGAGAGAGAGAGAGAGAGAGAGAGAGAGAGAGAGAGAGAGAGAGAGGGGCAGGCAGGCAGGCAGGCAGGCAGGCAGGCAGGCAGGCAGAAAGTTCCAGCCACTATACAGGAATGATGGGGGGATACATTAGTAATGAAAGGTTTTGAAATGTCTTACTTGGGTGCTGAACTCTACTCCTTTGGTCACACTGCCACTCTGAGAATTATTTATGGTACAGTGGCTTTTTTTTGAGCTGCCAGGAATTAGACTCAGATGTCTCTTACATTTACATGCAATAAAATGTAATGTTAGAATCTCTGAGCTGGGCATTTCTGGTGTGCAATATTTCATAGAAGGACATTCTAACACAGATGAATTTACATTAAATGTTCAGTCTGGATTCTGAATTCAGGAGAAATAGTGCAGTTTTCCTTTGCATAAGGGTCTCATGTCATGCAGCTGTCATGGTCAGACTTATGAGGAGGCCAAGGAAACTCCCCAGGGGATGAGGTGACCCATGGTATAGTTTAAGCAAGCATACTTAACACAGCAGAACTTGCCTGCGTCTGGGAACTCCAGCTAGGAGGAGCAAGCCCTGTGTTATCTGTAGCTAACAGCTACTAGGTTGAATTCTCTAGAGCTTGTAAAACAGGTAGCCTCTAAATGGCTAAAATGTTGCTCTTTGGGGGTGTTGTATTTCTATACAACTGAACATGAAAAACTTTGGAGTTTGGAACATAGGCATTCCAGCTATCGAATTTTAATCTGCAATGAAAAATAACCTAAAAGCCAATACACAAATGTGATCTTTCATTTATATAGATTTTTAAAAAAGATAAACTGACCTAAAAATATCAATATGAGCACATTTGGAGCAATAACATTTCTGGAACATTCCAATATTTTTTAAAAGAATTTAGCAAGAATACGCAGTGGTTCAGAACCTTATTGACACCATAGAGTGGTTTAATTGAAGAGCATTCTTCCCACGGTTGCAGGGGGTTGTGGGGGAGAGGAGCAGATATTGCTACCAAGAAGGTGTTGAAGAAGAGCTTTGAAATGGCACTCATCCTCAGGAGCAGAGCCTGGGGACTCTTTTCAAATCATTGATAGCATTACAACTTACTGGAGCTCGCAGATGGGGGTGGGGGGTCAAGGGGGCCTTTGCTAGCCACTCCTCTCCTGCTCATCTGTCCCCTTGGCCCAGTGCTTCCAAGCCTCTGACTTCTACCAGTGCACAGCCTGGAAGCTGTTCTGAGGGGTTTCTTTTGAATATAATCTTTTGTTTCAAATATCATTTTACAAATAAGGAAAGGGTGAAATAGAGAAACTAGGCTCTTGGCTTGTTGCTTTTCTTCTTTCCTTTCTTCTTTCTTTCTTTCTTTCCTTCTTTCTAAATTTCTTTCTTTTTTGGAAGAGAGGGAGCTTCAAAAATCTTCTCAAGTTATTTTTAAGTTTCTACTTTAATTTTTAAAAAACTCTTCACTTGAGGACATCTGAAATTTCTTTTTCCTCTCACACTTCTATGACACAGGTTAATTCTCTATTTTTAAACCTTTACAATTTTGGAGATATACTCAAACATCTTTTTAAGAGTAAAGAAAGCTAGGATTAGAGAGACTTAGTTCTTTGCCCAGAGTAACAGAGCCCTTAAGCCAAATAGCCACAGAGAGTGGGCACAAAGGTGCTGGCCTTAGCCAATTCCTGCAATGCCCTCCAGGGCATAGTTGTTCTCCTTGATATCAGTCATAGACCATTTGTTTCAACAGAAGCAAAGACAGTTGCTGTGTAATAATGAAATAATCAGAATTGTTAATGAGGAATATCTTAATTCCTGCTGCGTGTCAGGCATTTGCATGTGCATGTCCCTCTACCCTGTGTGATCTCAGTAGAGTCACTCAATCCCTCTGTGCCCGTGTCTCCTCAACTACTATGTATTTGCATCAGAGTACTGTATCAAGCTCTATCAAGGGATTAAAAGAGTTAATAGTTAATACCCAACCTCCCCACTTATCATAGCACCTAACTTCCTTCCAGGTAGAGACCAAATGTTCTTTCGGTCTCTTCTGGAAATGATGCTCAGATCTCTTTCATCAAAATATTTCTGTGCTTATAACAGTAAAGTGTTCTAGGTAAAACAATGTGCACAGCAATATGCATCGCTCAGTACAAGGTTATGTGCAGTAGCCATGGAGATAGTGTTATATGTTATCTTTAAGAGATGCAATTGAAAAAAAAGTCTTCCCATGATGTCTGTATCCTTGACCAGTGCCAACAGCAGCTCTCCTTTTGTACTCTATGAAACACTGTTTTTCATTGAGCACAACCCGCCTTTTTTCTCCCTAGATTCAGCTCTCACTGTTTCCAACTTAGATTATTTCAGCCCTATTCCACTGCCTCTTGCCACTAACCCCTATTCTAAAATTCACCTCGCCCTTCTGCAAAGCTGCTAGGGATAGTTCTGTAGCACGCAAAATCCAACCAAATCAGATGCTTTCTTAAATTATTCCTGTAGCTCCTCACAGTTCCCAAGATCATGTCAAATTTCTCAGTTTGCTACACGTTTGCACCATCTCAGAGAACTCTCCTAATCTCCAGTTTTGACCACACTGTAGTCTGTGGTCTGTGGGCCTTTTCCTTCTCAACAGCTTGCCTGCTGCTTTGCCTGTGTGTGCTGAACACACAGCTACGTCTCAAGTGATGTTCTTCCCTGAAGCTCCCTTAACACAGCACTGTTACCATTAAACTTAAAGTCTTCTAATCCAAGATGCAGCGTAAGCACAGATGACTCTAGGAAGACTTTGTTGAACATCTTCCCAAATCTTTTCGATTTGGTTTCCTAAATATGTTCACATTTCCATGTACTAGCCTCAATCACTACTCCTGCTATACTGACCTGTGAAATCTTTGAAGACGGAAACTCTACTCTATTTATAGGAAGTTTCTGACATAGGGCAGGCTCTGAATTTTCCTACTTTGAGTGCACCAATGGATGGACGGATGGATATCAAATGAATTCATTTGGCATGAAGAAGTTTACTCAGAAATATAGAAACTCACCAACTTGACTTCATCCCAAAATGTAGGAAGCATAGCATCATAGTAGTATGCTAATGAATAAAGAAAAATAATAAATTTGAACTGTTTGTCAAACATGTAATCTTGTATCTGCTACCTAGCCATGATTACAATGGCTGAAAGGATTCCGGTCCCACTCAAACTCCAATTCTCTAGAAAACCATTCTGTCTGTGTCTATCATGTTGTTATATCAGAAAAGATTTTGATATAAAGCAAAACAATTCTATAAAATTTGAACATGGAAAATTTCATATAAAACAGTTGGACTTGAAGTAACGCATTTATGTATTTATGTTTTAGTAAATTTCCTATTTTAATTTTTGTATTCCCTTCCCCCACCCCTATATTTTAAGCCCTACACAATGCAGAAACAGCTATCCTGCCAACCATGGCATATGTGCTGCTAAATCCAACATATGGGAAGAGGTGAAAGAGGAACTTTAAAAATGATCAATGTATCATTTTTAGAATTTTCCAAGATACAAGTCCTGGCACCTTATTCTCTACACTCATAAAGGGTGTGCTCACAAGGCTACGTTTGCAAGTGCTGAGGGGACAGATCAAAGAGGAAGTGTGGTAGAGAAACCAACCTATTCAGGTAAAGTGTAAGCATTCTCGATTGCGATGTGTTGCCTATTCTGAATCAGACCAATGCAAAAGAAGGGTGGAGGGAGAACAGGAAACAAGGGAGGGCGGAACGCTGGGATTTGACCATGGTGAAGCCATCCTCACAGGGCTTCCCTCATTCACGGTCTTAATGAGCACGTGCCCAAGTCCACTTGGGCTTCTGGACAAACTCCAAACTTGATGCTACTCATCACCTCAATGCTATCTTCCATAATCTACTGTCCTGCCTTCAGAAGCCCTTTCCTCCTGTTCCCTGCCACACTCTTTGAAATCTAAGGTCTTGTTTGCTAATACACAAAATATGTCAAGAATACTGCTGTATCCTGTGTTAATTTAATTAAGAGTTTTAATGAAGCAGAAAATTAATCAAAAGGTTGTCAGAAGAATATGTCAAGATCAGTCTTTACCAATTCAGCATACTGTTTCACAATCCTTCAGCTGTTTCTGGCAGCTCCCTTTATGAAAATACTGGGATAGAATGGATGGAATAGAAACAGACACCTTCGGAAAAGGACAAAGAGAAGTCCATTTTTTGTCAAAAAAATGGCATTGTGGGATTTTTTTTCCATTCAGATCATTAGTAAAGAATAAACCATGACATTTAAAAGAACTAGAAGAATGGTATGGAAATATTTCAAATAAATGCAAGTCATACTAGCTACCTTCTTTTTCTCCACAAAAAAAAAGCCTTTCAGTGTATCCACCCTTAATTTCCCTCTATGTCTTTATTATACCCCACTCACCAAATGCAACTCTTAATCATGCATTTTGCTTCCCCCTTCTAATAAAGAGAGAACAGTCCTGATGATTTGTTCAAATTCCACTTTAAGGATTTTTAAAGTACAATTTATATAGTAAAAGGCATGTCTTGCATTACATAGTTCTGCAGTTTTGAAAAACTATACAATTATGTAACCACCAGAAAGAAAATATAAAATAAGTCTATCATGCCAAAAAGTTCTGCAAGTGTCTTTGCTGTCAACTTTTATTCATAACTTATGTATATAAACACTGATATGTTTTCTGTCACTTTCACTTTGATTTTTTAAAATTGTTACACAGTCATATAATATTTAGCATGCTAAGTCTCACTTCTTTAACTGAACATAATACATTTGAGTTTTGTTCATGTTGCTGTTTGTAGTTACTTCATTTTTGCTGGATAGTATTCCATTTGTTGAATATAGAATGATTTATTCTTTCTCCAACTGAAAAACATTTCTGTTATTCTCAGTTTGAGGTAATTGTTAGTAGAAGTTCTTATATAAACATAAATCTTCATTCCATTTTCACAAATATTTAAGAATGACATCATCGAGCTGTAGCACAAAGTTAATTTTAACTTCATAAAAAATGGCTGACCAGTTTCTCAGAGTTGGGGAATAACTGTACCTTTGTGCAATTCCACCTACGATGGATTCTCAACATTACATAGAACTGTTCACTTTCTTTTTAAAATTTAATCCAACCCAATGTGTTAATAGTTGTACCTCGCTGTGATTTTAGTTTGCATTTCCCTAGTAATTAATGATGCTGACAAGTGATTAATATTCTTATCTTATATTCATATATCTTTTGCAATTGGTTTGTTAATTGGCTTAGCTCTGTTAGACTAATAACAAAATGAGTGGATTAACAATAGAAATCTATTTTTTTTTTACAGTCCAGAAAGGCAAGAAGACAAAGATCAAGAAGTTAGCAGATCATTTGGTGAATGTCCATTTCCTGAGGTATCAGTGATCATTTTCTTATTACAATATAACAATAAAGTTGCAAAGAAAAATGACAAGTATATGAGGACACAAGGGCTTCACTCTCATGATCTCATCACCTCTCTCAAAGGCTTCATCTCCAAATATCATGATATTATGCACTGGAATTTGACAAATTTGGGAGGGATGTATACATCCAACCCATAGAATGGCATTCATTTAAACCATGTCATTTGTCAATAGAAAGTATATTCATCTTCTTGTTCAATCTCTGAGCATTTTGTTTTTCTACTGTCTATGATCTTCAGTATCATGTGAAATGGGAGCACTGGGGGCATATCCCCTGTGTCCCTTGGGTTTTTAGAGGATAAAATGGTCCCAGACTTTTCACATTGAGTATGCCTGTGGGAATTTAAAGATTTCTAAGTTACACTAAAAATATTCTATTTATGATTCCCTGAGTTTCTTTCATAAATGGATAATGACTATGCTAAGTGATTGTTTTGCATCTTATGAGATCATATGGATTGGTTCTTTATCCGCTAATATGAATCATGCTCATTGATCCTGAAATGTGGAGCCAGTCTAACATTCTCAGAATAAATCTCACTTGATCTTCAATGCTGTACGTTCTAAATATCACCAGGACCACTTGTAAACCATTTTCAAGTACCTGATGAATAAAAGAGAATGTACTATCTCTCTGTGTACTATCTTGGTCTGGCACCAATATAATGGTAGTATAGGTACCACAGACGTGCTAGTGAGTGTTTCCTACTCTTCCATTTTTCTTTTGTGGTTTTAGTCTTTCTTAAATGTTTAGTCAAATTCACTCCAAAGAAGTCAATTCAGTGTGAGTTTTCTTTCTGAGATGTTAATTAAGCACAAATTGCTTATTAGTTACAGGGATATATGCATCATGTAATTCTCGAATGAGTTTCACATGCTTCATTTGGAAATTTGATCATTTCTTCTAAGTTGTTGAATTTATTGGGGTAAAGTTAAGAACAACCTTCGATTATTCCTTCATATCAGCATCTCTAGTGATAGCCCCTCTTATTCCTGATGTTGGCACTTCATGTTTTCTTTTTCCTTGATCAGTTTAGCTAGTGTTGATCAATTTTATTGATCTTAAAAAGCCATCTTAGGCTACATTGGTTTTTCTCTAACTTTTATTTCAATTTCATTGATTTCTGTTCCTGCTTTCATGGCTTCGTTTCTTCCACTTGCTTTAGGTTTAATTTGCTCTTTGTTTTTTAGTATTTTCATGTGATGGTCATTGATGCAGAACCCTCTCTAACATAGTAGTGTGGTGCTATAAATGTCTCTGTGAGCATTGCTTTATTTGTATTCCACAAATTTGAGAATTTTGAACTTACTTCCACTCAGTTTAAAATACTTCTGACCTGCCTACACGTGGGAGCTTGCGAGACTGGGCCTTCATGCACTCCATCCCTCCTGTGCCCAGAGACAGCTAGGTAACACTCAAAACAGAAAGAGTCTTATTTAAGAATCTCAGGAAAAGAAACAGAGCCCTTTAACATACCAGAGCCTCAACTCACTGTAATAGAACAATGAGAAAACACAGTAATAAGTCTCCTACAGAAACACCTGACACTCCAGAAAACCCTACCAAGGATCCTGAAATAGCAGAACCCAAAGATGAAAGGGTAAAAAGATGATAATTTCTGGGCCCAGAAATATTTAGAATTGAAACAGGAAATGCAAAAGCTATGCAGGGGCATACATATCTTATCAGCAAACATTGACAAGAAATTAGAGGAAAATAAAAAGATATAAACCATAATATAACAAAAATCAATATAAGAAATTAGAGAATACAGAAGAGATATAAAAATATTGAAATCAGACATTCAAAATGTGAAAAATACACAAGAAAAAAATAAGCAACCAGTTTGAATTTTTGAGAATAGAATATCAGACCGAAAAGATAAAATGGTTGAGCTAGAATGTACAGGCCATAAAGAACACAAAAGAAAAAAGGAAGAAATAGAATGGTTACAACAGCTAATGGATGACTCAAAGAGAAACAACTTCAGAAATATAGGAGTGCAGGAGAAAACTGAGAACAAAACAAAAGGCTTAAAGGCCATGTTCAATGAAATTCTATAAAAAAATTCCAAATCTAAGGAAAGAAATGAACATGGAACTAATATAGAACACCAAACTGCTTTGATCACAAGAGATCCTCATCACGACACATCTTAATTAAAATACTAGAGACCCAACACAAGGAGAGAATAGTAGAAGATGTAAGAGGAAACCAGAGGGTGACTTACAAAGATAAGCCCATCAGGACAACTGCAGATTATTGAGTTCAGACCCTACAGGCCAGAAAACCATGGCGCAATTTCATTCAAGCACTAAGAGAACATAAACGCCAACCCAGACTGCTATATCCAGAAAATTATCTTTTAAATTGGAGAAAGAAATTAAAACTTTCTGTGATATAGAAACCTTAAAGAAATTTGTAGCCATTAAGCCAGCACTGCAGAGAATATTTAAAGGAAACTTAGAAAGCAAAAGGGAGGCTAACAACACCAAAGACCCCAGAGAAAAAGAGACAGCAAATATAGAATGAGCTGAGAAGAAAATAAGTCTAGTAAAAAATGCTGAAGTACTGTAATGATGGCAGGACATAACTAATATACCTTGATAATTACTCTGAACAAGAAAGACCTCAACTCACCTATTAAAAGACAGACTGGCTAACTAGATTTAAAAAAACAGAAACCCACAATTTTCTGCTTACATGAGATACATTTCACCCACAAGGAAACTCATAAACTGAAAATAAAAGGATGGAATTCAATATTTGTGGAATAGGGCTCATGAAACAAGCAGGCGAGCTATACTAGTATCAGACTCATTGGATTTCAAAACAAAACAGATTAGAAGGGACAAAGAAGGTCACATTGTACTGGTTAGGGGAACAATAAAACAGGAAGAACTCACAATTATCAATATATATGCTGCCAACTCTGGAGCAACCAATTATATAACCCAAAAATATTAGATTTGAAAGGGCATATAGGCCCCAACACACTTATAGAAAGAGACTTTAATATTCCATTATCACAAATAGATGAGCCAAAGAGAAAAATCCACAAAAATATGGGACAGTTAAATGACAGTATTAAAAACTTGGACCTAACAGATGTTTACAGAGTTTTCTGCTGAACGTCAACAGAATACACATGCTTCTCAGCAATACATGGAACATTTTCTAAAATAGATCATGTTCTAGGCCATAAGTCATGCTTAAATGAGCATAAAGGAACCAAAATAATTTCCTGCATACTTTCAGACCATCGTGAAAAAAAAAAACTGGAACTTAACAGCAAAAGAAACAGAATTAAATATACAAATAAATGGAGATTAAACAACTTACTACTGACCAAAAAATGAATCACAGAAGAAATAAAAAACTTCATAGAGTTAAATAATGAAGGCAGTACATCATATCAGAATCTATGAGACACATTAAAAGCAGTACTTAGAGGGAAATTCATAGCCATAAATGCACACATCAAAAGAACAGAACAGTCACAAATGAACATGCTAATGATGCACCTTAACACCCTAGAGAAACAAGAACAATCTAAGCCAAAAAGGGGTAGTAGAAAAGAAATTATAAAGATCAGATTTGAAATTAATGAAATTAAAATTAAAAAGACAAAGAAAGATTAATGAGTCAAAGAGCTGGTTTTTCAAAAGAATAAACAAGATTGACAAGCATCTAGCTAAAATCACCAAAAGGAGAGAAAAAGCACAGATTAACACACTTAGAAACAGAAAAGGAAAAATTATAGCAAACTGCAGAAATTCAGAATATTATGAAAAATTATTTTGAATATCTATATTCTAACAAGTTAGAGAATTATGGAGAAATGATTTCCTAGACTCATATAAAGTACCAAAATTGAATGAAAAAGACATTAAAATCTTGAACAACTCTATTACACACTCAGAAATCAAAGCAGTATTAAAAGCTTTACCTACAAATAAAAACCCAGGACCAGATGGATTCACAGCAGAATTTTTTCAGCATTTCAGAGAACAACTAATTCCAATTCTTCTCAAACTGTTCCATGAAGTCGAAAGAGAAGGAATACTGCCAAACTCATTACTGGAGGCCAGCATCACCTTAGTCCTGAATCCAGACAAAAATTTAACCAGAAAGGAAAATTATAAACAAAGGTTCTTAATGCATATAGATGCAAAAATTCTTACTAAGATTCTGACAAATACAATCCAATGAGTAATCAGAATCATACACTACGATCAAGTGGGCCTCATTCCTGGGATGCAAGGTTTATTCAACATACGTAAATCAATCAGTGTAATATACCACATCAACAAAAGCAAAAACAAAAACCAAGTGATCATCTCAATTGATGCAAAAAAGCCATTGATAAAATTCAACACCCTTTCATGATTAAAAAAAAAACTCTGAGAAAAATAGGTATAAAAGGGCTTTATCTCAAAGTCATTGAAGCCACATATGCCAATCCTATCAAAAATATCATAGGAAATAAAGAAAACTTGAAAGCATTTTCTCTCAAATCAGTAACATGACAAGGCTGTCCACTCTCAGCACTCTTATTCAACATAGTCTTTGAAACACTTGCCATAGCAATCATGCACGAAAATGAAGTAAAGGGAATTTGCATTGGAAAGGAAGAAATCAAATTATACTTTTTTGTAGAGGATATGAATATCTACATAAAAGACCCCCAAAACTCCACTATGAAACTCTTGAAAGTAATACACAAATTCAGTCAAATTGCAGGCTACAAAATCAGTAACAAGAAATCAATAGTTTTTCTCTACACCAACAATGAACTCACTGAGAAAGAGCTCAGAAGAATAATCCCATTCTTACAGCCCAGCAAAATGTAAATACCTAGGAGAATACCTAACAAGGAAGTGAAAAACCTACTTACAGAAAACTACATTACACTGAAAAAAGAAGTTGTTGTAGCTGACATCAGAAAATGGAAAGACAATCCCTGTTCTTGGATAGGCAGAATCAATACAGACAAAATGATTATGCTGTCAAAACTGATAAATATACTCTAAAGCGATAGTTGTAAAAACAATACGATACTAGCACAAAAACAGATAGACCAGTGGAACAGAAATGAGGGTGCAGAGACAACTCAAATACCCTCAGCCACCTAATCTTTGATAAAGAAACCAAAAGCATACACTGGAAAAAGGATAGCCTGTTCAACAAATGGTGCTGGGAAAACTGGACATTTACATACAGAAGAATGAAGACAGATACACACCTGTCACCTTGCACCAAAATCAAATCAAAGTGAATCAAACACCTCAATATTAAAACTGAAACAGAACCTACTGGAAGACAAATTATGCAAATGTCTAAAAAACACAGGTGTAGGCAAAGACTTTCTTAATAAGACACCCAAGGCAAAATAAATAGTCCCATTATTAACAAATGGGATTATATCAAATTTAAAAGTTTCTCCGTCGCAAAGGAAATTAGCAACAGTGTAAAAAGAGAACCAACAAACAACAGACTGGAAAAAATATTCAACATCAATATGTCAGATAGGAGGCTCATAACCAGAATATACAGGGAACTGAAGAAAAGTAAGCCAGTCAAAATCAAAGACCCTATTAAAAAATGGGCAAAAAAATGAGTAGACAGTTCTCAGATGAAGAAGTTCAAATGGCCAATAAACACATGAAAGATGTTCACCATCCTTAGCTGTAAGAGAAATACAAATCAAAATATCACTAAGATACCATCTAACTCCAGAAAGATTGTCATATACCAAAAACACAAACAGTAATCAGTGCTGGGCAGGCTGTGAGGAAAAAAGAACCCTCCTGCAATGCTGGTGGGAATGTAAACTGGTACAACCACTATGAAAAGCAGTCTGGAAGTCTCTCAAAAGACTGGAAGTAAATATCCCATTCGTTCCAGTGATATCTCCTCTGGGAATTTTCCAAAAGAGTTAAAAAAAACAACATATAACAGAGGTACATGTATACCGATGCTTACAGCAGTGCAACTAACAACAGCTAAAATGTGGAAGACACCAAAATACCCATCAAAAAACCCATGGATACATAACTCATGGTATTTATACACAATGGAATACTACACATCTATAAAGAGAGATAGACTGGAGACCTTTTTTAGGTAAATGCATGCAACTTGAGACCATCATGCTTAGTGAAGTAAGAAGCAGAAGGCGAAATGTCGAATGGTTTCTCTGATATGAGAAACCCATATCACAATTATTTCATAGAACTTACTGTGGGGAATAAAACAGAGGGGAAGGCGGAGAGGGTTGAAAAAAGGGAAGAGAAAAATTTGTAACTTTGCCACAATATGTATATGCACAAAATACTCAAGATCAATGTAAACTTTATGTTTTGCACTTATACCAGCAAAATGGGGAAAAACGAAAAAAAAATACTTCTGACTTTGCTTGAGGGTTACTTAGAAGTGTGTTATCCAATATTTAAACATTTGAGGATTATTGATTTATACATTTTGTAGTATTTTAGTTGGTTAAACTTGAGAGGACAGCTCTTGTATCTTTAATCCATCTTGTCCGAAAGCAGAAGTCAATGGTCTGGCTTTGAATAAAGAATGAGTTTAATGAATAAAATATAGTTGTCAAAATGATAAGAAAAAACGTGATAAAAATTCACAATGTTGGTTATTCTTTGGAGAGAGCTTATGAAGTAATACAACATGTGTAGAATTATCTAGCACAGTATATTACTCAACTTTTCACAGTTAACACAAAGTACCTGGGATAATTAACTTAAAGTTTTAGACTCACAGCTTTAGTGGTTCTAGCTCGTTATGACCCATCACTCTTAGGCCTGTAGTGGGAAAGCTGGATGGCAATGGGGGAGCACGTGGCAGAGTAAACTGCCCACCACATGGGCAGCATGGGCAGAGAGAAAAAGCAGAAGATGTCCTCCTTGAGGACATGACTGAGTCCTGTGAAGCCCAGTAAGGCCTCACTAACTAAAGGTTCACTGCAGCATGCAACAGCACCATCTTGGGGACCCAGCTAGTAACACATAGACTTATGGGGGTCACTCAACATCCAAAGTCCACTACACAGTGCTTGCCATAAATTCTTTGCACACAAATATTAGTTTATGCCATTTAATTCAAAGTGGCCAAATGGTGACTATAGTTTTATTGACACAAATATTTATCCGCCTCATGTGTGAAGTCTTATACAGAACCATATGAATAAATTCATACTGTGAAGACTCAAGGGGACTCAATCTGTTTTATTTTTCATTCTATTTTATACTTTGACACAGAAAATTCATAAAACAAAAAAGTGCCCTGATAATTGAAAGTAAGATCAAAGAAAATTTCATAGATTGTGCATGGTAATGAAATGAATTTGGCGGATTTACTAAGATGATAGTATAACATAGCCAGGTCAAATTTGATTGGGCCCATTTGCTTCATATTTTCTTTGGCACCTTTAGCACTGTAGCATCAGAACTGAATGGTAAAATAAAGACCATATTCTTTCAAATACTTAAAATATCTACTACCCAGATAAGTGACATATTCCATGAAACATACGCATCATGGTTGAGTTTTGGGGGTCTTCTTTGTAGATAATCACATCATCTGCAAATAAGGATAGTTTGACTTCCTCCTTTCCAATATAAATTCTCTTTATTTCATTTTCTTGCCTGATTGCTATGGCAGTGTTTCAAGGACTATGTGGAGTAAGAGTGGTGAAAGTGGACAGCCTTGTTGTGCTCCTGATTTGAGAGGAAACACTTTAATTTTTCTCCAATTATTATACTTTTGGTTAGTTTGGCATATATGGCTTCTATGAGTTTGAGATAAGGCCCTTCCATCACAATTCCCCAACCACATCCTCTAACAAGCTTTTTTACTTTAACAGAATGAGATTACTTCTTTGTCCACTATCCATACTCTTCTCTGTATGGATAGTGGACAAAAATATGAAATTCTTTTCAATTCTTTATCTACCTTACTTCTGTTCCTGTTTCACACCCCACGTCAGGTGCCATATTCCTGGATCAGCCTTCACTGGTGTACCAAGGAGAGCTGATGGCTCTTACCAGCACATGCTTCTCTCACAAACTTACCACATTATAAAAAAAAAAAGTGCCTACACTCGAATTTTTTTCCTTCAGTATTCAGATCTCTGCGACTTGGGATAGTGGTATAATCATATTTATCTCCCCGGTCCCTGGTACATTGCTAGGAACATAATAAACACCCAAAAGAGATATTTTGTGGCTTGTGGTGAAAAAAAATTAAATTATTGAAAATAAGCTTTAAAAATGTATTCAAATCTACACCAAGTGACCACCTCACAGCAAACGTTGTTACAAAGAGTGCACAGCCTATGTGGGATCCACTGACTTGCTGCAGTAATTTTCCAATCTCTTTTGGTATTCAAATTTTGAGAAGCTATCCAGTATTTTTGGTGCTGAGATGTTTCCACATTCCATCTTGGAATAGGATTTGAATAATAATAATAGAGCAATCAACTATATGTTGAGGCCAAAGAACTAATGATGAAGTTCTTAAGAAAGAACGCTATTCTTAAAAGAGAAAACATGCCTGACCCATTATTCTCTGGACTCTCGTGCTGACATGCATTTAAAAATCGAGTTGCTTTTGCAATTTTACACATCACCCTCTTAGCAGCACTATTCCTACTCCATGCACTGAGGTCTTCTCTGAGTAATTCAGAGATGTTAATCAATTTGTCTAAGGTCATGATATTAGACGTACAAAGGCTGGAATTGAACCCTTAATCGACAGGCTCTTTTTCTGCCTTTGTGAATGACCAATATTGATTAACTATTGTATATTACAATATATATTAAAATTATGAATTTTTCAGTTTATACATTTTTATATATCATAATCTCCTTTGAAATAAATAAGCCATGCTGGAGAGATTGTATTCTGATATAAATGATTTCTGTGGAAATAAAACTTTTGTTTACATGAACCATCCACAGCCTCATATGTAATATTATTTCACTTGATTGTCATAAATCTGCTGTCAAGTAGCTGTAGCCATTATTTTTATTCTCATTTTTGTAGATAAAAAAACTGAAACTTGGAAAAACTTACATCACAAGCCCAAAATCACACAAGCTAATAATTAATGGAACTCTAAAGCAAAACCAGGTCATCCTGAACTACTTTCTCACTCTGTCTCACACATACAAATGTCTGTTTAAATGTCAATAAATCTTTTCTGCAAATGGCTACAGGAACATACCTCCCACCACAAAAATTGCAATGACAGAATTCAGGACAATAACTATCTCTTATCTTAGGATTACCCATCCCTGCTCAGAAGCATTTTCTAATATTTTCTTTCTTAAAGCTTTGAGCCTACACTGGGCAGCTGAGAATTTTTTTCCCCTCTATGCTTTTCCTCATCCTTTCAAAGACAGAGAGAGTACTGTTGCAACTTATATCAAATTAAATGAATTTAAATAGGGGGTTACAACACAAGGTTTAAGAGGCCCAGATAAATCTTGCTTTAAAAAAAAATAAGATTAATGGAATCATGATTATTACAGTAAATAGCAAAATTAAGGTTTTCATTCTTCTTGGTTCTGATTTTTTCTTAAAGAGAATGTGAAATGTAATTTAAGTTGCTCACTATATACATCTTAATTGATAGACCTCTTTCTTATGTTTTGTTCCCAAGAATTAATGTTTGTATTTAATATCATACTGTCATTATCTTGTTTCCTCTACACTGAAAGGAGTCGTCTGTGATTTGCAGGTGTGGAGGGCCAGCTGGAAACACAATTCCCCTCTCTCCATCCCTCCTCCCACTGATCACTGGTTATTATGCACAATTACATGCAAGCGTGTATTAGACTTTATTATAATGCATGACAGTGTGCTTTAAGTAAATTAGAAATTTGCATATCAATTCAGGGGAAAACACTAAAACGCCATTCAGGGTCTTTTATTTACATCCGGAGGATTTCCAGTTTTGAGGAAATAGCTTCTTTCTCAGGTTGGTAATCGGAGCCTAAAATTTGAAAACATAATGAAGTCAGGGTGAAGGGGGAGGGACTCTCGGATCGTGTGTTAATTTTCTTCGTCTTTCCTCCTCTCTGTCTTAGTAACCAGCTGGGCAAATTGTTCCTTAGTAACCATATAGGTCATGCATCCGCTACCGGGGGCACTTAGCTTTTACCTTAAGATGTTTCAGGCCTCTGCAGTCAGTAGGTAGTAATCTGGGCGTTTCAGCACTGTTAAAGCCAAAAGAAATCAGAACCACCCAAAGCAGACACAGCCATGTTCCCTGGAGTGTCAAGAAATAATAGGTTATAGTGATATCCTCAATTCACTCCATCCTGACGGTACACAGCCATTTTTTTTTTTTTTTTACATTACTTCCCATCTTTCTTGACCCTGGGAAAGCTGACCCAGACTTAAGAATTACTCGGAAACTTCTAGACCCTGGATACTGGCACTGAAATGGGTCAGCTGCAAGCAAGAAGAGAGAAAGAAATCTTGTTTCCCCTCAAATTGCCATTGAGGATGCAGAGTCATTCTTAGAGGAAACCTATGTCCTATGTCCCTCAGATCATTAAAATAATTGTGATAGTATTTTATTTTTACCCTTAGAGAGTGCTAGAGGTTACCAGAGGGGTTTATTTTACACAATAAAATTCTTTACATTTTACTCTGCAAAGGCTTTGTTTGAGCTTTGAGCTCCTTTGTGTTGTGTTCACTTACAGATTTAGAAATTCAGTAATCAGAGAAGTTTTCTTAGAATACACACACACACACACACACACACACACACACACACACACACACACAGCTGGAGAGATGCCCCTGGGATAAAAGTTTCAATATTATCTTAGACTTTTAATAAACTTCTGCAAATCAAAAAAAAAAAGAGTTCTATGTAGTCTTTTTTTGAAATGTGATTTAAAATTTTTGGTTTTTAACCTTGGGAAGCATGAATGTTTTAAAGGGACATTGCTTTAATATAAATACAGCTGTGTGTTCTCAAATATTAAAATATTATCTAATAGAAAAACATTTTACAAATACAGATAGGGGCTGACAGTAAGTTTCAAGTGATGTTACCTTTAAAACCAAAAAAAGTTTTCTTTAAAAATCTCAAATATAAAATGTTATTATTATGCAAGATCACCAGTAACTGCCTGTATTTGACCTTTTTCATGTATTGGAAGAGTGGTTTTATAGAGCCCATACTAAGACATTTAACTAGTCAGTAATTATTTTGATTCAATATAGAGACAACATTTATTTCTTTTGTTTATGTATACTTTCACTTGATTTTATGTAGGACATAAAAGAAGTTTTATAATCATTTCTCCTCTTAAAATTAAAATTATACTAATTAAGAAGAAAATGCAATCAATATTTTTATTGCTACTTCTTTGTTTGGCTTATTTTAGTTAGTTCACATGCAAGTGTCTTCAGAATCACTCCACTTGATCACACCTACTGAGTGGTTTAGAAAATGCATAACTGCCCAACGCTCTGAAGGAAGGCACTAAACATGGCATTGGAGAAGCCACCAAGCGACACAAAGCATTTCTCAAGAAGAGTTCTACCTTGAGCTACGCAACAGCTGTCCTGGGATAAGGGATAGAAACCAGCTGAAACCGTGTGAAACAGGAAACAAAGAGAATAGGATTGTTCCTACAATTATCTCCTAAGGGCGCCATATGTCCCAAAGTGCCTTCAGCTCTGCTATATCATATACTGAGGTACACAATTCTAATTATTCCAGGGCAAGAGTTCCAACAGCAGGCGATGAGTAAAATATGAAAGTACTAAAAGCAAGAAAAATAAAACCTGTTCTGTAGGTTGAAAAATTGATTTTCAATTAGAAAGAGGAAAATTTTCACTCCTTTTCATTCTCTCAGTATTTCAGCTTTCACACAGGGCTTATCATTTTCATTATGAACAAGAAATGTGAACTTTAAAAACCATTAAACCAATCACTCTTCAATAATATGGTTGTGTGTATACATCCTCTATTTCTATAGAAATAGATGTTTAAGTTATTTACCTATTGATATCTACATGCTTACTTTATTGTAAAGCCTCAGGAAATAGATAAGAAAATAAGAAGTGAAAAAATTCCTATAGGATAAGTTCCTATTTAAAGATAACGGTATGAAAGCCAAACCTTAAGTTGAAATTAGAATCTAGTTCTTCAGTAATTACTCCACTACTCCTCACTACACCCATTAAAGCCTATTTAGTTTAATCTACATCAAGTTCTTCACCTTCTCAAAATATTATTTCAAGTTAACCTGAAGTAGCCAATCTGGCAGAAGCTACAAAATGCCTTCTGATACTTCTTCTGCCTAGTCTCCTCTGTGACAGAAAGTCAAGCTTTCAGTTGGATATATTATCACAAAAACCACATTTCCCAGTTTCACTTTGAGTTGGCTATTGATTACTTGACTAATTTCTAGTCAATGAAATATATAAAGATATAAGATTAGGGAAATATCTAACGTGTCTCCTTGCAAATAAATACTATTTTGTTTTTTTGTTTTGTTTTGTTTTGTTTTTATCTCTCGCTTGGCCATTACTGTTACCAGGAATACTAATATGTTGGCTGAAACCCTGGTAGCCATTTTGGATGAGAGGAAACTTGCCAGACATGACAGTGATACAATAAGAGCCTCTTGTGTCTCTAACAGTCATCCCAGCTCTACTTTCATGCAATCCTCTGTGACTGAGAAAGACATTTTTTTCTGTTGTATACAGTCAAGTCTAGTCCTAGATTATAAGTATCTTCAACACATATATGTCCTAAAAGACATTAAAATGTTTTAATTAAGATGACTTAGGAATGAAAAAAAGATTGACTTAACCTGTGATTTTTTAACTTAAAGGGATTGAAATGTTAATCAAACTTTATATTAGGCTCTCATTTTCATTCCTGCCCTCTGGGTATAACAAATGTCTAAATCCTGATGAGGTATTATCAGGGACAAGACCTCTGGTGAGAGAGGAAAAGTTCATTGTTTTCTTTCCTATATGTTAATTTAGAAGAATTACAATTCTCAGCAGGTAAATTCATTATTTGTTTTGCAGATGCGTGGAGGAAGAATTAAAATAGTTTCAAATAATTTATGGGTATAGGTCATGTGTATTTGTGGAGGGGTGGGTGGTTATGTGTTGTGCGTCAGCAAATCACCAAGCTCAATGTCCTTTTTACGGAGGCACTGAAAAAATGCCTCAACGACACTTATCAAGCAATAACATTTCAAGAAAAAACAAAGGTCATACATGCATTACTCATTCTTATCTGGCTTGGCTCCTTATGCCTAATTTTCATTATTGTCAATTGATTTCTTTCCTTTGTAATCATTCACTCTTGTTTTTAATCAGCTCAGAAACTAATATCTCATATAGAGAAATGCAATAATAAAAGCAATAGTAATTTTAAGTTTCCAATGTGCTTTCATACAAAAAAATTCCAAGTGCCATATAAATTATATATACAGGAATCACTTTACTGCCTACTAAAAGGCTGCTACTCTTAAAAGGAAACTCTCTATAGTGGTGTACAGAAGGAATGAACGTCCATGTACAATTGCTGGAGCAGTTTTAGAGAAGTGAAGTGTAATTCCCTCCTTGACAGCACTGAAAGCTTTGAACAATCCCTTTAAAAAATCATCAAGGGAGCTTTTAATCACCAGAAGTAGTCAATTCTCTGCTTTGGGTCTCATCCAATCAAAGTGGACATTTCACCCACAGAACAGCACGGCAAATCATCAGAGGTTATGAAGTCAGCTGGACTTCATTAACGATAGTGTCTCTTCCAATGACTGTTGAGTAAGAAAAATGGAAAAGATCAGAAGGCAGGCAAGATTATTACTCTGGGTGCTGGTAAGAGCTAGACCAGGAGAGATGAAGAGTTTTGATCCTGTTTCTAGTTTTTCAGTCCAAACCTAGGGTTCAGAATCTGAACCTCAATCCCAGATACCTACCACAGAGGACAATATATCCTTCAAATCCCTTGGCCACCCATTGACTTTGTTTAACCTTTGGATACCATAATCCAGTTAATTTGCTTTCTCCTCTATGAAATTTCCTGATTGTCTCTACTCCAAAGATGATCACTCCCTTGTATGAGTTTTCTCAACTCATTTTTCATTCTATTAATATAATATGTATCAGCCCTACAAAAGATATTTTTAAATCTTTCTCCTCTATTAAAGGATTATTTCTTTGTCTTTAGTGATGGTAATTTATCCTATTCTAATCTCTAGTAAAATAATACACATCAAATATGTTATTAATTATTTGTCTTAGTTACTTTCTCATTGCCAGGACAGAATACCTGACATCCACAACTTTAGGGAGGAAAGATTTATTTTAGCTCACAGTTTCACAATCCATTCACTGGTGGGTGAGTAGAAAATGGGGGAATCACATGGTAGGGCTGGGGCCAGGGCTGGAGTTGGAGCCAGAAACAGAAATCCTCATGGCATGGCAGAACAGAGACAGGTCTGGGAGAAAAGGTGGAGCCAAAACACACCCCTCCAAATCAAGACCCAAGCATCCATCCATTACAGCCAGGCCCCATCTCACAATAGTACACAGTATCTATAGGCACATGAGTCTTTTAGGGGACACTCCAGACACACACACATTAGATGATTACAATATCTTCTAGGACCTCTAAGTGATAGTGCTCACTTCTACTCATTTATTCTGAATGCTGCAGTCAGAAAGAACCTTAAACTAAAGATCATGATACCAGCAATTCATCACTGCCTCTCCCACTTCCACACCACTGCATCCCATGCTTGCTTATAGTTCCACCCTCACTGGATCTCCAATGCTCTGAGAGCAAGGTCCAAACTCCTAATCCGGACTGTTCTCCAAAACTTAATTCCCCAACCCTCTTCCTCTTGCCACTATACTCCAATCATGCAAACTCCTTTCACTCCTCCTCAAATATACTACATTCTTTCCCTCTCATTTGTGCTAATCTGTCTAGTTGAGATGTCTGATTCCACCCACCGTTCTGAGCTTTAAAATCTCAAGTTCAATATTATCTCTTCAGAGAAGCTCCCGGTGTTTGGGGTGAAGTTTATTAGTTCCTACTGGCCTTAATTTTACACCCCCGGGTCTTTTCTTTACACTTTATTACAATTTGCAATTACTTTATTTTGGTACTTTTTGATAGATAACAAATACAGTGTAAATCTTATTAAGGCAGAAATGGTACTGGAGTTATTCTCCATTATACCTTCAGGAAGTACCACAGGCTTAGCACGTGTAAGTACTCAGCAACTTCATGTTGAATTGATTAGAAAACACAACATGGGTTTTTCCTCTCAGGATCTCTGACTCATGAAGAGAATTATTCTAGACTAGAAAGAACTTTCAAAGTAGATCAAGGCAGATTAGTTTGATAGTCAAAAAATAAAATAAAATGAAGCATTTTTCAAAGTTAGAAAATATCATAAAAGTGAAGCTTTCTACAATAAGTGTCATTTGCCCATGTGAATAAATGAATACAGTTCATCGTTGTATTTCACAAGAGTGTCCCAAAATATTTGCCTGGATAGTGCTGCAAAGATGGCACCTCATCCAGAAGAGGCTTCTGGCCTTCTCCACTGGGGCAAGGTGGCATCTTTGGATCCAGGCAAACACAGTGATAGGCTTTTGATAAGCTCTATAAATATCCAGGAGATCTCTCCAAGGGCAATGACATGACAGGATATGGGTGGAACAAGTGTTAGGAGTAGATTGTGGAAATCTTAATACTGAATGCTGGGGCATTTGAAATTTACCTAATGAACAACAAGAAAATAATTGAGGGCATGTGATATATATATAATGTAGTGAGAAAAAAACTTTCTGATTCATCTGTGAATAAATGGATCCAAGAAAATGATACTGGGAAGTAAGAGGTAGTGGTTGGGAGTGCCCAAACACAAAGATTATGAGGATCTGAACTATGTCAATGGCAAAATAAATTTAAAAAAATGTGAACATGGATTTAGGAATTATACAGAAAACAAACTCTGCAAAACCAGACCACCTTTGTATTGAAATGAGACAAAACAGCAAATTGTCCAATAGAAAAAACTGAATTTTACTTTAGAAAAGTGGAGTTTGGGGTGGATGTTGGGGAATAAGTAGATGACAATGTTTAGTGGACAATGGAAAACAAGTAACCTGAAGATGCAGACTGCACTGACACTGGTGACCACATGGTTCACTCTTATATGAACTTGATGGTCCCTTATTGACTTGTGGGCCAGGAAGTGAGGGAGGGGTGTCCACCCTAAGTAACATACATGAACTTAGTAGTCAAATTGTTTACAAGAAGAAAAATAAATCTTGGCCTACTGACTAAAGTGTTATTCTCCAAAGGAAAGAAATCTAATATAAAATGACATCCTTAAAAAAAATGTTATGTGCTCAAAATAACAAGTACCAGACTAAAATTTATACAAGTTATCCAAACAGGAGAGAGAAGCACTGCTTACTTCACTCTCCTTGCCATCCACACTTTAACTGTTGTTCATCATCTTGAGCTGCATAAGACATTCTCAGACTTTACAGGTAAAAGTGTAAGATGCTAAATTATTAAAATACATTATACATCTATTTGCCAATGTATTCTAGATACATATTTGGAGCATACTGCATTGTAATGAAGATAAATTAGCTTATAAATTTTATTCCTGCTCCTTCAAAAGAGCCTATTACAAGTTTCACAAATGAAGTTGTGAAATTATTTTCTTTCACTTGAGCTTAGCTGTCTATAATACATGATAATGTATGACTGATTTCACCAATCACAGGAACTATTAACATGATATCAATTCTGAATCTCCACCAAAAATATTAACAGAAATGTTAGTGGCTTGTAAAGGTCACCCTAGTAATAACTGGCAAACCAGAAGGTGAAAACCACACTTGTCCTATCTGAAGTTTCTCAAGGTCTTCTTATATTTGAAGATCCTACATAATTCAATGATCCTCCCACCAACACAAGTAAGGGCTAACAAATTTTATGCTGGCCTGACACATTCACATGGAGTAAGTGCTCACTCTGTGACATTGTGTCCAGTCTTTCATCACACCAGCATTCTGTTTCTGCCTATCCAGTCAGTCCATCGGCATGGTTCTGAGTTCTTGTCTTACTAACTTCTTGTTTTAGCCAATTATGATAATTAAGCTCAATTGTTAACCTGATTGGATTGTGAGCTGTTACAGCATTTGTGAAGCATATTTCTGAATCTGTCTGGTGGGACACTGAGGCATAACTTCAGGTATAATGCATGATCTCTGGCCCTCTCCTCGCTGGCACTGCTCCACGGCTCTGCTTTCTAGACAAAGGATCTTGGCTCTGCCAAGCCCTTCCATCATATTTCTGCCTTGTCAGCCTATAATGGACTGCATCCCCTGAAACTGTAAGTCAAATTAAACTCTCTTCAACTTGTGAATGTCAGACTTTGTGACAGAGACAAGAAAGTTGATTAATATACTCATTCTTTTTAAACAGTTTGATCCATCATTTCAACACTGTCCTCACTACCTTGGATAAAGTTTTACCTCTTAGACTTTCATTGAGTCAAAAGGGTAATTCATGTGTTAAATTCATTGTGCACAGTCCCTGTTCCTCATGGGAGAATTTCAAATGTACCTAACTTCAGGGGTGGGCCACCTATATAATTACACAGTTTCCATGTTTGGAAAGGCCTCATGCTTAGGTTCACACTTTGCTAAAACTGTCTTGAAATTCTTAATGTTTTAACAAGTGTGACCACTAGAGGGATTGCATTAACTTGTTGAAATCGGTAAATGCCCAGGGAAGAGCTTTTAGGTGTGTTTTGTTGACTTGTGGGCCAGGAAATGAAAGAAGGCTGTTCACCCTGGATGTAACAGTCCAACATGCAGCTTGAACTAAGTAAAGGGAGGAAGAAGAAACATTGCTATAGCTTTTCCTGAAAAAGCTCTGACCTTGGCTTGAGTCTCCAAACATCAACTTGCTCTTGCCTTCACCTCACTGATCTCCATCACAGACGTACATCAGTCTCCATTCTTTGCTTGATTTTTGAACAACTATCTACAGCACACCTGGTCAGATCTTCCTCTTCTTGAGGCAACTAGATCTCACACCGTCCAACAGCTCTTGCTCCTGAGCTTAATACTGAAGGTCTATGTTTGCAACTAAGGCAGGAGAATGTTATTCTCTCAAGTGACCATCCCATCATTTAATATTCCCCTATAAACAAATTTCTTAAGTTGCTAGTCAAAAGCTATCATTTAATTCTAACTCTACATTTCAACTACACCTTTCCTTTGCATATAGAATGCAAGAGTCATATCTCTAAGTATGTACTTGTCAGATAGGTTTTTCTGGAATGAACTAAAAGCAGTTTAAAATGGCATCTTGATTCATGATTATTTCAGCTCATCAAATCCTTTCCAGATCTTAAATCTGGTACCCCACGGATTTTTCTTTCCTCCCAGCTGTATGGGATCTATACTTATAATGTCTAACAATGACTCTGTAAGTGAAGAGGCATTGGTCAAGAGTACAAGTAAACACCAGTTCAGAGTACGGCCCGCCCTGGCCACGGATTCTCTATTAAAGTTCCATGCCCAGTTTCAAAATCATTCTTCTGCATAGTTACATTTTCTATTAATGCAGGAAATTTAAATTTCTCCCAAATGTGACTATCATTTCTAGTACCAGGATTGTTAGCAAAAAATCAATTGTATAAAATTATTTTGAAAATCAAAAAATATACATAGGTTACATATTTAAACACAAACATAAATATATTGAATGAAGGAAAGGAAATGTTTACATAGTTGAAAATTTAACGAGAAATAAAAGCACAACAATCTTATGCCATATCAGATGGTCCTCATTTCAGGCAATAAGTTTCCCCACCATGCCTTGGGGCATTATTACAGGTTCTCATGCTGCCTGGTTTCATCAAAGCACCAAGTGTGGCTGGAGTTGTTGGTTCATTTGTGTACAAAGGCTGGTCTAACAGCCAAATGAGAGAGCAACTGAATGGGATCATATTGAGATTTCAATACTTATTCAACCTTATGCTTTATGAAAATTCTGTAGGCCTAAAACTAGGCAGAGAGGGAACCTTGCCTTGTAATTAGGGCAAACTTTAATAGAGCATTATATCTTGTTCCAGTAACTACATAGCAATTAAGTGATTGTTAGTGCCCAGTAAAAATATGCCACTAAACATTAAGAAAAAAGAACAGATGAACAATAACCACATTGCATTTCACATGGGGCTTTAACCTGAAGCATAGTAATTATCATTTACTACAATCTCCAGTATATAAATAATGTTGTAGAGACAGTTTGAAAGACAGAAAAAAAGTCAATCTGGACCAACTTAGTAGCATATGCCAGTTAATAAGATGGATAGGTAAGAAGAATAGAGCAATAAAATATTATGATGCCTCAAACAAGGGGATCTCTACCACCATATCTTATACATCCTGCCTCCTGCACTGAGCCCTGCTATGGATGGAATAGGACAGCACAAAATTTCTTGATGATAATTAGAGCAAAAAAACAAATAAAATTAAAGCCTGGATGGACTTCTTCGTTCAAATGGCCAATAGATACATGAAAAGATGTTCAACAACACTAGCCATAAGAGAAATGCAGATCAAAACAATGCTAAGATACCATCTCACTCCAGAGAGAATGGCCTATATCAACAAGTCAAACAGTAATCAATGCTGGCAAGGCTGTGGGGAGAAAGGAACTCCCCTGCACTGCTGGTGGGAATGTAAATTTGTACGACCACTCTGGAAAGCAGTACGGAGAGCTCTCAAAAGACTAGAAATAAATATCCCCTTCCATCCAGCGACACCCCTCCTGGGAATATTTCCAAAAGAGGCCAAAATAGCATATAACAGAGATACATGTATACCCATGTTCATAGCAGCACAACTAAAAATAGCTAAAATATGGAAGCCACCGAAATACCCATCAACAGAACAATGGACACACAAACTATGGTATTTATACACAATGGAATACTATGCATCTATAAAGTCCAACAGCGTGGAGGCTTTTGCAGGCAAATGGAAGAAACTTGAGTCCATCATGCTTAATGAAGTGAGTCAGAAGCAGATGGTGAAACATCGAATGGTCTCTCTGATATGAGAAACCCAGATCACAACTATCTCATGGAACTTAAAATGAAAAACAAAGTGAATCAGGGGGTAGGGTGTGGAGGGAGGAGGGGGTAAGGGGAGGGACAAAAGGAGAGCGGAAAAGTTCTTGTCACCTTAACAAGATACGTATGTGCACAAAATGCTCAACTTCATTTTAAACCTTTAATTTTGCACTTATACTTATCAATAAAATGGAGGAAAAAAACCTGGATTGTTTATTTCCAGAATTTTCCATTTAGTATTTTTAGAATATTATTAATAGAAGATAACTGCAGAAAGTGAAATCACTGGCAGTGGAGACTAATGCACTCAAGTATACATTTTTGTTGTTTTCATTGACTTTTGCCACCCTTATCCCCTTGAAAAGCTTTACCATTCCTTTAATACAACCTAATGATGTGTTTCTATGATTCTCACTTCTCCCATTTATTCACCATTAGACGTTATTAGATGTTTCATTTTTCTCTTTTTCCCATAGATCAAATGTTGATCACCTAGTCAAATTACATTAACTCATTTATTGAATATATGCTATGATCTATTTCAATATTAACCACAAATAAAGCTAATAAGAACACCATTATATGTACAAGAATTCAAAAAACAAATATATTCAGCAAGTAGAAGAATTTGAATTTGAATTCAGTTCTATATAACTTAAACTCCTTCCTCTCTCCACATGATATTGCCCTCAGTGACAACACTTTCTCCAGTAGAAAGGATCAAAGATAGGCATTTACGTATCTTTTTCTCTGTAGACTATGAAATTCAACTTATTGACCTTATTGACCTTCAAACCACTAGAAACTTGCACAGGGTCCAGACCATTAATATATATATATATATATATATATATATATATATATATATATATATATATATATTATATAGTATGTGCATAATGTATATGACATATATGACATATTTATTACTAAATGTATCATATATATTCAAGAAATGCTTACAACCTTTAAAAATCATACTTAAAAGAAGAAATTTATACAGCGAGCCACATTTGCTATTTGAAAACATTAGTACCTCCTTTAAAAAAATAAACAAGTAAAATTAATTTTAAAAACATATTTAATTTAATCCAGTCTATCTGCAATTGTATTTTTGACATGCAGTTAATGAGAAAATCTTATTGAGATAGCCTGT
This sequence comes from Ctenodactylus gundi, assembly GCA_004027205.1. Classification (NCBI taxonomy): domain Eukaryota; kingdom Metazoa; phylum Chordata; class Mammalia; order Rodentia; family Ctenodactylidae; genus Ctenodactylus; species Ctenodactylus gundi. The sequence goes on from PVKB01000112.1 coordinate 450,693, forward strand.
CTTTTCTTCATACATAGTCTTCAAAATCCAATGTCTTTCATGCTAAAAACACTTTTCACTTTAGAATAGATGCATTTCAAATGCTCAGTAATCACATGTGACCAGTAGCCACTATATGAGTGCAGAAGGAAGGGATATAAACTGTAAACACAAACCTGAAAAGGAATTGTATCCTCTCTGTTGAAGTTGACATAAACTGTCTTAGTAGACAGCATGCAATCTCAGTCTGAACAAGTGTGTTGTTATCTTTTCATCACTATGATGAAATACCTAACAAACAACCTAGGAAGTAAGCAAAGGTTTATTATGGCCTACAGTCCTGGAGGATCAAGTTCAAGATCTGCGTTTTCATTGGTTGGGACCTCTGATGAGGGCATGATAGCATTACAGGCTCCATATCAGACTGCTTCCATTACAAACCAGGAAGGAAAAAGGTTGAGAGTCAGATCACATAATCTCTTTCAAAAATGGGCCTTCTATCTATCATGCCCCACCTTTTAAAGGATCACCGTATCTCCCAATGCTACCACCCTGAGGATCTTATAAGACTAACATATGGAACTCTGGAGGAGAGTATACATGTTTAACTCATGACACCAAATCTCCCTACTACATATAAAAAAATGGCTTCACTTCCTGTGCCAGACACTTGGACCTTGAATCCTTTGGGATTCATGACTGTTATTTCTTTGCAGCCTTAAACATAGTCCACATGAAAGTATTGAACATTTTTTTTTTACTCCCAAGTAAATTTAATGGGTTTGCTTGCATTACAGTGGAGTTTCTACTACTTGCCAGACACTTGCTGCTCAGGAATAATTAAGGACCTTCCTGCATCATTGTGTCGAATTTGAATTCCTTTCATGCTATTTTTTATATTCTGTCTTATACTTAAACCATCTGCCTGTAGAATAGGTCTGCAGAGAAGATATTTAATTAGAAAATTCCATGTGTTTAAGCACCCAATGGTTGTGCCTGGAGTTAGTTTTTAACACGCAATAGATGCTAAGAAATGAAAAGTCTAATGAAATTTACCATAAACGTGGAGAACAATTTGAGTGTACAAGATATGCCTGAGGGCAGGACTGATCATCACGATTTCAAGGTTGAAATAGAAATGGAACTAGAAATACATAAAGGAAAAAAAGATGAATATTTCAGGAAACATAACTATACTAATAAGACACTTTGAGCATGAAATCATCAAATAAACCCTTACACAAAAGTCACTGTAGATAAAGCAATACTTCACAAAACTGCTCAGAATTCCACAAAAGTTAACAACAGTGGGTACAGTTTGCAGATAAAGGAAAGTGGTTGACTTGGAAAGCTCACTTTGCTGGAGAGCAGCAACACTGATGTTTGAATAGAGTCCCCGCCATCAGGGATTTAGACACCAACTTAAGTAGTCTGTTTGTGGAAACCAAGAGATATGATCAGAAAGCACAGTGAATGTTTACATCTCAAAAACCTAACTCTAATAACTGAGACATTAACATTGATTGTCCTCACTTTAGACACCCTCCTGTCATCATTCTGTTCCCTTAGGAGGCAGTTCCAGAAGTCTAAAAGTTTTATGAGTGTCTTTCTGCAGCTATCTCAATATTCACGATCAAATCAAAACACTGACAAAAATTTCTGTCAAATAAAAACATTACAGTGTGTCTCCCTTTGCCTTGTTGGCTGGATCTAGCACCATGTGATATCTGGCTTCTTCTTAAAGATAAAATGACTATCAAAGATAAATATTTTAAAACAATTCAGGATATCGAGGCAGCCATAAAAACAAAACTAACAATGTTCGTATAAGAAGAATTCCAGAACTTCTTTAGAAAGTTGTAAGAATGACAATGTGTTTGAAATGTACCATTTTGAGAGGGATCCGTGACAATGTATCTTTTAGTGTAATATTTTTAATTTAAACATTCACTAAGCTTTGTGATAAAGGCTTGTGTATAATTATGACTTGATGTTCAATTATGCTGGTTCCTGATGGATTATTATTGTGGTTTGGACTACTCTGCAGTTAAAAAAAACAGACATAGGTTAGTTTTGACTTACATTTTCACATAAAATATTGAAGCACCATCAGAGAAAAATGAACATTTCTGTGAAAAATTCATTTCAATAGCAATACCTTGAGATTACCTTTTGTGTTTTCTATAATCTGGGAATCTGCTTGGGATATTTGAATTAACTGTTGTACTTGCAGAAACATCAGTACACTTTATAATAATTTACAAGACAGATCTGCCTATAACTACACACACAGGCATGTCTAGCTCCAGCACAAGAGCCACACTAGAGGGAAAATTATTTCTTAGTAAAACTTTAAAGACACTGTAGTGTAAAACCAGCAATAAAATAGACTTTCATGGCTTTCGTTCCTTTTTTTTTTTTTTTTTTTTATGGAAACAGGGTTTTCCTCTGTAGCCCAGACTGCTCTAGGACTCATGGCAATTCTGCCTCAGTTCCCAAGTGCTCAGATTGTAGGCTGGGCTCTTTTATTTCAAAAGTGTTTTGGCACTGTTAGGTTACCACAACCAAAAATGTTTCTTCTTGTTGCATTTTCATCCAATGACCAATAGGCAAAATCAAAATGTAAGATAAAGTTCTCAAAAATGTTACAGTTTCATTGATTCAACTGGATTTTACATATGATTGTTTAGCAAAAGTGTAGCAAGTTTTCTACCAGACATTCAAGAAAGTAAGATGAAAAAAATAACTAATCGTCCTTAAAGAAGCTAAAATAACTGTATAAACAAATAACTATTATACTCTAAGGTAAATATTCATGTTATGAAAATACAAAGGAAGTGACAATTCTGACAACTCTGGGAGGGGAGGAAGACAGGCATTTATTTTCCTTAATAATTGTTTAATTTTGAGGAAAAAGTCTAATTACAATAAAAGAATGATATATGAAGATGTAGGTATAGTTATGAGACTCTCAAGGAAGGAATAAATAGTTTTAGCTGAAGTAAAGAATATCTTCAAGGATGCAAAGATGGTTCAACTGAGAACTCAGGTGGGCGTAAGGTGTTTTAGGGGACAATATGATAGTAACCAGCAGTCTATGTGTTAAAAATTAAAGATACAAAAAATCATAGCAGGAGAAAACTAATTGCTCTTCATCTATAAGCCTCTCTTTGATGGTAGTAAGATATGGGAGCCAGTCATTTTATGTAATTCCAAAACATTTACTTATAATTTACTATATACCAACAACTTGCAAAATGATAGAAATGTAAGGATACATAAAATATGGTTCCTCTTTCCAAATAATTTAAGTCTAGTAGTACAACAACCATATGAATGAACAAATATCAGAGTCAAATATAATGTAAACAGTTCAATTCAATCTAGAAATAAAAAATTAGCCTAAAAATTAGCCTAAAGTTGTACTGTTGGAACTTAGTTTTTAAGGATGAGTAAGAGTGTTCCATGAGACCAAAAAAAAAAAAAAGATTTTTTATGTAAAAGCGTCATGTACACAGATAAAATTATAGAAATATAATACAAAATATTATTAAATATTTCTATGGAACACAAGATTTTGGCATGACTCCAAGCAAGGAAACAGATGGACAAGACAGGAGTAGCACAGAGGGCTTGTGCAATGGAGAGCTTTGTAAGAAAGGCGCCACTGTTGGGACTTCAATCTGTAGTAGTATAGTCACTGGGGCTTTTAAGCAGGAAGAAAACATTATTACAGTTTCCCTCAACCCAGACTGGTTTGGGAAGTAAGAGCAATGGCCACCAGACAAAAGATAGAAGCTTGAAATATAACCAAGTGAAGAAGAAAGAGGCAGAGGAATTGAACAGAGGCTATGTCAAGGAAGGACCATTCAGATTGTAGGTGATGAGAAAGGCAGCTTCCAAGTTGAGCCATTGGGTGAATAGCAAGAATGATAGTAACCAAGACAGAGCAACTGTTGTCTTAAAGAGGAAGTTGATGACACGGGAAGTGGAGGCTGATGTTGTGAAGTAGAAACACTATGAAGAAGAAGCAATCCATTCATTCTTTGGGTGGTGCCAATTTATCAAGCAAATCTGCCGCCTGTGCCACCCACTATGTACTTTGTTTTTCTTCTGAAATAAAAGAGCAATCAATCTCAACGTGCACTTTGGTCCCCAGGCTTCACTATCATTCCTGCCTGGAACGTTCATTGTGAAGAGTGGTCCGATTAAAACAAATCAATCAATTTGTGTCGGCCAGGTTAACATCTCTGTGGGAAGTTGATCGACCCTGCCTCTGACACCAGTCTGAATGACAGATGAGAAGTGAGGGATGATAAGTCATGGCTGGCAATGCCTGACTCCAACGATAGAGTCGGGCCTCCTCCTGTAAACAGAGTGCCTGGACAGCAGATGATCCATGGAGCAAATCTTGGGGAAGGTCAGAAAGCCAACAGGTATGCCGGGATAAAGACAGTGGGTTCACGGCCACAGCTGCCATGGTAACTGCTGGGAAGAGCAAGAGTCACACACACACACACACACGCTTAAAGCAAAGGGAAAGGATGGGCACAGAGTGAGGCAGAGGCACAATGGCTCAGCCGTCCCAGGTGGCAGGACTGCCACATGTGGCCATGGGCCCTGGTCAGGAAGTACTAGATTCGGAATAACCATCCATGACCTGCTGGCTATACTTTCCAGTGAAATCAGAGAAAGACATGGAAAATTCACGATAAACACACTATCCCTTTTGTGCATGTCTAAGTGTGGTGAAGCAAACAGCAGCTACAAACACCTTTAACCCTAATCCTACTCATTATTCTATGGTTTAATAATTGAAGTCCTAAGCAGGATGAAGCTGAGTAAATTTAGTTCCTCTTTTTGAGTTTTCCCCATCTACCAAATGAGTGTAAAATAAAGATGGGAATAAACGGCCAGAAGGATCAGCATCCCGAGGGGAAAGTGGAAGAGCTGCTTCTGGCTCTGCCTGGCTCTTCCCTCATGCTGCTCAGCAAGCCAGGTGCTGAGCGCCCAGACGTAGAGGGCAGCTACTGACCCTTACTTGCGTGTCCTTCACTTCTATGTGAGAACTAGTATTTACTGAACATCCATGTCAGTCCCTGACCTTATACCCAGCACTTAACAGCTTATGAGTTATTCTAAGTAGAAACAGATAAAATCCTTGGATAGGGATAATAGTGTGGGGGTGAAAATGTTCAAAGTATCTTATGTGTATGTATCATTATACCAAAAAAACTTATAAATCTGTATAGCCAACAAAAAAAGAGTGAAAAAGTGAGTTGCTCCTCCACAGGGAGGGGGGTGGGAACAGAGAAGGGGAGAGAGACGGGGGAAGGGAGGGAGGGAGGGAGGAGAGAATGAACAGAAAACCTCAAAAAATTCCTATCATAAGGAATCAGGGAATTTTAATGAGCCAAAGTGAAACAGCTAGCAAATTATACCACTGAGCACTGTTTCTTTGCTGTTTCTGTCTATGGTTTTTATTATGAGCTTAAAAACATTGCTGAAGGCCAGGTTGATCTAACACTTTGTAGAAGGAATATTTAGTTTTATATACTGCATTGTTTCAGAGTTCTTAATGTCTCACAACAGAAAACTCATTACAGACTGAGGAAGGCTTAGACTTTGAGAAAACAGGCTGAATATTACCTCTGCATTTTTATGAGGAAAGTATGAAGAAAAGTGCAAAAACATGTCATGATTTAAGTTGTTTTCCAAGAATTCTGATGACAGTAAATGCTATTTAAATGAATATATTGGACTTCTCTGAGACCAAGCTTTCAAAACCATCCAAATCCCCCTAACTATCCCATGACTTGCATGACCCCATAAGGCAGAGCCAGCCACATGTAGTGTGGATCTTTCTATTGTCAGGAGATGACACACCTTAGAAAGGAGAAACGAGAACGCCCGAGTCCCATAGACTGGAGTTCAAATCTGGCTTCTTTACCTAATCCTGGGGAAATCTAAGGTCAACTTCCCACCAGCACATTTGCCCAGGATGGCAGCAACCACGTCTACCTTAATCCAACACAGGAAGTACACCCGAAGCATGGGAGAAGGTGCATTCATTACATAATATCTTGAAATCAGAAGTCACTTGGCCACACAATAAGCACTCAATAAATAAGATGTTCAATTTCTGCAAAATGCATTCTCAGATTGTTAGTGTCAATATTACTGATGGGGAGACTCATAAGACCAACGGCTTTGGGACTAAAGGAAACACAGCCCAGCTGTGGGCAAGGGCTTGTCTGATTCGCTCAGCTAGGATTCAAACCCAAAGCTCCTGAAATGATCGTGCTACTCTTTTTTCCTGTGTGAGCCTATGGAACCTTAGGAAAAGTTATTTCAGTAATAAAACAAAAACCAGTAAAAAGACTTTCACATGGTATAGAAGTTAACACTTAACACAGACAGAAAACTAAAAGCAACGTTTTGAGAGTCCTACTAACACTGACAACCCTCAAGTGTTGGAAGCTCACATAATGAAAACAATGCCAGAACTGGATCCACAGCCCAAGGCAAAAGGCCACCAAATCTTACTGAGTAATAATGGTGCATTTCAGACTAACCCATGGTGATTTCCAATAAACTTCTTAGGAGAAAAGAAAGATCTACCTACCGTGACTGGAGTTCACAGTGTCGTCCTTGGGGTCTGACTTGTGAGGAGACAGAACTATCTTTCCAAGCAGCCCATGTCCTGGATCCATGTATTTTATGCAAGTTGCCAAGGAAAGAAAATGCCATTGAAGTAATCAAAGCATCCTGTAAACCAGTGCTCATTAATCTCTTCGGTATCAGGAGCCGACTAGTTCTGCTGATCTGACGGGAAGCGGAGCTCAAGTGGCAATGTGAGTGTCCTAGTTACTTTCTCATTGCTGTGACTCAATACCCGACACCCACAAACTTAGGACAGGAAAAGTTTATTTTAGCTCACAGTCTCGAAGGTCACAGTCCATTCAGGGGTGACTGGCAACAATCGAAGTTCACGGCAGAGAGAGAGGTGGAGGCAGCTTCCCCGGACATCACAAACAGGAAGGCCAGCTGAGGCTAGTTGAGTGAGACTAGCCCCAGTCCTCCAGGAAGGCAGGTGCAGCTTATGTATCCTTTCAGGTCTCCGCCCAATAACCAGTTCCTCCTGTATCCAGGTGTGGCCACTACACACCATTAATCCTAACTTAACTGTAATCCACCCCTCCAGACCAGACCCCAATCCACCAACATCACATGGTTCCATAGACAATCCATAACATACATGAGACTTTTAGGGGACACTCCAGATCTTAACCACATTCCACCCCTGGCCTCCAAAAGATTCATGTCCTTCATGTCCTTCTCCCATGCAAAATGCAGTTAGTCCTTCTCCAAGAGTCACCAAAGTCTTGACAGTTTTCAGCACTGCTAAAGAAACTCCAAGTCCATAGTCTCCTCTGAGATGTAAGAAACTGTGAGTTCATGTTCAAACCAAACAGTCAAGCACTTCCAACATAAAATGGCATAGGGTATACATTTCCATTCCAAAAGGGATGAATAAGGTATTAAAAGGCAATAAGACCAGTACAATTCCTAAATCTGGCAGGGCAAGGGTTAAATCCTGTAGCTCCATGTCCAGCAACTGGGGTAAACGCTGACGAGGCATGAACTCCAAAGGGCTTGGGTGGTCCCACCCCTGTGGCATTGCCGCTGACTGCAACCGCCATCTTCCCTCCTTTAGGCTGGATTCACTCACAGCCTGCTGTGTTTCTCAGCTGACAATCCATGCTCCTAGCTTCTCCAAATTTTTGGGCTCTCCACTGGACCCTAGGCTTCTCCTTCACAATTTCACACATTGTCCTCCCAGGGGCACACTGCTTGGCCTCCAAGGCCTTCCTCTGAAACCTGGGTGGAAGCCTCCATGAACCCAGAACTCTTGGGCTCTGCCAGCTTGTAAAGCCGTCACCACATAGACGTCTCCAAGATCCGCCACTGGCTTGAGCAGTAAACTGTCTCCTTTGTGCCATGGTTGCAGTAGCTTCTGAGTGCCTGGATTGCTGAGCTCTAGGAAGCTGAACTCCAGCAAACACTTCCCTCTTTGGCCCTACAGGCAGTTCTGGGACACTCTTCACAGGACAAGATCTTTTGCCTTTGCACCCTTTAATTGGTAAAGGGTGGGATCTTGCTGATTTCTGAGTCACTGTGAAAGCCTCTTTTACAGTCCTGATTCCAACTTCTTGGCTTTTGTTTAATGTTAGTCTCTTGAACAAACACATGCATTTCCACTCCAGACTGCAATCTTTTTACATTTGTTTTCTCTGCCATTGTCTCCTGTCTTTCACTATAAAGCTGGCTAAAAGCGACAAACAGTAGCCATGTAACAGTCTAAATATCAGTCTGTCTTGAGATTTCCTCCACCAGAGTAAGCAGCCCACCACCCTTAATATCAATTTCAGGCAAAGTCTCTGGACAAGGGCAAAATGCTGACAAACTTTTTGCCAGAGCACAGCACACATGCTCTTTAGGCCACTTGCCGATACAGTCCTCCTTCCCGTCTGAAACTTCTAGAGCCTGGCCTTTCCAATCCACACTTCTATCAGCATTCTGGTCTTCTGAGTTCTGACCAGAATCTCCCCTCGAGCTCGGCTCAGTGCACTCAAAGGCTTCTCCAGCTTGCATCCCCAAACTTTTCCAAATTCCTTCTGCAAACTGGTTCCAAAGACTTTTGAGCCACATCTTCAGGTAAAGTACAGCAACGACCTCACTCTCAGTACCAATATCTCTGTCTCAGTTACTTTTATGTTGCCGTGACTCAATACCTGACACCCACAAACTTAGGAAAGGAAAGGCTTATTTTTAACTCACAGTCTCGAAGGTCACAGTCCATTCAGGGGTGGCCGGCAACAATCAAAGTACATGGCAGAGAGAGAGAGAGGTGGAGGCAGCTTCCCGGGACAAGCCGGAAGGCAAACTGAAGCTAGTTGAGACTAGGCCCGGGAACACAGGTGTAGCTTATATATCCTTTCAGGTCTCCGCCCAGTAACCAGAACCTCCTGCATCCAGGTGTGGCCACTACACACCGTTAATCCTAACTTAACTGTAATCCACTGCTCTAGACCAGACCCCAATCCACCAACATCACATGGTTCCATTAAAATACGTGAGACTTTTGGGGGACACTCCAGATCCTAACCACAAGAGTGAATGATGGGGAGTGGCTGTAAATACAGATGAAATTTAGCTCCCTCACTCCCTACCTGCTTCCTGTTCTGTGGCCCAGTTCTTTTTTAAATTTTCTCCCCATTTTATTGATATGTATATGTGCAAAATTTAACATTTACAATGAAGTTTAGCATTTTGTGCACATACATATCTTGTCAAGGTGACAAGGACTTTCCCTCTCTCCTTTTGTCCCTCCCGTTTCCCACCCCTCTCTCCTCTTCTACCCTACCCTACCCTCCTGTTTCACTTTGTTTTTCGTTTTAAGTTCCATAAGAGTTGTGATCTCGGTCTCTCATATCACAGAGACCATTCGATGTTTCACCTGGCCCAGTTCTTAACAAGCCTGAGCCAAGGGTTAGAAACCCCAGCTGTAAGTAAAGAGCAGAAAAAGAAAGAAAAAAAAAATGTTAATAGTGGAAAACCTAAGCCACAATCTTTATTCTTATTTTTACAAACATTACTTTAGTTTCTCTTTCTCAGTAAGATGCAAGCTGTGGTCTAGTTAACGCAAGTTATGGCTTCTTGCTGGCTATTATTTTGAGTGCTCAGGAGGCCTCATTCCCAGGACCGCTTACCACAGCCAAGTCCAACTGAGGAACAAGGATACACTCAGCACACCTAGCAGGGGTTTCTAGCTTCATGTGTAGCTAGTCTTTTTCTTTTTCTTAAGCTGTATTTTTAAATGCTCTCAGAAATAAGATAGTTTTGCTCATGTTCTTTTTTGATAGCTTTCGCCCTCAAAAGATCAGCATAAACTAGAAGCTCATTAGCTTGGAGTTCAAACAGTAGCTCCTGCCCAGCTCATTACCAAGAGAAGCACTGTAGCCTAGCCTCCTGGAATGAGCTTGCCTCTTCCAATTACGTTCTTACAGTTACCCAAACGCAACTAAAAACATGCTGAGGTCTGGATACAGTTTGCTCCACAAAGGTTCACACATTGAAAGCCTAGTTTCCAATGTAATAATATAGAAAGGTGGTAGGATCTTTAAGAGGTAGAATTCAGTGGGAGAAAATTGGGTCATGGCCACCCTTGCAGAGGGATTAAGTTGAATTTATAGACATGAGTTTGCTTCCAGGAGAGCAGGTTGTCATAATGAAGGAACCTGGTCCCACTCCACTCTCTTGTTTTCTTTTTTCCAGGTAATTTGTGTCATGCTCACTTCTCCCTGTGCTTTCTCGCTCCCACCATGATGCATTACCACAATACAAGACAGCCAGAAGGTCCTCAGCAGAGAATAGATGAAGCCACCCAACCCTGGACTATCAGTATTTAAAAGTCCGGGCAAAATAAACCTCTTTTCTCTGTATGTTTTCTAGCATCAGATTTTTTTTTTTTTTAGCAAAACAAAACAGACTTATTTCTGTTCAATCTGTTTACTAACTTGACTGAAAGGCTGAATCTTTTTACATCTTCCCCTACGAGTCAGGTCACCCCCAAACCACTCCCTAAGTTTCTTTGCTTCCTTGATTTAGCTTCTTAATTTTAGGAAGCTCCATTGCAAATTATATTCTGTTTTAAAAGAACACTTGTGGTCTGCCCATGTAGACTCTAGGAATTTAGAAGGTCTTTGAATCTAAGGGACTAGAATAGATTTATTTTCTTTTTCTTTAATAAAAAAAAATGTATTTTCTAACAAGTATTCAGAATGTCAACAAAACTGCTGCAACATTATCTGTTGCAATTACAGAGTGGTATTTGGTTAACAGAACAATTGTTTTTTATAAGTTGCATCAGAGACAACTGAAGATGAAAAACCTACCATCCCCATATATAGCTGATTTGTGCTGCACACCAACAAGAACCTATTTTAAATTTCCACACCAATTTACAAATGTTATGCTGTACCAGGCAAGGTTAGTGGCTTTGAAATACACCAGGATGGAACTATTAGAGACACACTCAGTAGCCTGTTAATTGTACAAAAAAAAAAAAAAGACACAATATAGTCAATGCAGTTTAAAAACAAACCTTATACAGCCTTACACTTCAATTTTTTTCTTTAAAGGGAGTGAATTGTGTACAGGGAAGTTAAATGAGTTACAGAGAAGAAAAAAACACTGCAGGAGAACCAACTTATTCATCTTGGTTCATAGACATGGAATGGGTACACTGCTACTATAGTCTGTAGTAATAAATAAAGACCACCCAATGAGAACAGGCAAAGGTGATTAATTCAGAGCCTGAGCTATCAAGGGAGGGAGCCATAGCCCTTGCATTTGACAGAAACTCAAAGGCAGCCACAGAAGGGAGAAGCTTTATAATAGGGAAAAAGAGAGAAGACTGCCCTGTACCCTAAGTGGAGGCTGTTGTCATGGGAAAACGATAGGTGAATGAACTAGAAGCATAATATCCATATGACTGGTTAAAGAGAACATTTCACTTTCTTCAGTAAATTCTAATTTTAAAACAGGGACAAATATTAGAAAATCTGTTTGTTATCAACCAAGTGATGGTCACTGGAGGTAGATTGTTACAGAAGTTGTCATTTGGCTTCCTAGGCTGCTTGTTGCAGGCTGCAGGTCACAATTCTAATTTTATACACAGTCTACATGTTGTACCTTTGTAGAGTCAGTGTTCCGATCTTTCAGCAAAGTAAGTCACGAAAATAGGTCCTATTCAAAGGTAAGGAAATAGACTATTCATTTTTGACAGACATTGCTGCAAAGCCACATTGAAAATGATTTGTATACAGGGACCATTAACTGAGGTCATTGAGGCAATCGATGTACAACAAGCTTCCAAGACATGCTAAGGGAATGGATGTTAATTATGAGGGAAGACTGAATTCAGGCTGATTTCAAATGTATGTTCCCTAAGTAACAGGAAGAATGAAATTATAAGGCATAAGAGACAGGGAGTCGAGCTAGCAGTTCCATTTTGGATTTGATACCTTGCCAGACTATTAGATCTTTAAATGAAGATATCAACTGGATATACAAGTCAGGAAGATGTTGGACTAGAAAAGGTAATTTGGAAGGTACCAACTCAAAGGAAGGGGAATACTTTAATTCCCTGAACATTAGAGAGGTGCAGCAATAGATAAAGAAGCAGGCAGTGTGTTGAAGGGGATGCAGGAAGCAGTAGTCTTCTGCACAGAAAAGGAAGAAGTTGTTTCAAGAGGCTCATGATCAAAATGATCAGCGTAGGCCTAACTTAGAGCAAGATAACAGAATTGATCAAGAAACTTGGCAACATGGAGACCTCCGCGTTGGTGACCTCTTAAGATTGTGTGGAGCCTGCCCGTATCTTCACTTTTACTGGCACGACTAGGTGCATCCAGTATCGCCTCTCATTAGTCTCGTGACTGGCTTCTTCTCAACCACATTCCACACCACGGAGCAACAAACTTCAGCCATCACCACTCCATTTAAGTCCGCACAATAGTTTCCCAGTAGTCTCAGCACCAAGTCCAGACTCTCTGCGTGCTGTGTGCGTTGTGGCTCCTGTCGGTCTCTTCAGCTCTCATTCTACTCCTGCCACGCTCTTGCTTCTTTATGCTCTATCCTCCTTTCCACATAAAATTTTCCTTTTGCCATTCCTTCTTCCTTAGATAGCTCATTTCTCCAGCCCAAAACACAAATTGTGCGCACACACACACATTCCCTGTATTATCCCTTTAAAGTCAGAAGCATCATTCCTTTGGCTTAAAAGGGAAACAGTCCTGCATGGGCATCTAGCCTCCTAAGTGAAGACTAGCTAGAACACCCGGTACTCTCTCTCCTCCCATTACCCTGTATCCTACATATTATAAATATGGTCTTGGAAGGACTTTCTAATTTTTTCTAATAAATCATTTCCTTGTGGTTATTTATTCTATGTCTGACTCCCATTTGAGTCTATGGGCTCCTTGAAGACTGCTGTATCTCCTAATTCCAAATCAAATGGATAAATTTTAAAATAAACAAATGTCTACCAGACAAATTTTAGGAGATACATGATATTATCCTCTTTGTAAAAGAGAGAAAAATGAAGCTCAGTAAGGTCAAGACTCTGTGCCAGGAGCACAGCCTGCATCTGCCTCATGCCCATCCTCTAACTTTGTTTACATACGTATGTATTTCATTAGTTTGAGCTGCCTAAGGATAGAGTTTGAATCTTACTCATCTGTGAGACAAAGCCTATGGCTGAATTGTTGACACTAGTTTCAAGCACTATTGATTGAACTGAGTTGTAGATAATAGAATTTTATAGATTTGAGCTGAACTGAGCAAACACCTAAAACTTGTAAAAATGTGTTCAGGTTTCACTTAGGAATGTTGAGCTCGGTTTATAACAGCAACGTCTGCCTTCCCCTCTTCCTTTCCCTGCTGTGGTCACTTTCTTCAGAGCGAAGGCTCTGCATTCTCAGTCGGTGCTGGTTGATTCTGGCAGAAAACCTCTTGCTCTTTCTCACTCACCCCAAGCACTATTTGTGTTTGTCTGATGGGGAGAGAATATAACCCATTATGAAGCAGTAAAAATCTTGTGAGCACTTTCGACTTGAGAGTCCGGGCTCTCCTGGGAAGAAGAGCTCTCAGTTCCTCAGACTGCAGACCACTTTATGAAACAGCTGATGCTCAGAACCACCAAATGCCCTCCTGCCCACTGGGGACCTCCCCAAATGAAAACCACACCCCAGGAAATGGAGAGGCAGGCACCGCCTCTGATGGGCTGCAGGCTAGACAGTGCCTGCTTTTATTAAATATCATAAACAAATAATTTAATACTACCAGAAACCAAACCATAGATGCTATCACACAATAAATAAGCATTACTGCCCTAGCCCACAGACCACCTGGTTCTGCAATTGTGGGTTACCAGGCAGTCCCCAAAAAGACTTCAAGAATACTCTAATGAAGGTGGTACTAATATTGATAAAAATAATGGATATCAATGTTAACAAGTTATTTTGAATACTGCTGTTAAATTTATAAAGCGGCTCATATTTGCTCTCTCAGAACCACACAAAAGGCCCTTGAAGAGAGGTTATTATGACCATTCTTCTATGAGGAAGAGCTCAAAAGTGATGAACATTGGGCCAGATATTTCATGGCAACACATGACAAAGCAAGGGCCTGACTAAGAACTTGAAACTCTGAACACCTCTCATCACCAACATACATTTGCTTGGCCATCTTACGGGTGCGTGAGCCTGGTGGATTGGTGGATGACCACAGAACTATGCACCTGAGTGCTTTTTTAAATATATACCTTCAAGTTTCTTCTACTACAGATGGTCTATAATTCTCCACCCCATGAGTTCAGCTGGCCCTAGTGGCTTGCTTTGTCCCATGCAATGTTAATAAACAACCTGGGCAGTGACTACAGAGGGTGTGAAGAATTTGGCTGGTTTTCTATTACTCCTGTTACACACTATGAGAAGATGCTGGAGAAAGAATCTTGTGAAAGGAGATTGGGAAAGTGTTTGGATAACCTGTATCTGATTGGCACAGTGGAGACAAACTCACTCTGAACCCATTCAGGTCCAGCTTAGATATGCCAAAGGCCAGCCACCTGTAGGGTGAGAATGGGAAAAAACTAAACATCTGTTGCATGACAACAATATGTTTGGAGATTATATTATGTAACATCAGTATAGCAAAAGATGATAATAAAGGGAGTCAAACATATTTTGAGAGAGAATTCTGCCAACAAGTAATAGAGCCATTGTAATCTTACCTGTAATAACACTCAAGCCTAATTCTGCTATGGCCCGGTTGGGTGATTGAAAAAGATTATCTATCTGAGCTTTATTTCTCTAGCCCACTAATAAGGATAATGATTCCAATTTTACAGTGTGGCTATAAGAATTAAATGAGATATTTTATGTCAATAACTGGAAAAATATAGTAACAATGATTTTCCATAGTCTTAAGTTTCCTTTTCGGATCTAAATAAAACTTGTCCTTTTTAAGTGGAAGAGAAGAGCATTAAAAGAATTATCCAAAATGGGGTTGGAGAAATAGCTCAGCAGCTAAAGCACTTGCCTCGTAAGCACAAGGCCCTGAATTTGTTTCCCCAACACGACATAAGCTGGGCATGGTGGCACATGCCTATAGTTCCAGCATTTGGGAGGCTGAAGAAGAAGTGCCATCCTGGGCTCCACAGTGAGTTCAGGACTAGACTTGACTACAGTGCAAGACCCTGTCTCAAAAAATTGTCCAAAATAAATATCAGTTGTCAATTTTGAAAAGAAAAGGATCAAATTCTATTGGTTATGAACATATCAATACATGGTAATGCAATGTTTATATTCATTATAATGTTTTAAAATAATCTTAACTAGACACAAAAGCATATTACATAACAAACTTTCTTATGTAGGAACCATTTGCAAGTTTTACTTAAAGTAGAAATTTTTTGTTTCTCATAATTTGTATGTGAGTTGGGCTGTTCTGCGGGTCTGTGCTGGAATTGATGGGACCCCTTTGTGTTTCCAGTCCACTGGAGGTTGAATATATAGTTATTAGAGGGTTCTCATAGCTGAGGGCTGAGCTTGGACAGCTGGGATGATGTGGCTCAACCCTACACTCGACATCACCCAGTAAGCTAGCACAGGCATATCCTAGCACACGAGAGAGAGCAAGAAAGGCAGAGGGATAGTGCGCCTGCTTATTCACATTTCTTCTTATATCATATTTGCTAACACCCTTAGGCAGATCTCCAAATACCTCACTTCTCCACACCTCCAATTACTTTCTCCTACACCTCAGACCACTCTGCTTTTGTTCCCCTGAAATTTCCCAAAACCCTATCTTCAGGGAGACATGGGAATTTTTCTCTAAACTACATGCTTGGTCACCTTGCAAATAAACTCTTATTCTTTCTGCAAATTTTCTCATTGATTGGCATACTGCTTAGCAAGCTTGGGTAGGAGGTGGGAGCTATGGAATCATAAAGCAAAGGACATAGATACAATGAACCTTTTCCTGGAATGATTAATAGAACTAACTTCTATAAATTGGAAGTTAATAGCCTTGATTTCTTTCTAGTCAAGAGTGAAAATAAATAGAAACTCACAGTTTAAATTCTGTAGAATTGCTGATTTTTGCCTACCTATGATTTGAATATTCAGTCCTTGCTTTTATTATATAAGATACCCCAGAATCTTTCCAAGAAAAAATACCCTTTTATTCTAAAGCTCACCAACATGTTTATCTGCCACCAAAAAACTTCATGATTATTATTATCATGATCATCAATAATAAACTTTAACATAGTACATTTTGTCAATTGTATATCCAAACATTTCCCATCTCATCTCTTTTTGTGATCTTTAGATTCACCTTCTCATATTGGACCTCCATCATCTGTAACCTGAACTACTGAAATAGGATTTCTGAACCAGAGTAGTAAGTCACTTGACCTGAACTCTGCTGTAAACTGGCTTCTGGTCATTAGTATTCCTTGGTAACATTATTTTGGTCTGGGTATTGCATTAGACTATTTCCAATTATCAGATGCTTCATGTATTTTTACAGAAGAATGAAGTTGGTGACTTTCTACAACATTTAGTGAAAATTATGAAGACGGCTTACGTTTTCTACCTGGTTTTCAAATACTTAGATTGACATTTGTAAAGAAATATATTCCACCATTTTTAGTCAGTATTCTATTTGGAAACTTTCAGTCTCTCTCTGTATAGCATGTAAGAATGAATCACATTCAAGGAATAGGAAGCACAGATAAAGAGTGGTGACTTAAGTGAAATGATTTAGGTGCAGAAGATTAAATATGTTAAGTACTGTATAGTCTGACTTGGGAAACCCAGAACACAGACATTCTATAGAACCACATGATGTGATAGCTAGAGTTTGGGGGAGGGGATGGGAAGGTGTGGAGGGTCACAAATGGGAAGGGATTGTAAAGCTGATGTTATATATGTGCACAAAATACTCAAGTTCACTGTAAACATTATGTATTGCATATGTATATTAATAAAAATAGCGGGAATTCCCCAAAAAAGAATGAATTGATAAGGTAATGGCAACGAAATTTTCCTTTTAGAACTGTATCTTTCATGATGTCTTCAGTAAAGAAAATAACAGTTTTGACTTAAAGGTATACTTTATCTATCCAGCTCTATAATTTAGAATTGTTCCAATTATACTGTGATCTGTTTATATATGTGAATTAAAGGGTGGCATTAAATGTTAGACATGACAAGAAGAGAAGAAATAAGCCATATGTATGTGGCAAGAAAATGTTCTGATGCAATCTTGTGTGCTTCACTAAAATACAGCACTTGAAACTCTCACCATGTATAAGTTAAGGGTTTTTTTCCAGTAATTGACATAGTCATTTGTCTGATACAGTCATACTAGGGGTGTTAAATAGCCTTTCTTCTCAATATATAAGAATAACTACAAAGAAAGTGTTTATGATGTCCTTCATAAGGCAGTTTCAACCTCCAAATTCTTCTTTTATTTGGCTCTTTTCTGGATTTGGGAGTGGGAGGGGCATTGTTCTGACACAGGACAGATTAAAAACAAACCTCATCATTCATTTGCTCTGCCTCATGGAACAGAACACCACATGGCCCACAAAGCCCAAGATATTTGCTGTAGCATTTCCCCCAAAATATTTATTTACCTTGGTCTAATGAAGAAAAAAAAAAAAATTGGGTGAGTCCAGCAAACAGGAGTTGCAACCTGAGTTCCGCTGGTATTAAAGGCATAATGTTGAAAAAGTTGACTATTTTCTCAGCCTGGCTTTTCTCCTAGTTAGATATGAACAATAGTCTTAGCCTCATGGACAAGTTATGGGGATTACATGTGTATGCAAGGAGCTTTGCACGAGTTCAGCCACACATAGGCCACAGAAATATTAATTGTTCCATCTCTCATCTTCATCAGCTTCCTTTCTCTTGACATGTAGATCCAAACTACACAGAAAATTACTTCAGAAAAATCTGCTGAAAGTGAAGAATAAAAACTTAGCCTTTTCATGATTTCTAAATGGGTGTTATTTCCCATTTTTGCTTTCCTTTCTTCCTGTTGTACTTCTAAAAAACGAGCAAGCAAGACATCGACTGGTTTAGGTAAGACACCACGTTAGGATGTGAGAGCAAATGAGAACATTAAAACTGCAAGAATAGTTCTAAGTTATTTAAAATCAATGCAATTAAAGGTCCACAAGACATCTCCCACGCAGTTAACAATGGGATTTGGTTGTACCCAGGGTTCAGCATTCATAAATTTTGTTAACATTTGACAATCCAATTATCAACTGTGCCTTCCATGGATATTCTCTAAAGAGGTTTTGAATTCCCTAGTCACAGAGTTTTATTGATCTCTGAACTCTTCTAATCACTTTAAAAGGCCTTTTTGCATTTGTATGATTGTAAAACAGATACTGAAAAATCACAACTTTCAAGTTCCAACAGCCTGAAAAAAACCTCACCTTCACTCTGAAAAGTAGGTTCCCTACAGACTATATCTAATTCCATCTCTGAGGCTATTGGAAAAAACTAAGCCCTTGTTTTAGGATAGACAAATGTATCCCAGGAGTCCAAGTCAGAATATACATACTGTTTGCTGCATTAAAAAATGGAAAAGTTATTGAAGCAGTTGGGGTGAAAATAAATTGTAGTTAGATAGATTATACAGTAGAGTCAGTAACCCAAATAAAGAAGCAAGTGAAAGATCAAAATCAAGATCAAAATTTTTGAAAGGGGGTGATAACAATGGCAATGACTAATGTTCCATATGTTTTCTTTGCACTGGGCTCAATGCGAAGGGCTTAGAGTAACTGTGGATGCCAAAGCCATTCACTACAAGGCAGTGATCCTAATGAGCAGGCACCCTAGAGATGCATCACCCGGCCTACATGGTCACGCATGGCATCCCATCCCTATGTATTATAACAGCCTTATTGTTCTGAATGCATTCTACATAAAGGTTATAGTTTATATCTAACATGTGACCCAAAAGTGTCATGTGTTTAGTGGGTGATTAGATCATGGGGATGTTACACTCATCACTGGATTAATCTATTGAAGAATTCATAAGTGACCAAGCTGTTCAGAGGCAGGACAGGGTTGGAGGCAGCAGATCATTGAGAACATGACAGGAAGTACGTCTCACTCTCTTTCTCTGCTTCCTGGCCTCCTTGGTGTTTCCTCAACGATGCATTTTTTGCCTTGTAGCAAATCAAATTTGGACTGAAATCTCTACAAATAAGCCCTCTTCCTTTAAGTTGCAGGTGTCAAGTATTTTGCTTCAGCAACACATACAAATAAAGACTTAAACAAATAAAGATTTGAATGAGAAGTGTAGTCTTTGCTGTAATTTAAGCATGTATTTTAAAAACCTTTGGAACTTGTTTGCTGGAAGAGTCCGGAAAAGTTTACAGAAGGAGTTTAGGGAAGATCTAGAATGCTGTAAGCAGATCATGATGAGTGATTCTCACCAGAGCTCGGATGAGAGTGGTGATAGGAATATGGACAGCAAAGAACAGGCTTAGGGGGTTTCTTTTGTGAACAGAACTCCATTGGCAGTTAGTGCAGAGGTCCTGTGTGTTACACCCCAACAGAAAATTTGTCTGCATTTTGCCCAAGTCCTGAAGTTTTGCAGGAGACTGAGATGTGATGGACTATTTAATCTGGTGGTGGTAATTTCAAGACAACCCAACATTCAGGCTGAATGCTAAGGTTTAGATGGAAAGTGTGCTCCCCAAAGTCTATTGTTTTAGGAAGTGGTTAGATCATAAGGATGCTGTATCCGCAAGTGGATTAGTCCATAAGTGGCTGGTCTGCACACAGGTGAAGCCTTGCTTAAGGTAGTGAGTCACTAAGGGTAAGATTAATAAAGGTGTATTATTCTTGTTTCCTACCCCTCATGCACACTGCTTCTAGTCACCATCCTGTGAGTGTCTTTCCTCCTCTGTCCTTCTGCACTTCTGTCTTGGAGCCAACCAACCACACACTTCTCTTCCTTTAGGTTGAAAGTGTTAGGTATTTTTCCCATCAGCAGGACAGTGAGTAGTAGAATACTTTGTCTCAATTTATCCCTGCAATCAGCCTCTGGGGAAGTTTTGTTCCAAATCTAGAAACTCACTTATCAGAGGGATGAAATAGCTAATCTCTGTCTACATGGAGATTGAAATAAAAGGGCCAACATTTAAATTCAGATCAGATTCCTTTAACATTCATTTTTAACATTCTACTATGTGTTTCATATATTTTTAAACATTCTACTATGCCTTTGTGCAATTTTTGTCGTTAGTGAATATCTTTAGAACAGAGGAAGTTGAAAAACTTAGAATATTCAGTATTCTACAAAAACTGAAGCAATTCCTTTGAAATGCCACAAGAGAATGAC
This sequence comes from Ctenodactylus gundi, assembly GCA_004027205.1. Lineage (NCBI taxonomy): Eukaryota > Metazoa > Chordata > Mammalia > Rodentia > Ctenodactylidae > Ctenodactylus > Ctenodactylus gundi. Next base: position 471,171 of record PVKB01000112.1, read on the forward strand.
TTAATGAACAGCTTGATGAAACTTTACAATGGAAAGGACAATGATCAACTCAGAAATAAAACCAGTGTATACAGGTGTGACATTCCCCTGGGTGAGTGTCCTTGGGAAAAGACAGATTGAGGTAGGGACAGGCCAGCTCAGTTTCTGATCAGAATTTCTTTCCTACCATGACTGATAGAAATCAGTGCTTTCAGCTTTAATGGACAACTCACTCTCAGTTGGCATCTTTTTCTTATCATAAAGTTTAATTTGGGTTTGAAAATAACCATATAGCCATAAAAATTAACAAATAGCCCAAATAACAAACTACTCGGTGGTACAGTGAGTGTAAGAAGCAAGTTTCTCTTAGACTCACTTACAAGAGAGATTATAAGGAGAGTGACAGGAACCAGAAAAATAGAATGAATGGTGACAGACCAGGCAACTTTGGCCAATTTCGCTTCATTTTTGGAAGCAATTTGACAGAGGAAGAAAAACAACCTTTGCTATCTAAAAGACTGAGTATAAAACTCTGTCAGACTTGAGTTTAAGTCTTACACTGTCACTTTCTAGGTAAAGGACCAAGAACAGTTACAATACTTAATCTTCGTTTTTTCTTTAAATGAGAATAATGATATCTATTTCTGCTGCTATATTACAATATCAGAATTTATGAGAAAGTGCCCTCTCACCCAGCACATTGCACATCACACATAGAGGGTATTAGGTTAAAGTCATTTTTCTTCCTTCCACCTTTTGGCACCTGTGTTCTGTTGCTCTTGGAAAGCTTGATTTTAGATCTCAATTTACATAAACCTCTTAATACATAATTGTAAGCAATTTAGGGAAACCCAAAGTATATTCCTAATGTAATAGGTACTTAATAATCACTTCATAGCTAATTATTTAGTTACTAAGTCGACAAAAATACATGGGGTATTTAGGAAGAGGCTATATTTATTTAACTGAGATTTAAACAACATTTAAGACAAAAATATAAAGTAAGATTTCAGAAGTCAATTGAAAAAGGCAAGACAAAGGAACACAACTGGGTCTTTGATGACAATACACAGTATTTGGGGAGATGTTATCTAATTCATTTCTCTAATAGCTATGCCATTTGGCCATGGTAGCTGGTACTAGGGAAGAGGCTTATCAATTCTGCCTTTATACTCCCTGGAAGCAGGACTTCTCACAACCAATGACCTCGCCTTATCCTCACCCCCCATCAATAGTTACTAATCAGACTATAGAAAAAAAACTTACACTTAAGAGGAAATATGGAAAAACTAACAGCTGACCCTGAGTCTACAAAGTCAAATAGAGCCAAGATTTGAGTCTGCCATGTACGAAGTAGTAGTAGATTTTGGGACCACCTAAATTGTACTAAGAAATAAATGAAGTTTACAAAGAAAACAAAAGCAAAATGGATCCCATTTGCATTGAAACAGAGATGAGAGACCACTTATTTGAAAGGAAGATGCAGAAAGAAGAATTAGTCTGTGGAAGTCTTCTAGCTCTCAATTTGCATAGTTCTTGAAGTTCTTCTGCACTTCAGATCTTGGATTTTATTAAGATATCTTGTCTCCTTGCAAAATCATTCTATTTCACTTGAACGATACTAAGTAATTTTCTATTCAATATAAATAAATTATCTCTAAGGCTGATATTAGATATGTGGGCCATGATAGCAGACATAAACCAGATATTTTTTCAAACCCTTATACTCAGGAAGACTATATTCTGCTCCCCCCACCTCTTTGTAACAATGTGGGGCCACTTGCGTAGCATCACTTCTAGGCCAAGTATCCATTACTGGGTGAGCAATACTACAGCTCTGTCTTCTTCTTCTGACAGAACTACAGGGCATATTAAGGATGGTTGTATTATTAATCTGAGTTTCTGGGACACTATGATGAATAGTATGCTTTTTAGCCCACAAAAGACATATAGCATGAGTAAGAAATAGACATTCTCTGTGTGAAACACTAAACGCTGGGTGTTGCTTGTTATGGCAGCATAGTACGGCTACTCTGACAGGATTAATTGAAGTTGTTCCCCCAGGCTTTATGAGGAAGACAGAACAGCAAGTCTGAGTGAAGTGGCATGCCAAGGAGAATCAGTGTCATTATGTGACCAGCACTTGATGCTGTATGCAGGAAGGAGTGAGCGTGGGGCTGAGATCATTTGGGCAATGCCAGAAGTTGGGTACTGAGAAGCAAAGAGAGATGTAGGGAAATGGAGTAGGAAAGATCAGAGGGAAAACTCGCCTCCTTATCACTGTCAAGGTTCAGGGTGAGGGTGGAGATTTGCGCAAATGAGCCTCTACAAAAGGCCCAGCCTTGCAAGCAAGGCAGGCCAGGAGAGGAATGACAAAAGAGGTCAAAGATAGCAGTTCCAGGGAAGCACAGAGGAAGTACTTTGTAACACCACTTAAGAGTAATCAAATCTCTACCAATAAGGAAAAGTCCACAACTAGACAGCTTCACGGCAGACTTTTAGCAGTACTTCCGACAGTTACCACCAATGTTTCTCAAACTGTTCCATTTAGTTGAATGAGAAGAAATATTGCCAAACTTGTTTTGGGAAGCTAGCACTACCCTGATACCAAAACCAGACAAAGACTTAAGTAGGAAAGAAAACTATAGACCATCTCCTTAATGAACATAGATGCAAAAATTCTCAATTCTCAAATTGGCAAACAGGATCCAGGAAGTTATTTAAAAGACCATATACCAAGATCAAGTTGGCTTTATTTCTGGGATGCAAGGCAGGTTAACAGATGTAAATCAATTAATGTAATACAACACATTATTCAAAACAAGAAGAAAAAAATCATATGATCACCTCAATGATGCAGGAAAGGCCTTTGACAAAAATTCAGTGTAATCCATTCATTATTTTTAAAAATCTGAGAAAAATAGGTATACAAGGATCTTACCTCAAGTGATAGAAGACATATATACCAAATCTACTGCAAATATCATAGGAATGGGGAGAAACTGAAAGCAATTCCCCTTAAGTCAGGAACACGACAAGTCTGTTTACCTTTGCCACTTCTATTCAACATAGTTTTCAAAACCCTAGCCAGAGTTATCAGGCAGGAGAGCAACATAACAGAAAGGAACAGGTCAAACTATCTGTTTGCAGATGACATGATTCTCTACATAGAAGACCCCAAAACCTCCACTATAAAATATTTAGAACTAATTAACAAATTCAGTCCAATTGCAGGTAACAAAATTGATTTAAAAAACTATAACATTTCTCTATGCTCACATATCAAGAACTGGAACAACAGTCAATTCTGGCAAGGTTGTAGGGGGGTGGGGGGAAGGAAGACTTTTACACTGCTGGTGAGACTGTGAACTGGTGCAACCACTATGAAAAGCAATATGGAGATTCCTCAAAAGGCTGAAAATAAACATCCCATTCAATTCAGCAATACTTGTTGTGGGTATCTTTCCAAAAGAGTTAAAAGCAATATACAACAGAGACCACTTTTACACTTATGTGTATAGCAGGACAGCTAACAATAGCCAAACTGTAGAAGATGCTAAAATACTCATCAACAGGCCAATGAATACAAAAATCGTGGTATGTGTTCACAAAGAAGTACTATTCTTCCATAAAGACAGAGAAGTTTAAGATTTTGTAGGTAAATGGATACAATTTTAGACCATCATGCTTAGTGATGTGAGTCATACTCAGAAAGTTAAGTATTGCATGGTTTCTCTAACATGAGAAACTCATAACATAGGCATTTTATAGAGCCAAATGGGTGTGATCATCGGGATCAAGGGTGTGGGAGAGTCAAAGGGGGAAGGACAGTAATGTTGACACGACATTTATCCACACACATTACCCAAGCTCAATGTAACTATCTTGTATTGCATATATATATATGTATATACTAATAAAATTGTAGGGGGAAGATCCTGGGTGCCTCTATTACTGTCTTATAGCTCTGCCATAGCCATCCTAAGAACATGCCTGGACTGGCCTGACGGTTCTAGCAAAGCAAGGAGATGACAGGCACACGAAACCTAGCTATTTGTAGACAAGCCCAACATGGATCAACCAATCCCCATTTGATCCATGGACTGTGAAGAGCAGAACGTGATTTTGTTTGGGGTTGATTTGTTACTTGAAATATCTAACAGGTTTACTCAATTCAATGTAGTTAGTTCATAATAAAATCATAGGTATTGTAAGACTGACCAACAACAAAAAGTATAGCCAGAACCAGGAAATAAAAATGGAAACCAGAGGGAAAAAAATAAAGAAATGTATGGTGGTGAGGACTATACTTGTAATTTTTCTCTGAGGCTAAAAATCCTAATCTTTACAAGTATGAAGAATTCAGAACCCTCAGATTTTCAAAGGTCCAGCGTATATCTGAAGTACAGATACCATGGAAACACCAAAGGACTTGGAATGAGAACATGAGTTCTCAGTTATTATAGAATATTTGTCTTTCCTGCATCACTTAAAACAGGACAATTATACTCTTTCTCTGTTTTTTTAAATTTTTTTGGTAGAAAGGATGTGAGAATTGGAAACACTAGCATTGTAGAAGAGAGTAGCTCCTGAAAAGTAAGCAATAAGCACTAGGTCCTAGTACTGGTACCATACTAGTTAGGTACTAAAAATAGCTTACACTGCTGGTCTCTATCCTTTGCCTAGTGCTAATCCAAACCTCGTTAATTGATCTCCTTGTACTATCTTTATTCCTAGGCTCTTTGATTTGCTCCTGATTTGGTGAACTAATATTTGTCTCTGGCATCAACAGATATAAATGATGGCAAGGTGAATGTAACTTAGGATAGTAATTGAATGAATTTAAGTGTTTACTAGGAATTCTGCTCAGCACTGTTTTTACATTATACTGTCCTTTTGCTTTACCATCATCTCCCGTTTGCAGATGAGGACACCAAGTTTTGTCAGCTTACAGAGCCTAAAGTTAGCCATTTAGACTCAGGGTTTCATGCTATGAAAAGCTTGATCCATTTGTACCATTTCATTTCCCAACCTGAAGAACGTGACCATGCCTAGGGGAGTTCATGACCCAGTATCTTCCACTACTGAGCCACCAACTAGTCAGATGTGACAGATGATTTGGGGTAGGCTCAGAACCCCTAGGCAGAATCCAATAAAAAATCCAATCATGCTAAAGTGGATCAATGAGAACCCTCTCCCAGGAAGCCAAGTCTCAGGCAATCCTCCCCTTGGTCCCCCTCAAGGAACCAGGCCTGCAAATGTGGGTGCTGCAGAGGCAATGGTGCTACCCATGGGCATCCACTTTCTGCTCTCCCCCACCGACATGTTCTCTCTAATGAGGCAAGTGGCAGTGTTACAACTCAGTGTGACCCAGGAGGTCACAGTCAGGAACACTCAAACTATAAACTGAAGTTTCAGTTTAGATACTTAATGGTCCAATCAATAATTTAGGAAACAAAGTAAACATTTTCTGGGAAAGCATTAGTTGAAAACTGAAAAGTAGTTACTTATCTTTTGGAAATGACACAATTTTAGCAGGAGTGAGATCCAGAGAGTAGTGGCTGAGTGAAATCTTTTCAAGTTCTCTCTTTCTGTCTCTCTCTTTCTTTCTCGGTCTCTGTCTCTCTCTCTCTCTCTCTCTCTCTCTCTCTCTCTGCCTCTCTACTTCCTACTCATTCATCTCTTCTTTCTCTTCTCCTCTCCTCTTCTTCTCTACATTACACTACTAAGTACTATGCTTTGATATTTTATCATATTCTGAATACTGCACTTGCTGGTTAATAACTAATTATTACTGTAACAAATATGTTGCTACAAATTATTTTTTGCAGGCACATATCATTATCTGCTAATATTCTTAATTCCATTTTGAAGTATTAGTCCCACTTAAAATTAAAGACTCATCTTAAAGAAATTGCAATAATTCAAATTAAATGTATATTTTTTCTGATAGGCTTAGCTGATTAAAACTGTTTAATATAAAGATGTCAAAAAGACAAGATTCTAAGAGTTTCAAAGCTGTTTTAAGAATTCATGTAGCAGTTCTTAATATACATAACTTGCTAAAACCTTTGAACTCATTTCTAAAATTTTACTTCAAAATGACTTGTTCTTCTCAATTTGGTTGCTGCTAAAAAAAGCATCATTTGCTTTTAGAATAGCAAAACTTCAAAGAAAGTAAACTAGCCAGGCCTTTTGCCTCAGAGGTTACTGATCTGGGCTGAATTTTAGTCACCAAGGATCCAAATGTTTCAGATTTTTCCAGCAGCCCAAATGTCAAATCAGGCAACCAATGCAAAATCACAACAGAAATTGCACTTGTGGTGAAATAAAACAGTGCTGAGGCGGTCCCCAGAGAGAACAAGGAGGATAGACAATTAATGAACATCCAATAACAGACAAATGGTCCCCTCCATTCTGAAGGAAAATAGGGCTTCTGACAGCCTGGCAATGTCAACAATCAAAGTATCCTCACACCCTGTTCCACACCCATGGCAGATACCTGCAAATCCCTCTGAAGTGTGAGTATCAGAAAATTAGGGTTTTCACAAGAGAAAAATTCACAAGTGGAACCTCAAAACTGGATGATATTTAGGGATCCTTTTTTAAAGTCTTTAAAAAAAAAAAAAAAAAAAAGGTTATTTGCTCACGTTCACATGGTCCCGGTAAGGGCTATTACCTGCTATCCTGATTTCCAGGTCAGTTTGCATTTGTACCTTGACATTGTCTTTTAGGCATATTCTACCTTGTTGGTATTTTCATGGCATGGAGCACTGGGTGCATTCTGGTCTGTTTACTGGAGACTATTTCATGGAAAACAGCCTACTGATTCTTTTCCATTCTTTTTGGTCCAAATTACTACACCTTCCTCAGTCTATTCCCTAGACAGTGGGCCTCCAACTTTAATTACATCAAAAATCACCTGGATAACTGTTAGAACATTCATTGGGGACTAGAGGAATGTCACAGTAGTTAAAGTGATTGCCTAGTGAGCACAAGGCTGTGGGTTTGATTCTCCAGCACCACACAAAGCCAGGTGTGGTTGCACATGCCTGTAATCACAACATTTGGGAGGCAGAGGCAGGAAGATGGCCATGAGTTCAAAGTTAGCCAAGGCTACATAGAGAGCTCGGGACCACCCTGGGCTCTAGACGGAGACTCTGTCTCAAAAACAAAACAAAATAAAATAAAAAGAACACCCACTTTGTAGAATTTTAAATCCAGTAAGACTAGTTGGTTCCTAATAATCTGCATTTAGAACAAGTGGAGAGACAATTTTCTCCAACTCTCAAGAATTTTTGTTTCTCCTAAAAGCAAAGACATTACCTTCCTTTTTTCCCAGGACTACTATCAAAGATGTTTTTATAACAAACAACCTCAGAAAATTGTAAAAGTCAGATTTATTTACTATTTTCTTTAATGATAATAATGTCTCTGTTCAGAACAAAGTCTAGGCAGGTTTACTGTTTGCTATAAAAAAAATTAAAACTCCTTGAGCCCATGATCCTCCTGTAGGACAAGTCAGGCCATGTTTGGCCACTATCTGGCCCCCTAGATATTGCTTCATGCAAATTAAGGCCCAGGGGATGGTGAGAGCAAATTAGATATTTCACAGCTCAGTGTATTAATAAGGCTTTGTAGGCTTCTCCTTAATAATACATTATTTGAGTTCTAATACTTCTCTATCCCCACCCCCTGTACAAGAGTACAGGGTTGGTGCTCTACAAACATTTTTGACTGGATGTATACAGAAAATAAATGAATAGCAACCCAAGAAGGACTGTACATCTCTTAACTCCTTTTTACAGATGATGAACAAAGAGAGTTTGGCCAAAATTATCAAGCTAGGAAATTGTAAATTTGGGTATCTATCTGTTATCTTCTGACTGTCGCACCCAAACTAGTAACCACAGTTCAACTTCCTCTGTAATGTGTACACTGTGTCTGTGAACACACACCAACAAGTAGACAGCATTTACGTGGAACCTTGGTGGCTATTTTCACATTTTTTCCCATCCACAATTCTAAACTATCTACAAAAACATCCCCTGTTACATATATATGTCATATGGACATATGGACAAGTACATACATACTTATAGATAAAAATCTTGTAATAAAAAGAATTGCATTTGTATAAAGTCTGTTCAGTGGCAGTATTCAATCATGCTTCTACCATCAAATGTATTTTCAATGTCTCCTTTGAAATTTCCTGAAAAACAGTGAACAAAACACACAGAAATTGAACCCCCCACATTTTAATGCACTTTATTTTGGCCTTACACCCACTCACCCTCCCACTTAATTCACTAGACCTGATGTGACTGAAAATAACATTTCTTTTTTCCAAAGCAACTTGTCCTCTACGAACAAAAACTTTGCAAATGCGAAAGAAGTTAAAGGAAAGTGATATAAACAGTAAAGGTCAAAAAGAATTTAGGTTCCAAAAACAATTTTCAAGACCTGTAGAATCGGTGGTTTAGGCTCAAGACAAGTAATTTAAAAGTAAACTAATATATTACTGTGTGTAATTTTTAAGCCAATATGCTTCAAGTAGAGTAATAGCTTAGGTTTTCCTTTGTGCAGTTATTGGAAAAGCATTGTCCTTACGTCTGCTCACTCTGTAAGCCAGCAAGAAAGAACCCACCCCACCCCAATGTTCGTTGTGCCCACAGAAGCACAGAGCCTCCCCTGGCAGCTTTTGGGCTCTTACCATTTAGATCCTCTAACATAAGCAGTGTTTGATCATTACGAGTACATTGCACTGTTTACAGTTTTCAAGCATTTGGGACATTCCCCTTTGTTCATTATCCCCAATTAGAAATTTGAATTACAGTTTCCATTAAACAAACACTGATCTCTTTTTCCCATGTTTATTGTGAAACAGAAGCCAATAAGCCTCTTCTGTTTCTCTCCAAGTTGTCCGTGTGAGCTACATTGTTGAGAACATGGGTAGGTAATGCAATCATTCTCCCTCTGTGTATTTAAGCCTCTTGGTAGGAGAGACTGTAGCACAATCAAAATTCTGTCTTCCAGGATTATAATCCCAGAAGTCTGAGAGGCTGGGACAGGAGAATTGAAAATTCAAGCCCTCCTGAATAATTCAGTGACTTAGTGAGACCCTGTCTCAAAGTTTAAAAAAAAAGGGGGGGGGGTGGGGGGGGAGGATGCTTCAGATGTAGCTCAGTGTGAAAGCCCTGGGCTTGATCCACAGTACATGAAAAAAAAAAAAATCTGTCTTTCTTAAACCTTCATAATTTTTCAATTTTATCATCTTAGTATTTGAAGATATATCTTCAGAATTTTATGAAATCAAAATATACATTGTATAAATTGATTTTATAAATAACCTATGGAATGATGAAAAAATCCATATTGAAAATCAAGAAATTTGAATTCATGACACAGGTCTCCCTGCTAGCTGGAGGACTCTGGGGAAACTATTTAACTTCTCTGAATTGAGGTTTTCTTTCACAATTAAAAAAAAAATTGGACTCACATTATCACTGCTAACAACTTCATAAAATTACTATCAATATCAAATGATATAACATATATGTGAAAATGCTGATAATGTTTATTTAGAACTAACAGTTACATAATCAAATCTCATTGAAGGTAATCCTCAAAGACATATCTAATTTATAATTTGACTTTCCAGAAATGCTTCATTATAATACAGTCTAATGTCTCATTGGAACATTTAATCTATCAACGAAGAGCATAACAGGAGGACAGTTTCTATTTAATCATGCAAGAATAACTGTAATAGGAAGGTTACACTTGAAACATCCGCTGCTGGAGTGGGGGATGGGGAAGCCCTAGGATTCAGCCTCTCACATTCACAGAAACAGATTCCTGGTTCTTATGTGGCATTTCACAATGTTTTTGTCCTGGGAAAAGGGGCGGGGCAGGGACTACAGAGGGAGAGACAAATTGGAAAGGTCTCATTTCTTTTCAATTACTACAGCCAGACTCCAAGGACATCATTCACAATGGGTAGTACATGAGATGCTCCCTCCAGAAAACACTTTAATTATGGCCTGCTGGCTACTGTCCAGGAAGGAGCTGGCTAAGGGAGGATGGGAGGTTGAAAACCCAGGGGAACACAAAGTAATTACCGTCATCAAGAGCAATTGCAACAATACCCGAGTTGGGCTTCCTTGTTCACAAACAGGCAGACATTTTTGTTGACCCCTGGTATAGAGGCTTCAAAGGGGAGGAGATGCAGGGTCTAACCTTTTCCTTCTTAATCATCAACATTTAGCAGAGTAAATGTCATCTGCTGTCTGACTTTTCTTTAACCATATAAAATCCTGGGAAACAAAACCTGCATTTAGAGAGATGTTTTTCTTTAATGGTTTTCCTTAATTCTTTCCTTTTGTGCTTTAAAAACCAACTATTTCATTTTCTCAACTTCTCCCTGGGGATTGCTAGAGGTGCCACCTTGCAACCTCCACATCAGAAGTTTCTTAAGCTGAATTGTCTGAAGCAAATTGGGTAACTGTGCTAACAAGGAGACTCCATTTAACTGTCATTGGGAAATTATAAAATGGCTTATCAGAGATTGAATGTGAAGGAAAGACCCCGAGGATTGTCACTTAAGAAGCAGTAGGTTAAACTGTGTAGGGAAGATTTCCTTTAGCTCATTAGTACTTGAAGTCAAAAGCGTTTAAGGATCTAAGTCTCACCAAGGGAACAAGCCTGCCTTCAGTTCTCCTGCTAGAGAATGATTAGCTGGAATTAACAAGAGCATCACCGGGGATTTCTTCCCAGATCTACTCAAACAACAGTTCCCTGACATGGAAATCTGAGGAAGCATTTAACCTGGCTTTACTGCTGTGTGCACACACCCCACAGGGGTGTGTATGTGCATGTCTAGCGTTTTCTCTCTGCAGAGCAAAATGTCACTGAGAAATTATTGAAATAAAAACACATCCACCCTGCACCTGTCACAGAGTCATGTTTTGATGAAAAAAAATCACCCAGCAATGCCTGGTTCTGTGGATATCTTCATTTTATTCCCTAGCCTGCCACTCACTCATTTGGAGCCCATGAGCAAATTCCCTTAGGCAGGGTTAATGGCTGGGGGAGCAGAGGAGCCATCAGTCAACTGTTAGTCTCAGGGAACATCTCACCAGGCTGACTCCTTTTATTGAAGCTCACAGAGTCATACAGTACAGAATAAGAATTCGGTGTGCACAAGCAAACAATCTCCATAAAAATCTCTTTACATATACTCTTGTTAAATGGTAGTAAAGAAATAGGATCCTGCAAAAGCCAAGTACCTGAGCAGAGTGGGTGCTCCTAATTAAGATGTCAGGCCCATAGATTTGGTTCTGCAGAGCTCCTTGGTCATATTCAAAATATTAAAAGACAAGTTTGGCATTGAGAAACATGGCTTTGAATCCTACCCCATGTACAGACTGCAGGACCTTGGGCCAGTCCCCCAGCTCTGGAACCTCATCTCTAAATGGGAGATAATCAGGGGATTACTGATCACACGGAATTAGTTGAAGTGCCAGCCTAAGCAGTATATTTTTCAAATACACTAGAAGGACCCAAGCAAAACACAAATTCTCACACCTATTATTGTCAAGAAAGAGAGTTGTTGCTGAATGGATACTCTTACCAGGATTACAATGATAGTAGCTCATTGAAAAGAATATTAATAATTTAACAAAATTATAGAATAATATCTTTATGTTGTTCATTATTCTTATTTCCAAAATAAGCCAAGCCACAAGATGAAGACAAGGTTTTATGATTCATTAATGATCCCCATGTTACCTTTTAGTTACTGGGACAGAGTACCCAACATTCACAATTTAAGAGAAGAAAGATATACTTTAGCTCACAGTTTCAGAAGGTCACAGTCCATACATGAACTGCTAGAAATAGTAGAAGCACATGTTAGAGTCATAGCTGGAGAGTCGTTCTTTACAGCATAGTAAACAGAAAGCCCAGTGAGGAAAGAAGAACAAAGCCAGAATTCACACTTCATGGCCATCCCCAAGCATCTACCCCTCCCATCCAGGGGCCATGTCCCAAGGATAGATGGTATCCATAACACCTCATTACTTGGGCTGCAGCATCACACTATGGAAACGATAATACACCTAATCAGTATTTTTGGTTGTAAATAACAGAAAGCAACTAGCTATCTGCAAAAGAAAGAGAGATGTTAAAAGATTATTGATGGAATATAAAAAGAAAAAACAAGAACACAAATGACAATACTGTGGGCACTATCCCCCACCTTGAACACCTACCCAACTCCCCTGATCTTTACAGCAGTTGTTTCTAGCTCAAACTCTCAATTGGAAGCACCAGGTTGCCTCAACCAAGATCACCTGTGCAAACTCTTGCAACCAGTTATGGGAAAGATGGATGAATTTCTGTCTGATTTCCAGAGGGAGATAGAGCAGGCATGATGCTTCCCTTCCCCCAATAACTCTGTTTTATAACTAGCTTCTGGGTGTAGCCAAAAGCTACTTTTAGTACCTCATTCATTATAGTTAGTTAGTTCTCACAACCACTTGGGTAGATGTGTTATCACGTCCATGTTACTGATGAGGTAACCAGGGGCTCAGACAAATTCACTAACTTTCTTAAGGATTATTCATCTAGCAAGTAGTGAAACCCAGGTCTGTATTATTTGGGTGGCCTAGAATTTGATATAAGCATTGGACCTAAGGCTGAATGGAATACCAATCAGAAAAAATGTTGGGAGCCAACACAGTAAGAAAACAAGGCGATGAGAAACGCAGCCTCTTTTTTCTTCTATGAACACATAGCGAGGTTTCCTCCCTAATTGCATGCACTTCACATGGAAAGCATGACTAACCATGGCCCCAAGGGCTGTGTGGTGGAAGCCATATCCCACCTTCACTCAGCAGACTATGCAGTATCATCTCTATGCTGTGGAACCTCACCGCCTGGAGATGCTCAGGTTCCCTGGGTCATGAATATTTATGAATTATGTTTGCTAGGCACTAAAAGAGATCAGTTTAACCAAAGCTAATGTTGATCAAAAAATGCTCATCCCTAGAGAATTTTCTTCCCAAAAAATGATGACATGCAAAACAACAGTGGAAATTACTGGTTGTGTGTTTTATTTCCTAGCACTTTGACCATTTTTATTCTCGAGGGCCTGGGCAATGGAATAAATAATAACATTTTAAAATATTTTTTTCTTCAAGTCTCAGAGCTGGGTAGACAAAAACATGATATAGATTTAAGAAATAAAGCTGAGCTTGGCTACCTACTATTAACTGATTACATTGGAGAAAGTTCCTTACCTCTCTCAGCTTTGGTTTCTCCACCTATAAAAAATCACCTTCATCGGGCTCTTAAGAGAATTACACCCAGCACCAGGCCAGTAGTAAGTATCAAATACATTCATGATGGTATGATTCATGGATACACTGGAGAGTAATCAACTCAAGGTATGTAACCTTACAGGTGAAATCTTAAATTCATTCCCTGTCGAGTAAAGTAAAACTTTCTGGTCTAGGGATGTTGTCACTCAACACAGGAGTCTTTATCCAAGTACAAAGCATGACAGTGACTCACAGGTTCATGAGAAAAACTTAAGGAAAGAAACAATCATGAGTACAACACATGAGAAATAGAGGAGAAAATCCAATAACCCCAGAAAAATGGAGAAATTTTAAGCTTTAGAAAGGATTTAGAAACAAAAGGAGTGAGATACTCTCCTTTTTTCACCACCCAAGAATATATTCACATTCAGTACACTCCCTGGGGAGCCTAAAAAGTGATTTTATTACATATCAAAACTTATGAGATTATTGATTGTAATTTTTAACCTAAATGTTGAAAATAAATTAGTCATGAAAGACATGTATTTTGTTGAAAATATTCCCTAGAACGTAGTAGTGATGCTCACTCTGGAGGAACCGCAAGTACTTTCACGTACACAGCAAGGACTCCACACCACCTGTTTCCTGCTATGAAGCTGAGTGCAACATGGACGGTTCCTGGGCTTTATGCCAGACAAACCTACATTTAAGCCCTGATACAGCCATTTCTATCTACAACAAATCTTTTTCTTTGCTAAGACTCAGTTTTGCCATCTGAGAGAGAAAGATAATGATGCTTATTTATCAAAAGTGATCATTTGCTTTTTCACGTCCTGTCATTATTTTGTCATCTGAACCCTACGAAGTAGGTAAGGTAGATAAAATTGAATCTAATTGATATATTTTAAAAATTTATGGCAGAGAAGTCACCTGAAGACTGCTAAGGTCACAAGCCACCTGGTGACATGCTGAGCTAGACTTGAGTCGTGAAATATCAAAATGTATACCTTGCAAATTCTTCTAGGACTTTGTGGCACTGCGAGTGATGTAGGGTTTCCACTGGACATGTCACCAGGGTACGTAGATCCCACCTATCCTCTGTTTCACATTCCTTCATTTAGAACAACTTGTTTCTTCCTTGTGAATATTTTAACTCTTTTCCAGTATTTACTTATAGGGAAATGATAACACAAGTGTTATGGTGAATTTCTGCTGCCCTTCAAAATGTCACTCATTTTACAATTCCATTCAAAGGATGTTTTGAATAGTAACAACGTGTAAAACCAGATACTCAAACGCTAAAAAGCATTTATCACAGTCTTGGTAAGGAGCTGGACTTAGATTTGTTAAAATATGAAAATTTTTAGGTGATAGGAACACAACTTTAATGAGGCCAACTAGTAAGCACATCTATTTAGCATTGTCAATATGCTTTTGAGTTACTTAAAATAGAAATCAAATAGAACTTTAATCACACTAATGTAAGACTATTTTTTAACTTAAGAAGTCATAAATGAATGACATAATAACAGCAATACCATTTACCTTTTAGATCACATATATTGAAGGCCCACTGACTGCACTACCAAACACTTCAGTCACTATACCTGTTAAACTGCACAATTATCACTACACTAGTATCACTACACCATTTTAGAAAACTGATAGGTTAAGTTATTAAGTGAAAGTCTCACTACAAGTAAGTGGTACAGAAGGTACAGAATTCCCATCTTTCTGGCTATTTTTTCAAGTATATACTCTTAACTGGACATATTCAATAATTTCACCCACATGTATTCGTCAAGATCACCAAGTGCTGAACGGAGCTCAAGGTTCTAGGAACACAGGAGTAAGCGAGGGAAGCGCAACCTCTGCTCTCCTTGACATTCTGTTTGGGAGCAATTCAAGAACAGATACCACCGTCATTGCAAAAGGTGGTAAGTGCTATAGATGAAGGAAAAGAGACCTGGGACAACGAGACAATGAGTGAGATGTGAGGGCAGTGAAAAACTCCTGGGTTTAGCTGGTGAAGGCCTCACAAAAGAGGCAACACTGGAATGAGACCATTAAATAAGACTTCTGTCTCGAGGGGCTGGAGCAAAGTCTCCTGAAGCCCTTCCCAAGTCAGAAGAGCAGAGAGAAGGCCAGTGTAGGAAGGGGAGCTGAGTGCGGAGCCAGGAAGGATGGAGCCTCATGAAGACTTAGAAAAGTGAAAATTAGGAGCCTACATGCTTAGCAGATTGATTTAAACACTGTCAATAATTGCATAATACAAATTTATGTTAAATTTCTTATAAGGAAAAACTCAGCCTGAAGATCAATATAGCATGATTATTACTTTATTTATTGATAGATGGCAAAGTATTTCATCTCTAGTTTTGAAAAGTAGTTCTGATTTAGGACATTAGGTATGTGGGGGCTATGGCAACAAAATCACAAGCTAGCTGAAGCAGAAACTCTTGATCATGCTCTGGCTAAAATATTCTAAACATCAATACTGGAGCTACTTCATTGTGGTGGTTATTTTGCTATTCTTGTTTTCTAGATGTTTTCATGTCTCAGAGTGACAATAAAGCAAGTAGAAGAGGATGGAGAAGGAGAAGAGGAGCAGAAGCCCAATTCCTATACAGTACCAGGGAACTTACTGCTAATATTCAGGCTCTGAGTTGTAATTGATTATAAATATGAACTTTGATTCACAAACTCATTGATGGATTCTACATTATTACTATCTGCAACACAAATGCTGATGTATCACTCTTTCTGCAAGTCCTGATAAAAGAGCACAAAAGAAGGCCGTCACATTTCCACAAAATTATACAATGAATAGTCCCTGATGTCTGGCTTCTTTCATGTGGGATGAAGTTTTCAACATTTACTCATGTCATAACATGAATCAAGGTATCCATACATCAGTTTTTCATAATTGAAAGTTCATGCTACATTTTGCTAACCCGTTCATTAGTTAAGAGACCTTTAGCTGGTTTTGTTCAACTAGTAGGGATGCTGCTGCCATAAGCATTTATGTATGACTTTTTGTGTAAATATATATCTTTAACTCTCTGGCTACATACCTAGGAGTAAAATTACTGAATCACATGCTAACTCCACATTTGACTTTTTGGAGACCTTTCCAACTGCTTTCCAAAGTCACTGCAGCGATCACTTTTTTGATTATAGGCTTCCTAGTAGGTATGAAGTCAGCGGTGCTTCATTGTGGCTCTGACCTATTTATTGAATGGTTAATAATGTTGCACATGTTGATATATGCTTATGGTTAATACTTATTTTACTATGTTTTATTATTTGTGTGTATGTCTCTCTCCACCAAACTAAATATTTTAAGCACACATATGATATAGTGTGTCATTGTATCTATACTAGCTTCCCATTGCTAGAACACAACACCTGAATCCCATAACTTAACAAATAAGAGGTTAATCTTCCCACAGCTCAGGGGATTCAGCTGGCTCCAAGGGAGAAGCATCATGGTGGAAGGCCTACTGGGGAAAAGACATACTGGTGGAAGGCATACTGGCAACTTGATTACTTATAATTATTCTTGACAACCAGAAATTTGTGGGAAGAGAAAATGTTTGTGTTATGTTGTTTCTTGTACGTCTTAAAGATGACTTCATCTATAGATCAGAGAGAGAAGGGAAATCCAGGAACAAAACTATACCTCTGAAGGTCATTCTGAGGTGACCTTCCTCTTGTGACCAAGCTCCTCCTCCTTATAGCACTTTTCATCATTGAATTCATCCATGAACCAAAAATATTCTATAAAAAATAGATAACCATAAACAAAAAAGGAGAAATAAAACAAAAGCTAGGCAACTGATGGGTAAGAATTTAGACAAAGGAAGGAAAAAAACCTGTTAAGTTTATACCACCTCTGGAGGTAACATTTTCACCATTAAATAAGTCTCCTGTCTTGAGGGGCTGGAACATTTTGACTGTGATTTTAATGAGCATTAGAAGACAGTCAAGATCAGAGGCAGAGGGAAGAACTGCTCCTGCCGACATGGAGAGCAGCTGGTGCAAATAACTCAGCCCACCTCACAATAAGGATAATGAAAGGAGATGAAATCCAGGAAGTGGAAAGTGTGAACCTAGAAAAACTGATAGATCGTGGTGGTGCTGAAGCTGCTCACCATGGTTTGTTTCTTTCACTCAGTGAAATATGGCCCAATATCTGTTCTCTATTCAACTGATTGCAAGTGAAGTCACGGCACTAGTTTTGACCAATAATGATTGAGAGTTGCTGGGCCTCAGGGCACAGGCTTGTAAACTCAGCACTCAGAGGCTGAGGCAGGAGGATCATAAATTTGAGCCCAACCTGAACAACTTAACAATTTAGAGAGTCTAGGTTTCAAAAAAAGAAAAAATAAAATAAGAATGGGCTGGGGATATAGCTCAATGTGAAGGCTCGGAACTGCACCTACAGGAAAAAAAAAATGGTGAGTCAAGATATGGGGTCACTTTCAGACAAAAGCTTAGTGGTCAACATAGAACTTGCCTTGTGTGTCTGTCTGGCTTCAGTGATCATGGCAGTTGTGGCCACAAAGGGGTCAAGTAGTATCCCTCAGAATGTGCAGCACATGAGGACAGACAAATTTTTTCAAGAACTTAAATCATCTATATTGATTTAATATTTTATTCTAAGTTGTTTAAAAAAATATTGGGGAGATTTGATTTGAGGCATCCCATGTAATAATTTACATTTCAAAATATGGGTAAATCAATTATGAAAGAACAGAGAAGAGAAACCTAGGAATAGAGCTGTTAGAAAGGAGTGACAGGTGCCAGGCCAGCATGAACAGCAGCATGGACAGCAGTGGGAACGCCAGGAAGACATAAGAATTTGCAATAGATTGAATGTGAGGCATAAAGAGAAGAAGCAAAAAGAAATTGGAGAAAGAGCTACTCTCCATATTCATATTCCAACCACCAGCACTGCCCTCCCAACGTGGTAATGGCGATAACTAAGGTTTTTCGTGAAAGAATTCTAGCACATCACATTTTTAGGGTTCAGAAATGTTCAGCTCCATCCTCTGCCCTCTACGACCACTGTGTGCCAATACGGATATCAACAATTACATATTCTTCACATTACATCTTGTCTCATCACTGTGGGGGACCAGGGTAGGGGAGCTCAAGTCACTAATCACAAAACTTTGCCTGCCACATACTTGACCTTGGTCAAACACACAAATTCAGCTTGTGTTCACCTGTTCTCTGACAGAGCGCTCTGCCTTGGCGACCAACAAATGATGCACAATTCACAGCAGGACAGCTCAACGGGAAAGAAAAATCAGATGAGAGGGGCTCACGGTCCTACGGAGGCGCCTTGCTTACTTATAATTATTCTTGACAACCAGAAATTTGTGGGAAGAGAAAATGTTTTGTTATGTTGTTTCCCGTAGGTTTGTGATCACTTGACTTCAATAAGGGAACGATGTATCTCTTCTTCTTAGGTTAACCACAAATATTTGTTAAAAACAAAAAAAGCAGCTTTTCCTATAACTACTATTCAATGTGGAATTCTCTTTGCCTAATTACATACTGTAATAAGAAGACAAAATTTCCATCATTGCTTTAGCTGTGAATACACAATACCTTTGTGAAGGCTTAGGTGCCACAGACTGTACTTGTGGACCCTAGGTACCACACTCAAGCTGGATGGCAGTGGGCAAGAGACAGGTGTCTGGCACAGCACAGTTTTGCATCTGATGCCTTCATGATAAGACTGCTTTGTTATTGGAAACATTTCTGGCCACTGTAGGTACAATAATGCAAAGTCATTTTAACATACCACAGCCCCTAGGAGAGAAGAAAGTGTCACAGCTGCAATACGTCTACACAGCTTTGACAAAATAAAGAAAATAACATTGGGAACTGTCTACAAAAAGGGAGGGAATGAGAGGGCTCCCACAATTCCCTGCACACTGCTTCACCAAGAGACATGGAGAAGTTCTCAAGCTCATGTCATCATGAAGTTACCTAAACTCCCATGTGTGCAGGTCTAAACTCCTCAGGGAAAGAGAAAAAGAGTCCATGCCTGAAAGGACAGAAACAGGCCTGGAAGGTAACTCAACTGAACACTTATTAAAAGAGGTTGAAAAAAAATCTAAAACAGGTAGTTAGAATGACTCCTGTGCAGACAGTGAAAAGGGATTCATGAACAAGATACAGGTGTTTATAGACCAAAATATGCAATATTTCTTCAGCATCATTGTGTTGTAGAATGATGCTCACTCCTTAAAGTACCTCCCACATACATTTTCAGATCCCCAGAACATATGAATATGTAAAATGGCCAGGAGAAATTAAGCTCATACAATAAAGGTTCTAGTCAACTAGCTTTAAAATAGTTGTCTTGAATTAACCCAATGCAATCTTGAGAACACAAGGGTTCTTATACATGAAGGAGCCACTGAACAAAGAAACTGAGGCTTCTGTTGTTTAATTTGCCCACAGACACAGCAAAAGAAAGACAAAGTCAGGACTTTCTCTATCAAACTGGGTTCTCTCTATGTATTTGTTCCAGCTCTCAGATATAACCTAGGATTTTTCTCTGTCTCTGTCTCTGTCTCTCTCTCTGTCTCTGTCTCTCTCTCTCTCTCTCTCTCTTTTCTTTCCTTCTTTCTTTTTTTTTTTGAGGCACTAAGTCCTATATCTAAATCTGTGTGCAATTTTGCTAGCAAATATCCCTGTGATGTTTTACAAAACATATAGTTGAGATTCTTATTCCAAATAAATATCAAAGGAAGAGCAGAGTATCTAGATTAAGTGAAGCAGAGAGAAAAGTAAAGATTATGTCTGTAGAGATTACTGCCTGTACCTGGAGGCAGCACACAGGGCAGTGGGTATTTTGTTTTTGGAATAAGAATGTGGGCCCCTCTCCGCTAAAACAAATCCAAGATATTCATCTGCTAAGAGATCCTAGCTGATTATTAATACAATGCATGGCAACATCTGTGGTTTGCACATCGTTGAACTAAAAAGGCTCTAATGTGTTAGAGCAGAGGCCAAGCAACCAGTATCCATGGCAACTCCATGTTTAGTTTCAACCAACAGTAGAAAAGCATATTCAATCAGATTCTTATATTTGTCTAAATGGCACCCAATAAATATTTCCCATAGCCAACATTTTTGTCTTGGCTCAGAAACAAAGGAAAATAAGACCTGGGTGTAGGAGGGGGATGGGAGAGAATTGAATATGAACTAACTTCAGGAAAGCAAAATTAATATTTCCCTTGTCAAGTGACAAAGAATTAAGGAAACTGTCACAGGTAGGAATATAAGGATGAATGCGGGGGTGGGGGGTGGGGGGAGAACGAATAGAGATCAAAATTCCTGATCCTAATTCTATCAATAAAAAGTGACTTTTAAAAAAATTATTAAATCTGCTTGCATTTACAAACTATTATTATTTGTTCACTGTTCATTTGGACATTTTATAAATACATCTAATCTACAGAAAAAAAATATTTTAAAACTATAAGACAGATTTCACTTTAGTGAAGAAAATTGAATCCACTTACCCACTGTTGAGACTTTGTCCGTGAAGGATTTGAACTCTAATCCATCTAATTTCCGTCTCTTCCTTTCCCAACTTCTCACACTCTGAAGGTAACAAATACAGTCAATTAAAAAGAAAAACAACAACCCCATCTCTGTTTGAATAACTGTTTCAGCAATAAGATATTGGTACAAAAATGGAAGATTGTAAATTCAACTTTAAAAAACGTTTACCACTGCAGTAGTCTGGGTAAAAATTAAACACCTCTGTCTTCAACTGGAAATAATTAAATGTGTGAATATTTGATATTTACATACAATTTGCATGTGTTCATTGTAAGTCAACAAAAAGTGGAGATTGGGAGGAGAGATCTAGCCAGCTAGATGCTGGAAAGGTGAAAATGCAATGCAACTACCTAGAAGTTTCTGGATGACAGAAAAGTAGACAACAGAATCTTCTTTGTCTCATGATTCTGAAATAAAACTTACCCCCAGCCAGCTTCTGGAACTGAACAACAGATTTGCCCTAAAACCTATTAGCCATCTCAAATATTCATGTGTTAGGCAGCTTTCATGCACTGTGACAAGATACCTGACATACACAACCTCAAAACAGAACGATTCATTTTGACTCACAGTTTCAGAGTTCTCAGTAAAGGGTCAGCCGACTCCACTGACTCAAGCCTGTGGCAAGGCAAAAACATCAAAACAGAGGGGCATATTGGAAGAAGACTGCTCACCTCATGATGGCCAGGAAGCAATGAGAAAGAAATGAAGAGGCTGGGATAAGAATTCTCTTCAAGTTATGTCCTCCGTGACCGGCTTCCTCTAGCTAGGCCCACCTCCTACTAGCTCATTAGTCCATTGATGAGATTCATGCCCTCATGATCCAATCACTTTTCAAAAGGCGCCAGCTGGCCAACAAGCCCTCCACACAATGAACCTGATGGAGGACATTCTGGATCACAATCATCCCAACCATAATGGTTTTAAACGTCAATAAGATACCAAGCCTAGCTCCAGAAGTAGGAGCATGAACAGCCATCTGTGATCCAGTGTTAACTACTTAAGAAGGATGAGATAGAAAAGAAAAGCTTTGTCCAGATATAATATACATTCACTGAATGGCATATCTAAAGCATTGTTAGGTTTTGACACATGTAGACATCGACAATCATTGCCTAACATCAACCTGGGAAATAATTCATTTTGCTTTCTTTCACAACAAATAAATTTGTGATTTCTGTAATTGAAAATGTACTTCAATTTTTTTTTCCTGAAGCCAAATTTACAACTAAATTAAAACTCACCATAGTCTTTTAAACAAAATAATCACCCGATTATATTTAATATTTAAAGCTCATTTGGAAGTCATTTTCTTATCAACAAGTCTGTCATGTGTGATTTTTAGTGACTATATTTCAGACAAGCTACCTGGATCTGGTCTTAACTAGGCCACCACCTCCCATTCTGCTTTCTCAAAGTCATGCCCATGTCTATGCTCACTGGCACAGGATGTGGCCATGATTCCAGCTACAATATGACCACAAAGCAGGAAGGAGCAGTAATTCATAACAGCTTTTTGGTTTTGTTTTAGTTTTATTTGGTTGTGTTTGGTCATGTTGTGTTGCATTTTAGGTTCTTGTCAGGTATTCCTGGACCCAACAGTCTAGTGTGTGGTACTGACCATCACAAGATCTAAGAAACCCAGAAGCTAATTTTCTTCACACTATATAATTCACGCGATTCATACGGCAACCTCAGCTTATGGAGTTCAAAACGTATCAGCTAAGGAAGCTGGAACTCTCCCTTGTTGATATTTGTTTGTTATATCATTGCATAGTTTGAGAGAGGTTTTGGCTCAAGGCTTATTTCTAGATTTTCTTCATTTGTTTAGTTATTTTATGCAGCCAACTATATTTGTAAAACATTTTAAAATAATAAGAAACATCTTTTATCTTTTTCACATTCTTCCCTTTTCTAACACTTTGTATTCCTTTCCGTACATCTAAATTTCAGTTCGTTTTCATCTTCCTTCTGTCAGGAAGATTCCTTTAGCATTTCACACATCCGTTGGTGATGTATTTTACCAGAGGCTGATGGTCAGCAAAGTCATTCTTTTGCCTTCTATTTTTAAATATACTGTCACTGGGTATAAAGTTACAGCTGACAGTTTTTTTCTTTCAGTGCTACTAACAAGAAATCTGCTATTCTCATTTGTGTATATGGAATTTGTCTTTTTTCCTTGGACACATTTAAGATTCTTCTCTTTCTCAACGGTTTTTTGTAGTTAAATTTTGGAGTACATCTCTTCTTCTTGGAATAATTCTCAGAAGAAAGGGGAAGTCACCTGAGGTTTTTCCACAGTCAACAGAGGCTTTCCTCTCCCAGTCATTCCTCTTATTATATTTCAGTTACATAATTTTGATTGCTATGTCTTTACATTTACTGATATATTTTCTGTAATATTTAATATATAATGATGTTGATCCATTGTTTTGGGTTGAATCTTGGGGTAAATATCTGGCAAATGCTCTTGCGTTGAAGACTCGGTCCCCAGTGCAGCCATGTCTGGGATCCTAAGAGCTCTAAAGGGCTCTTACCCTCTAGCTAGTTCATAGCCAATGGCATTGTCGGTTGGTGATGGAAGAAGCTTCAGATATGGGACCTAGTTGAAGACAGTTGGTCACTGAGGACATGCCCTGAAAGTCGCTGGATCTCTCCCTCAGCCTCATGTCCACAATGAATAGACCTACTTTGCTTTACCAAATACTCCATGCCACAAAGTTCTGCCTTACTATAGGCCCACAAACAATGCAGGCACCAGACCAGTGGAATGAAATGCCTGACACCCTGAGCTTAAATCAACCGTTTGTCCTTTAGGTTGTATTTCTTAGGTATTTTGGTCAAAGTGACAGAAAGCTAACATACCCATGTAATCAATATTTCATATATTATACTGTACTCTTCATCTTCCACAACCTCATTTGTTTCTCTTTTCTCTCATTTTTCTCCTCACTACAGCCAAGTTCTTTAAATTTTTACGTCTTTGAGCATATTTAGAAGATTTATAACAGTTGATTTGAAAAATTTGTCTATTAATTTCATTGTCTCTCTTATTTTGGGAGTATTAATTCCCTTGATTGATTATTTCTCAGGTATGATATATTTGCTTCTTTTTTTCTACCATTGTTTTATTTTGGTAAAAAAAAATCACATGACATAAAATTTAACGTTTTTGTAAATACATAATTTCCAAATTCTGTTACACATTAGAAACTTAAGGTTTGGGAAATTAGTGTCTATTTCCACCCCTTTTTTTCAGAGGTTCACCCTTTTCCTATATGACCATTGGCTCTCTTTCTACCCTGCCACTGATGCTGGGGACTTCTTATGTTATTATTTTTGCTCATTTCATAAGAAGGACACCCATCTATAGTCAATCTTTAGTGCTTAGTTCATTTCACTGAGCACTATTGGCTCTAAGTGGCCCCGTTTTAGTTCAAATGCTTCATATCTGTCTTTCTTCATATCTGTCTTTTGCCTAGTATTCCATTGTGTACTAGTACCACATTTTCTTTAATCATTCCTGTATAGATGTGCGAGTAGGTTGTTTCCAGGATTTGGCGATTATGAAGGGTGCTGCCATAAACATGGATATGCGTGTGTCTTTTGGGTATGTTGACTTTATTTCTTTTGGGAACGTGTCCAGTAGGGCAGTAACTGGATCAAATGGAATTTCTATTCTCAGCTTTCTAAGGAACCTCCAGACTGCTTTCCATAATGGTTGTACCAGATTGCATTTTTACCAGCAGTGGAGTAGTGTTCTTTTTTCCCCACACCCTCACCAACAATTCTTGTTTTTGAATTCTTGATATAAGACATTCCCACTGGAGTGAGGGGAAACCTCAACCTTGATTTTATTTGCATTTCCCTGGTGGCCAGTGATGAAGACCACTTTATCATGTGCTTGCTGGCCGTTTGCAATTCTTCTTCTGTGAAGTTTCTTTCATTTCAGCTGCCCACTTCTTGATGGGATCATTTATTTTAGAGGGGGGAGGTATGTTTTTCAATTCCCTGTATATTCTAAATTTCTTTGCCTGAAGTGTTACTGGTGAATATCTTTTCCCATCCTGTGGGTTGTCTCTTCACCCTGTTGATTGTTTCTTTTGTTGTGCAATTTTTTTTTTAATTTAATGTAGACCCACTGGTGATTCTTGCTAGGATTTCTTATGCAGTTGGTGATTTGTTCAAAAAAATCTTTTTCTGTCCCTGTGTCTTCTAGAGTTTTACCTATTTTGTCTTCCAGTACGTTCAGTGTTTCTGTTTTGATGTCCAGTTCTTTCATCCATTTTGATCTGATTTTAACGTGTGGAGACAGATAGGAGTATAGTTTCAATCTCCTCCATGGAGAGATCAAATTTTTCCAGCACCATTTGTTGAAGATGCTGTCTTTTCTCCAGTGGATTGTTTTGACCCCTTTGTCAAAGATCAGTTAACTAAAAGTGTTTGGTTTTGTTACAGTATCCTCAATTCTGTTCCACTGGTCCTCTTCTCTGTTTTTATACCAGTACCATGTAGATTTAATCACTGTTGTTTTATAGTATAGTTTGAAGTCTGGGATTTTGATTCCTTTGCCTGGTTCTGTTGGGCAATTTTCCTTCATTTTCAATTTCCTGAAAAAGTTTGGTGAGCATTGGTACTAAATCTTCTCTAATTTTTTTTTTTACAGAATGTTTCTGGGAGTCCATCAGGTCCTGGACCCTTCTTTGTTGGAAGTGCTTTTTATTACTTCCTCAATTTCAGAGGTGGATAATGGCCTATTGAGATGATTAATTTCTTCTTCATCCAGTTTTGGTATTTGATATATGTTGAGGAACTCAACCATTTGTTTTAGATTTGTAAATTTATTGGAGTACAAATTTTCAAAGTGACTTCTTATTATCCTTTGTATTTCCTTGGTACCTGTTGTAATTTTGCCTTTTTCATCCCTGATTTTATTGATATAGGTTTTCTCTTTTTTTTCTTTGTTTGTTGTTTTATTTTGTTTTTCTGTTTTTGTGAGTTTAGCAAGGTGTTTATTAACCTTATTTATCTTTTCAAAAATCAACTTTGTTTTATTTTTTGTATTTTTTTATTTTCTATTTCATTGATTTTTGCTCTTATCTTCATTATTTCATTTCTCCTGTTAGGTTTGGGGTTGGCTTGTTCTTGTTTTTCTAGCGCCTTGAGTTGTGAGGTTAGATAATTTATTCAGTCTTGCTCAGTTTTTTTTTTTTTAATGTGTGCATTTATGGAAATAAATTTTTCTCTTAACACTGCCTTCATTGTGTTCCAGTGTTTGCATTGTGATATGCTGCCATTGTCATTTGTCTCTGTGAACATTTTTATTTTTTCCTTGATTTCGTCTGTAACCCAATGTTTATTTCAAAGTGTACCGTGCAGTTCCCCAATGGTTTGAGTTGTATCTTTTGTTTGTGTTATAGTTGATTTCTATTTTTATTCCACTTTGATCTGACAGGGTACATAGGATTGTATCAATTTTTTAATATCAGTTTAATCTTTTTCTGTGGCCTAGAATGCGGTCTATCTTGAAGAATGTTCCATGAGCAGCTGAGAAAAGTGTGTATTCTGTTTTTGTTGGATTAAAAAAAAACTGTATATGTCTTTCAGATCCATTTCTCATATGAGGTAATTCAGATCTGCTGTGTCTTTATTGATTTTGTGTCTAATTGACCTGCCTTCCTGGGATAGAGGGGTATTAAAGTATCCCACTATTACTGCATTGGAGTTTATGTGTTTTTTGAAATCCAGTGGCTTTTGTTTTATATAATTGGGTGCCCCATTGTTCATGGCATAAATGTTTATGATTGTCAGTTACAAGAATGAAATGACCTTCTCTGTCTTTTTTTTTTTATCAATTTTGGCTTAAAGTTCACTTTTGTCAATAGAGTTTTGCTACCCCTGTTTTGTTTTGTTTTGTTTATTTGTTTTTTGTCCCCCAGTTGAGTGAAATTTAGAACTCCAGGCTTTAATTTTGAGGCTGTGTTTATCTTCATGCTTGAAATGTGTCTCTTGCAAGCAACATATGGTTGGATTGTATTTTTTACTCCAGTGAGCCAATCCATGTCTTTGATTGGTAAGTTGAGGCTGTTAGTATTTAGGGTTATAATTGATATGTGTGTCTTAGGTCCTGCCATTTGTAACCCTGCGAATATTCAACTCTTTTGTTTACTTATTTTTTTAAGATATTCTCTCTACTAAGAATAAACTTACCACTGTGCTGTTTACTGTGGTTGTTTCCTGTTTCCCTATCCAGCAGACCTTTCAGAATTCTTTGTAGTGATGGTTTGCTTGTCATAAATTTCTTCAACGTTTCTTTGTCATGGAATATTTTTATTTCATTGTCGATTTTAAATGATTTTTTTTGCTGGGTAAAGGAGTCTTGGTTCACAGTTACTATTTTTTAAGGCTTTGTGGACAGGGTAACGGGTGGGGTTCTTTGTTACAGGACAGCTACTTTGTTCTTTCATGGTTAATACTTGCTACTTGGTCTGTTTTTGAAAGAATTTTCTTCTGTTGATGCTGTCAGGCTTGGCACCTCTTGACTTCTGGCAGGTTGCACAGGGAGTGGGTTCCTCCAGTGATGGTAATGAAGAGGCCTACCTACATGGACTCTGAGGTGCAGGCAGGGGGCACAACTATGATGCTCTTTGGTGTGGAGCAGCAATGGGTGCTGTGTAGGCCTCATTATATTGGCTCCAAGGTGCAGGTGACAGTCTGGGTGTGGCTATGGGAGTGCCCCTGTTGTGCAGCTGTGGTGAGTATAGAGTAGGCCCAGTTGCATGGGCTCCAAGGCATGGGTGAGGGGTCTGGGTGTGGCTTCCTGGACGCCTCTGGTGCACAGTAGCAATAGATGGAGGTTAGGCCCATCTGTGCAGACTCTGAGGTGCAGGCAGGAGTCTGGGTGTGATGTCTATATGATTTTTAATTATTAATAGTTAACAATTCTACTTCTAGGAGGCATTAGAGTAGGGGGAGAGCAGATTATAATTGGAGGTTAGCTTTAGGTATCAACCAAAAAGGAGGACAATACTTATAAGGTAGTGGGCAAACTGTCAGTATTCCTACCCCAAACTGAAATTAACAGGGAAAAGCACTGTAAGCCAGAATCAGAAGATTTGGGAAGAGTGAAGAGTGAAGTGGAGAGAACGTAGCTTCCAGAGCTGTGGAATACTTTAGAATATATGGTTCTGAGAGTTAATAAAGGGAGTGTTTTAGCAACTAATTGGGAGAGAAGGAGTTAGAAGGAAAGGAGAAGAAAAGGAAAATAAAGAAGAGGGGAGAAAAATGAAAAAAAGAGGAACACAAAAATGTTTGCAAAAATGGCTGATGGAAATTAGAAAAAAGGAATAGAGAAAAAGAAAAAATTAAAATTAGAAAGAGAAAGAAAAAAGAAAACAAAAAATATAAAAACAAAACAAAACCAAAAAAGAGAAGAAATTTTTTAAAAAAGAAATGAAGAAAAGAAGCTAAGAAAAAGACAATCCTTCTCAAAAAAAAAAAAAAAAACAAAATTTGCTCAATTCTGGAAAGCAACAAAAAATCTGAGTTTTGTGGAGTTAAATGGGTATCAGCAACTAATTTGGTCTTCCTGGAAAATCCAAGGGAGAGAGCCCATTCCTTGGCTTTTTAAGCTTGTGGTGACTGCCAGATTTCCTTGGCTTGTAGCCACATCACTTCAATCTCAAGTTCCATCATACTCAGTCTTTTCCTTTTTTGTAGTAAGCCTCTACATAATTATTATCTACATAATCCAGGAAAATGTCCTATCTCAACATTTAACCTAATCACATTTTGGGGGGTGAACATCATCACATTTTTTTGAAGTCTCACTTTTAAATATAAGAAATGTTACAGTTTCCAGGTATCCAGGCAAGGATACTTGTGGAAGCTTTTATTCAGCTAACAGCACTCACTTAAGTGAGGTGAAGAGAAAAAGTCTGATACTTAATATGGTTTGCCTTGAAGTTTTGTTGTGGTTGGCTTAGGGCTGCCTTTATTCTGGGGATAAATAGGTTGCAATTACAACAGACTCTGCAGAAATTCAGAATATTATGAGAAATTACTTTGAACACCTATATTCTAACAAGTGAGAGAATTGGGAAGAAAACGGACGACTTCCTAGACTCATACAAAATACCAAAATTGAATGGAGACATTAAAAATCTTGAACAAGCCCATTACACACACAGAAATCAAAGCAGTAATAAAAGTTCTACCTACAAATAGAAACCCAGGACCAGATGGATTAACAGCAGAATTTTTTCAGTATTGCAGGGAAGAGCTAACTCCAATTCTTCTCAATCTGGGGCTAAATAAACATCATTATTAATGTAAGATCTTTCTTAGGATTCTACTAGATTCCCTGAAATGGCAAGCTATTATGTTTTATAGAAAATCAAAATATTCATAGTTCTGAAGAGATTCAGAGATTTTTCAGCTTATTGCTACCCAGATGTTCTTTTCTTAGCCTCATGCATTTTCCTCATGTCCGTACCTATATCATTAATGCTTGAAGGTTCCTCTTCCAGATCAACCAGTCCACCAGCTTTATTCTCATCACCTAGGAAACTTCAGGACATGGGCAAATTGTAGACAAACTTTGCCAGTATGTAACACGTTTGACTCCTAACCCAGTTACTGATGGGAGCCTTATTCGCAACTGAAGCTTCTTCCTGAGGCCAGCCTTTCTTGCCCACTTCCTTATTCTCATTCTAATCTTCTAAGCTGCAATACAAATCATCATTAAGGCTCAGCTTAGGGCATTCAAAGGCTTCTACTGTACCCATCTCTAAAATTTTTACACTCCTCCTGAGAATAAGCTTCAAAGACTTCTAAACTGTACAATCAGGTATTGTAACAGCAATGACCCCTCCTTTCTGGCACCAATTTCTGCCTTAGTCAGCTTTCCTGAGACACAATTCACAATACCCAAAACTTTAAAATAGAAGAGACTTCATTTGAGTCACATGCCTGAAAACTCGGTCTATTGTCAGGTGGCTCCAAGGCAGATATATTATGGAAGGGCTAATGGAAGAGCAAAGATACTTAGTTTACGTGGCCAGGAAGCGGACTCTACGGCAAGAGTGCCAGGAAAGAATGAAGCTACAGCTGTATTCAATGCCCAAAGTCTAGCTTCCACAACCTGAAGTGTTTTGCTAATCTCTCCAGCCAGTAACTCCCAAGCCAATCAAGTTGACATAAAACTCCAGAGTCAGGTATTGACTTCTGGAGTGACTGTGGAGTTTTCAAAGCTTGTGTTTTTTGAGAACTCCCCACTGGTCATTTTCTCGGTATTTTCTTTCAGAAAGAAAGAAAGAAAGAAAGAAAGAAAGAAAGAAAGAAAGAAAGAGAAATTTCCCTACCTATGAGAAAGAAAAATAGCAAAACATATAACAATCAGATGTTAGGTCAAATCTAAATAAAGTTATTAAATACTGAATGGGTGCAAAGTTTATGACACCCTAAAACACACTGTAAAGAAGCAATATTTAAACATGCATAACTAGTGTGTGGATCTGCTTTCAGCTAACCTCAAAAAAGGACTGAACTCTTTAATTTGATCCAAATAATTATTTCAAAAGGTGAAATGGACCTAGCACATCAACTGACTATAGATGGGTGTCCCTCTTATGAAATGCACAAAAATAATAACATAATAAGGCTCCAACATGAATGGTATGGTGGAAAGAGAGGTAATGGTCAGATAAGAAAAAGGTGAATCTCTGAAAAAGGGGGTAGACATAGACGCTCACTAATTTCCCAAACCCTATGGTTCTAATGTGTTACAAAATTCAGAATTCATGTATTTTCTAAAAAAGTTAAATTTTATGTCATGGGAATTTTTTATCGCAATAAAAATTTTTAAAACAAAAGGTTGAAAAACACAATTTGAACTTTGTCCAAGCAATTGACTTTAGATTTGATGTCTGAAGACATGCAAATTTTGCACATCAAATAGCTCTTTTAAAATTTTGCAAAGTCTCAAAAAAGCTGAATTCAATTTTCTCCAAAGAACATATGGACTTCCAAAAAGGCAAGGGAAGAGGTGGCTGACAAAATATGTTTTCAGTTTTAACACATTTTTTAAAACAAAATAAAACAAAAATCATTGCTGGATTGCCCAAGCTGACAAAAATTAGCATTTTTTTTCTGCCAATGACCCAGAATTAGTAAAGTTATTCTCAATATTTTCTTTAATATACTCACTACTTGTGTTAATAGTACTTAAACAGTTATATGAAGTGAGCAAGTATTGTAAGGCAAAAGTATAAAGCATCAGCATTTCACAAATACTTGATATCAACAATTTTTTAAATAAATAATGTAAAAAAAACA
Organism: Ctenodactylus gundi; assembly: GCA_004027205.1. Taxonomy (NCBI): domain Eukaryota; kingdom Metazoa; phylum Chordata; class Mammalia; order Rodentia; family Ctenodactylidae; genus Ctenodactylus; species Ctenodactylus gundi. Next base: position 502,397 of record PVKB01000112.1, read on the forward strand.
GGACTATTTTTTGGAAGTTGACAGAGGTAGTTGTGAATTGAACACCAAGGTGTTAATACCAAATCTTTTAGAAAATTTGGATTTCATAAAAGATGAAGACAAAGAAAAGGATAAAGAAATTCTAGAACTATTTTATCAAATAAGTGCACTGCTAAGTAGAAAATTAATTTTATTCTTGAATTCATAGCTTTTCTCAAAATGTGTTGGTAATTTTTAGGAAGGAAAAACATACAAGAGGAAATTGCTAGAACCCTGTGACCTAGCCCTTAGGTTAAGCAGAATCTTTTATGCATATATTTAGTAATTTTTTAAATAACCCTTCCTTTCTCTACCACAATCAAGCGTGTGCTTCCCCAATTTCTTCAATGTTTGCAGGAAATGAAGATTTTTGTGCACATATAATCACAATAGTTCAATCCCTCCCCCCCCCCCCCCCAACTACTCTCTCTTCTCCCCACTACTATCACACCCGTTTGCTTCTCTAACATGGCTATCTTCTTGGTTTCCCTTATTAGAGAAACTACGCAATGTTTTACCTTGTGAGTTTGGCTCCCTTCACTAAGCATGATGGTCTCAAGTTGCATCCATTTACCTAAAAAACTCTCAAATTTATCTGTCCTTATAGAACAGTCGTACCTCTTATGTACATATACCACAGTTTTTGTACCCATTGTTCTGTTGATGGGTATTTTAGCATCTTCCACTTTTTAGCTATTGCTGGCTGTGCTGCTATAAACATGAGTATACATGTATCTCTATTGCATGTTGCTTTTAACTCCTTTGTAAAGATACCCAGAAGGGGTATCACTGGATCAAATGAAATAGTTATTTTCAACCTTTTCAGGGATCTCCATATTGCTTTCTATAGTGGTGTATCACTGTACAGTCTTATCACCAATGTAAAAAAAATTCATTTTCCCTACCACCTCACCATCAATGTCTGTTTGATTTCTTGATATGTGCCATTCTCACCGAGGCAAGGTGATATCTTAGTGATATTTTCATTTACATTTCTGTAATGGCTAAGGATGTTGAACATCTTTTCATCTATTTGTTGGCAATCTGAATTTCTTCAACTGAGAACTGTCTGTTCATTTCTGTTGCCCATTTTTCAATCAGATTCTTTGATTATGAAGGGTCTATATTTCTTCAGATCCTTGTGCATTCTGGTTATTAGCCTCCCTTCTGATGTATAGGTGGTTAAAAAAACCCATTCTGTTAAATCTGTCTTCACTCTGTTAATAGGAGCTTCCTTCACTGTGCAGAAATTTTTAAATTTGATATAATCCTATTTATTGATTCTGGGAGCTATTTTTTGCATCAGGTGTCCTAACAAAGGACCCCATAGCTTTTTGTGACCCATATCCTCATTCTACTTCTCCACCACTTATTCTAGCTGTACCCCTCTAACAGGCTCCATTGGACCCCAAGAAAAATTAAATCATGAAGAACCCCTGAACACTCTGTGCTCTTCTACATGCCTGATTCTGGGAGATGCCATTCCTTCACCCTATTCCTTGCTCTTAGACGTCTTAATCCTATACTGATGACATCGACCCCTCCCTGCAACTGCAGAAAGAGCTAACAGTGATAAAAATGTGAACTGATGCTTCCTGCTAAACATGCCCATGGGATATGTGCTATCTTAAGCATTTTATTGAAGTTGAAACAAGACTATAAAGTTGTCAAATTACAGAAAAGAAAACAGTGACTTGTATTTAAGAAAGAAATATAAGAAAGAAGAAAACACCAATGAGATTTTAAGAAAGAAAAGTGAATGACACCCACCTGCTTTGAATAAGCTTCTCTCAAGTGAATTTTTTATCAGTTGTTCCACCACTATAATATTCTTCCCTGGAATATTTTCCTTCATAAGTAACCGATAAAATGTCACTATATCAGGTCTGTTGATCAGAGTTTTTTGACAAAACAACAGGGTCCACTCACACTGAGCAGAAAGTAATTTGGTAAAAGGTTCTATGTGACTGATGGATTCTCTGTAGGACTCAAGTAACTGGATCTAAGCTGCATAACTAAGATAGAGGGAGCCAGCAGAATCACATCCAGAAGAAAACATTCAATATGCCACAGAACTCTAGAAAACCAGCATCACCACTGCCACCTGTAAAGCTCTCCAGACTTGCGATGCAACTATAACTGCCTTAGATGTTTCTCCCACCGTGCCTCTGAGTAATGCCAGCCTCTCCAGCACCCTGCCTTTGCCTTTTGTTTCCTTTCCTTTCCCCAACTGTGGGTCCTTTCATTGGCAGATCCTAGGCTCTGCACCTGCACTCCAACTACAAAGCAGTTACAGCAATGGTGCTCCTAGCTTTCCTGGCACTGTAATAAAGAAAGGTAACTTCCAATCAAAGTGGATCAAAGACCTAGATACTAACACTGAAATCTGGAACCTTCTGGAGGACAAAATATGTAAAACCCTTGAAGAGGTAGGCCTAGGTAAGGACTTTCTCAAGGGGACTCCTGAAGCATACGAAATAATCTCCAAAATCAACAAACTGGATTATATCAAAATAAAAAGTCGTTAAATGGCAAGTGGAATGATTAACAGTATAAAGAAAGAACCAACAAAACAGGAAAAAAAATGTTTACCACCTGTACCTCGGACAGAAGGTTAACAGTAAAATATACAAATAATTGAAGAAAAATAGGCCCCTCAAATTCAAAAACTCAATGAAAATGAAAAATTGAAATAAATAGTTCTATTAAAAGATAAAGAAGTACAAATGGCCACCAAATGTATAAAAAATACTCAACATCCTTATCCATTAGAGAAATGCAAATCAAAACATCACTAAGATGACATCTTATCCCAGTGAGAATGGCTTGCACCAAGAACACAAATAGCAACAGATGCAGGCAAGGTTGAGGGGAAGAAGGAACACTTTTACATTGCTGGTGGGACTGTAAACTGGTACGACCACTCTGGAAAGCAGTATGGAGAGTCCTCAACATGATGACAATAAATACTCCATTTGACCCAGTGATACTCTTCTGGGTATATTGCCTAAAGAATCAAAAACAACATGTACCTGTACATCCATGTTTATAGCAGCACAATTAACTATAGCTAAATTGTGGAAAATGTCATAATATTCATCCACAAACCAATGGACACAAAGTATGTGGTGCATGTACACATGGAGTATTACTCTTTCATAGAGACAGATTTGAGATATTTGTAGGTAAACGGACACAACTTGAGATCATCATGCTTCGTGAAGTGAGTCCGACTCACAAGGTTAAATGTCACATAGTATCTCCAGTAGAAGAAACCCAGAACACAAGTAAGTAATACAGTCAAATGGATGAGACATTTGGGAGTCAAATGGACTAAGAGAGGGGAGAAAAAGTGAAAAGGGAGGAGAGGAAGAGACTGTGAAGTTGACATCATATATATGTGCACAAAATTCTCAAGCACAATGTAAATATTGTATGTTGCAGGTATCTACTAATAAAAATGGAGGAAAAAGAAAAGAAGCTTCCAGGTGGCTTGAAATAAGCACTGAGGCAATACACACTAAGCTTTTATTTAGTTAACTTGTTTTTATGTGTTTGTTTGTTTTTGTGGTACTGGGGATTGAATCCAGGGCCTTTATACTCAGCTACAACCCTAGGCCATTTTTGAAAAATTTATTCTTTATTTGATACAGGGTCTCACTAAGTTGCTAACTTGCCCAGACTTGACTCAAACCAGATTCTCCTACCTCAGCCTCCCAGAGTGCCAAGAGCACAGGCTTCTACCACCAGGCCTGGTAAAAGCTTTAGTTTCTAGGTTATCAGATAATGGAGCTAAATTTCAAAGACAGCCCCAGAGTAGAGGCCTGACTGGCTTCTAAGGAAGATGGAACTGGATGAAAGAAAGTCTCCTAATGAAGAGAGAGGCATCCAAATATGGTCCTGAGGATGTAGGTGTGTTTACAGCCACTTAAACATGGCAAAATGTACACATGTAGCAAAACATGACATGGTGCCCATAAATTTTCATGCTTTCATGTGTAAATTGAAATTATTATTTTAAGCAAAGAGATAATAGCAAGGTTATTCTCCTGGTGATATCCAGGAAAGGGGAAAGATGAGCCTATTTGGCAGATGGCTGGATTGACAGTAGCTATTTTCGGGCAGTATATCTATTCTGTTCAATTTATATTCATGTTTACACTAGACTTGCCCAGCTAGTCTTTCCACAAATTATTTCAAGCCTTTCACAGACAAGCTGAGGCAAAATAAGAAAATGGAATAGCACAGAGTTATAAACTAGGAAGATGGGAAAAAAAGCTGCAGACAGGATAAAAAATGCATTGGGAAACAAAATTCCATTCAATTGTTCATATGATTCTTGACATAAGTGGCATGCATGACAGTTAAAATTTATAATATGCAGAAAAATACTGTCCTAAAATTACATTGGCCATAAAATGATCTCAGAGACACATAAAATACTATAAATCAGAGAGGTAGTTGATTAAAATAAGTTTCTGTTAAATTGATACTTCAATACATGGTCATTTAAAGAATTGATATGTGTTCATTTGTGTTTAGAAAATCACTAACAAGTGAATTGACCTAGAACCTTTCTCCCTAATGTCTTTTTCCCAGACCAGCCAATTGTATCAAATTCTTGGCACTTGTCCCTCTCTGAAATCATCTGTTGATTTGGGGACATCCTGTTTATCTCATTTCACAGCTGATAGACTCCACAAGAATCATGGCAACATTTGACCCCACCTCTGTATCCCCACAATTTCCAGTATATAATCAGTGCTTAATGAAAGTTTGCTCCTAGCAAACTAGTAATGCCTTCCTTACAGAATTGTTAAGAAGATTAAATTTATCAATATTTTGAAAACACTTGGAAGAGCACTTAGCACATAAGATGACCTTACTAGCATATATTTTGGAACAGTGCTCACAATCTTTAACCTTAGTAATAAATATTCCTGCTACAGACATTTGTTTGAGCTACCTGGATTCTAAACCTGGACTTCAGTTGAAAGACCACTAGGGGTTCTGCCAGCATCAGCATCTCCATGTGGTCTGTAGGCTGGTCTTTGCAACATTAATATTTAATGCAGTGTAATCATATACATTTACATCTGCTACAGATTAATAATTTACATGTGATATTTAATAGGAACCAGGATTCCAGTCCTTAGTGCATCTTCAAAAGTGCTGCCATCTGGCCCCCAGGTCCCTGGGAATGTCTTGTGGTAAGAAACCAGAAATGACGGGGTTGTGGTCCAAGAGTTTCTCTGCTCTGCTGCCCATTTCTGCCAACAGAAGTGGCCTTGGGAAACAAGAAATTAATGAAGGCTTAAGACTTCAGGAACCGATGAAACTGGCCGCTTAAATGACATTGGAAACTTAGAATTAAGGCTGGTTTCTGTGTTCACCCACACAGCATTGCCATCCTGAAACGTCAGGGCTGGGAGGAACTGCAAAAACCAGCTGAGCAGCCCATCGTAATACAAAGATGGAGGCCCAGAGAAATAAAGTGGACAGATGGACAGATCAGCGACACACAGGGGAGGGGGAGCCAGCACTAGAAATTAGCTTATATCTGTGAAAACACAATATTCCCCATATTTCTCCTTTGACAGATGTGAATGGGTTTTAGAGACTCAAAGTTTTGTGTAAGGATTTATCCTTTATGATATCAGAGAATGATTGCACTATCTATAAGTAAGCCATTTGGCCATTTCTTCTACTTTCGTATTTTTTGTGTTTTATGTTCTTGAGTTTTTTCAGACTTTTTCTTAATTTTGTTTTTAATTGGCATTAACTCTACATACTTATAGATTCAGTATGCTTGATACATGAGCACATTATGTAATAATCAAATCAGATCATTAACATATTCATCTAGCTATCATTTCCTTCAGGTGAGAATACTGAAAATCCTCTCCTCTAGCATCTTTGAAAAAAATTCAACACAATATTGCTAATTATATTCACCTGAATGAGCCACAGAGCATCAAAATTTACTCCTCCTACTGTAAATTTGTATCTGTCACTTTCCATTTTTTATTAAAACATGTTAGAAAGGCAAAATTTTAGGGTCCACCCAGGCCGAATAAATTGGAAACTCTTTGGCAGGGCCCAGCAATCTTCATGTAACTATCCAGGTGATGCAGGTGTACGCTCAGATTTGAGAATTACTGCTGTGCATGTGCTGGACGTTCTCTAAGTACAAGGTGTATATAGTCCTTGTTTCATCTGAATCATAAATAAATCACATCTGTGTAACATAGGCCATAAGCCTCATACAACAAAGAAGATAATTATTTTAGATTTAAATACATGCCTAAGATTTGTCTTATGACTTCATTCTTCCTTCTAGGCAATGTACCATCAGCACAATAACGGCTGCATTCAAACATATCCAAGATTATTGTAGACTCACTGATATCAGCATTTCAGTATTTCAAATCTGCATAAATTCTCTGTCACATTTTGCCCACAACTTGTGGAATCAATTTACTACAAATACAAATTTCCCAAGAACTTTACATATACTTTCATGTCCAATAAAATGAATGTATAAAAATATGTTTCTACACTTATAATTAGTCAATATAGAAGAATGTTTCAAAGTAGTTATGATGTATTTTGTGCAACAGATGTGCAGTTAATTTTATGAGGACCAGAACCTTGGCTGCAATTGGATATATGTTTTTTCAATTTCCAAGATTTCTCATCGATTGTTCCCACCGCTGATTATCTATTTTCACCTGGCTGAAATGTCCTTTACATTCTTAACTTCCATCTTTTCTCGTCTAGAAAATTTTGCATGGCAATCAAAGTTGGCAATGCAAGTATTACGTACAACTGAGTTTGTTGAACAGGACAACTTCTTCAGCTAAAAGTTACTTTATTATTGTTTGTTTGTTTGTTTATAGAGCTATAGGTTATTTTTCAAGCAATATGTCAGTTCCCTAGAGGTTCAGGAGAAAGTTGAGCTCCACAAGGAATTTTTATTCTTTCAATCAGATGAGAGATGCTGAGCACGTTCTCTGAGATGATTCTTAAAGCCTAGGGGTAAAAAAACAGATCTGGAAGATCCAGGGATCAAGTGCAAAGAAATTGGGCATACCAGGGTGGTTGTGCCTACAGGAATAGCTTCCCCCTCTTATCTCCTAGATCTGTAAGATTCACAGGGAGCATAACCACTGGTGCCATGGGCTCTGTCTACCACTGAAACTGGCTGTGAGATCTGTGGCTCTTACACACAAGGAAGTAAGGAAAAGAGAAGTGGTCATCTAGATAGTGGTCCAGCTTGACATAAGACCACTGTGACTTCAGAGAAGATGAGACTATAGTCACCTAATGTACCTCGACAGCTGACCTCATCCCCAAAGAGCAGGTGACTGCAACTATATCCCCCGCAGAACCCAGAAGTGAGGCATGGAAAGAGAAGAAAGCAGGAACAAAACTAGCCAAACAGAACAGCCACGAAGGAGGAGCAAAAAGTGGCCAAACAGAACAGTGAGAAGAACCAAAAATCAAGAGGTCCTGTGAGAAGACTGGAGTCCAAAACAAACAATTCTGGAAGTAAGTGAAAGACCTACATAAAATATATATTCGTGGATAGTACCAGAAGAGCTTGTATGGAAAAGAAAATACAGGATTCTTTGGAAATTTTATAGTACTGGGAATTGAACCCAGGGCCTTCACAATGAGCTTCATTCCCAACCAAATTATATTTCTAATTTTCAGACAGGATCTTGCTAAAAACATCACTAAGATACCCGGCAGGGCTCAAACTTGCTAGACCTCTGCCTCAGCCTCCCAGAGTGCTGGTTTGACAGGAGGCCTATGCCACCAGGCCCAGCTTACCAAGGAAAGTATTGCACTGTGGCTGTAAATTTATGACTTTTTAAATACAAGCAAATTTTTATTTTCAAAACTATGATAAAGAAAATAGGTTTTGGCTATTCTGCTACTTGAAAAAAAAATACCACACATGGTACCAAGTGCACTAAACATTTACTTCTCACAGTTTCACAGTTTTGGAGGCTTAAAGTCCAAGGTCAAGATGTCTGCAGCTTTGGTTTCTTCTAAGATCTCACTCCTTCACTTGCAGATGGCCACCCTCCTGTCCTCACACGGCCTTGGGCCTGTGAATGTGCAGCCCTGGGTCTCTACCTCTTTTCCTAGGTACACTAATCATATTGAATTAGGGCCCATTGTTAGACTTCATTGACCCTTATCACTTCCCTGAATCTCTGCCTCCAAATATGATCACATTAGGTAGCATTGCTTCAATATATGGATGGTGGTGGAACACACCTGAACCCAAAATGGTTTCTAGGAGCAAAAAGTAATTTATACAAAAATTGAATAATTGAGAGACATAGCACAAAGTATCATATTGCCATGGCAGTGGCATGAGAGAAAGCTTGCGCTGGAGGGGTGGAGGGGACCTGGGGTTCAGTTGTGTCTTGGTTTTTCATGCTATGACTTTGAATGACTGCTTTCCTCATCACTGAAGAGCAACCTTTGCACAAGAGATTTATTAGGTTCCTTACATGTTAAAATGGCAGCTATGTGAAAAGGAATTAGTTTCCAAAAATTACTGGGAAATAACTACACATGCACGCTACCATGACACAGCTTGTTCCATCATTAAGGAGCAAAATGCGATTCATTCATTTGTTCTAAATTATACTCAGTCTGCTGAACCTGAGGTGCCACTCACTAGGAAGACAAGAAAACCAATTGTAATTATGGTTCATGTTTCACTTCCTTGTTCCCTTCTTAAGCTCAACAGAACTCCCAGGGATTTGAAAGGCACCTAGAAAATTGCAGCAGTTCCCCTGTTCCTCGACTGTGGTTTGGTGTTCAGGGTCCATTCTCCCATGTTCTGTTAAAAGGGGAGAGGTCTATGCTCCCAGTGTGGACCTTTCAAAGCTTGCCAGCCATGACACCCACTTCCAGCCAACACAACACTCCATTACTGGCACCACTTCTGTCTGAAGCTAAAACTTCATGGCAAGGGAGTGTGACACTGCCTCACTGAGAAGCATATCATTTCTTCAAATCCCTTGCTTTGGAGAATCTAACGTTCATCCTCAGAGCTCAAGTAACTTCCAAATTTTCATCTTTAAACCTCCTTCTACCTGTCATTAACCTTCTACCTGTCATCAAATAATCACATTCCACTTCATAATGAAAATAAAGTCCCATGAATAGCTCCTGGGCCTTGAGAATCCAATGCTTGGAGAAGGGGGAAGGGTTCAGAGAAAAACATTAGGCTGCAAACAGAGAGAGAGAGACACAGAGTGAGGGGGAGCCATTATGGACTCTTTTATGATCTGTTGTGATAGTGAGTTTCATACAGTAACTTGTCTAGGCCGCATGTTCCCAAATTTTTGGAAAAATATTATTCTGGATATTTCTGTAAAGATATTTTAGGATGAGATTAGCAAACATTTGAGTAAGACATAATTTCTTTCATAACATGGATCAGAGTCATTCAATCAGTTGAAGGCCCAAAAGAACAAAAGACCAGCCTCCCTGAGCCAGAAAGACTTCTGACCACAGGTGGTCATCACTCAGCTGTGACAGAGACTCTTCCCTGCATCTCCACCTGCAAATTTTGTTCTTGCATTTCCACAGTCAAGTGAGCCAAAGACAATTTCTTAAAATAAAGTTCTGTGCATGTGTGTGCACGCGCACGCGCGTGTGTGTCCTCCTTTCTTCCCAGCTTCCCAACATTGGTATGTTTCTCTGGAGAACACTAATATAATTCTACAACTGAAAACAAAAGATGTAAATATGCTATTTGTTAGAATAATCTGATATGAGAATTCTACAAAATGAGAGAACTATTATCACATTTAAAAGGGAGCAAGAAAAAGTGGTTTTGACAAGGCTTACAACTTTAAGGATTTACGTTATTATAGATGACCTTGAAATTTACTGCACAGTTCTACTAATAATTGTGATGATCAATGTCAAACATATTTTTGATCCTTGTCTATACATAGGAAGCCTTTGCAAAATGCATATCCCTGGCTGTAAATAATATACAGCCCAGTTAAAATGAAAGTAGTTACTTGTATCAAAGTAAAATAATAAAAGGAAGTATTTGATCACTGTGTTTGGACTGGTGTGCAATTTGCACTTGATGGCTCTGCTGATACACTTACAGGATCCAGAATAGCATCTGGGTGAAAAGCAGAGATGGGTGTAGAACTGACAATGATGTCGCCTTAAATGGACAGCTTATGTAACTCAGTTTCTTTATCTGCTAACCATGCTAGATAGTAAATAAAGAATGAATTATAATATTTTTCTCCATTGTGCCATTGGGAAAGTCAGGTCAGACAACACAAAGAGAGTACAACATGACACCTGGCAGAGTGAGTGTCAATATAGTATTACCTATTACTATTAATCCCACCGTCATATTTACTAATATCACCACATAACCTTGCAGTAAGGAATATAATTGGGCTGGATTGAGCCAGAAAGGTGTGATAAAGGACGTGAAAATTGGACTGGTCTTCTCCAAATATGAAGTAGTTCAAATATGAAATGAATAATCAGATATTTTTGCTGAAAGTAAAACCCTCCCTATACTTCAGTTTTAAGCCCTGTTTGAATCAGTTCAAGCTAATTTGCAAAATACCAAAGGCTGAATGGTGTAAGTCATAGGCCATTTCTCACAGTTTGGAGGCTGGAAACCCATGGCCAAAGTGCCAGTAAATCTGGCTCTTGGTGATGGCTCCTTTCCTGGCTTGAGAACAGCCACCTCCTCACTGCATGCAGGGCCCTTCCCAAGGTAAATGAACATGGAGAGATTGAGATGTGTCTTTCTCTTTATCAGGGCACAAATCGCATCACCATGAATATACTCTTCTAAACCTTACTGTCTCCCAAAGACATCACATCCAAATATCATCAGTTGAAGATTAGGAGTCCAATGTAGGAAATTTGGGAAGAATACAAACATCTAGATTTGAGTAGCAGCTGACAGATCTACAAGATGCAAACTTTCTTGAGGATGACTACTTAGGAAAGCCCAGTTAACAGATGAGAACAGAAAAAAGAAACAAGAGACCAGCAACACATCTAGTATCTAAAATTGCAGAAAACATAAAATGCAGCCAAGCATCTAGTCAGATAACATAGTAAACACCTACTCACCACTGCTTCTATGATCTGATATACACCAGCTTCCAACACAACATTAAAATGCCTACTAATGTCTCACTACATGGAGAGACAAAACAATCATCATTACCAGATTCAAATATGACACAGGTGCTGAAATTATCAGCAACATAATTTAAATATTAAAGCATACATTTAAAAAATATTGTCAAAGTCTGAATGTGATCTCACAAAATATAATCCAAAGTGATTAAATTGATAAACTAATATTAAAAAGATGGGGCTGTCTTTGAGTGCCTCGATCATGAGATCAGAGCCTTCCTGAATAAGATGAGTGTCCTTACAAAAGAAGCTCTAGGAAGATTCTTTGCCCTTCTACCATGTGAGAATACAATGAAATATACACCATCTGAGAGACAGTGGGCCTTCGGTGGCACCACGTCTGTCAGTCTTGGGCTTAAGAAACAAATGTTTATAAGCTACCTAGTTTATGATACTTTATTATAGCAATCTGAATGAACTAAAGCAATCGCTATTAAATAAAATTTAAATTGTATAATAGTCATATTGAAACATTGAGTGATAGTGACTGTACCAGCAATGACGAATATCTCAGATGTGCTCAACATTGGGCTGGATACAGCACCAAAGGAGGAATCGTGGAGCTTGAAAATAGGTCAACAGAAACTTCCCAGGCTAAAATACAGTTCTCAGATGAAGAAGTTCAAATGGCCAGTAAAGACACAAAAAGAGTTTCAACATCCTTAGCCCTTAGAGAAATGTAAATCATAACATCACTAAGATTCCATCTAACCCTAGAGAGAATAGTGTATATCAAGAACTCAAAGAGCAATCAGTGCTGGCGAAACTGTGGGGAAAAAGAAACCCTCCTGCGCTGCCGGTGGGAATGTGAACTGGTACAACCACTATGAAAAACACTATGGAGGTTCCTCAAAAGGATGAAAAAATATCCCCTTTGATCCAGCAATACCACTTCTAGGAATTCTTCCAGAAGAGTTAAAAGCATCATAAAACATAGATACAGGTATACCCATGTTCATAGCAGCACATCTAACAGTAGCTAAAATGTGGAAGACACACCAAATTACCCGTAAACGGACCAACGGATATATAAAGAGTGGTATATGTGCACAACAGAATACTACTGGTCTATAAAGACAGATGGGTTTGAGGCTTTTGTAGATAAATCAGTGCAACTTGAGACCATCATGCTCAGTGAAGTGAGTCAGACACAGAAGGTTAAATATTGAATGGTTTCTCAATATGAGAAAAAAACAAGAATACAGTTATTTTAAAGAACTTAACGGGGGAGTGAGCACAAGTGTGTGTGTGTGTGTGTGTGTGTGTGTGTGTGTGTGTGTGAATAAAATGGAAAAAAATTGGAAAAACCTACTCTTAGGGATATAATACTCAGACAGCAGGAAAACGAAGACAAAGGAATCTTAAAAGAAGACTGAAAAAGTTGAGTGACTTTGTCTCCAGAAGAAAAAAAAGTTGGGATAGAATAATCTTTTTGTCAGAAACCATGAAAATAATAACTTATCAAATAACTAATAAATTACTATCTTTTCTATTTTGTGATTCTTAATTGATCTAGAATGTAACACTGTTAAAGTAATAACAGCAATGCATCGGCTGTTCTATCATAAGGATAAATAAGTGAATGGTAGCAATTTCATAAGGGACTGAGGGAGCAGTTGGGGAAATACCACTATAAGGTATTTGAACTAAAATTGAAGCACTATAATGATATTTGAATGTACATGCATATTAGGCCAAAAAGTATGTAGTGCAATGACTAAAATAATTTTTAAAAGAAGCATAATCAATATGCTGAGAGACAAAAGAGAACCATATAAAAAATTCAACTAAAACTAGAGGAAAATGAAATGGTAGAGACATTAAGCAAAGAACAAGTACAACTAATAGAAAAAACAAATATAAATTTTCATTTTCTTACCAGTATGTGGAATCTAAAAAGAACATGAAAACAGAAGGGAAATTGTTAGAGAGAAGGAAGAAACTAAGAGGGGGAATAAGGAATATATGGGAGTTTGCTAGGGAGGATTTAGATGGTCAAAATACATGCATTGAAACCAAATGGCTTGTAAAAATTAATAGGCACTAATAAGAAAAAAGAAATAAACCTCGCACATAAACTATAAAAATATACAGATAATAACAATTTTGGAAGTGAGTCTAAATGCATCAACTATAACACAGATATTGCCAGAGGAATTTTTAAAAATCCAATTATATGTTGCATACAAGAAATCTACCTTAAATAAAAAGACGGACTTAAAAAAAAAAGGAAAAGAAAATCACACTATACTAATATAAACTTTTAAAACAGAGGTATATACATATTAACTTCAAATGAAGCAGACATAACAGGAATATTATCAGCAATAAAGAGAAGCAGTACATACTGACACAGGGATCAATTCTCCAGAAAGTTATAACAATCCTAAATGTGCACCTAAAAGTATATTATCAAAACACATGCCATTAAAAAGTGATAGGACTGAAATGAGAAATTTCTTAGGTCTAGAGATTTTTAATCCATCTCAGAGTAAGCAGAGATTCAGTAAGAAATCTGTTAGAAAGAACGGCACTATCAATCAACTTGATGTAATTGAAATTTGAATTTGTAGACTGCTTCACCTAACAACTGAAAAAATACCCAATTATTATTATATAGAGCATTCACCAAAATACCAAAAAATTGGCCCCAAAACCACACCCTGACAAATTTTTTAAAAAATAGAAATTATACAAAGCAAAAAAGAGCAATTATATGAAGCAAGCACTCATACCACAGGTGATTAAATTAGAAATATGTAGGTAAAAACAGAAAGGTGGCTAGAAAAATCCTGAAACAGTTGAAAATTTAACAACTTTCTATTAAGTAACCCACAGATCAAAGAAAAAAGTCACAGTGAAGTTAAAATATATTTTCAGTAAATTAAAAAATACATATATATATATAAATTCATCAGAAACAAAAAGCCAGTATGTTAACACTATTGAATATATAGATTGATATACATATCTATCAATCTATATCTATATAGAGATATAGGTATATACATATATGTATACCCACTTGTATGTGTGTGTGTGAAAGATCTAAGTTCAATAGCAAAATTTCTTCCTTAGAAAACTCATCAGAAAAGAGCGATTTAAGCATGAAAGAAGAATCAAAGAAGAAATTATAAGAATTAGAACATAAATCAATTAAACTTAAAATCAGTACAGAAAAAAAATCAATGAAACAAAACCCTAGTTCTTTAAGAAATACAATAAAATTAATAAACATCTAATCAGGATAAACAAGAAAAGAAGAAAAATGCATTACCAATACCAGAAATGAATAATCATCACTGTTATGCCTATGAAGACTGAAAAAATAAAATTTGATGAGATTAAAATTTTTGTCCCCAAAAATTTGATAAGAAATAAAATTGATCAATTCCTTTAAAGATAAAAACTACCAAATCTATACAATGGGAAATAGATATTGGGAAAGGTCCTGCATTTATTTAACAAATTTAATTATTAATTAAGAACATTCCAGAAAACATCAGGTCCATTAGATTGTATCAATAAATCTACTAAAAATGGAAGAAATAAGTGACACCAGTTTTCTGAAATCTCTTATAGAGAATAGCAGCAAAAACAACACTTCTTTATTCATTGTATCATCTCAACATTAGACCAGTACCAAAATTTAGATGAGAAATTATAAGATAGGAAATCTATACACCAGTATCTTTCACTGAACACTGATATAAAATTGTCAGTAAGCTATTATCAAATACAATCCAAGAGTATAAAGAGAATAATATGCTACCACCAAATAGATACATTCTATGTATGTCAGTGTGGTTCAATGTTAAATAATCAGTCAATATAATCCATCATTATCACCAAGGTAAAGTAAAATCGTAGGATATTTTCTGATGCACAACAACATTTGGCAAAAAAGTAATTCAGCATGCATTTTCAATAAATTAGAAATCAGGAGCAGAATAAAATGTCCTCCACTTAATTTAAAAAATCTACAAAAAATCAACAGCTTTCATCATATTTAAAAACAAGGAACTAGATCCCCCCCCAGTCAGAAATAACATAATTCTCTTTCCTTGCATCTATTCAGTCAGCAGGAGGTTCTAGATAGGCAATGAAATATTCTTTTCCTATACATTAGCAATAAAGAATAAATATTTGAAATGAAAATAACAATTCCATTTGTAGGAGCATCAAAGAAGTTGAAGTATTTATGTTCTTATATATGTACAGAAACTATGAAAATAATTACAAAACACTGATGAAAAATTAGAGAAACACCAAAAAATGAAAAATATTTCATGCCCATGCATTGAAAGAATATTTTAAACTGTGAATTTTTCCCAACTTGATGTATAGTAATACCAATGAGAATCTCCACAACTTATGTAGGTATTGAAAAAACCGATTCTAAAATTTATACAGAAATGTTAGGAAATCTAGAATAGCCAACACAATAAGGCCAGAAATAATAGAATTCACATTTGTCTATTTTAAATCTTAATAAAAAGCTACAGTAACCAAGATACTATGGCATCACTAAAAGTGAAAATTCATCAGTGGAAAAGAATAGAGAGCCAGAAATGGACCTAAACAAATATATTCAACTAACCTTTGACAGAAACAGACAATTCAGTGGAGACTGCATAGGATCAACTTTTCAACGACTAGTGCTAGAAAAAAAATAGGCGTCCACGTATTTATAAAAAGAACTGAGATATATACTACATCTTTCAAAAAACACAGAGTGGACAGTGGACTATAGACTTAAATGTAAAATATAAATTATAAAACTGCTAGGAGGTTACAATCCAGAGGAGTCTTGATACTCCAGGTGCTCATATATCACAATTGAAGACATCAGTAGGAGCACACATTGATATTTTCATATAGAAATATTTACAGATAGGTGGACATATGCTGGTTAATATCCAAGAACAGAAAGATACATTATATAATTTCCACAGGAATTTGAAATAATTATGGAATTTAGTTAACAGTTATGTATCATTGATCTAGTAATTATAATACATTTCTCATATAAATATGAACTACTAATAATAAAAAAAACAAGGTCCGGAGTATATGAAAACTTTTGTGCTATTCTGGCCTTTCTTTTAATTTTTCTTTTTTTTCTGTCCCATGATACCGAAAAATGAAATCACAGATAAAGGAAAGATCAGGTAGAATAGAACAGGTCTTTCTTTAGAAACAACAGACAGAGAGATAAAAGTTCCCACCATCTCAGAGGGAGTCCCAAGTGGGTTGCCCCTTTTACCAATTTTCTATAAATCTAAAACTGTTGTTTGTTTTTTAAAACATCATATAACTAGAAAAAGAGCACAAAGTGTACTTTAAATACAATTATGTTAGTTGATCACTCTAAATATAAATAATAAACATCTAAATAGCTTTGAAATGAAGCCCACAGGATTGACAGTGAATTAAAATCTCTTGGATTCATTTTGCTGACTCCCCTGATGGAATTATATGCATGTTTCAGAAAGTGTACTTGTTTATTGAGAATGAACACAACACAGATTGTGTTGTGTCATAGTGGAGCCTGGTTTGTCATCTAGTATTATTTCATGCCGACATTTGCTTTGTCCTTTAATTCAAGTTAGAAAGCTAAAGGAATCAAACTTCATAGTTTGTGGCACACAGATTGATTTATAACTCTACTCTATTTTATTATTTGTTTCTATTAACAAAATACATTCCTACCTCCTACTCATGTAAGAGACCATTCTAGCAAGTTTCATGGGATTTTGGCAAAAATGAGTCACGCCTCACCGTAAGAGGGCTGAAAACTGGTAGTACAGCCATTGCCTTGTCTTCTAATAGTAAAACCCTTATCTGAGATTAAAATCAATTAAGATCTTTGGGGTGACAAGGGTTATTGAAAAGCTCAGTTTTGTTTGGAAGCTGTGGGCTTAATAGGACATTATTAGACCACTTAATCTGTCCTGCAGAGATATTTCATGCTGTCCCCTTGGGAACGACCCCTGTAGGAGGTCTTGAGTCAGCCTGTGGCCAAGCTGGTGACAGTTCAAAAAGTTCATCTTGCTCTAATTTCAACTTAGCAGCAAGAACACTCATAGCAAGAATTTTAAATTTGAATATCTCCAGGAAAAATACGCACTGCCTTTCATTCCCACCAACCAGGATATTAGCCCCAGATGACCACAGTGAGCCCAAGGGAGAAACAAAGGACAGAAAACACTGCAACTATAAATTCCTGGGTCATTTCAAGAGGCAGCCCCATTTCAATTCTAGGAAATTCACTGTTCTCCCTAATGGGAATAGAAGTACACCCTAGGGAGCTAGGTATTCCACCAAGGGAATTGTGATATTTAAGGAAATAAATTATTCTGCAGAAATTAAAGTTTAGAGTTTTCCATGCAAGAAATCCAGTGCTAGTTTCCAGTCTAGTAGTGTTCAGTTATTTTAGCTGCTCACTACAATCAGACCTCAGAGGAACCTGGATATTATTTCTTCTCTATCTGACACTTGCAACGCACCTTTGTGAACCTTTGGTCTACAGTCTGCATGAGGACACAGAGAGATAAGAGCAGAGCTCTGAAAGAACAGAGCAGGTTCAAATCTCAACTCATCCCACTCAGACCCTATTTTCTGTACAATCGAAAGAGAATGAGACAGCCTAGATTTTAACACTTTGGATTAGTGAAAACAACACTAATGAGAATAAGTAGTTAGACTTTAAACTATTGGATAAAAGTCCTGTCAAAAATTTTTTTCTAAATCCCAAAGAAGGCTACTGCTATAGAATTCATGCACATTTATAAAGTGTGGCAGAGCACTTTTTTTTTTTCCTTTACTGAAAACAAAGACTTTTTTTCTTTACTTGAGAACCAAGTAAACTAGTTGGCTCTCATTGGGGGTTATGTAGAATGGGAACATCTTAGCTATAAATATTGGAATTATATTCACCAGAGTTGATTCTTGCAAAATGAGCACACTAAAGAGAGGCTTTTCAGAGAATAATAGCTGCATGTACTCCTTGGGATCACTACGAACTGAATATTAATTATTTGAATAATAACTGGAATTGAGGGCACTATGTAAAGATAACATATGGCCAAAATGATGAAAAGAGCAGCCCTCACTTATACCCTCACACATAAACAATAATGCCATTGCCACCTACAGACAGAGGTATCTTTGTGGATGGCTCAAGATTCGGGTGAAAGGCTGGAAAAGAAGAGATCTTTGCCTGCCACAAGTCTTCAAAAAGCATTTGCCTCCTCAGCTGCACAGACACCAACACAAGGTCACACAGATATCAAGCAGGCACATGTGACACCATCAAAAGCAACTAATTACTGACCCCAAAGAAAAGAGAGATTGATTAAATGTCATTTACAATTTTGAGCCACCTTAAAGAAGTTCACTGAGATGCAAGACAACACCACCAGAAAACTTTTAAAAATGAAGAAAACAACTCAT
Source organism: Ctenodactylus gundi (assembly GCA_004027205.1). NCBI lineage: Eukaryota > Metazoa > Chordata > Mammalia > Rodentia > Ctenodactylidae > Ctenodactylus > Ctenodactylus gundi. The sequence continues at coordinate 521,090 of PVKB01000112.1, forward strand.
GAACAAAATGAGAAGTTTAGTAAAGAAACCAGAAAAAAAGAACCGATCCAACCCAGGAAATGAAGAGTATAACGACAGAACTAAAATGTCAATAGATTTAACCACAAATCAGGTCACGTAGAGAAAGTACTAGCAAATACAAAGACACACAGATGGGTCAATCAAATTTATCAAATTAAATGAAGAAAAAGTTACGAGGAAAGAATAAGAAAACATCATATGAATAAATATATGGATATTAGAAGTTGTAGGATAAATGAAAATAAGCAGAAAACTTACGTAAACAAATCTAGCTGAACACTCCCAAATCTTTAGAGGGATGTGACCATTCGGATTCATGGAATACCAAAGACTAAAAAACTCTGAGATGAATACTCTGAGACACATTAAAATCACATTGTCAAAGTCAAAGAAAAAGAGAAATCTTGATAGTATCAACTAAGAAGAGAATTCCTACATATAAACAAACACTAATTAAGCTATCAGTGAGCTTCTCAACCAAAAACTTGCAAGACAGAACACAATCAAATGAAATTTCACAAGTCTATGGAATCTAAACAACAAACTTTTGAATAAATGGGTCAAAGGAACATAAAGAAGTATCTTGGGATATGCCAAATCGAAATACAATGTAACAGAACTACAGACTGTAGCAAAACAGTGCTAAGAAAAAAATTCATTGAAACAAATGTCTATATTTAAAAATAAATGTTCTGTACACTTTTAGAACTAGAAAAAGAGGAATAAAGTAGGTCCAGGACCAGAAGAAGGAAAAAGTGATAAAGATTAGAACAGAAATAAATGAAAAAGAGGTATAGAAATGATGTATCCACAATTTTAAGATTAATTGGGGTTTTTTTGGAGGAGGAGAAGAATTGCTCTTGTTACTGTTTTGGTTTTTAGACACTTGAAATAACTAATTTGTTTATGTATAATTACTTATTCATTAAAAATATAAAATTAAAGTACAATCATTGGACCATCCTTCTATTATTTTTATAGTCTTCACTGGCATTTACATTGCAGTTCATTAATTTGGGTATAATTTCATTTTTCCAAACTTTAATGGACTGTTATACAATATTTTACTGATTTAATTGACTTTTCATTTCAAGAACATGGAATTCATTATACTAATTTTTTGAAAGTTGTTCATACTTCTTTTGTGTCCTAATGTGATCCTTGTGCAAATATTCTACATACACTTGAAAGAAAAATAACCACCTCTATTTGTTAAACTCAAATTCTGCCCTATCTATTAGAATTAATATTTTGAATATGTCACTTAAATCCTCTCTATTCTTACTGGCATCTTCAGCTTATTCTCTAAATATTGGACAGAAAATGAGGTACAAATGCAGTGTGATTGTTACTCTTTATTTTAGAGAAACATTCTTTATGCAATTGCCTTCTTTTTGTATTCAAACTTTTCTATTTATTTTATATGATATTAATATTGCTATGTTAGTCAATTTCCCCGACTCTTTGGTGTTAGGCTCTCCACGTGACTTTGCTTTGTGACCCACTTCATCAGCAACATATTCCTAAATTTTGTTTTTGCATCTAATAATCTCTGTCATTTGGAGACTCAGTCTACTTACACACTGAGATACATTATGAGTTCGGAAGTAGCTTTGCATCTAACTTTGTACTTGGAGTTTACAACAGCTTTCTTTGCTTATTTTTTTTTTTTTGGTACTTTTTTCCCTTTCTTGACTTCATTGAGTAAATAAGGATTTTGTTTGACACTTTTGTTTCACCTGTATTTTTTTCTTAATCTTTGTGGTCTCTAATTAACATTTAGACATACATTGTTGTCTATACATTGTTTAATACTCCAAAAAATCATCCTGTTTTATCTCTCTCCTAGACACAAGAATTTTAGCACTCTTTGTATATCAACTACTCTCCCTTTCTATTTTTACCTTCAAAAAATAGAATAAAATGAGGAATTTTTATATCTCTTTAATATCAACTCTTAATGACATTTCCTACTAATTTCAGTGCCCTCCATTGCACCTTGTGAAGGAGACAAAAACAAAATGGAGTTAGCTCTGCTACCACCTCCTTCCGCTTACCCCTCCCCTTTCCCTGAGCTCATGAGAAGATCAACTTTTGGTCCTAACCCTGCACCTCTGCCAGGAAAAACCACAATATGTTTCCGTGTATCCAGAGGTCGCCATGGCTGATAGATTGCAAATTTCCGTGTACCCAGAAGTTGTCATGGTCGATAGGCTGTACTTTAGATAGACGTATAAACTTCCTGATGTAGAAACAATGTATGCTACACTTCTCTTTTGTTCTGTCAAACCCCCCTTCTATTCTGTAAAAAATCCCCCTTCTTGCTTCTCTATCCTGTGAGTATTAAAAACCCTCAGCCAAGTTGTTCCGGGCAGGCTCCTTGGGTGGTCGGGTCCCAGCATGCTGGTCTGTCTGGACAATAAACTCTTGATCACCCTGCCTGTGAGTTCCGTGTGTTAATCCGTGCTACAACATTGTGTCCCAAGGCTTCCCTCTGTATTGTCACTTGTTACAGCAAATCTTCAACAAGTCTTAAGGTGACGATCTATGTAGTAAACTCTTATAAGCTTATATTTATAAACATGTATTTATGTGTCCTTTTTACTTCATAATAATTAGGCTGGGTTCCCACTGTTCGTTGGGTATTTTGTAATTTTACTTCAGATTAACCGACTTCTGTTTTTGCTAACTGAAATGTCTGTTGTGTGTCTAAACTTCTGTTACTTTGTAGTCATCTGTCTTTTCTCTATTGTGGCTTTATTATTTCCCTTCCTCTATAATGCCCTGCAGTTTCCCTACAACGAGAAAACAGTGTAGCACAAAGATTGGATTTCTCAATACTACATGTAATTCATGATTTCTCACTTCCTGTCCAGTTGAAAGATGATGTTTTCAGGGATCGACACTTGTCCCCCATGACCAGGTGACTATACGGAGAGAAGTACACTGGAAAGCAGAGTTCTCTCTTTTTGCCCCACCCTTTACCACCTCTCAACTGCCATGGACCATTACGTAGCACTCTTTGCCTGGATGAAGTTCATGCATTAAAAAGACCAGCACTGGAGATTCAGTGTTCTTCTCCAGCTGCATTCCTAACTGGTATGAGGCAACAATCCTGAGTGTATCTTCCACCCCAGATTTTTTATAAGTAGGATCCAACCAGAACATTAAGTTAAACTAAAAGCACCCCAGTTAATATCAACAAATATCCTTGGCACCTCACTGGCCCTCTCTTTTGTTTTTGTATGGCAGTCAAACTTACTTTTAACTTTGTACTATTTTTAATTAAAACAGAATTTATATGCCTCAGTATTCAAACTCTAAAGTGCACAATTCATTCATTCATTTTTGGTGTCTCCACAAAAATGCGCAACTACCATCATTCTCTAGTTTTAGAAGGTTACTTCATCCCAGAAACAAATCTTTTGTTTGCTAGCCAGCACATCTTACTTCCAGGCCCCGAGAGCTACTAAATTACTTCTGTCTTTTGTTTGTGTGCTTGTTTATTCTGGTCATTTCATATAAATAGAACCATACAATTTGTAGCCTTTCATGTTGGGCTTCTTCTCCTTGCTAAAGTTTGACTTTAATCTCTAGACTCCAGAATCTCTCAATTAGTTTCAAGTGTAGTGAGACAGAGAGGGATGTTATTATGAAACCTATAAAAATCCACATAATATTTTGCTCTGTAGTTTCAACGACTTTACTTCAAATTCCCAGTATTTACTTACAAAGCCATTTAATCTTATTTCTCCCTGGTATTTTTTCATTATTACTTCTCTCTTTTAGAATCAACATTTTCTTTTACAGCACACATATAGAAAAGAGCATAAGTCATAAATATATATTACTCAATAAAGTATTACAACCTAGCCAACAAATATTACTGTCAGCTCACAAATGCCTCCAAAGCCCCACATATATATACCCTTCCTCTTCCCCATTCTACAAAATATATACTATGCCTCTCATGTCTTTTAAAACCACATGGATTTTGCCTGTTTTAAAGCTTTGTAATATGGAAATCATATGGTACATTTCTTTTGTGGTAAGCTCTTTGGCTAGTCATGTTCACTTTTAAGAAACGGAACATTTTTCACTATTTTGCTTTGAATATCAAATATATGTAGCCAAAAGTTTTTGTCTATGGACTCATAAGAAAAAATTTTTGGTGCAAATTCATGTGCAGAGTTTTAAATTTTGTTCATTGTCCTTTGCAGCATTATTTTCATCTCTCTTAAAATTCTATTTACAAGCTTTTCCTGCATTGGTATTTTTGAACTTACTTTAATGTTGTACTTGACGCTGTTTTACACTTGTTCCCCTCCCTACATAGTTGTATTGTTAACGCTTCCCATCTGCCATGTCTGGAAGACCAAGTCCAGGCCTGATCCACAGCGACAGGAATGTCAAGGATTCAAGCGCAGAGCTAGCTGCCTGCTCCTCACAAGGCCTTCTGTGTCTGCTCCTCCAGGTCTCCATCCCCTACCTCCACATCTCTTTTCTACATCACTGCCCCAAGCTATTTAGGCTCAATTGCCATTTTCTTATCGCAAGTCCTTTTCTATCCTTTTTTCCTTCTACAAGTGAGGAAGACTGTGCAGCTCTCACCGATGACCTCATCTTTGCTTGCCTGCCTCACAAGGAGTATGTTCTGCAGGTCCACGCCGTTTCAAAGAGAACACCTGGCCTATGCCACAGCTGTCGTAGCCATGATGTGTTTTTTTTTATTGACCTTGTATTGTATTTATTTTTCAGAAATCTATAATTATGTGGCTAGGGGAGAAAACGGCATTGATGCAGCATGAACTCATTGCCTCATCTTGAGTGCATATCACAATGCTTTAAAAAAAAAAAAAACTTTTACACTCTTGTTTATGGCAACAGTATTGTCCAAAAAGTTCTCTTAAATGAGCATCTAGCTACTTCACCTAAAAAGTGCTGTATTTCTCTCAACCTTTACTCTCTCTAATTGTCCTTCTCAGACATCCCATCCTGAGCGCAGCCTCTGGTTTATGAATCCTTTGGTTACCACTCTCCCATCACTCTGTGCCTTCATGATCATCTTCCTTCCTCTGTAATTGGTCTTTCTCTGGTCCTCACCCTTGTTTAAGCTCTTGTTCTTTAAATATATGAATTCCGCTGAATTGATCTGCCTTTGTCCCTCCTTTATTCTTCTTTATTCTCTTTCCCTGATGTCCTTTCATGACATCAAGCATCATCTCTACATTGAAGATCCCCAGGTCTTTGCTTATACAGACAATGCCAGGTTCACTCGTACCTGAACATGTCACCTTGATATGTTGCCAGCTTCTTTGTGCATGCCCGTCTCAACTCCCACATCATCTCTGCCAGGCCTGCTCTTCCTCTTCAGCCTCTCTATTTTCCCAGGTACTTGGATAAAAACTGCTAAGGAAATGTCTACCTCTTACTATCCTTTGCCTTCTGCAGTTTGTCCTGAAATCCCAGTTTCAGCACTAGTCTGTTCTCATGGTTCCTTCAGCTATTTTCCAGTGTGAGCTCTACTTGCCTGTTACCTAGTCCAAATGATAGTCCCAGCTTGCTTTGCTGACTCTGGCCTCTTTGCTCAGCAATCATTCAGCTCCCATAGCCATCAGCCTCCTGTATGGGTTGATCGTTCCCTTTCACTGTGTCAAAATATTCAGTCTTCAATTTCTACAAAATAGCATACACCTACAGGCTTCCAACCAGCCACCCTCAAATTATTCCTAATGACACAGCTACAGCTGACTTCTTCATTTTCTTAAGGCTCTTCACCTGGGATTTTCTTATTTTTTAAACTCTGTAACTTAAACTTTCCTACTCTTTTCTTTTTTTATCTCAGCTAAAAAGCTGCTTTCTCTAATTTTTTGTTCTCTCAGCTGAAATTCATGTCTTCCAGCCTAAAATCCTCTAACATTCTATCTCTAGTTATATGTCCCAGTATATGTTATTATACTTACAAGTATATATCATAATTGTAATGGGACTGTAGCTGCCTGAAGATGAACACCTGTCTTAGTGGTCCGCAAGTCTCTGACTAAATCTGGCTCACTCCCTGCCTTATTGGAGACATTTAGTAAGTGCTTCCCAATTACATAAAACCAATAAAAACATGGCAGAAGAGATTCTTGCCTTGGGTTGTGGATTAGAAGTGAGTTACAATTACTCTCCTCCCATAGTCAATAATTCTTTGCTGCTAAGATTATAACAAACCAAAATGAATTACCATAAAACTTGTAGAACTTGCCTTTCCAGAAAAAAGTAATAGCATCATTATCAACCTTCCCAAAATATTAGATATACTTGTTCTTCAGCCAAGGAAGAGTTTAAAATATAATTAACATTAAATCTAATCCATCATGGCATACATAGACTTCTGTATCTCAAGACTCTGCAGAAAAGACTTGCAATCTAGGACCATTTAGTCCCCAACTGGCCACCCTGAAGCTCAGAGAAGTGAAGCTCACACTTGGCTTCAGGTCCAACAAGTGCTCATCAAACTTTTTCTACACCAACAAGGGGAGGGACACTGAGGCAGAACATGAAATCAGAGCCTTCAGTGGTTGAATGATATTTTATGCTAAACAACTTAGATATGAATCTTAAAAGCAAGCATACAGGCAATTTTCAAAGGGGAAGTTGGAGGTAAATTTTTCAAGTTTGGAGGCGGTAAGAGAGAATAAGAGGATGGATACAATCAAAGGACCTTAAATTCATGTTTGGAAATGTCACACGAAACCTACTATTGTATACAATTAATGTTCATTGATAATCACAATAAAATTTGAAATATTGGAATAAAATTCTGACTAGTATCATGGGATGAGTGGAATGACAGGGACCACCCTTTACATGCTAATGTGTAATACAGCTGGACCAGGATTTTTTTTCTCCTCCCACCAAATTAAATATATAATTAAAATTCTGGCACTGTTTTCAGAGCATAACAACATATTTTCAGAAAAAGTCTGAGCAAGAACTGCAAATTTGCCTCCAGGCATGTAAATGTTATTGCATAATTAACTGATACGGGAATTAATGTGACTAAATTCACCAAAACAATCCCAATTAGGGAGCTGAATCTTGAGAGGTAGAATTTTTTTTTAACCAAGCACCCACAGAATTCAGTTTCAGTTCTGTTGTGACTGTCAAGTTGCCTTTGTAGATGGGATCAAGATTGCCTGATGTTAGACACTTGAAGGAAGAAGGCAGTTGAAGCATCTTAAAGGACATTTAAGAAAAGTACAGCTAGTAACAAGTTTTTATCATTTCAAGTGACAGTGGGTGACAGAAGTTTTTCTCAGAGCTGTAACCACTGTAATAGTAACTTAGTGAAGTGAACTGGCCACCGGCGGAAATCACTTCTTCAGCAGGTGTCCCTACTATCATTTCTGCAACCTTTAGGTCCAGAAAGACTCTTATATTAGGAGGGAAGCTTTTCAACTCTTGATCATGTTTTTCCTGTATTTTGTCTCATCTTGGGTCCTACATATTTTTATACATCTAATCTACCCTCATATTTTGAAGTGCTATTAAGTTATATTTAGCAAAAGACAAAACACCTACTTAGTTGGGCATGTCACACATAGCATCTCACAAAGTGCTCTATTTGAGGCATTATTTTTCATTTTCTCATCAAATCAGTACTTATCCCAGACAGATAATGCCAATGTCTCCTGATGCTGTCTCTCCAGACTTGTGCTCTTTGGTTTCTGTCCTAAGAAAATAAAAAGCTATTGAATGGTTCATGTGATGGAAAATTCTCTAAGAAGGCTATGAAAATATGCTGGGCAAGGAAAACACAGTATAAAAGGACATTGCCTGTTAGGATTAAAAGTCTCATTTTAAACTTAGCCTTGCATCACACCAAATACTAAATCTTTTAACCACAATTCTTTAATTAAACTCTTCAAAAAGAATTGTAGCCTAAGAGCAGTTCATCAAAATCTAAAAGTTTATTTTTGTCTTCTTTCTGAATAAATGGAAGGTCTGTCAAAAATTTTCTCTATTAATACTACTATTACCAATTATAGTAGTAGTCTTTTTGGTTGCATGTTATTGAAAAAGTCACATTTAAATTAGCATAAGGAAACCAAAAAAGAATTCACTTGCTCCTATTGCTGATCAGAATATTTTAATCATTCAAACATGAAAGGCAGAGCTACACAAATTTGGATGGATGTGATACAGCCAGGACTCCCACCACCTTCTTTATCGCTACTTGCTTCTAATTTTTGCCCTCATTCTTTCTCTTATATTTATTGTTCTGCCATGTTGGCACCTCCAGGCTCCATGAGACCCAGTGGGCAATGCAAGTGGATCCAGATGGCTCCTTTCTCCAGGGTTCATATATAGACGCTACAAAGAACCAGATTAGCCCAAGTTAGGCCAAGTTCACCTGCTCAAGGATGAAGACCTAAGATAAAACCAAACCTGGGTCAAAAAGAAAGGTATGGTACCAGAAGAAGAAAATAACCAGGCTCACTAGGAAGGGTAATAAATAATAGCATACAATGCCCATCCAAAAAAATAAGAATTGTATGTGTGTAATTGAAAGGTCACACAAGGAGGTTTAAAAATGAATAAATGTGCTCTACTTGGTCTTTTAAAAGCTAAACTCGAGGAAACAGTTTAAAATCTTGCATTTTTGTCTTCCTCCCCCACATATCAAATTTCCAAGGTTTCTTCAAAGTGCAAATACCTAATCATACTGCCAAACATCAGCAAATGCCTGCAGATGAAGATGCCCCTTTCCACGAGGCACACCTTTTTCCATTTACCCTGGCCTGTGGCATTTATGTCCTCTGTCTCACCCCTGAAGCATTTGAGAGTAGAATCCTTGACAGGCATGCCCTTCAAATTTATGAGATCTATTTTTTTTTTCATCTTCTCTCAGTAGTGCTTTGACACTGGCATATTTATAACCGTGAAGAAGTTGAACTCAGAGTTTCATGATGTGCCCAAGGTCACATGTTTATCTTTATAGGAGCTGAGACCTATAATGCACAGCTGAAATCTAAAGTGTTAGCGTATTTGAAAATTATCAGCCTTATTTTTAAGTAGTAAAATACTTTTGACTAAATAAAATCATGGGTAGATGATCCATTTTACTCATGTTCCTATCCTTGGGACAAAATATCTGAAATCCACAACTTAAAGATGAGGTTTGTTTGAGAATTTATTTACTTTGCAGTACTGAGAATCCAAACCCAGGCATTCACACTGAGCTACATTCCCAGGCCACTCTTTACTTTGGATTTTGAGACACATTTTTGCTAAGTTTCTAAGTTTTTCAGGCTGGGCTCAAACTTGAGATGTTCCTGCCTTGTAGTGGGTAGAGGACTCAGTTCATAGTCAGTTGGCTCCAAGGCAGAATGAGGAGGAAGGAACAGCCTCATGTAAGACAACTGCTCATCTTGTGGCAGTCAGGAAGCAGAGAAGCAAAGGGCTGAGGACAAGAATACATACTCCTATTAAGATTAATAGACCTCGCTATTAACAGTCCACCTTTAGCTAGATCCGTTCTCCTAGCAACCCATCCAGCCATTGAACTCATGACTGGATCAATCCACTGGTGATCACAGTGACCCATGATCCAATCACCTTCCAAACACATGAGACATTGGAGGACGACAGTGTAGCTAAGATCAGCTCAGTTAACTCAAAACAGCTCAAGTGTGCAGTGCCCTGAGTTGGCAGTGGCCTCCAGAGAATTTTAGCTCTTCTTCCCTCTTCCATGTTGAAACTCTTTTACAAATCCCCCTCAGTAACAACTTATAAACTGGCACCCCACAAGGAAGGGCCCAAGGATAAATGTGCTTCCTGATTTCTTGTCTGCAACACAGATGACTGCTTAGAAAGGGAAAATAGAGATTCAGTGGACAATGAAACAAGTGACTAACAGGAGCACTTTATGGAGAATTTTCAAAATGCATGCATTGTTCCAACTTCCTCTTTACTACTTCCTGGAAGGAGATGTGCCAGGTAACCTTGAAAATAAACATTCTAGAATGGCAGCAGAAACAAAAAGGAGTCTCTGATAAAACTGCAACATAAATGTGGGTGGAACCTACATGAAAGAGAAATAAATGCCTATATTTTAAGCCACTATTGACAAAAGGATTGCTATTATAAACATCTGGATCCAGTTTCTAATTGACAAATGGTTGTGGTTATCAGATGATGATACGTATTTGGACAACAAGGTGAACTAAAAAGGTAAAAATGGAATCTTCTTCAGAGGATGAGTAAGTAATTGGAATGACAAATAAAGAAGAAGCATTTGGAAGGCCAAAAGGTGCTCACAAAATAGAACACAAACTGACCTAACAGAAAATGTTGGAAATCAATAAGCATATCAGAACTTCATTCTCAATACACGGGTGCTCAAAGTCTCAAGTATAATGACATTGCTCTCCAGTTCACAGCTGTCTCCACTGCCACACGATGAGGCTCGTCTTCTCCAGCACCCCCGTCTCTTCCTTCTCTCCCACACAGCCAGTACTCCGGCCACCTGCTATACAGGATACCCTCATTTTGGTCACTCTGGAACATCTCCTTCCCAGCGAAAATTTTTCACTATCATTTTCCCAGAGGAGTCTCAGATCATTGTCTCCTGTGCCAATTTTCCCCTGAATGCCATGGATGTTCACAAAATGGAAATGTTGCTTTTAGGCACAGGAATTTTAAAAACTGTGAGTTGCAGAAGTACCCATTTAGATGGGCTTGAATGATGAGTAATCTTTTGAAAGGCTGTGTCACACCAAACAAAAATTTACATCAAAAGAGAAACATCGTGAGCAAAGGCAGAGACATGAGAAAAGTGCTGTTCTATGGGAAAAGTGGTAAGCCATCCATCTTGGTTCTAATACAAGCATTCTATTTAGAAAGGCTCAAAATGTGTCATCAATGGTGTGTAATTAACATTAGTAAGAACATTCCACATGCAGGGCTTTGTGCTAGATTAGGTAGCGGTAAAATCAAAGATGCTGTCCCTGCCCTTATCAGAAAGAACAAACATGAAGTAGGTCATTGCAATACATTTTTGGTAAATATTATGCTATGGCCCCGCACCATATGCCCATAGAGGGTCTGAGCATGGTGCTGCTCTCAGTTGCTACACATTAACTGCACCAGTTGCTTGCGAGATCTTATTTCACTTGTGATTCAGAGCAGCCCCGTTTTATCTACAAGTTAAATGATGAAAACACTGAGATTCAGAGAACTTACGCAATGCTCTCCAAGGTTGCACAAATAAAATCACAGCATTCTTTCCACTACATCATGCTAAAGGGAGTTTACCTAATTGGGTGGGCAATGAGGTGTCATTGAGGAGTTCTGAGCAAAGAAATAATCTACTCTGAGCTATGCCTTAGGAGGATTAGTGCATTAATGTGGTAGTGATGTTAAGGAAGAAGGGATGGCAGAGGGACCAATTAAAAGGTTATTACAAGTTCAAGCTTGAAATGGGGATGCTCTGAGAACTAGCTATTAAAAAAAGGCAGCTCCAATTATACTTGTTTGTGACAGTCATTAGTTCTGCTCGCCGAATACTCTTTTCTCCCTCTCCTGGGCATGCAGTAAGGCTGCATGTCCTTGCTCCTTTAATTTAGATATGATCATATAATTTCATTTAACCAATGAAAGATGAACAAAAATGATGAGTCTCACTACACTGTCACTTTTCCTTCTGATGTGGCAACAAAAAATGTTCCAGAGAGTTATTGTGGTTTGGCTCTGGAATGTTCCCCAAAAAGTCTCATGTATTTTAATGTTAATGGATTATCTATGGAACCATGTGCTGTTGGTAGATTGGAGCCTAGTCTGGAGGGGTGGATTTTTACAGGTGTGTAAGTTAGGATTAAAGGCATGTAAGTTAGGATTAAAGGTGTGTAGTGGCCACACCTTACACACCTGGATGCAGGAGGGGGTAATCACTGGGCGGAGACAGAAAGGATATATAAACTACATCCTTCCTTCCTTGGAGGACTAGGACTGGTCTCAACTAGTCTTAATTTGCCTTGCTATTTGAGATGTCTTGAGAAGTTGCCTCCACTTTGTCTCTGCCATGTACTTCAATTGCTGCTGGTCATTCCTAAATGGATTTTGACTCTCTGAAGCCATGAGCTAAAATAAACCTTTCCTCCCCTGATTTTGTGGATGTTAGGTTTGAGTCACAGCAATGAAAAAGTAACTAAGAGTTGTGGTCAGTAGCCTGAAATCTGGAGGAAGAGAGACAGTGATGTAGACCAAAACTCCCCCCAACCCATGACTGACAAAAATCATCAATGAAAACATAAAATTGCACATTTTAAGTCACTTAGATATGGGGCTTGTTTGTTTACCAACAGACAAGTAGTCAATTTTCTTGTTGCGAGACACCGTTCCTGACATTCATAACAAAAAAGGAAAGGTTTAATTTAGCTCATATTTCAGGAGACTTGGTTCATGATAGGCTGACTCCAAGGCAGGAGCCTCATGGCAGAATGGCAAGTGGCAGGGCAAAGCTTCTCAGTCCATGGTGAAGAAGAAGCAGAGCAGGGGCAGGATGCCTCAGAAAAATGGGCGCAAATCCGTATGCAGCACCCAAAGTCACACCTCCATTACCAACCAGGCACACTCAGAAGCATACTTTACTCGTCTGCCAAATGCTTTTAATCCAGCTAAATGATATATCCTCAACCAAAAGCAAGTGTTTACCTGAGACTTAGCCATTTTGAGCACTCCTTCTAACTCCGTAATACACACCTCAAGACCGGGAGGTCTTCTTCACCTGTTGATTCTCATTTTCAAAATTAACAGGGAGGTCCAAGACACTGCACTTCTAACAATGTCCAAATACCGGTTGGTGCTGCTGCTCTGGGTCACAACTCAGGGTCCTAAGAGTACAAAACCACACTACCAAAATGGGAGCAAATGGTGCATGTGTCTACTTAAATTTAAATTCATAGAAATTGAATAAAATTTAAAATCTAGCTCTTCAGTTATACTAGCCACGTTTCAAGTACTCATAGCCCACCTCTACTGAACTCAATGGCTAAAATATGAAATATTTTCCTATTAATTTTATTCATCAGGTATACTCTACAAAAATACCCAGAAACACAAAGAGACAATTGGCCCTGGCAGTTTGCAAAAACAGATGACCAAGAAGCAGGCTCTCAGATCTGCTGCCATCGAACAGGATCCTGATGGAGGGCAGAGGAAGTTGAGTCCCAGAACAAAAAGATGAGATGAACAAAATGTGACATTCAATCTGGACACAGAACAAATCTCTGCCCTGCCTAAATACTGTATTTCCCCTGTGTGTCATTTCATGAGATTCCATTTCAAGAAAGGCAGTGCCAAGGAGCCTCCTCTCTTTACGCCCTGATCTTGTCTGACCAATTTGGCTAATCTATTTACTTCCCCCAGAAAACACATGACACCAAGCGTAACACTTGTGTTTGATCTCCTTTCCCCAGAAAATCAATAGCTCTCAGTGAGTGAACGCCTGCAAGCTCAGCCAAAGGAGCTATAGAATTACACAGTACAGCAGGCATGCGGCAGGGATTGGACGGTCACCACTGCCTGCTGCTGGTGGTGTTCTATACCCTGCACCCAGTCCTTTCCCTTTGCTGGTGACCCAACAGAAGTGACCCTCCTCTTTTCTTTCTTTCTCTCTTCTTCATTTCCAATCACTCTGAAGGTAGCAAACACCCTTTATAAGATTTTGATCTTAGCAGAAGTTAAGAACCTAAGATCTATGGGCATAGTGGAAGCTTATGCAAAAGTTTGGTGTATATTGCAGAATCCTAATGTCCCCCACACACACAAAATTAACAGATGTGTGAAAGAACTACATCTTGCTTCATCCAGACTTTATCGATTCAGTGCATGAGAGAAGAGACAACTGAGAACTGGAAGGGACCAAGGATATCAGCTGAAAGAGAAGACAGACAGGAAAGGGACTGCTTATGATGACCTGCTGAAGAAATCACTGAAGACCTAGTGGAAGCAGGGATGACACCAACAAAGATAACAATTCAGACCATGGCCTCCTCTGAACATGAGAATACTTTACACCCTTCCCCAAATGTTTACGGCAGCTTACATCACTGTATTATAACACTTGAGGCAATTAAATTATAAAGACAAAAAGGTTATTTTGGCTGGAGAATTTCCTGGACAGTCCTGGATGTCTCAATCCAATAGTTTGTAGCCTCATTGCTTCAGGTGTTTTTTGGTGAAGGGAGCACATCATGACAGGAGCATGTAGCAGGACAAACCACTGACTTCAGGAGCCCAGAAATAGATGACACAGAAACAGACTGGCATCCCAACCCAGTGTGGGGACATGCTCTCAATGACTTAAAGATCTCCCACAAGACCATAGTGTCTTCCAAGAGTGCCACTCTGTGGACCAAGTTTTTGATATGTGTACGTTTAGGTGATACTATGCTGCTTCAACATATATTACTACAGCCTTGATCTTAATCCCAGGCAATAACTCTAAATTGGTTGAGATTAAGCTTCTCTACCTGGTGGCAAATAAGACCATAATAAACATGAATAAGTTGAAGTTAGGTTCTTCTACACTCAAGTTGGTAGACAGCAAAATTTTTTGAAAACTACAGTTTTTGGAACTCTCTCAGTGAGCTGTGAAATTAATATAAAACATTCACATGGTAACATAAACCCCAAAGTAAACTGTGGATGAGAGGAACGGTAGTTGTACGACCTTTGTGAGAACTTAATGCCTGATGATCTGAGGTGGAACTGAGGCTGGGATATCAGCACCATCTCCCACCCTTCCATGGGAAACTTGCCTTCCAGGAAAACAGTACCTTGTACTGAAAAGTGTAGAGACCACTGCTCTAGAGGATATAGAGGGGCCAACAGTCAGTATTGCAAGAGAGGGTTTACTGCAGCAGAAGGTAGAAGAGGCACTAGAGACGAGCAGAGGGCAAGGAGACCTGCTGAAAGTGTACCATTTCACCACGATGTAGGGCTTTGCTTAACTATTCTTCCCGGAAGCGTGAGCCCCTTGTAGAAAGGAGAAAAAGAGTTCCTTGTGGTTTTCCTGAGTACTAAAGGCCTTGTCAGATAAGGTACCCCTGCTCTCAGAGGCCCAGGTCTGCATAGAACTCCGCCTCTGCTGGACTGTGATGAGCTCCCTACATGTGAGTTGAGTTTCTCTAGACTGTGATTATCACATATGTGTAGCCATACATCTTTCCTCAGAGAATAAGCATGTGTTACATCCACAGGAAAGTTCCTCGAGTAAAACTGGCATATTTAGGCTAAGCCAAGCAAAAAGTTTGCAATTCTTGAGTGTGGGAGTCTATAAACCTTTCCTGTCAAGGGCCTGGTAGTAAGTACTGCAAGGTTCATGAGCCTGACAGGTCTCTGTTCCAGCCCCCAGACCCCAGCTCCACTGCTGCAGCAGGAATGCAGACATGAATACCTCCTGAGCAAAGGGACACTGCAGGCTTCCGACGCTACTTCGCTCATGAACATTCAAGTCTGACTTCAGTCTAATATTTGCTCACTAAGAAATATTCTTCTTTTCATTTTCTTCAATCATTTGAACATGAAAATACTATTATTTCCTGGAGTACTGTGTAAAAACTGACAGTAGGTTGCACACACCCCTGTGATAGTGATAAGGTTGCTACTACCAGGAAGCCTGACGAAAGAAGACAAGGTCCTCAGTGCTAAGGCCACACTGCCGTGAGGACTGGGCATTCCTGGAAGAAATGAAAGTTCATCTGGTGTAAAAAAAAAATTGTTTTTCTATGAAATCTTCTCATCTTATCATAGAGATTCTTGCTTACTTGTGGGAACCAGTAAATCAACCTGAGAAAAAAGGGAATGCATCAGTGGTCACTAGAGACTGGAGAGAGAAGAAATGAAGGAGACAGAGAGATGGCCAAGAAGGAGCATCCCAACAATTTAGGGAAGCTGAAGCATGCGAACACGAGTTTAAGCTTAAACTGGGTAATTTAGCTACTTAGACCCTGTTGTAAAACAAAAAAGTAAAAGGCTGAGGATGTAGCTCAGGCTGAAGGTCCTGGGTTCAATCCACAGTACTAAAAAGGAGAAAGAGGAGAAAAAGGAACGGACCCAAAACCCACAATGAAAGAATCACTACTCCAGGGGCTTCTTGAACGTAGTAAGGGAACTATTGTTTGAAACCATCTACAATATATTTCAAAATGACAAGAAGAGGATGAAATTTCCAACACATAAAAATGATTCATGTCTGAAGCCATGGAAATGCTTGCTACCCTGATTTAATTATTAGACATTGTATACATACATGTATTGAATTACACAAAATACCCCCATAAAGATGTACAAATATTATGCCTCAATAAAAACAGTTGTAATTAAATTTTTTAAAAAAGTCTTATACATACATACCACAAGAAATCTGAGTGCCAGTAGGTAAAATTTTAATGCTATTATTGTTTGATTCCAACAAATACAAAAAAATCATAATTTCACCATAATGGGAACAGAGCCCCATCAGCCTTCCCACAGCCACAAAGAGATGGGGCAGGCAGGGTCTTACCCACACTCTCTGATTGAAAAGCAAGGCTATGTTGCCACAAGTTTTGTATTCCTCTGAATCAGAGAATTCCCTGAGCCACACATGCTGCAGATAACACATCGATTCCAGGAAATATTATCACCAAACACTGTCTGCGTCATGAGCCACAAGCAGGGCCAGCTGCTCGTGAGTGGAACTTTCTGGCTGTTGGAGAGTCCTCGGCAGCACAAAGTGATGCTAGACTCCTTGCAGACCCAAACTGGATTTGGATTATTTTTCCTTCTTGTAGCCCCCACCCCACCAGCTTGCGTGAAGTGATCCTTTATGCGCTTTGTGCAGATCCTCTTCCCACCTACCAGCCCTTGCTTTTTCCCCTCATGTACAACAGAACTTGAGTTGTTTCAATTTACCTTGTGTTTGCTGTGAGTCCCTTCTGCACCTTCTGTTATAGTAAGCTAATTGCTGGGCACAGTGTAGTAACCCACACGGATTTGATCTGGACTACTCACGCAGCAGCAAAATAATAATAATAATAATAATAATAATAATAATAATAATAATAAAATAAAAATGAAAAAAGAAAAATAAAAAGACATTTAAGCCAATAATTCCCATACGATGTGCATATGGAAGCATGAAGTGCTACAGATGCAGCTAGAAGGGAAATCTAGCCTAATCTGGGGTGCAGACAAGTCCCCCTGAGGAAAGAACCCAACGTGGGTGGCTGGATGAGGAGAAAGATAAAACTTCTAGACGAGAGAATGACATATGCACAGAGTCCCGAGTAAAGAGGATGCAGGTGACTCACAAACATAACTGCTATGCTCTGCAGAGTCAGAACGAAGAGCAGAGTTCCGGGGAGCCCACCTGGGTCCCAGCACGGGCTGGGGTTGGGCTCAGTGACCTCCAAGTGCAACACAACAGAGACCCACCCCTTTCCTACTTTCTTGTTGCAACAACTCTCTACCTACAACTTTTATCACAGGACCTCTCCCCTGTCTTTCTGTTCACTTTCCCCTTTTTGCCAGCAGATAGATCTTATCTGTACTGTATTATTAGTTCTTATTTCCAACATCATTGAAGGATTTAACAGTGAAGGAGGTAATAACTGAGAAAATAAAAGAGAAGAGGAAAGAAGGAAGCAAAGAAAACAGAAATGAGTAAGAAAGTAACTTAAATGTACTTACATCATCGTTATCACTTAGAATGATTTCCTCCCTCTTGGAATCAGAAAGCACCATAGGCACCAGGGGACTCACCCTCTTGCCCTTTGATTCTTACACTTCTTTATTTTTAAGCAGCAAAGTACATTTGTCAGTTATTGTTGCAATAATGCCACATGACAAACCAGCCCCAAATGTCCGGCCCCAGTGTCTTTTTCACAAGTCTCTTGCCAGTCTCCGGTTTGCAAGGTATGTTTGGGTCTCTGTTTCCAGCTACTTCTTGAGTTAACCCAGTGTCTAAGGTCTCCTTGCCTCAGTCCATCCCACCAGAGTGCAAGGACCCAGACAAACGGAGCTGACACTGAGGGTCTCTGCCTACCCACATTGCTTTGGCCCAGCAAGCCCAGGAGGCATGGAAGTTATCTCCTACCTGAGTGGCTCCCCATGTGTGGCCCTCGTAGACACGCCCTTTCCCATAACCACACTCAGAAATGTGCCATTTTCACTCTTGGCCTCCCATGCGCACACAGAAGCATCTTGGTGTAGTATGAAGAGGAATTCAAAACACTTGTTTTCTCTTCCAACCACTTACCTATGTTGGGTCAGATTTTTCTCCAGACATTTCAACCAATAATGATATATCACAGCAGCGCAGTTGTCAGGATTTAGCTGATTTCTATTAGGCCAGACCTTACACAGAATTTGCCAAACACAATATAGTGTCATTCTCCTCACTATTTTTTTTTTAATTCTTAAAGTGACAATATTATGAGCTGGGGAATATCCCAGTACTTAGAGGACTTGCCTAGCAAGCACACGGTCCTAAATTCACCTGCCCAGCAACACATAAGCCAGGCACAGTGGCACTAGGGAGGCTGAGGAAGGACAATTACCTTGCCGTGTGTTTGAGGCTACACTAGGCTAGCCTACATAGTGGGTTCAGGACCAACCTGGAATACAGAATGAGACTCTGCCTCAAAAAAAATGACATTTTTATAGAAAATATTTAACTTGTAATTATTTTTCAATCAATTAAAAAGCTTTTAAAATATTTCTGTTTAATTTGTATTAAATGTAAACATATATAAACATACATTCAAACGTATGTACAACTCTGAGTACATATACTTTCACGAAATGAAGTTTTGAAGTCTTTGTTCCACCTAAACTGGTGCATATTTTGCTGCTGTTATCACCTACAGGTATCACTCTTGTTTCTTCAGCATTCCAACACAGAATCATACCAGTGGCTCTCTGTGGAGCTTCCTGGCCTCTATCTTGAAATGGTGCTACATCCTTGATCCCTCTTTTTCTGTGACTTCCAGCTTCTTCATCTGAGCAACTACTGGATCACGCAAGTCCCCAATGCACAGGTGACCACTGCAAACTCTCCTGTTTCTGATCCTGTAAGCCTACCTATTCAATTCTCCTGCATATATGTGGGCATGTATGTATGTATATCTGACATCTATCTGTTCCTCTAGAGAACCCTGGCAGATATAAGCCCTCTTAGTACATAGGCAGCAAATGGGCTTCAGAATCATTCACTGCCCTGTCTGGCTTTCATGTTTGAAATACTCATGTCTATATATGCCTGAAGATCATGAAATTGCACATGGATACAAACAGAGCAGTTCCCTCAGCTTGTATTTCTATTTGGATTGGCGACATCCAATTTAAGGAGAAAGTAAGCCACCAAGTGAACTACATGATAATACTACATTTTCCTACATTCATGTTAAAAAAGTAAAAAGAAACAGGCGAAATTACTTTCAACAAGGTGCTTTATTTAACTCAATATACCTAAAATTTTCACTTAAATATGTAACCAACATTAAATAATGGTGTTTTAGTTATTTTTTTTTTTTTTATTTCTGGGACATAACAACCAACTCCCGCAACTTAAGGGAGGAAAGGGTTATTTTAGCTCAGTCTCAGGAGGTGTCAGTCCACCTTGGGGCATCTGGCAATGGCATAAAGGTCTGGTGGAGAATAATTGCTCCCTGCACTGCAAGGGAAGGATCAGGGCAGCAGAAGGAAGCAGGGATGAAGTATATACATCCTTCTAGACCATAGGCGCAGTGACATCCTCCCACCCAGCTATCCACCATGCACCTAGTAATCCAGCAAATTCTGTCAAGCCCAGCTCTCAACAGCACTCGAAATCCATAGATAATCCATGATATCCAAATACCTGAGGTTTTGAGGGAACATTCCAGATCTAACTCATAGCAGAAGGTTTGCAATTTTTTGGTATTAAAGTCTGCCCCACCAGCACCAGGTCAGCAGTAGAAACATGCATTGAGTTTCTGAAGGACTATTATGGCTGCCCTCTTCCTTTCTGCTGATACCATCCCTGTTTCTTGGTTGAACGTTCCACGTCTGTCTCACAACTCATTCTGATATTTCACATCTGACTTCTTGCCCCAGTCAAATTCATACTTCCACAACAAATGAAAGAAACACACAGGCATTTGTGGGTACCAAACATCACTGATAGATTTGGTTGGGGGAGTGCAAGTGCAAGATATTTGGATCTTATTTTATGCTGAAGAGAAACAATCAATAGAGAGAAGGGGTTACTAAGTCAAGCCAGAAATTGATTAATCAATAAAATACAAGCCTGTAAAATATAAGAAGAGAGAGAAGCAGAGGCACAGATGGAGATTTTGGGCTTCAAGGAGAGAAAAGCGAAGACTCAACGAGTGACTTCCTTCTGCGTATCTGTGTGTGCGTGTGTGTGTGTGTGTGTGTGTGTGTGTGTGTGTGTGTGTGTGTGTTACTGGGCACCAGGCCCAGAGCCTTAAAATGGAGACATTCTCAAATCATTTTTTTAACTTTTTGATTTTAAGATAAAGCCTCACTAAGTTACTAAGTTATGCAGGCCAAGCTCAATTTTGTGACGCTCCTGCATCAGCCTCCACAGTGCTGAGATTAAAGGCTTGGGTCACCAGGCCTGGATGGAACTTCTTTTTCAAATAAGAAGGAGAAATGAAGATAAGCTTTGCTAGAGAAGAAGACAGAGAAATAAAAATTACCTTTGCAAATTCTCATCGTGCTTTTTATCCCCTGAGAGAGGGAGAACATTGAGGACAGAGCCTTCAGGAAGAGCTGTCCTGAGGCACAGGAAGTACTACGGAAAGAGTGTACAAAAGAAGGGTGTGCTGAGTAGAGTGGAGGCCTTTACTGAAGCTGGAGAGAAGGGGTCTGTTGAGGTCTTGATTTGTGGCATGATGTTTTTCTTTAAAGAGTCACCAGCTGGAGTGTCCAAGCAGAATGGGCTGATGGTCCATTGGATGTTTGCAGAAACACAGGAAGAAGTCAGAAAAGCAGAGAGTGCTGAAAGAGAGTGGTCCTGCAATACAACCGATGAGGTCAGATGCACCAGGCAGTAAGTACCAGGCAAGTGGGGCCTATTAGGAATATGAGCCTAGTCTCAGAGCCTTTCCAGCTCTTGTTTAAAGAAACCAATGAACTAACACAATATGTGTTGAGTGTTCTTGAGTGTACTGCAGAGAACACAAATAACATTTTTTTCTTCCTCAAGGGGCATACAGCTTAGCTGAAGAAACAAGATTAAAGTGTAAACTGAAGTATGTTGCACAGAAAAAAGTACTTATATTTTATGTTACAATTCTCAAGCAGTTTAGAAAAAATACATTAGCCTAAGCATGGGGCTTTGGACAGCATGCCCTTTTACTTGAAAACAGAGACAGGACTAGCTGCCTGACTTCTTTCTCTGTGAAAGTAACTCGCATCCAGAGCTACCACTAAATGATAAGATCATTGATCATTGCCAACAGATAGAATCTGGAATTAGCCCTTCTGTCCTCAGTTTACAGCACAGACACATGGACACTCAATAAACGTTATGGTGATTAAATGAATGAACAAATGAATCTCTATGAATCTCTTAACTAAAAGAAGAAACCATGGGAGATGGCCCACTGGACAAGGATAAGCCTAGGGAAACATTTCATACAGTGGGAGTTTTTACCACCTGCTTCCAGTATCATTGAATGAGTCAGCTCCATCTCTAGATATGTGATGGTTTGGATCCGGAGTGTCCCCCAAAAGCCTCATGTTCCTATGGACATTGTGTAAGGAGTAAGGCCTGGCTGAAAGGAGCCGAGGCGTGGGCTTGACCTGGAGGGGCATGAGCTGGTTTTGCCCTTCCTCCCAATCTCTTGTACCGTGACATGAAGATCTCTGCTACTGGAGCTCTGGCTCTGGCCCTGCCCCAGCTATAGCCCTGCCATGTGCTTCCATTATTTTCCAGCTGCACACCTGTGAATGGGCCATGACCTTCTGAAACTGTAAGGCTACAATAAATATTTCCTCCCTAAGTTGTGGATGTTGAGTACTGAGTCACAGCAATAGAAAAGTAACTAAGACAAGATACAAAAAAGTAGAAGACAAGAGAGTGATACCATGAGGAAACACCTGAGTAACAAGCAAATCTGACACATCCTCACTGCGCGCTCAGCCCTGTGATGTACTCTGGTGATGTGAAGTAGGAACATAGTTTCCAACTGTTTATCACATAGTTTTGTAAATACGAGTTACATATTCTCAAAAGGTTAAAAGAGAACCACATAAAACAGAAGGTCATAGCCATGCTGGAGCTGACCTTGTCTATGGCAGTTGGAATCACAAGAGGTGTGTGCCAGGTGTGCAAAACATTAGTCAGAGAAAGCAACAGTTTTTCTGGAGTGATTTCAGCTGCATCCACACAGTGCACATTGTCTGCACTGCACAATCCATGTAGTCTTCTATTTTCATCAATAGTTGCTAAAGAATTTATTCAACTATACAAGCAAGGACCCTCAACTGGGATGGTTAAAGTGGATTAAAAACATTGACTTGGAAACTGCCGAGTAAAGAACATTTCTGGGTGTGTCTGTGTGGGTCAGAGAGGTGTGGCCCTGGAGTCTGTGTCCAGTCCCTCCCTCATTTTTTCAATGCTGGCATTGTTTCTGCTTTGCTTCCCAGCCATCATGAACTCAGTCTCTTCGCACTGTAAAGTTCCCCTTCAGAGCCAGATGGACATGAATTGAATCCTCTGAAACTGTGAGCCAAATTAAGTATCTCCTTAAAGTTGTAAGTGTTCAGTATTTTGTCCAGCAAGGGAAAAGCTGTCTAATACACCCACAGATTCTGTAGTAAATTTGGTATGGGACTAAATAATCTGTCCATTTTTACAACATGTTAATCTCTTCAGTTCATCAAATGGGGAAGATCACTTAAACAATTTGGAAACAGGGAGGAGCTGACATCTTTACATCCATATGTTTCAGGACAGCTGGCTCATCGTATGGGAAGAAGGAATCCAAATGGGAGATAAATCTGCATGGAACCCAAAGAAAAGTATGTAGAACTTAAAAATGTACTCATCAGTGGAAACAGCAATACTGAGTATATTGACAAGTGATTGCATAAAAATAAAATTCACTGATAGGGATCCTACAAGAATATTCTAATTATTTTTCACCTTATACTTAGGGGATTTTGTCTACAAATTTATTAAAACCTACAGCTAGGATTTCAACTATATATAAAACATTTATGAACTAAAATGTAGTATTCTGTGTTATGTTATATAAGCACATTGTTTTAAATGCAATGCTTATAAGCTATTAAACCGTGTAATTGTTAAAGAGCCCCTGGTGGCTTGATCATTATTTATGCATTGTATTATCCTGGGTGTGACTATTTCCTCCAGGGAGTATTGACATCAGGATGAAGGCAAATTCTAAGAGTCTCCACCACTTAACATGTAAACGAAGTCCTTGGATTGCTCTAAAGAAATCTTTGATACAATTTTGCACAATTTGAGCAAAGAGTTGCATTAGGGGACTTCACTGTGCATTTCATTGAAATGAATAGGACATGGTGATGATGATGATGGCTACACAAGCCACCACCCAGGGTATCATCTGTTCTCACACACACACTCACACACACACACACACACACACACACACACACACACACACACACACACACAAATGATGGCAGAATAAAGAATGTCTGCGAAGATGTGCTAATTTGTACTTAGGTGAGACTTAGTTACGCAGAGAGAGGATTTATCTATAGCCAATAACTATATGTACATGAGCAAAAAAGACTATCATTTTCCATGTGGAGCAGGCAAAATATTATTAAATTTTGGTATTGAAAGGATGGGAAGTACGAAAGGTCAAAGGGGAAGTGCTATAGTTTGGATCTTGAGTGTCCCCCATACGCCTCGTGTATTTGGAACTGTGCCTTACTGGGGTGCAAAGCTTCGCAGGAAGGGGTGGCTGTTCTGGGCTTGACCTGGAAGGTTGCATCAACTTGTTGAGACTGGGAGTTGCCCAGGGCAGAGCTTTCAGGTGTTTGTTATTGACTTGTGGATCAGGAAGCGAGGGAAGGGCACCCACCCTGGGGTGGTGGGGAGGAGTCTGAACTAAGTAAAGGAAGGAAGGGAAAACAGTGTTGCACTTCTTCCTGGGAAAGCTCATCTGCTTGCTCCTACTTCACTTGGCTTCTGTCTGCAATGGGGTGAGCTGCTCCCCAGTCTCTGTCTCTGCTATGTTCCTCCACCATTGCTGGCTGCTCTATGAATGGACTGTGTGTGTGAGGGACCTTCTTCTGAAACAGTGAGCTAAATAAATCTTTTCTCCCCTAAGCTGTGGATATCAGGTGTTTTGTCACAGCAATGTTAAAGTAACTAAGACAGGAAAAAAAAAAAAGGAAAATAGGTGAAAATGGCCTTGATACTGAGAGTAACAAATTAAATTCACAAATGCACTAAAATAATGAGTATGTACAAAACAAGTCAAAACTATTTCCTGTTGCCTAATGTGACTTTTGCTACATTCCTTAAGGTTAGGTATTATTCTGGCACCCATTTTATAAGAAACAATTACCAGTGTTTATATAGTGCTATATAGTTTCCAAAGTGACTTGACACATACAATTTCCTTTTTAAATTCTTCCATTATTATTTGTCATGTGCAGTACTGGGAACTTAGCCCAGGGCCTTTGCACTGAGCTACATCCCTAGCCCGTTTTTAGTTTTTATTAGTTTTGACTTTGAGACAGGGTCTCAAAAAGTTACTAAATGGGCTCAAACTTGCAACCATCCTGCCTCAGCCTCCCAGTGCTAGAATTCCAGGTCTACACCACCAGGGCCTGCTATTATTGTTGGTGTTAATTAGTAAATCATTGTGTACACCGATGGGATATAATTCAATATTCTGATGTATGTCAACAATGTGGAAGATTTACACCAAGCTAATAAACATATCTATCACCTCAGTTATTTTACTGAGAACAGTACAATAGTTTAAGAATAGTAAGGTTGTGTAATCAGTTCAGTTACTGACCTATGCCTTTCTCACGTGTATCCTACATTATCCAGATTTCCCCCATACATTAAAGGTTTCACCTTTATAGAAATCACAGGAATAAGTGTTGAAAGAGTTCTACAAGTAAGTGACCTACCATGAATAGGCGACCTACCATTATGGAAAATTATATGTTCAAGGAGCTAAATTTTCTCCATTAAAAGCTAAATTAATTATGTCATAGGCTGGGAAAGAGATGACTGGAAGGGACAAGGGGGCTCAAATGTAGTGAGACATGGGCTACTTACTCTCAGTTATTTTGAGGTGAGCACTCCATGATTTTTGACTGTGGTTACTCTGTTGTACAATAAATCTCAAAATATAAGCCTCCCATCTATCTAAAACTTTCTGTCCTTCAACTGACACACCCACCAGCTCCCCTCTCCATACCCCAACTCCTGGCCTAGGCTGACCATCATTCTACTCTCTACTACTAAAATTTCAACTTTATTAGATTCCAAATATTAGTAAACTTTAATCCACATTTAATACAAAAAGAAATTAATTTCAGAAAATTAAATAAGTAGCTAAAGATCTTATTAGTATCAGAGCTAGAGTTCAAACCTCTCCTCTGACTCTTGGATGATTCACAGCTGTTTTACTCAAATTTGGAGACAAATTGCATGTGCCAGGTGGGCCGATCTCACCATTAAAGGTCCAGCTAAGATCTTCTTTGTGTTTTTCATGCCGACCTGATAACCAACACTCCTCAATAAATAAATAAATAAATAAACTACTGAGCAGGGCCTGTAATCCTAGCACTTTGAGAGATTAAGTCAGGAGGATCTCAAATTCAAGCCCATCTGGGAACATAGTGATTTAATGAGACTCTGTTTAAAAAATAGACAATTTTAAAAAGCTAGAGATGTAGCCAGTACAATGGCCCTGAGTTCAATCTTCAGTACAAAAATTAAAATTTAATTACAGATGTGGTGTATCCTACCACTTTCCTGGATTAGTAGGAAATTCCAGATGAGTTACCAAAGTCTTCTCTGGCTACGCAGGAAGCTACTCTTTCAGATATCTAATCCCTTGTAGAATGCCCCAATGTCTTACCTGTTCATCTAGGAGGAGTTACCAAGGAACTAAGAAGAGATTCTAAGAAGAGATATTTCTGTGCCATGTGCCTGATTAATCTAGGGTAGAACTTAAAGAGGGTAAATGACTTTTTAACAACAGTTGGCTGAGCTTTTTGGGTCACAGTCCTATGACCCTACGCAGGAATCAGCTAAAAGACAATTTTATCTCTGGCTTGATATCCATGGTTGTAAGGAGGGATGGTCCTGCCTCAGCAAGCTTCCCATCCTTTCTCTCATAGCTTTCAAGCCTCCTTGTCCCTTCCAGTCATCCCTTTCCCAGCCTATGACATAATTAATTTACCTTTTAAAGGAGAAAAATTGGCTCCTTGAACATATAATTTTCCATAATAGTAGGTCACCTATTCATGTCACTTAATTGCAGAACTCTTTCAACACTTATTCCTTGTGACTTCTATAAAGATAAAACCGTAAGTGTATGGGGGAAATCTGGTTAACCTAGGATACAGGTGAAAAAGGCAAGGTCAGTAATTCAACTGATTATGCAACCTTACTATTCTTGTACCTTCCAGGTTGTTCTATAACTCTTGTCTTTCCAGCAACATTAGAAAATACATCCTTACATCCTCTTGATATTTGTTACTATAATGAAGAGGTAAAAGGCCTAAAGTAAATATTAATTTTATTGATTTAACCACAGCCAATTCAGTGACTTTTTACAGGGGCAAACCACACTGCACTACTGACAAGATTCATTGTCATTGAGAGTCACACAGTCTCAGGTAATGTGTACACAGGCTGGCTAATCAATTCTCTAATATCAGGCATTGAGGCAGAACAATTTAAAGTCATAATAGCCAAGAAAAAAAGGAAAAATCATACTCCACTATCTGCATTCTAATTGAGCCCAACTTATTTAGTACCAAAAAGCAAACCTCCCCTCTTACTTTCTTGATCATCAGGCACTCCAAGAAAAAGGAAAAATAGTGGGTGGCCCAAAAGTTGTCATAGATATAAAATTATTAAAAATAAAAAATGCAATTCAATGTAATATAAGTTTGTTTAGCTTGGGATAAATTTGTGATAATATTTGATGAAAAACTAATACTTCTATGAGAAAAAAAATAAGCTTTAAATTGAATGTACAAGATGTCCCAAAAGTCACCATACATAGAAAAAATTAACAATTTTGGGAGATACCTTGTGCTTTCAGAAGAAGGAACAGAGAGACTATTAAGAAGCCTAGACCATTATAATAGTATAACAACATGATGGTGAGCTTCTGGATTAGGGAATACTTCTAAGACCAATCCATGATTGATTAGGTAAGAATAACAGTTTAAAAAGAAAAATAATTAAAGATAATTCCTAGCATTTTATAACTGGGTATATTCTCACATAGTTATTCATAAAATGTTTAATGAGCATCTGTCATATGCAATATATTATTCAGGGCTCTGAAAAAATCCCTAATCTTGTAGAATTTCCAGTCTAATTACAGAATAAAGAAAAATAAACTAAAAATGAGCAATAGCATATAGCACATGTATGCATTAAACACTATGTTGCTTTCATACAATTGGCTATTTTAATCATCACATTATTATTATCTTGATTTTATGGACCAGATCACTAAGCCCAGAAATATTACATGACTTGCCAAAAATTGTTAATGAAATACTGTGTAAGTCATCTGAAAGGGAAAAAATCATATTGTGGCAAAGTTAAATTAGAGATGCTCATAGGATATTCAAGTGAAGTTGTCTAGTGAGGAGTTCAGTATTGTAAGAGTCTGTTTTTTTATTATTAAAAAAAAGTATCAGAAACTGAGTAACATTGTTAAGAAAAGAAATTTATTTAGCTCTCAGTTTTTGGAGTTGAAAGTCCAAATTAGAGCAACCCCATTGGATTAGCTCCAGTGAAAGCCTCACAGTGATGGCATCATGGCCAAAATAAATACACAAATGAGAGATGACATTCAAAACAAGAAGTCAAGTAGACTGAGATCCCACAATCCATGCTGAGGGCTATGTCCCAGTGACCTATAAGCCTCCTCCTAGGCTCGGCCTCTTAAAGGTCCCAAGTATCTCAACACTGCCACCCTAAGAATTAAGCTTCCAAAACATGAACCCTTAGGAGTGAAGCCTAAACCATACCAAAACCACAGTAAGTATGCATACCAGAACTCAGACCAAAGATCAAAGTTTGAGATATAGATTGGAGCATCCTCAGCATATAGCCATTGAGTGATGTCTCCTAGAAGACCTGGGAATTCAACATGAGCAGGCTTTCTTAGACATTATCCTTCAAAAGGACCCAACATAAAGAGAGCTGTGAGAGAAAATGCAACTAGCCGAAAAGGCTGAAAGAAACTGATCCCTTCAGTAGAAAAAAAAAAAAAAAAAAAAAGAGCCAAGATGGAAGACTATAAAACACCAGGTAAAAATAAGTAAAATGAAAGTGTTTCCAGCCATAAATAAAATCTTCTATTTTCAAATGCTGTATCAGGCTTCTCCAGATAAACCAAACTGGCTGACAGAAGGATTTATGTGGATGATAGAAAGGATTTACTTTGGACAACTGGTTTATATGATTAGGAAGACTCTTAAGTCCAAGATTTGCAAGATGGTCAACAGGCTGGAAACAGGGGAAAAACCAGTGTTATAGTAATATACTCAAGTAGGAAGGCTATCTGCTGTAAAATTTAGTCCTACTCAGAAGAGATCTGCCACTTATTTTGTTCAGGTTTTCATCTGATTGAGCAAGGCCCACCCAAATTACGTAGAACAGTGTGCTTTACTTAAAGTTTACAAATTTAAATGTAAATGTCATCCAAAACACATTCTCACAGAAACATCCAGAATAAGCTAGTGTCTGAGCACAGACATTTAATCTCAGAACTCTGAAAAACTGAGGCAAGAGGATCACAAGCCTGAGCCCTATACAGACAATTAATGACTTAGTGAAACCATCTCTCAAAATCAAAAATATAAAAGGGCTTAGAATGGCTCAGTGTGAAGACCCAGAACTCAGTCCCTTGTACCATAAATAAAAGTTAAAAAAACAAATAAATCCAGAATGAATAATGTTTGTCTACAAATCTGGGTACCATGGTTCAACCAAATATACACATAAAATTAGCCATGACAGAAAAAGTAATCACTTTAAAATTTTGGTTCCCTATAGAGAAAAATTGATTTTTCCATTTATAGGAAAATACACATATGCATGGCTAGGCCTCATCTTCAAGCAAGGGCTAAGGTAGCTAGAGTTCTGGGCTTCTGCCCACAACAATGTTCAGGAAAGAAAAGACAGGAATTACCTTCAGGAAGGACAACAGAACTAAAAAGAACTAGAAGCCCCTAGCTGACTTCCTTCTGTGTTATCCAAATTGCATCAATGCTAACCCCTAAAGCAAGTACTGCCATGAAAGATGCAATTACGCCTCAAAATCAAAGACCTGATTGCAAAACAGAAAAAGGAAATGAATAGGCAGCTCTCAGATGGAAAAGTTCAAATGGCCAATAAATACATGAAAATATGTTTAACATCCTTAGCCATTAGAGAAATGCAAATCAAAACATCACTAAGATGCCTTCTAAATACTGAGAGAATGGAGTATGTCAAAAACTCAAGCAGCAATAAATGCTGGCGATGCAATGGGGGAAAGGAACCTTCCTGCACTGCTGGTGGGAGTGCAAACTATTACAACCACTATGGAAAGCAGTATGGAAGTTTCTCAAAAGATTGGAAATAAATATTTCCTTCGATCTAGCAATACCTCTCCTGAGAATTTTTCCAAAAGAGTTAAAAATGTAATATAACAGAGATACATGTATACCCATGTTCATAGCAGAACAACTCACAATAGCTAAAATGTGGAAGACACCAAAATACCCATCAATAGACTGATGGATACATAAGTTATGGCATTTGTACACAATGGAATACTACTCATCTATAAAGACAGATAGGTTTGAGGCTTTTGTAGGTAAATGGATGCCACTTGAGACCAGCACGCTCAGTGAAGTCAGAAGCAGAAGGTTAAATATTGAATGATTTCTCTAATATGAGAAACCCAGATCACAGTCATTTCATAGAACTAATTGAGGAGAATAATGGTAACTGGGTGGGGGAGGGTTGAAAAGGGAGAGGGGAAGGATTTGTAATTTTGCCATGATATGTATATGCACAAAATACTTAAGACCAATCTAAACATTATGAATTGAATTTATACATATCAGTAAAATAGAGGAAAAAAAGGAAAGAGGGAATTACCTTTTGTAGATTAAACTCAGCTATCTGGAATGAACAATTTAACCACTGAAGTATATAGATAAACCTGGTGGAGGAACAGAGTTAATGAATACTGTATAGTTCTAATTTGGTGACTAAATCATTTTGAGAATAATTAACCAAATAAATTTTGAAAACCAAAACACAAAAGTAGAAAAAGAAAAGGATAGCATAGAAAATTTTACAAAAACTCCTAAAATTGTTTAGAAAACATAATCCTGGGAGTTGGAGCTGTTCCTTTCTCTGGTGGAGAGAATTTGAATTCAGGGGAGGCTAACTTCACTTGCTTTGAGAAAAATGTTTATGTGCACATGAAGCACTAGGTGTTTTTGTACTTTAGGGAAAATAAGTTTCCCAGCTATATATGTAAATCGGACAAGTGTCCCAAAGCACATCAAGCATCAGATTTACTCCAAGTCTTCGGGACTGTAAAGGAAACTCAGAAGCATAAACCACTATGTATGAATCATAAAATCAGGAATCAAAACACATTTAGGTGACAGGTCAAATTTCTCTTAATATTTCCAGTATCTGCAAAAACATATAAATATATACAAGTATCTCTAGGAAACTCTGGAAAAGGATAGTAATCATAATCATATGACATTTAGGAATGACAAAAAAAATCTTCTGGTGATGGTTGCATAATAAAACACTCAATGTACTTAAGGCTGCCAAACTATACACTTACATCAATCCATGAAATCGTTACAAAATTCCATGCCATGGTGCTGCCTTTATTAACCTTTTGCTGATGGAAAAGTAGAGTTGCAAAGAGGTTAAGCAAAGCTAGGAAGTGCTAAGCTGGGATCTAGAACCGAGCCAAGTCCCAAGATATAGCCCAAATTCTAATTACTACAACAAATCAATTTCTCACACCTGTAAATTTTTCATCTTTTATATTTCTCTACTTCTTACAATTTAAAAATACAAGCACTGAAGCCAATAAAAGAGCAATGTACTTTTTAATAGAATAAAAACTAATTTTGATATGAAAACAGAATAGTTGTTAATAGATTAGTATCAGTACACCTAAAAAACTCTAAACTAACTGTTAGTTATTGAACCTGTTCTCTTCAACAAGACTAAGCCCTGGGAAGTATTTCCCAATCTAAGTTAGAGTCCTGGGAGTCATAATGGAGTAGAACAGCCCCTTTAACATACACAGGCAATTAACTTTTAAGAGGCGCCATTTTTTTTCTCTTAAGCAGATCACAAATATACCTTCTCTTCTCTGTCCTTCTGTCCCTCGGTCTCTTTACTCTAATGTCTCTTTGATGACAGCCTTGCAACTGGTCTCACTCTTACCTCCTGTAGTCCATCCAAACATGTCCTTTACGTTGCCAGTAAGACTATCTGTTTAATGAACCAATAGATGAATAAATACATGAATGATGAAGACTTGTCATAGGAGAGGCACCATGGAAGGTAGAAGAGCTGGACTGGAGAGATATTTTGGATGCTTAGACATGCTTAAGGGTTTGACTTCAGCCAAGCCTAGACAATGAATAAGGAAATTCAAGTAGGAAGATGACTTGTAACGATGTTTGCATTTTAGAAAGATATTTTATGTTAAGTAACTCCGACAAAGAACAGGGCATGTCTTTCATGTGTTCAGCTCTGATTTCTAATATTCACTCTCTACTTACAAGCAGAATGAACTTGACTAATTTACTTAACCTCCCAAAATCTCAATTATGTCATTTAGGCCATGATAATAATAATAACAACAAAATAACTTTTCAGTGTTTCTGAGGCTGAATGAGTTAATTCACATGCAGAGCACTGACAATAGAGATTAAACCAAAGTCAGGGCTCAGCTTCAATTTCAGTCCACCAATTAAACTTAATTTTTCTTCAAACAAGTCCTGGACTTTTTTTCTTTTTTGGCTAAACTCATTCTTAAATTTGCAAAGACTTCGTTACTGCTAAAAATAATGTATCTTTTCACCTCCTTGTCTAATTGCTTATTACTGGACCAATGAAAAGCAATCAATATAATGTTTTTATCTTTTAGTCAAACAAGTTGCTAAATTATCTTTAATGCAAAATAATTTTTGTAAGTTCCCTAGAGGGTTTAAAAAAATAGACTAAATACCAGGAAGCAGAGTATTGTTTCTTTTCAATCTATCCTTCATTATAGATAACCACTCATCCCATCTTATTTTCAGAGTATCTCTATAACTTTTAAGGGAATACTAAACAAAAATGGTGACATCTTGCATTTCAGCCATAAATAGAAGGAGATACCAGAGTCACTGTTGTGCTTTAAAGAACTGTAAAATTAAGCGAGATGCACTGACACAACTGTTTCCAGTGAACAACGAGCAGTGTAGGATCATGATCCTCAAGAGGCAGGAAGTAAGGAAAGAAAGCCCTGTGAGGAACGGAGACGCACCTCAGGACCACCATGCATGTGGATGAAGTCCAACACTAAAGGCTATATACTCCAGACTAATCTACGGAGATGGATGGCAGATCTGTGGCTGCTTGCGGCCAGAGGAGGGCAGGTGAGGGCTGGCTGAAAAGAATGGCAAGGGTCCTGCTGGAGTAATAAAATGTTCCACATCTTGACTGTGGTGACAACAAATAGATGTACAGGGTTGTGAAAAGTTATCAATCTGTGAGCTTAAAATGAGTGTGATTTATTCATCTATATTATATTTCAGCAAAGATTATTTAGAAATATGAAGATAGTGAAAAATAAGCACTCCCTTTCTGGTAATTTATTTTTTCATGGGAAATTGTCCTTGTTCTCTAACTTTTCATTTTCTTGTCATAGAGCTATATCTTAAATTAGGTTCCTTGAAACAGACTTGGTGATGAGGAAATTTATGAAGCTCTGTGGGGAATTGCTCTCAGGAGCTATTCCATACCTGTAAGAAAATAAAGCAGGTGTAGCTGAGTAGAAGAAGTGGCTGAACTGTAAAGCAACAGAGCCCTTTGGTTATCCTCCTAGGATCAGTGGCCCTTCCCAGTTGTCCCAAAGGAGACTTGAGGGCAAGGACTCTGCATTTGTCTATCAGTTAACCAGTTCTGAGATAGGAGTTGGCTGAATACTTATTGAAAAAATATATTCTACAAGGTAGTTCGAACAAGGCCAGATGTCTTGGTCAAAGCAATTTCTGAAAGAGACACAGGTAGATTTTAGTAAGCAACATCTCACAAATAAGTGCCCCAATTCTACAGGTGTTCTGAGCAGCTCACCAGAGCCCCAGGGGAGGCTGAGTATGACACCCCGTTTCCCTTCCCTTTCATCTCTCTTCTATCTTTGCTTATATCTGCTTTGTCTTTTCTAGTGTGTGATCTCTCTTTACTTTTAGTCCCAACAGCCACCATTTGTTCGTGTTTTTAGTAGCTTCAAACATTTGAGCTGTATCTTAACATTATTTCTGCTATGTTTCACTAGAACATCATTAGTTCAAATTTTCATCTTAACGTCTTTTCCTAGTTCTGCCATTCTATTTTTTCAAAGAACTACTAAGTTTTTTTTGTTCTTTAATGATGACTTTTTTAAAACTCAAGTTGTCTGAGTTTAGCTCTATGTCTCGCATAGTTTTGTACTAAGTACTTTTCAGTTTTTCATAGCTTATAATTTCTCTCTTAAATTCCTTTTGTTTAAAGATTTTATCTAAAAGGAAGTTTATAATTTCCCCCAAATAAGTCTTTTTCTCTACCTTTGATTATTTATTGCAATTTTACTGTGTTATGATAATCCACTATACCTGTTAACTTCTAAATGTTTAATTTATGGTCAAGTAAATGATTAACTTGTAGATATTTGACAAAAAATAATATATGTCATGTAATACATACATATATAGATTACCCTCATAAACTGCTATATTCACATCATGTCCTTATTCTTTCCCTCGGGACATTTAATGTTGGATTCTCCCGTGCCAGATAAGGATTCTACATGCCACACCTGTTTTCTCTGTCTTGGTTTGCCCTTTTGGTTTTGCTTCTCTTTGACTCACCTTAATTTCTGACTTTCCTATATTTATTATTGTTTCAATACACACAGGCATATTCACATTATGTAGTTCAATTTTGTGTTTTAATTCAATTTGAAAAATTTTTATCTTTTAAAGAGAAAGATTCAATCTGCCCAAATTCTCTATGGGATGACTTGATCTATTCTTTCCATAACCCCTTCAGGTGAATGTTTATTTTACATTGTTATTTCTTGATTTTCTTTTCCTTTGGGTTTGTTGAGTTGGTCAAATTTCTGTTAACACTTTTCCCCCCTCTTAACATGAAAGCCTTATTACTTTTTATTTTAGAGTGACCATGTCCTCTCTTCCTGTTTCCCTAATTAGAAAATCCTCTGTTCTGATGAGGAAACAGATATAAAGTGTTTCCTCCACTAAGATATTCCATTCTTCATTTTACTCTTTCCAGGTAAGAGAAGAATGTTTCTGTGTCTTTTTCCACTCCAGAACCCTAGTTTTGCTGAAATATTTTATTGGTTTTAGTTCTAGATTATCATTATTTGTATTTTCTTTGAAAAAAATCAGTGTGCTCTTTCTTTCCCGAAGATTGATTTAGCCTGTTGTAACTCTCTTAAATTTAAATTTCAGAGAGAAAGAATATTTGGGATGGAATTTTGAACTCTTATTCCTCGTCCCCATATCCCTCCCACCATAAAGCATCATTTCTCCTAGAGTCTGTCATCTCGTTCAGGGGTCTATTGACTTTATTCCTCCTTCCCTGAAGTGTATGCCAATATTTCCAGCACTCTGGAGGCTGTGGCAGGAGGAATGCCTTGGGTTCTAGGCCAACCTAGACCACATGGTGAGTTCAGAACCAGCCAATGCTATAGAATGAAACCTTGTCTCAAACAAACAAACAAAAAGATACAAATGATAGCATTCTATTTGCAAAGCTCACTGGTCTTCCTTTGTGACTGTTAGATTCTAGAATATCCCCTCGTGGGCAGCTAATTTCATCTATCTCTTTAGATAATTCAGACAGTTATAGACAGGGCAGTTCTGATGAAGAACAGTAAATCTGCAACAATTCATCCCTCCCTGCATCCTAACAGAAAGGCAGGAGCTATTCTGTCACTGTTTTGGAGGCAACAGATGCCTGAACAAAAGAAAGTCTCTAGTAATAAGCCAAAACCTACATAGGCAACATAAACCACAAAACCACACACACACACACACACACTCACACACAAAATGAAGCCAGGCATCTAAACCTAAAGGTAGAAGGATCCAAGGTCAGTGATGGAGATAGCAGGTATGGAGGAAAGATTACATTGAGGGGACAAGGGAATAATGGGAATATGAAAGCTTAAAGGAATATGATACAGTCCCTATGGAATAATCTAAACAATGAGACTCACTCTTGACTACACACATGCACACACATGCACACACATGCACACGCACACACACACACACACACACACACACACACACACACACACACAACTCTTCCCTACCTTTATTGCCTAATGTACAGGGAACATGTGTCAGCAATCAAGCACACATTATCTAATGTAATCCTCCTGCTGCCTGGCAAGATAGATGAGAAAACTGAGGATCAGAGGCAAAAATAACTTGTAATCACAAATAAGTGCTGGACCTGGAGTAAACATGGAAGACGGCCAGACTCCAGTGTCCCTATGCTTTCCAGATGGTTCCCGGGTTCTTAAAAAATGAACAGCATAAGCAAAACATAAAAACAAACAGCATAAACTCTATACATCTCACAAGGCAGGGAAATGCATCTAAGACATAGAGAATCTTAAGAGTCAACGCTGGCATATGCCAGCTATCCCAGTACTCTGGGAAACTGAGGCAGGAGGATCTCAAGCTTGAGCCTAACTTGGACAACTTAACAATTTTGCAAGACCTTGTCTCAAATTCAAATAAATGAGTAAATACTGAGGATATATCACAGTGTGAAGTCCCTGGGTTCAACTACCAGTCCAAAAAAGAAAGTCAGAGAGAGAGAGAAAGATGAGAGTGAAAGTGAAAGGGCAATGAACAGACAAGGTCACTGGTGGCAACAGACCCTCATGCTCTGTCCACCTGACCGTGCACCGACCTCAGTGTGATCAGAATGATGTACAGTAGAGAGCTTCATGTCCTTAGCCTTAGTCTTTGCACTGTCACTACATCACCCTAAGACACACTGGGAAATGCAGTGTACAACTGGGACTTAACAATTAGACGTAGGTCTGGATCCAGGTTACGTCCCTACAAAATGTTTCTTAATTTATCTGAGCTTCTAATCCCTCATCATGTAAAAAATAAATCAAAAGATCACCACATAGAGTTTAAAAGTGAAATATCATTTGTAAAGTACTTGGCACACAGTAGGTATCTAATAAATGGTGGGTACTCCACCTTTGGGCTCAGGGCACTTCAAAACACTGTTTATAAATTTGTTTACTAGGAAACCATTTTTGAAGCACTCGGACACTGAAGCAAGGAATAGGGTGGAAAGACACTATAAACAAAGGTTAAAGAAAAGAGTATGTATGATATTGTTTCTATTGTCTTCAAGGTTCTGAGAAATTTCACTATATTATGATATATTTCCTAAATGCATCTGGTCACTAACACGCTTTTATAGTTTTGTAACACTGAGTTACATCCAGAGAACACATTTGGAGAAAGACTTCCTTAAAAATGATATTTTAAAAAGACATTTTCGTTCTTTTATACAAATGGCATCAAGTGTCAGAAAGAAATCCATTCTTTCATTATGTTTATATTACTTTTATCTGAGGCACCTAAAAACACCCGGAGATAAATTGCCAGCTATTGAGACAGGCAGGCAGATCTGATCCTCATATTACAGTATTGCAACTGAGAAGAGACACGATCTGATCCCGGGAAGATTGAAAGTAACAATCAAAATCCATGAAAAAGCAGAGCCGTGCATTTCTTAAACTGAAAAAGATGCTGAAATATCCATCATTGGTTCAAGAGACAAGGGCAGGCAAAGTCTCTCCTGCTCCAAGTCCTGCAAGTCCTGCCCCTCACATCCCCACCCTGCTCTGTGCTCCTGGGAGTCACAGGAGAACAAGGGGAGGAAAAAGCACTGCACATCAACACCAAATGCTGGAACTCAGATTTGGGCTCTGCTGTTAACAGGGTGTTTATTCTCTCTCTGTCTTTATTTTCTTACCTTTGAATTGGGGGTAGCAGTATGTCAATTAGGTAAAAGCTTGCATAGGAATATAATAGTACATAGTTAATTAATATTGCATTTAGGGTTAAGGGACAC
The DNA here is from genome assembly GCA_004027205.1 of Ctenodactylus gundi. Lineage (NCBI taxonomy): Eukaryota > Metazoa > Chordata > Mammalia > Rodentia > Ctenodactylidae > Ctenodactylus > Ctenodactylus gundi. The sequence goes on from PVKB01000112.1 coordinate 558,783, forward strand.
AGCTCAGTGGCCAGAGTACTTGCATAAAAAAACACAAGGCCTTGGATTCAATTCCCCAGCACCACGTAAGCCTGGCATGGTGGCGCACGCCTGTAATTCCAGCACTTTGGAGGCTGAGACAAGATGATTGCCATGAGTTCAAGGCCAGCCTGGACTACATAGTGAGATCCTATCTCAAGAGAAATAAAGGACACTTGGAAGATAGATAACTATTGCCAAGGTAAAATTGCAAAGACCTTGAAGATTATTTATTATTTATTTAGACATAATGAAACTGATGTCCAGAAATAAAACAGTATGTCCAAAGTCACACCACACAGTTCTTGCTTCTTCGATAAAAGGGCTATGATATAGAGTAGAGTCTCCTGACTCTTAGTACAAAGGTCTTCCCACTATTTCTCAAATATCAGTTTCATCTCCTGTTTAACATCAAATAAGCGTAAAATTAAGCTGGATATAGCAAATTGACTTTGTAGGTAAATATGAAACCCTCTTATCTAATATATTCCAAAGAAAAAAGGAAGTTATGGTTAATCAAAGAATCAGTCTCACGGAAATTAAAAAAATTCTCTTCACAAAAAGGTCAGGGAGCCCTGATATACACCACACATAGATTAATGACTTTCAAATCATGTGAAAGCAATACAGTTCACCTTTGAAACTGGGCTGGACATAATTTCCTCTGCCTTTAATGACTTTGGGTTCCCACATTGCCTCAAGGCAGCCATGCTGAATATCAATCATCAAAATACTGAGGGCAGTAACAGTAATCTCTACTCAGAGATTACACTGTACATGGGCTGGTTAATAGAGCACTGGGTTAATCGAAACCCAGGTAGCACATGAGAGCTGTGTGCAGATTTATGACCAGTTTCCAGGAACTCGATAATTAAGAAGATTTTGCAACTTTACAATTTTGATTTAGGATCCACTGTTGCTTAATATTATGCTAATTTCAGAGTTAAAAGTTGACATCACAACACAGAAACATGATCGAGACAGTCCATAGAGCCTCGAGACTTCAAGAAACTTAGAAGTCAGTGATTGCATTATTTCAAAGGTAAGAAAGAAAAGGCCTGAGAAGAAAACTGACCTACCTGCTTAGAGTTAGAACAGAAACTCGGTCCTCTGGCCCCTAATTCTCTGCTTGGGTGACCTTTGCTGCCACAAGGTACTGAATCTCACATTTGATGTTTCTTTTTTATTCAAGAATGCCCAAGGGAAACTACCAGGAATTAAAGGCAGGGAATTTTGAAAGAAGACCATCTCTAGATTACAGCTGTCAAATGCAGGCAAGGAGCAGTGTCTGAATTGTTCTTGATTGTACTTAATTACCTCACCTATGCCTGGAGAGATCCCTCAGGGAAGGGGTACAAAGACACACCTCTTCTGACTGCATCTGGTTCTCACATGCCTGCTACTATCTTCTAGGTGTCAGACAAATATCATACTCAAAACAGGGAGAATTGAGTTCACCTTTCCCTAAATTGGAGTTCTTCTAGCATTCTCCATTTTAGTTGGTGACAAAACCATCATTCTTGTTACCCAAACCAGAAACTTAGAATTCAAGTTGTAGTGTTTTCTTCTTCCACAGCCACTGACTTTCTACTGAGGACACCTCTTGATCCTTCTCCCCTTTTCTTAAATTCTGTCCTGATTACTGCAGCCACAATTCTGATTGGCTTCTCTGGACTGTTTACAATCTTGTCCCTGCCTGTCCTCTCTTCCCTGTACTCTCTCTGTGATTGCTACAGCATTCAATCAAGGAGTTCCCCCAAGTCAATGAAATCATTTTGTTTCCTGCAGGCATCAGAGCAGACTTTAAGAAACAAAAGAAAGAAAGAAATTATATGGCGAAGAAGGAGGTTACTGAAATGTTTATTTCCACTTGCTGATCTATAATGACAACAATCATTTCTTCTCTACAAATTTATTAAGTGCCTTCTGTTTGCTTATCAAACTCAAGAAAATGTGACTTCTACCCACTAATAAGTGTAATGCTTAAAATGCAATTTGAAACTAAATTTATATCTATCTACCTTTTCAAATTCAAAAATAGAAGTCCAAAATAAAACTTAAAATTTCCCACCAGTGTGAGGATCAGTTTAGAATTGGTCTTGTCCTTGAAATAGCTCCTCTCTTGGCTATCCCTGCCAAAGTCAAGATGCCCTAGAGGGGCTGGAGGAATAGCTCGGTGGTTAAATGATTGCCTAGTAAGCTCAAAGACCTGGGTTCAATTCCCTAGCATCGCCTAAGCCAAGCATGGTGGAGCATGCCAATAATCTTAGGACCCAAGAGGCTGAGGTAAGAAAATTGCCATGACTTAAAGGCCAACCTGGGCTACCTACTGAGCTCAGAACTAGTCTGGACTACAGAGGGAGACCCTGTCTCAAAAAAAAAAAAAAAAAAAAAAGATGCCCTATAGGAAATTGGCCAGAAAAGATTCTGCCCACCACCATTTTCTCCTCTTCTGTCAACTCCAGGACCACTAGCTCCTTCCTGAAGCCTCCAGATTCTAAACTTCCACCAGAAAGCACTTTACACATCTGTTTTAGTTTGCATGAGTTGCAGCCTCCACCTTCCTCTGGACACCATGTGAGTCTTGCTTTCCACTCTTCATTTGATTCACCTAAATATGCGCACAGAACGGGTTGTCAGAACACTCTTCAGACCTCTGATACTACTCCATACTCCATAGCGACTCTGTTTCTCTAAAGGGCATGTCACTGGGGTCACACGGTAACCTGATTTCGTGTTTTGGAAGCCAGTCAATCTAGGAAAGACAAGAAAATGTTGTAGCAAGGGTCAGATTCTCTTGACCCTGTCACTGGCTGTTTATGTGAGCCTGGTAGATAATCTCCTTTCTTGACAGTTGTTGTTTATTTGTTTGTTTGTTTGTTTGTTTGTTTGTTTGTTTGTTTGTTTTTTGAGACAGAGTCTTGCTCTGTAGGCCAGGCTGGTCTTGAACTCACTAAGTAGCCCAGGCTGGCCTTGAACTCATGGCAATCCTCCTGCATCAGCCTCCCACATGCTGGGATTACAGGCGTGCACCACCATGCCCAGCTTATGTGGTGTTGGAGAATCAAACTCTGGGTTGCACACTTGATAACTTTAACCTCTGTGTCATTCCTCCAGCCTCTCTCTTGACAGCTTTTTGCCATATCCACAAGTCATATGCTTGTACTTAATATTTTTAAAATTTAAATAAACAGCTTTTCTGTTTTTTCTATCATCTCTCTCTCTCTTTCTCTCTTGTTCTCTCTTTCTCTCTCCCCTCTTTCCTTCTCTCTGCCTTATCTTACCCTCACTTTGTTTTTGTCTTCCCTTTGGTTTTTTTGTTTGTTTTTTGTCTTGTTTGGATATTTTTTTGGTGCACTGCCCCTGAAGTCACTATGTATGAATCCCAAGGTGAACTAGCTTCCTTTCCTTTTCTTTCCTTTCCTTTTCCTTCCCTCTCCTCTCCTCTCTTTTCTCTCTTTCTTTCTTTTCTTTCATTATCTGTCTTTTGTTCAAAAATTAAAAATAAAAAAAAAATTTAAATAAACATAAACACAAAGTTAAAAATGAAATCATAATGAGGGTCATTATGCCTGTGGGGGGCAGGGAGGGGATGAATGGGAAATTGTTGTACCTTCTGCTCAATTTTATGATGAACCTAAAACTGTCATTAAAAATACAAAGTTAATTTTTCAATTTAAACTTTAATTAAAAACTTTAAATCATCATGTAGTTGGAAATATTATTATCTATGAATCCTAAAGAGTATAACTACTAAAATATTTTTCTATGAATCCCTTAATAGCTTATCGCATATTATCACTGCTATGCATGCAGCACTTGGAAAAAAACCTTTGAGCTGACTCAAGGTGATCTTGCCTTTATCACTTGGAACTTTCCCCTTTTATATTTAAAATATGGACGTCAGTGATGATGTAGATGCCTAGTGTGAGTCTAAAGCTGCAGAGACCTTTTGTGCAGCTAGAGCTGCCAGCAGCTCACACTGGTACAATTTGGCCTCCATCTAGAGCCTTGTGGTCCACAATCACATCCACACCCTGGGCTTTTTGCATCTGGTTCAACTTAACACCTGAGCTGACATTACTCCTGTGCTGTCTCTTCCTCTTTCAGTAAACTTCGTGGCAGCTCTTGATGCTGTTGGATACAAGCTTTTTCAGCCTACACCCTTATACCTGTCCCCTGCACAGTGGCCCGCTGTAGTCTAGGCACTTACTATTGGGAGCTGCTTGTTCTTAGCTTCTCTGGTGGCCCTGAACAGGAATTTCCCAGGTCATTCAGTATAGGGGATATATTTAGCCAAAGCTCTTTCTCCTGAGCTCTAAAGTTCTTAGCATGGTTTGTATCATGTATGGGCTATCCCTGGCCAGTGACTGAGTGACTGAGTATGGCAGGGTTGTTAAAGTAGGTCTGTCTTTGGGTGACACAGGATTCCTCGAAGGTCCATTTTGGCTTCAAGAATTCCTGATGGGCGTTTCCAGCCTTCCCTTCTAGATTCATATGGGGTCATAGTTGCATCCTGATGGTCCTGCCAATCTTACCAGACTTCCATGTTACTTGCTCCCATACAGCTGTTTTTCCTAATAAACTCCTCGCACATTTAATCTCAAGCAGAAGTTTCCCTCACAAAGAGTACAACACAACACCCCTTCTATTTCCTGGTTTGTGTAGCCTGCTTGGTCAGCTGTGAGCTTCTTTGTTTTCCAACTGGTACATTGACTAGATTAAACTCCAAAGACAAAGTTTACTCTTTCTCACCACTGAAGACCTGCAAACCTACTCCCATAGAACAGTTTTCCTCCCCCTTGCATACAGTCTTTGACAGTCTTATGTCAGTTATAACTAACTTTTATTAGGAGAAACTAAACTCCTTCAAATGAGTTGGCTGCCTAATAAGGAGTTTATTCATACCTAATGTGAAACTACTCTGTGGGTAAATTTTCCAAAGCTGGTGTTTTCTACCTCATTACTCTCCCTACCTAGTGACTCCATCTTCATGGTTCAAAAAGGCTGCAAGAGATCCAGCTGCCAAACAGAAACAGTAGGATAGAAGGAAAAGAAGGAAAGGGAAGCCTAAAGATATAGACCAGAACTAAAATTCAACACTTACACTGGCAGTTTCTCTGCCCAGAAACAGCTGTGTGGACATACCCGCCTTCAGAGAAGGCAATGGGGGTTACTTCCAGGTGGTACCCAACGTGCCTCTGCAAAAAGGAGATTCTGCTATGAAAAGGGAAGGAAGAAACAAGCAGGATGCTGACAGAACAGACTCTGCCACTGCGCCCACCGCTGCCCCAGTAGCTCGGCTGTCCTGTGGCTGCAGTCCAGGTGCATAGTCTTTTTCCATAATAGTAAAGCTCCAAGCTCATCCAATCAATGCCTCCCCACATATTCTGGGGCATGGGGAAAGGGGAACTTTGTATCACTTCACCTCTTCTCTTCCTGCCCACTTAGTTGACTTCCAATGGCTTTCCACAATAAGGAAGAGAGGTAGAGGACAGAAAGTTCTAAATTTACTGATGCAGTTAGAAACCAGCAATGAAATTCTCTGTAGTTGATGGATTCCAAATGCCAGTCTATTCTCTGAAGACTCTTAATCCCTGCATTATTCTTACCTGTGGAGCCACTGGAAAGTATCCTGAGATTTCCATTTCCCCCCAGATCCATTCTACTTTTATTATTATGCAGTGATGTAATATATGGCCTCCAGTAACAAAGACTCCATGTACTAGTTGATGTTACTTGAAAGATGCCACTATTGACAACAGTTTCCTCTCTGACATGGAAATAACTTGGAAGTCCTCACAAAAAGAAAAACTGAACAATCTAAAAATCAACAACTCCTCTTAGATAGAACAGAGAATTGAAATCAAAGGACAGGTAAATACCACAAAAACTAAAAGACAGAAGGGATGAAGCACAGGAATCGCAGCATAGAAAGAGCGAAAGCTGCTGAATCCAAAAATGAGTAAGAACTTTTAAGTTATAAGTAGTAAATCACTAGAACTTGGGTACAGACAAATACAGGGGCTGAAAGTGCAGGGACCCAGCCTCAGAGAGTCCCCATACATGGGGTTTTGCCAATCTCACCATAAAGATCAGAAGAAAACTTCCTCTGTGTGTCCAGTAGGAAAAACAAAAGAAGTAAACATATTGAAATATGCTCAAAACTTTCTCTCCTTTAACAACCCTTATTATAAGCTCATTTATGCAGAGAGACTCATTTATGCAGAAAATGAGAAGCATCCAACCCCAGCTCCCTCCCTAAACTTTGTATCTCACCTATGTAAGAAGAAAGAGTAAGAATCATTTGTGAAGGTCCGGATCCTGTGACACATGCTTATTAAAAGACTAAGAGTTAATCATAGAGCTACAGAATGCTTTCCTTCCTCCCAAACCTTATTACCACATCAAGGGAGCTCCTGTATAACAACAGGAGACCACTACTGAAAGAACTACACAGTTACAATGATGTTTAAGAAGGAATCCCTAGGGAAACAACCAGGAGAACAAAAAAAGCAATTACAGCTTCCTGGACCTACAGCTAGTACAAATAGTCAATGCATAACCTTTGCCCACATGGATATAAAACTTCTCAGTTAAAACCCCCTCGCTTTGGTCCTATTATGCAATACATTGCAGTTACCTGAGTGTCTGCCTTTCAACAAAAAATCATAAGGTGTATCACATGACAAAAAATAATGCAATCTGATGATTCAAAGCAAGCACCAAAACCAAAGTCAGATATGGCAGGTATTTGGGGATTATCAGACCAGGTAAAATAACTGCAGTTGATATGCTAGGTCATAATGGCAAAAGCAAACAATGTGCAAAAAAGAGATGGGTAGTGTAACCAGAGAGGTGAAGACTCTAAAACAAGGAATGTCAGGCATCACAGACCCTGTAAGAATGAAGACTACATCTACCAGCTTCCTCTTTACCCAAGAGTAGCCACTTGTCCAGATTCTGAGTCACAACATATGAGGACCAATATGTCCAACTCAAGGCCAGGCTTTGAAGAGGTATCTTCTGTGGCAGCCATCATGGTCATTTACTTACATTCCACCATAGGCCAGCAGCACCAGCTCCTGAAGCTCTGTGTGGTCATGTAATCAGTTCTGGCCAATAGGTGGAGGACAACAAACATTTCACTGTGCTTACAAAACTCTCCAATTTGCCATTCTCCCAACAGGGGCCCAGAAACGCTTCAGATGGTGAAGTTCACCAGTTGAACTCCGCAAAAGGAACATGAATCAGAACATCCAGCCACTCCTGAGAAGCACATGACATGTGCAGAATACAAGCCACCAATACCTGCAGCTCATCAGTATTGCAGCGCAACCTAGTGTAGTTCCACTAACTTTCTCACTTTCTCCTCTCTACTTTCACCCCAGCTGAGATGCACACCTGGTGACGAACCATCTTGCATCACAGGAACAAGCACAATGTGACAGTAATACAGAGCAAACAAACAGAAGTCACCTGTGTCCCTGAAGCATCCTTGGATCAGAGCCATGATAACACTTCAAGTAGCTCTGTGAAGGGGAAATAAATTTCTGTTTTGTTTAAAATCAACTTCATTAAAATAGAATCTATATCCCAACTAATAAAATAGATAATGCCTCCTCTGACCTGTGGCTGCTGCTCCATCATCGCAAATAAATCCTGAAAGTCCTCTTCACATCATATATTCTTAAGCCCTTGCTTTACCAGGGTATTTACAAACAGATTTAGCTATACTCTTGCATTAACTTATTATTATTAGAAGTGTTGGGTGAAAATGCTGAAAGCTATTATTCATGTGTATGTAACCATAGGAAGAGACTTGATTCCCTGCCCTAACCTGGACTTTATCTGAAATACAATATATTTAAAGTTATGAGTTTGAGCACTGACATGATCAATATTTCCAAAACAAAGAAAGTCTAGGAAGTGGACAGTGGGGAACTCATTGTATATAAGAGAAACTGCTCCAGATGGGATTTACAGAGCATATTGCATACACCAAATGCAAGTTTTGTTGAAAAAGCAAGCTTGTAAACAGATATAACTTCAGTGCCTTGAAGAAAGAGTGCATTTCTTCAATTAAGTCATGCGCCAAATAAAATCACTTAATACATACTCACAAAGTTTTGGGGAAATTGCATACTTACCATGTCATCAAGAAGGAAAATTCTAATCAAACTTAATTAGACAAAAATAAAAGCAAAATAGGCTTTTATGACTAAAAACTAGGTATGAATTCAGAAAAGGCTTGATTCAAGAGCTAAATCAATGGCAAGAAACAGGTTGTCTGCCATTTCTTGTTTAGGTGTTGGCTTTGATCTCTGAGCTACATCTCTCCTCACCCACCTCTCCTCTGAAGAAGTCTAGAATAGGGCCCCATACTCCCTTGCCCATCTCCAACAGGTAGGAGCATGCAACTGAACCAACCAAAAGGTGCAGTGTCCCCGTTTAACAGGACTAGCTTAGGCCATAAGCCTGTTCCTGAGCACTTTACATGAGGACTGAGCCACATGTTATAGTATATCTTTTTTGGATGTAGTTAGCACATTCTGAAACACAGGGAAGACACAGACATCTATAGTACAGACTACCAGGAGGTTTGTTTGTTTGTTTATTTGTTTTTTGCCTGTCGAATAGGCAACTGAGAAGCATGCCTCAGCTTCTTGATGGTGTGTGTGGTTATGTGATAGAGTTTTGGCCAATGCAAAAAACACTTGCCCATGACAAATTTTCACAAAGGATATGTTCTATCTTTTCCTATCTGGCAGTTCAATGGAAAAGACTTGAAAATTTTAGAAGAGGGCAAAGCTAAGAATATGGAACAAGCAAGAATGTCTGAAATAGTAAGTAGAAGCCATCATACTAAGATCGCCCACATTATAACATATAACAATAAATACATTTTATTGAGCTTGGGCACTAAAATTTTACTATTTATTGCATCTGTCAGCATTATTTTAACCAATACAATGAATACGGAATGACGTTTCTAAGATTAGGCCAAGCAAATACTGGACATCTCCAATTAAGCAATGTCCACTGCCACTATGTTTTTTTAACATTTGTTTTACCCTTCAATAAAATGGAAGCAATTATTCTTCCAAAGACATCTCAGTACACATACTTTTTGAAAAGGGATCATTGTGATGATTTACCCACAAACCAGAAACAAAGCAGCAATTGCCTTTGTACCGTAATAAGGTTTTGCAAGCATGACCTGCATTTTTCACATGGCTTGCTTAATAAACGGATGCTGTTTCTTTATGTTCACAAGCAGTTGTATCAAATCAGAGAGGCGATTTAAATTTGCTCTGCAACTCAGAGAACCACTCTTGTACACAACTAGCATCGCCTACAATGGGAAATATACCTGCTAAATCTCTTCACCTTCTGTTTTAATGTGCATGCACAAGCTAAGGAGAGAAAAGCAAAAACCAAGAGTCATAGAAAAAGCAATGTAGCAGAGCTAGTTCCAAAGCCAGAGAGAGAAAGGCCAAGGAAAGTGCCTGGGTGAAGCCCAAGACAATGACTTCCTATCTGAAATAGAATATGTTGAGAGTAGAGCAAGATTGGTATCAAAAACAAAGCATGAGTAGGTATTAAAAAAACTTGTCAGGAATTGACATGCTAGGTGACAGACAAGGGTGTGGTCTGCCTGGAGAGCTCCTTCCTTTTCAGCTGGATAACTCCTATTCATCTTTCAGGGCTTCACTGAAATGTCACAGCCTTAGGGTAGCTTTTGTGTGACAATCTCTCCTTTCCCCCTCATAGGTTTTGCTTCCCGTTATAAAAGTACACAAAAAAAAAAAATCACTCTGTTTTCATAGCTTTTTGTCATTATTGTAACTACAGAGTCATCTCTGGAATTATTTAGAATCTATCTTCCTATCTAAAATGAAAGTTCTATGGGGCAAAAACATTGCTGCCTTGTGTGCCTGCATATTTTCGTGGGGCCTGCTGCATGCCTGGCCTTCAGGGACTCACGATTCCAATGACATTCTGCTGGGGGCTGAAAATGGCACCAAATGATATGATAAAAGAGGCAGGTACCTGAGTGTATCTTAGCCTTACTTTTTCCTTTTTCAATTTTGAAAAGAAAAAATAAAAACCTAAAACCAAGGAAACTCTAAAATTGTCTAAGAAATCATCTGTTTCTTATGAATAAAAAAGTTGGAAAGACTATAAGAAACTTTCTTCAGAGTCTTTTTCTTGAGGCCATATTTTATCACATCAGTCCAGGTGCCTACCATCTCTAAAACAACCAGAATCAAAGTGATACTGGCCAGACCCTTAGCTCCACCTACCGCAGCACAGCACCTACTTCCCTCTGGAGGCAAGGGCTGGCTTCCCTCATGAACCTCATCGCAGATATCATCTCTTTTCAGCTACTCCTGTGGGTCATTTCTTACCCCACAGCACTTCAATCCCTTCCCCTCTCCAGTTTTCTCTTCTGTAAGATGGCCTGAACTCATCATTCCAAAGGTTGTAGAGAGATAACAAGATATTATTGGTAAGTAATCTAGCTCCAAGTCTGCGACTAAGAAGAATTATTTTTAGACCACTTTTCCTTTTCCTTTCCTTTCTCTCATAGTTCGTTCTGTTCCAAAGTCCTCTCTTGGCAGTCCGTAGACTATTTGCTTTTTTATTTAAATCTATTTCAAGCTTATTCTCAAAGTCAAAAGATCTGATCATCTATTTATATGTTAGACAAATCCTCAGTAATTAACTAGGTTTTATTTTTAAAAGGCATTTATTTGTATAGAATTTATAAAATTTCACCTTAGAGCCACAAAAAACTATGAAATTGGCATTATTTATAAATCTCACTCCTCTGAAAAGATACCTGAGGATCAGAGAGGTTAAGTAACTTGCTCAATATCACAAAGCTTATAAATAGTAGCTGGGATTCCAAGTCAGGTTGGCCTAACTCCAGTCCAGTCTCTGGCATCATTCTACCTTGCTACACTGAGCTCTACTTGGCCTATTCAGATAATGAAAGCTTTCTTTGAACGACTGGTTGGTTACGTACCAAATATGGACCAAAATTGTGTTACTACATGTGGTTGGCAAAAAAAAAAAAAAAAAAAAATCATTTAATCACAAAGCTCCAAGTCTGCTCTCCTCTGCCAGGCTATTGTAACAATGACCTCTGCAGACAGCTTTGACCTCAGCTAGTGACAACAGGAGACATTTGTGGTGAAAGACAGGACATAAAGAGTAGTAAACAAGGATATTTGAATAACAAATATTCTGGAAGTTGTCAGCCAATCTGGAAGATAGTCTTTCTTTTTTGCTAAAAATCACAGCCATTTCAGAAGGTATGAAAAGGGTATAAAAAGGCTAACATATTCTAAGTCATTTCAAGGCATTGTAAAGAGTCTCTGTTTTTTGTTTGTTTGTTTTTGATACTGCAGATTGAACTCAGAGCCTTCACACTGAGGTACATACCCTGTTGCCCAGGAAATTTCCAGGCTGGGCTCAAAATTACCATTTTTTCCTGCACCCAGCCTCCCATAGTGTTAGGATTACAAGCATGTGTCACCACTTCGATTGTATAATATGAATTCAATATGAAAATAGTAATGACTGTTGAAATTTAATTGCTATACTCAGTATGATCAAACCAAACAACTCAGGAAAATTTACTTTTGAATCTTACTGATCAAATGCATTTTCTGGAATCAACAATGAAGACTATCGTTTCCCTGAAATTAACACAACAGCAGTCCCTTCCACCACCTAAGCAATTTAGAAAAATAAAAAATTAAAAGATTCTAGAACCTCCAAGAAACAACTCCCTCCCAAGTACCAGTTCCACAGCTTGCAGGGTCCAGAATTCTGTTTCAAGTGTGTTCTGTGCATTTAAACTTATGACTTTCATTTTAATTCTTCCAGAATGGTATTTTATCATGGGAAGTATTTCCATTTGACTTCCCTGTGTCAATATTAATGATGGCGTTTATGTGTTTATTAGGTAAAAATTGAGCCTTGACAATCACGCCGTCAGTTCCAGGCCTGTGAGCTCATTCATCAGGCCTTCTCAATTGCTTTTTTAATTTCTTCTGTTGACATTGACACTGTGTGAGGTTATTTATAAAAATCTTTATGAATATAATTTATGACTTAATTTTAACAAGTATTAGATAAATGTTCCCACTGAGTCCATGACCTGAGGTAGTGAAGTTTCCTATCAGATAGCATCAAGATTCATTTAAATTTCTCATTTTGTGGTTCTTTTTCTATTTTCCCAGCAGTATGAAGGGTCAAATATAAATGAAGTGAAAAGTGTCTTTCACATTAACCATTTTTTATTGATTCCTTAGAGCAAGAATGTAGATCTCTCTAAAGCAATCAGTGCAATGGAAAATCAAACTACCCAAGGAAAGACAAATTTTTTATATCTACCTATAACAATAGAGATATCTTTCCAATCAATGCAATAGATGTATTTAATATAAAAGAACTCATGCCTTTGTTCACAATTTTAAATAAAAAAAGAGAAACAAATATTTTTGGAGGTTTTTGCTCATAATTATTGTTATTAGATTACATTTGTGATATGCAGTACTTACCCTCAACTTTTGGGAATTGGTGTATGTATCACATCTTACTGGCTTTTATTTCTCCTTCCTTTCTGCACCCTTGATTCACCCTTTTTCCAGATCTCTTACCCATCTCCACAGAGTAAAACTTTTTAGACAAGGGAGGACTTAAGAGATATGCTTATTTTAGGATTATAATGTGGCTACTCACAGGCTAAATACTATTTGACCTATACAAATTTTAAAAATAGGAAAATAATATTTTTTCCTATTCAAATTGTTTGGAAAAGGCAAAAAAAAAAAAAAAATCTGGCCACACTGCACATATCTCCCCATGGTAATCAAATAATGAGCTACTGTCTTCTTGAGATCATTTGTACACTCTAATTCTCAGAGTGCTGCCACGTCTTTCTGTGTCACATATGGTCTCCTCACCCTCTACGTCAATTGACCATCCCTGAAGGCTTTGGGATTGCCAAACTCTGCTCCTGTCTTGCCACATCATTTTAAGGAAGAAGAAGGGGGGGGGGGGGGGGGATGGAGAACCAGAGAGATTAAATCACACTGGCAAAGAGCTAGGACAAGAACTAGGCCCCATGTCACCTAAACTATTCCACACCACCTATTTACTTAGCAACAAATTTTGCTCTTAGCAACTTCTTTGAAGACACTGATACATATTTATTTAACACCTCATTGAGTGTAATGAATAAATAAATATTATTGTGCCTCTGCTCTTGCCAAAAACAATTGCAATAACAACCTCATTTACTGATCCTGATGGAATGTGTTACCACCTGCAGATCTATCATCAGAAAGAAATTCTAGCTCTGAGGGCTGCATAGGATGATAAGGCATGATGTCATATTGCAATTTTTTTCCTCTATGATCCCTACAGTAGAGATTCCACAATTCTCAGCACACCAGGAAACTGAATATGGTTATGGGGGAGGCTGAAAAATAGAACCTGTGGTAGGCAGCCAATATGGTGCCAATGAGCCCCACTTTCTTGAATTTGTGCCATTAAGTACTTCTCCCTCTTTGAATGAGGGCTGGACTTAATGAGTCACTTCTAATAAACAAAATATAGCAAGAGTGATGGTATGTCACTTTGAGAGATTAGATTATGTGAGACAATGGCTTCCATCTTGGGCATCCTTGCTTGGCTCTGGATTGGTTGCTCTATGAAAAGCCAGTTTTCATTTTATGAAGCCACCTGATGAGCACAGTCTTGTGATAAAAGAATGAGGGTCACTATTTCCAAGAGTCAAGTGAAATTAGAACTCAATTTCTGTAAATTCTATGAATGAAAACACAACCCCAGTAGCAGCCTGATTGCCACCTTCTTAAGACAGAAGAGTTCAGATAAGCCACTCTCAATCTCCTGACCCACAGAAGCCATGAATTAATGAAGTTTTAGGGTAATTTGTTACAATAGTCAAGTAATAAAACAAAGATCAAAGATCCCTACATTGCTTTCATATGATGAGACACTTAAATTTTTCCACATACTTAAAGTGTGCAATATATATATATATATATATATATATATATATATATATATATACACACATACATAATCAAAAATGTGAATGCTTATGCTAATTAATAGCATAGACTTAGATTTAAGATGCAACTGTGTTCAAATGTTGGCTCCGTCATTAATCTATTGGCTAAATGGTCCTGGAAAGATACCTAGTTTTGAAAAATTACTCATCTGCAAACTGGAATTAGCTTTCTCATCATATTTTGTTAATGACTCTCTTTTATTATTTAATCACAGTTTATTGAAGATGCTAGTTACTCTGAGGTCAGACTGATTCCAGTGTGCTCCAACCAAGTCGCCACCAGCAGGTCATCCACTGTGTTCTAAAACCACCTCACATGTGGCCCATGTGCAGAGCTTAAGGTTTATGTTATTGATTTGTGCATCAGGAAGTGAGGAATGGGCATCCGCCCTGAGTGAGGGAGCCCAGATAGGTTTGAATTAAGTAAAGGAAGGAAGAAGAGACACTGTTACAACCTCTTCCTGGGAAGCTGTAGCCTGGCTTGAGTCTCCAGACTTCAACTTGCTTCTCCTTTCACTTGGCTTCTGTCTGCAATGAGATAAGCAGCTCTCCAGCCTCTTCCATGTGCTTCCACCATTGCCAGCTGCCCATGAACGGACTGTGTGAAGCTTTCTGAAATTGTGAGCTGAAAATAAGCTTTCGTCCCTTAAATTATGGATATTGGGTTTTTGGTTGAAGCAACAAGAAAGTAACTAAGACACGTGGTCAATAACAGTTTGGTCCAACAGTCCCACGTGTTTTCATAGAAGCCTATGGCTGGCTATTTGTATCATCAAGCCCTCAAGAGTACATCTGAGCAATTATTCACAATTTGAATGAAATCATTTAGAACCTACTTAAATATGTTCCTTTATTTAACAAGCCTATAATGGACAAGTTTCTTTGCCAGGCACCACACCAGGCAGAAAGAAGAATAAGACCACACAATCACCCTCAGATGGATTATAATCTGACAGAGCCAGATATTTAAGCAAACAATACGATTTATTAAAAATAAGTTCAGCATTCTAATTGCCCAGGAGAACATCCATTATTGAAAGCAAGAAAGAAATCTTGCTTGAGGAGACAATGAAATAATCTGGGAACACAGAGCATTTGAGTTTAGCCTTGAATGATGAGCAGGAAAATTCTAAAAGGTGAAGAATAAGTTACAAACCTTCATATCTCACTATATAAATAAAGGCAAATGGGTAGGAGTCTAGCTGAGAAGTTAAAGCACTGACCAAGTAAGCACACGGCCCTAGGTTTGATTCCCCCAGCACCACATAAGCCATGCATGGAAGTACATGCCTTTAATTCCAGCACTGGGGAAACTGAAGCAGAAGGATTGCCATGAGTTCAAGGCCAACCTGGGCAACATAGTGAGTTCAAGACCAGCTTCAACTATGGAGTAAGACTGCCTCAAAAAAAAAAAAAAAAAAAAGGCAAGAAAGTGTGGAAGGCATGAAGATTTCTGAAGAACAGTGACTAGTCCCAGGGGGTAGAAGACATATGAAGATTACCGTGGAGGATGTGGACAGAACATCAAATAAACCAGACAAAACATCCAGATGCGAGGAGAGAAAGTAGAGAGGGTTCAAATTAAGTGAAGGTCAGTGATTCAAGAAGGACAGCCAAATGGAAAAGAATTGCCACAAGTGAAAAGATGATTAAATGTGTGTGTTATTCTATCAGGATGGTTTTATTCTTGTTTAAAGCAGAGGGGTGAAATAAAGGGGAATAAATAGAACATAAAATCAAAGTATCAGAGAAGTGATAAAGTAGAAAGGATTATCTGGGAAGGAGACAAAAGAGTCGCTAGGAAGTGTTCTATTTGTGGAGTCAGTGAGACACAGAAAATTTAGAAGATTGAACAGTTTCATTGAAGGCTAATGAGAAAATGGAGAGGAAGTAATTAATTGGATTACCTTAAAAAGTGCCACACAGTATAACATTTTAATGGTAAAAATTTTAATGAAGATGCGTGTAAGTTTTCAAGTGATAAAGCATCGAGCTTGGTCTTGAAAATTCTCTGCTCCTATACAGAACAGGGACAGGCGAAATTTTTATTCAAAGGCCACATGGTAGACATTTTAATTATGCCTTGGACCTTATCACAGCTATTCAACAGTGCTATCGCTGTGCAACATCAGGAATAGACAATACACAAACACATGGTCTTGGCTGTGTTCCAATAAACCATTATTTATAAACACAGGTATCCAGCCTGCAAGCACTTGTTTGCCAACACCTTCAGCAAAATGTTTCAGAATTACTTAGGAATGTATTGGATACATGCATACCACGTTTATAGCAGCACAACTCATAATAACCAAATCATGGAAGATGCCAAAATGTCTACCAACAGATCAATGGATTTTCAAAATGTGGTATATGTATACAATAAGTACTGCTTTGCTACAAATAAAGATCAATTTGAATCACTTGTAGGAAAATGGATGTACCTTGAGACTCTTATGCTTAGTGAAGTGAATCAGACCTGGAAGATTAAATATCAATGGTTTTATAAATATGAAAAACCCAAAGTATAAAAAAATAGAGCCAAACAAATGAGACGGTAGAAGCAGGGAGACTGGTTTGTGTAAAGGGAAAGGTAATGAGGGAGGCCTGGAGGGTGGAAAATGGGCAAGAGAAGTGAATATGAAGTTGATGTGCTATGCACGTGCACAACTCCTCACATTTAATGTAACTATTGTATAACACAAACACATGTTAATAAAATAATAACTTGGGGAAAAAGATATGCTTATTGAATAGATTTTTGCTAATGATATGGACCGCAGGGGTGGTGGGGAGTATGAACCACCTGTAGGGAACTTATTAGCATATCAGATATTTTGTTGTATTATGCATATTATAATATAGGAACATACAGCACAAAACTGAAGTAGATAACCCTTTTATAGATGGAACATTTAGGGACCAATTTGCCTAAGATCAGTGGTAAACAAAATGTCAACTCCTGCTAGAAAATGAAAAGGAAACCTGTCTTTATTGTACTATCAGCTAGACCCTTTCATTGTGATGAAATGTCCCCTTTATCCCTGACAGTATTCTCTGTAGAAATCTACTTTGATCAGCTGTGAGATGGCCACATTTGCTCTTCTGTGTCATGATCTTTTTCAGCTCTTTAACTTTCAACTCTATTCATGTATTTATGAATTGACTGAACTGATGATCACAGGTAAATGAATGCAACTTAAAAGAAGATCTGGACTTCAAAAAACTAATTTTTGTCCCCAGAGGAGTTTCTAAAAATCCAACTCCAGATAACTGGAAATGCAGACTATTTTTTAAAAGTACAATTCATGTACACACACATACTACATCTTAATCATTCTGCTTCTTTTTCCTCCTTCCTACACTTTCATCTCCCCACTTCCCCAAGTTCCATGGGATTATTATGTACTGAAAATACATACATAATACATACAAGAATAATTTGGGGTTGCAACGAATAAACTGCATCTAAAAAAGGAAGATATATTGAAATATTTAAAAGACAATTACCAGTATAAATTGCAAAAGACAAAGAAATAAACTGTTTATACCCATCTTTTGTTATGTAACACACAATGCCTGTGTCTCAAAGCTTACAATGAACATGTATTCCTTGCTATGTAATGTTCTGTATGTAAACGTTTGTGAAAGTGTTAGACTTGGGCAGTTAAGCCCAAAGTCATGTTTCTAGAAAATAGAAAAATGACAGGCATAGGGAATAATTCAACAGATTCAATGGCAAATAAAGAATTCCAGAAAATAAGAATAAGAAAAAAGACAGAAGATACCACAACACACATTTTTAAAGAAAAAAAAAGTATAGAGCTGAAGAAAAAGAAATTTCTAAGTTGAAATAGCCCACTGAGCTCCCAGCAGAGTAAAGGGCAAAATGACATGCTCCAGATCAAAAACCGTGGAATTTCAGAATGCTACAGATGAAACAAATAGTCTAAACTTTTCTTAGAAAAAAGTAAAATTCAACTCTGGAGAAATGAAAATCAAACTAGGATCAGATATGTCAGCAAAATAGAAAACGGATGAACCGACCGCTGCAGATTAATGATAAAATAGTCTCAATTTGCAATTTCACAGCAGGGTGAATTATCAACCAAGGATTGGGCAAAATTCAGGTAAGTCTCCCAGAACTGATTTTTAACATTTTGAGGTAAACATAACATAGTGGGGAGGGGCAGTCTGTTATTTAAGCAATAAGTAGCAATAAGTGAAAATAGAAACAAAAATATTTTATTTCTTCTAAAATTCATGAAAAGCACAAGATTCATATAAATGAAGTAAAAAGGAAATATTGAAGTACTTAAAACATAATCCAAATATATTGAAAGAGACACCATCACCTCTTGATAAGAAGAGTTAATATAAAAATACCAAATGGCTTAAAGTCAATGTATAAATATAGTTCAATTAATGTTAAGAGAAAACTGACCTAACCAGATACTGGAATATATAAAGCTGCTTTAATGAAATAAATATGACATTGACACTGGAATAAGGAATAATCGTGTGACAAGCAAATATTCAATATGTACACATAGTAGTTTAATTCAGGAGATAGGATGACTTGCTTATAAGCAAAACCAGCAAAACTGGGTAAAAAATATTGCAAGACAGTCTAGGACATTAAATGATCAAGCTAATAGTAAGAGGTGCTTTCTAATAACTAAAAAGGCAAAAAATTATATAGTATAAAAAAGAGGTATTTGTCTTTATAAAGACATTTTTAAAATTTGTATGTGGCAAAAGATAATATGTATCACCAATTGGTAAGCGATTGGGAAATATCTGTCATATTCAAAGAACTCAAGACAAGACAAAGAAAATTCAGACTAAAGATAGTAAAAGGATCTGAACAGATACTTCAGTAAAAAACAAATCCAAATGCCCTCTCTCACATTTTCTGATATTCAAGTTTTTTTAATATTCAGGAAAATAGAATTCATTTTATATCCTCATCAAACTAGCAGAAGCCAGAGAGAGCTGTAATACCTGTTTTAGTCAACAATGTGGGGAAAACAGAATTTTATGAAATTGCTGTTATAATTATAAAAGGTTACAGTTTTCTGAAAAACAATGTTTGTTATTAAAGTTAAAAAATTGTAAATCCTCCATTAAAAGCTCCTCTCCGGGAATCAAAATCTTCCTAGAACTATGAATGCAAGATGCTGTAGGGAGAAGGTTGCTCCCTGCAGTTTTATTTGTACTGGCAAAAACTGAAAGCAAAGTAAACACCCATTCACTAGGAAGTGGTTGAATAAGTGATGCTGCGTTTTCATCATGGGATGGTATATAGCAACCAAGAAGAAAAAAAAAAAAAACAGGATTATCCCAGTTGATTTGGAGAATTTTTATGAAATAGTATTGTGATACATGACTGCCTCTGCCACAGTGAACTCTGTGTTAGATAAAGAAATGAGTCTGCAGGAAGTATGTTTCCATCAGGCCATAAGGACTTTCAACAGCACGCTAATGGATCTGGAGATCCCACAGCCCATAAGATAAAATGCATAATGGCAATTGAAGATCAGCTCTTTAAAAAACAATTTGTGCCATCCCAGTTAATCTACCACAAACTTTACTTCCTTATCTTCCTATTTATACCTTACTCACTTCCTTGTAGGACTTCCAATGCACAACCAAACCATAGATAAACATCTAGGAGAAAATGGACAACTGATACTCACACCTGACTAATCACTGCAGTGAGATCCCTAATATAAAACATTACCATACCAGGCATATTCACTCTAGAGAAAATTATTTTCCAATTGTGCTACATTGTTCTTTTAGTAATTTGATTGTGGTGACAGGTCAGTCAGGCTATAATTGGTTTTAATTAGCCTTCCTACAGCTGTAATATTCTTTACCTACACACACACTGTCAAAAAAGCAGGAAAGGAGGGAGAAGGAAAGAGAGGGAGGGGGAAAGGAAGGCGGTTCATTTTCCACCTTTTCCAAAATGCCAGATAAATTGTTTTCAACCTGTCTTACAAGCAAATGCCCCACTTTCAGTTTAAATGAGGGGAAATATGTCACCATGACAGCTCGTAGAGAGAAATAGCTGATGCCTTCAGCAGTAGACAATGAATTCAATTCTGTGCTTTGTGCAAAAATTGGCAGTTGCTGGGGCCCAGAGAGGAGAACATCTTGTGTCCCCTCGTATCCTCTTGGTAACATATTATTTGGAGAACTGGAAGAAACTAAAGCAAGTTTATACAAATCAACTAAGTACATTTAAAGATGCAAATGTTTTGTTTTACTGGGCAGATAGGGGCTGTGTTCATATTTGTGGCAGATATTCCAGAGAAAATTTCACAGAGGCAATTTCTGACTTTTTATAATCATATTCATATTTAAGTGTGTTACACAAACTGTAATATTATTTTTTGAATCCAGTTTTCTTCAGTCACACTGAGCCATATTAGTAACTAACTACAGCCTCTGAGAAGCTGTTGTCATTTCCTTGAAATCTGATCTCTAAGGCTCTTTGAGTCACTAAAATTCCAGGACTGCATTTTTTCAAATGATGACAGAAATGAGTTAAGACAATCCCTGGGATCAGTCCACTGCAGGTTGCACAGCTCTATCTTCCTTCTTTTCGTACAGCTTTCAAAGCACGAACATGGCTCATTCAGGCAAATACAAAGGGTAAACAGATATATTCATGACACTGGGACTCCCCAATCCTTCAGGGCTTCTAATAAAGATAAGGAAGTTGTTGTAAATGCAGTTGGGAGCCATTGATATCCCCTGTCCCTCACCACTAGCCTGGGAACCTCTGTTTGAGTATGGATTATTCACCTCCGCATCCTCAGTATCACTGACAGTCTTCAGGGGCAAAAAAGACAGCAAGGCCATTGATCCTATAAATACTGAACATAAACCTCCATGTATACACTTCCATTTTTTTTTCTATTTGAAATAACCAATTATTTCAATGGTTTTCATTTATATGGAGTAGGACTCTGCCACCCTATTCACTACTTAATGGAAAAATGTTCAACATTTGCTCAACATAAAGCATCTCAAATCTCTTAACTTTTTTCCTTTGCTACTGTTGATTCCAGTCATGTTCCTTGGGTAGTGTAGAGTCAGATTAATCCTCCTTCTGTGTATCAGTCTGTGTATAATATTAGGCAATTTCTTCACTACCCTGAAAGCATACACAAAGTCTCTTTTCTCAGCAAACATCCTCAGTTCTTTCAAATGTTCCTCTGTATCAATGGCTTCAAATTGTTTTACCATCCTTGATATTCACATTCTGAGAACCCCTTAAAAACTTCCCATGTTATTGTTAATTTGTTGCATCCAATAATATTCAGAAATGGACTGAGCAGCTCCAGGTTGAATAGAAACATATTCTTGTTCGTTTTAAAGGTTATGCTTCCAATATGGCAACTAGCGGTCACATTAGCTTTGTAAAAACTACAAGACAGGATAGGGATTGTTAAATAACAATACTTTTTATTCTTGATAAACAAAGAAGGTCTTAAGTATTTTCATCACACATACTAAAAATTTTTGTGTTCCTGAGTATGTTAATTGCCCAATGTATCTATAAATATATATTTCAAAAAACATGCTGCATAAAAATAACATACTTTGTTGAGGTACTAGGGATTAAACCCAAAGCCTTATATTGAGCTACATACAGAATCCTGTCAATTTTTTTTTTCTTTTTTGAGACAAGAGTCTTGTTGAGTAACTAAGTTGATTAGGCTATGCTCAAATCTGTGATCCTCCTGCCTCAAACTCCCAGAATGTTTCTTTATTTTTCAATTAAAAAATAAAATCATGTTAGGAAATTATGTCTCCTTAATCCTACGATGTGCAAATGAATGAATGAATGAATGAATTTGTCAAATTAACCACATGACCCTATGTTTATTCTGACTGTCTTTTTCATTTCAGACACCCATCCTCTGAATCTACCCTATCCAAATCTCATGCATAGCAAATGCCATATCCATGTCCCTTCTACCAGCAACCATTCTGGTTAGCTACCTGATATGAAAGCCAAATGTATAGTATCTTAAAAGAAACTATTGCTATAGACAAATTGAGTAAATGGATTTCCTTTTCAATGTACTCCTCCTCTCCTCTTACTTACTTCAATGAATAACATCACCACCTAAAATCTCAGTTTTCCAAGCTACCAATGTACTCAGAATCCTTGGCTCTCCCTTCCTCATTACCTGTATCTCCAATCAGTCCTGTTTCAGCTGCAAACTGACTAACTCTAGGATCAGTCAGTTTGAGTTCATTCTCAACTTTCTATTGTCAAATAATGATATACAGCCATGTTGTCTACATTTATCTAATTTACCTGCTAAAATCTAAAATCCTTAGCCTTAACCCCCTGCTTAAAACACTTCCACATCCCTGCATTGACCCCTAACATAAAGCTAGTGCACAGGTGCTTGACGGTCTCACCCATGTTTTCTCCCCCAACCCTGACCATCACCATGAGTGCACAGCAGCATTTGGGCCTCTTCCCAGTTGAGAACCTACCTGTGCCACTTCCACTATGTTAGGCATTCTCTGACTCTTCCTCCTCAGCCAGCCAGCTGTGCTACCCAAATACCAAAGTTGCCCTTGGGTCTTTTTCCACGAGAAGGTGCCACTAGCTAAACCCTCAAAACATCTTAGATGTCCTCCACTGTAAGTACCATTGTCAGACCTGTTGTGGTCACCTCTTCCCTGCAGTCACTCTGTTCTCTTATTTTATCATCATAACTCCTACTACTAACTCTGATTCTTTCTCCTTTGCTCTTATAAAGCCATAATGATTACATTGAGCCCACCTAGATAATTTAGAATAATCTCTTCCTGCCAAGGACCATATCACATCTTTAAAGTCCTTTTCTGCACGTAATATACATGTAAATAAACAGACACAGCTTCTGGAGCATAGTACCTGGACTTATTTCCAAGATAGGTTGTCATTATCCAGCCAATCACGAGAAGTGAAGGTCAGGAAGCAGAGAGGGGAGAGCACTGCAGGCTGGAGAAACACACAGGCAAAGCCTGTGAGAATGAGCACAGTGCACTCAGCTCCTGAAAGAACACAGTGTGGGCAGAACCCAGACAGCACTAGACGTTGTGAGATGAGACGGAGACATAAGAATGGACCAGATGGCATACAGGCTTGCTGCCATATTGAGAATCTTGTTTCCAATCATAACAGCAATGGGAAGCCATTGGAGTCCATCACACACTGGGAGTGATAGAATCAGACTTTAGTATTTTTAGAAGATCACTCTGGCTTCAGTGTGAAGAATGGCCTGGAGGTGCCAAGGGTGGGAGTAGAGAGAAATTTCAGTTCCATTCCTGTAAAATGTCTGTGAACATAATTTCCTAAGCCTAGGCATCTCCCATGACCTGCACTATTATCAATAATACTACTGCTCCCTAATCAAATTTCCTTAGACATGTTACTATTTAAATTTTACAAATTCTTTCCTACTACTCCCCACCATTCTGTGATATAAAAGGCATAAAGCCCTGGAGGCAAAATGAGATGACTAAGGCTCAAATGGCCATGGCCGTTCAGCCAAGTTAGAAATGTAGCCAAAACTAGACTGAGATTCCTCACTCCCAGTCCAGTACTTTTTTTTTTTAATTTCCTGGTATTGGGGATCAAACCTATAGCCTTCACACTAAACTACAGCTCCAGTCCTTTTTTTCCTTTTTTTTTATTTTGAGACAGTCTTAATAAGTCACTATT
Organism: Ctenodactylus gundi; assembly: GCA_004027205.1. Classification (NCBI taxonomy): domain Eukaryota; kingdom Metazoa; phylum Chordata; class Mammalia; order Rodentia; family Ctenodactylidae; genus Ctenodactylus; species Ctenodactylus gundi. The sequence continues at coordinate 582,656 of PVKB01000112.1, forward strand.
ATTTACCCTAAAATGAATATTTCAAAAGATCAGTTTTCATTATGAAAGTGAGTTTTCATTATAACTTTTCAAACTGGATTTCCCTTTTCCATTTTACAAGGACAACAAGGAAGCCCATATTAATGAAATAATGAGTTAATCAGGTAACAGGAGTTGACCATCATTAACACTATTGTATCACTCCAAGACAAACAACACTATTGTATCACTTCTAGCGAAGATGCTCAGCTTACAACCTGCACTCAGTGGTTGAAGAAAATAAAGTAATTCCTTGGGGATATTATTATTTGAGTTAGGAGAATGGTGATAGCTCTCTGATTGTGAGTTAGTTTAGGGGGAAAAAGTCTTTGAGTTCATCGCCTTGTCTTTCCCCTCAGCAGGCTCCATACCACTCTCTATTCAACACAACGGATCATTAAACACGTTGGACCCAATGTAATGATTCGTGGAGCATGTTCACTCTTTCTCATCCCATCAATCACCAGTTTCTATAATATTCTGTTTGTTAAAACTAAGCAATAGTGCAAATAAATCCTCATAAGGGGAATCATCTCTTAAAGAGCATTTGTTTCCTCTGGTCATCAATATAGAGAGTCAAATGACAGGAAAACAAACCAATAGATACTTGAAAGACACAGGAAAACAGTGCTTTCAACTGATCACATTGAGACAGGATTTTATGAGAAATCCAGAAAGACAAAAATCTCAAATCTTGCATTTGCCATTACAGATGTGCCCTTCTGCCTGTCATTCCCTTTCACCTGTTTATTCCACCAGTGCAGCCAAGTTAGGAGGCAGAGGTGGAGCCTCTGTAGGATGCCAGGATGATGGGCTGTGGCCACAGTCGAGATATTTCCACTTTGGTTGGAAGGAAGGAGGCATCGCTCTCACCGGAAGAGTGATTACAATAGGGCCACACTGGCCTGAACAAGAGAGAGAGAAATGATAGTATCATTGACAATTCCTGCTTCTGCAAGTATAGATGTATGGATTCAAATATCTAACAGAATTCCATCTCTTTCTGTCATAAATGCTGCTTTCCTCTTTGTTGATTTTTGTTTTTCTATCATTTTGATGATAAAATCATCTTTAACCACTCCAAGCTTTGATTCCACTAGTTAGTCAACATCACTGGAAAAAGAAAATCTCTTTCCCAGTAGGTTCTTCTGAGGCAGTCTCTACTGAGAGACATCAGATTATCTGCCCCATCCGTGGAAGGTGACTAGCTCCAATTACACCGCACAGACTGAGAACATGAATGAAAATGAATAAATACAAGTGTTCATAACAACCAAAGGAGAAGTGAGGACTGGCAAAAAAACCAAACAAACAAACAAAAAAAACCTCAGAGGTCCTTCCTTCCAGCACTGAAATCTAGAACCAAGTGGAGAAGAGTTCAAGGTCACATTCCAAGACACCTTTATTACAAAATTCACAAAATAAGCTTTCTGTCCACTCCCCACTTATCCTATATTTGTCAAATATTTACTGAGCTGGTTCTAAAGGGCCAGACTACATTCAAAGATGGGGAGCACAAGGGCTCTCCGAGGTTCACTTCTACCTGGACAGGAGCAGTAATATTAGACACATAAATAAATGCAAAAGGCCAGAGGAAAGCACTAAGTGTTAGAAGCAAAAACGCTGCAGGTGAGTAATAAGATACAGTCAAAAAAGGGGAAATTTAGGGATGGGAATGGCTGCATTAGTGAGTACGCCAGACAGAAACTGAGGGGCTGACTTTTGAAAAGACATGAATGACCTGAAATTATACACAAATCTTGAGAAGAGTGTTAGGGGCAGACAGAACACAGAGTCCAATGATCAAAGTGTGGTTCAGCAGGCTTGAGGGTTAGAAAGAGATTCTCTGACATCACACTGCATAATCAGAGCTTTAGGCTGAACCTGATCCATAAAAAAGGCCCCAAGATTTTTTCATTCTGCCTCAAAAGCAAGATTTCTTTCTTAAGAGCAATTGCTGCCATTTATAAAGTATCAATGGTATTCCAAAAACTACAGTTCAAAAATTTTTTTTCTTGCTCTAGCTCATGGAATTTCAGAACCTGAAAGTGAGACACTGCCATATTTACTTTATATTTAAAGAAATAGAATCTGGGAACAGTTGAGAAACATGCTTAAACTCATAGAGAGTCACTAACCAGAATATGGTGACACCAAAGTCCTTATCTGTCTCCATGTTTTATCTCTACCAGAATAAACTATCTACACCCTGAACTAAATTATGGAAAACATACTGTAAATGCTTCCCCAGGCTACATATGGAGATCATTTACTGAGAAATCTTGGCTCCTTCTAGTTACTCTCCAGAGAAAAACATAATAAAGGCCCACAATCTAGAAGAGTCCCAATCTTTAAAATCCAATCATAGTAAAACTGCACGTAAACAGGTTCCTCAGGTGGAGACAGAACCCAACCAGCACTATCACCGAACAATGGTGTTCTTCAGAAATCCTCCTGGGTTTTCTGTGTTCTCTTTTTGGATTGATGATAAAATTGTTCTCTCCATTTTACTACTTGAGAAGTGAACACAAAAATATGATGAGTACACAAAAGTGATAATGATAAGGGCTTGTGTCTCAAGCAAAGACTGAAAAATAAAATGCTAGTCAATAGGCACATAGTTTGTCTAAAGTAGCATTTTTAATGTTTTTACTTTTTGTTAAAGATATATATATATATATATGTAATACATAATGGTTACAATGAGTTTGGGTATTTTGTACAAACATGTATCGTGTCAACATCACAATCCTTCTCTCTTCCTGGTTTTGGTCCTCCCATCCCTGCTCCAACTCAACTCCCACATCACGCCTATTTGATTCTATAAAATGCCTGTATTCTGGGTTTCATATATTAGAGAAACCATGCAATATTTAACCTTTTGTGTTTGGCTCAATTCATTGAGCATGGTGGTCTCAAGTTGAACCATTTACCTACAAAAGTTTCAAATCTTGAGCAGGAGGATTTCTGTGAGTCCAAGGTTAGTCTGGGGTACATAGTGAGTTCAGGATGGATTTGGGGTACAGAGCAAGACTCTGTTTCAAAATTGAAAAAAAACTTCAAATCTATCTGTCGTTATGGAAGCATTATGTACATACACGATATTTTTTGTGGATATTTCATGGATATTTCATTGTCTTCCACATTTTAGCTATTGTTAGTCGTGCTACTATAAACATGGGTATACGTGCATTTCTGTTATACATTGCTTTTAACTCTTTTGGAAAGATTATATGTCTCTAAAGATTATCCATGGCAAGTAGTAAGTGGGAATAGAAAGTTCTGTTGTCAAATAAATTTGGGAAATTCTGCATCTCTGCCTGAAGATTCACCAGAATTTTTAACATATAAATAACTGTGAAAGATCCCTCGATGAACAAGTCTCTTTACCTTTCCTTAATCCAACTTCACTCAAACTTACAGTAGTTATATTAACATTAGAACACCTCCTTCAGTATCACATAGATATATTCCCCACACCAGAATTCTCCACAATTGACTTGATAAAATATTGGTCTACACTAACTTAGATAAGCAGTTTCCTTACTGAATTTCCCCATTTTATTGATATGTATAAGCACAACATTTAAGGTTTAAAATGAAGTTGAGCATTTTGTGCACATACGTATCTTTTCAAGGTGACAAGGACTTTCCCACTCTCCTTTTGTCCCTCCCCCTACCCACCTCTCCTTCCCTACCCACCCTACCCCCCTGTCGCACTTTGTTTCTTGTTTTAAGTTCTGTAAGAGTTGTGATCTGGGTCTCTCATATCAGAGAGACCATTCAATATTTCACCTTCTGCTTCTGACTCACTTCACTAAGCATGATGTTCTCAAGCTTCTTCCATTTGCCCGTAAAAGCCTCCACACTATTGGACTTTATAGATACATAGTATTCCATTGTGTATAAATACCACAGTTTGTGTATCCATTGGTCTGTTAATGGGTATTTTGGTGACTTCCATATTTTAGCTATTGTTAGCTGTGCTGCTATGAACATGGTCATTATCCCTCCCTTCGTAACCAACCACTCCCCATCATAACACAAGTCCCCATCTCCCACAATAGAACACACACACACACACACACACACACACACACACACACACACTAAGTTTGTCCATGGAAGGGACCAGCTTGGGCCAATGGGACAACACTAAACAATGCAAGGGAGGACTTGAAAAGTGATTGTTCCCTGGGGCTTGCCTGCCTTAATATCTTTAGATCTCTTGTCCCCTCCAAGTGAAAAATTTGACTTCTAGAAAATGGAGCAAAGAGCAGCCACCTTTTCGGAGGCCTCTCCTAAGTCAATTAGCCACAGTCAATTCACTGGCTGACTAAAGACATATGAGTAAGCTCCAGCTGAGCCCAGCAAAGGAATTACCCCTCCAAAACCTATCCAAGTTGCAAACCCACAGAATCATGAAATAAAGAAACAGCTCTAACTTTAAACCACTAAATATTGGGATAGTTTATTATGAAACAAAATCTAACAGTGTTGGCCCTGTGCTTGGAAAAAAAATAAAACTAAAAAAATAAAGACATCTTGCCTTCCATATTAATGCTTTTGGGCCACAAAATTATCTCCTATAATGACCTCAAAATGTGATCCAAAGGTGGTTATTACACATCTCTTTCTAATAGAGGTAATGCACCTGAATCTTAGATTTTTAATTAGTGACATCTTCTGAAATTATCCTAAAAGCTCATAGAGGTGCTTCGTTGGATCACATACTATCATCCCTTCGTGAAGTAATATACCTCCCTTTGTCAGAACACACACAGGCTTCAATTATTATAAACCAAGTAAGTGTATGGCATTTTTTAAGTGGCTTTTAACCCTCACAGACGATTTTGATCCAGGGAACCTTAAAATTAATAAACTGTGAAAGGTGTATCTTCAGCACTCATTGGATGAAAATGAACATTAATATCCTGCTGATGAATCATTAACACATCTCAACGGTAAGAAATAAAACAGCACTGTTGCTTCCACTAGGAGATACCAGTTAATTAAGCTGATAGTGAAGGTCAGAATTCAGAAACCACAAGCCTGAGAAGTCTATGAAAAAATAATAATTCTACCAGCATGTATAAAAACCTTTAAAAAAAACAAAAAATGGTAAAGAGGGAATTTACAGGGTAGAGAGGAGAAATATCAGCTCAGAAAGGTATCCAGACATGTCTGCCTTCCCAGCACACACTGTGAAAACATAATTCCCAACTCATTAGGGAGGCACAGGGAGAAGTGGAGAGAAATGCTAATTATGCATTAGCTCTGTTAGCTAAATTCAGATGGGGCAACATCACATGGACTGATGGAAGAAGCCGTAACATTTTAAATTCCAGGCAGACTACTGCAAATGGATTTTAAAGGAGCAAACTTGTTCCTAGTCTCCAAAAGCCACAAACTGAAAGACAGCAATTATATAGCTAAACACAGAGGCAAGATTCACTCTGAAAAAGTTGATAACCCATGAGTCAAATCTCAAGATGAAAGACAAAGGTCAACCTAAAAGGAATCGACTAGGAATATTCTTATTCTAATACACAATTCTTATACAGTTCTTGCTGAATTAGAATGAAGTATATTAAATAACATCCAGAAATTCAACTTAAATAGACCAAAAATTAACTTTCAGGTATTCATAGTCATTAGAATAATCATTTCCCTTTGTTATAGATACAGCACTATTTATCCATTCTGTTGATAAAGACATATGGGTGGCTTCCTTCGATGATATTATAATCAGTACTAATGGGAGCACTTTTAAGTGTCTTCTGGTGCACTATTTACAGGTACAAGTTACTTTAGAGTTGTAATCTCATTCAAATCACCTGTAGATTTTCTACTAGATTCAATGTCCTTGCCCCAGGACAAAGGGTTAATATCCAGAATATACAACTCATTTCAAAAATCCAATAGCAAAAATCAACCCAATTAAAAGTAGGCAATAAACCTATACAAACATTTCCTGGAAGAAGACATGTAAATGGGCAGTAAATATATGAAATAACACTCAACATTCCTAATCCTCAGGAAATGCAAATCAAAAAAACCCAAAGAATTAATGCCTTCCTTGATTAAGAATGGCTAGTACCATAAAGACAAAAAGTTAAGAAATATCAGCAAAGACATGAAGAAAAGAAAACATCTGCATGCAGTTGGTGGGAATGTATTTCTGTGAAACCATTGTGGGGAAGAAGATACAAAGGTCCACATAAAAAATTAAAAATAGAACTACCAAGTGATTTGGCAATTCCGCCAGTGAGTATATACATCCAAAGGAAATGGAACGAGAATGTGAAATACACACACAAACTCCAATAGTCATAGCAGCGCTAGTCATAATATTCAACAAATGAAAACAGTCCAAGTGTCCACCAACTGATGAGTGGATAAGGAAAATGTAATGTCTAAAAACAATAAATCACAGTAATAAAAAGGAATGAAATCCTGTCACTAGCAACAATATGGATATAACTAGAGATCCTTAATGAAAGCAAGTGAGATACAGAAAGACAAGTACCATACCATCTCATTCAGATGTGGAATTTAAACAAATTGATCTCTGAGTATTGACAGTAGCATTGTGGTTACCAGAGGCTGGAGGAAGTAGCTAAAACTAAAATATACATCTCTACACACAGAATCTTACAAGCAGATTCAGTTAAAAGACTCTAGGAAATTTTGCTTAACACATTTGTTCTTTGAGACAGATGGTCTAATAGACACATTAACTATTGATTTGTGTGAATTTTTATGTTCTAGGACCTATGACAAGAAACTAAAATTCCTGCAGAATATTAGCTCTTCCCTTTACAAATCAGAGAACTACTTCCGGTACTAACTGGCTGTGTGATTTTAGACAAGTCACTTATATGCCATAATTTCCTGTTTCCTGGGCTGTAAAAGAAAGAAATTGAATTTATGTGGTCCTGGTGTCCTTTCTACCTCTAAAATCCTATTATTTTTCTGAATTCCTTCTTTGGATATATTTGCTATCCTTATAGGATATCTCAATACAAATCTATTCTACTCAAACGGAGGTGCTGGGTTTCCTATAATCTATCAGTGACACGTGCAGACACTAAATCACTGCAGTGATTTAATTCTAGGAAAAGTAATTTCCCTGAACACAGAATACAAAGTTAAAATTTTTACAAGTTAAGTGTGAGTGAAAAAAATAAATTAATTAAATAAATACATATGTTTATGTGTATGTACTCTTAAATATATGTACTCTATTAAACACACAAACATATATACTCTATTATACATATATAAATATATATGTATATACTTTATTAAATGCAAGCGTCCAGAAAAAAGGAATATTAAAAAAACAATTACAAACTATGTTACCTCCACATTTAATAAATATTGGTGAGTATATGAACATCAAAATACAAGTGTCAAAGTATAGAACAAAGCCCCACAATATTCTCTTGACATTTGAGGATCTGCATGCAGTTCAGCGTAAGCTATTCAGAAGCAAGTCTGAGAGCCTGTATGTCATAATTTGCCAAGATAATCCAGAACATAGATATTGAGCCCCTTTCACAAAACTACCTAAGCCAAACTGGCATTCTGGAAGCTTGTTTTAACAGATATCAGTTGCCAGTATAATGGAACACATGTTATATCTTCGATAATGTTTAAGGATCAATAAAATATATTTCTTTTATATAAAATATATTATTTGTGTGTATTTTTAAAAACTCCCTGTGAAATAAATGATTTGTTTTTTCAAACTATTTCTTTTTCCCATTTTATTGATATGCATGAGCACAAAATTTAAGGCTTACAATGAAGTTGAGCATTTTGTGCACCTACAAAAGTATTTCTTCACCTCAGTGTGAACTTTCTCTCCCTGCGTTTTGGAATGTGATGTGAAGGTGCCTGTTTCACAGTTGATGCCTTTAAAGAAAGACCAGAATTTAAGTTTTACAGTTTACTCATTTGTAAAATTAGACAGCTAATAATACTGATAGCTGACCTTTATTGAGTGGTTACTATGTCCCAGACTCATGTAAAAGTACAAACTCTGGGCCTGGCATGCTTCCACTTCAATCCTTTTTCCACATCTTAGAACTATATGCTATTTGCCTGTCTAAACTCTGAGCAATCATAAAATGGAAACTAAATAATGACCACTTCCTTGGATTATGATGGTGAAATGAAGTATGGGTTTAAAACACCGTTTGGCGCATGGAAACTACTTGATAAATAATTGTCATCATTGATCTCCATAAAATCATATTTCTTATGACAATACTCATACATAACCAGGCTATATAGGCACAGAAAAATCAAACAATGTCCTGAAGCCAAAGGCAGTATAATGGTAGAGTCCAAACTTCAATATAGAAGGGAAGGATAATCCTGATCATATAACTAACAAATACTTATTAAATATAAAATATATAACTTCCTCCTTGTGTCTAAACACTAGATAGATGAATAGAAAGTAAATTACCAGGATCTCTGCTGGAAAGGAACTTATGCCAAACCAGTGGCGAAGACTGGAGGTAGTCTGAAGCAGGACAAGTACACAAGTAGGTAAAGAAAATAATTTCATAAGGTGATACCTTATAAGAAAAAAAACCATACTGAAATAGTATAATACAAAGAGGTAAGGAACAAGGGAGGATGCAGGGAGGGTGACAAGGTAAGACTTCTCTAAGGAGGTGACGTGTGAGCTGAGATCTGAGTGTCATGAATCTGGAGGAAGAGTTTTATAGTCAAAAAGAAAAGTGTGTGAAAGTATTTTTAGGAGAAAATAATTTTAATTGATTGGAAAAGAAAAAGAAAGTCAAAGAAGCTGGGGGATAATAAGGCAGACAATAATATGAAAGGAAGCATGAGTGATTTTATCATGGAAAGATAGATGCATTGTGTGGATGGATGGGTGAATGGATGAATAAAAGAGCAGAGAACTCAGCCCAGTGTGGTGTTTATTTATTCATCTAAACATTTATTAAATGCCTACTACATGCCTGGCATAGTTCCAGAAACACAGATATAGGAGTCAAAAATAAAAATAAAGATAAGACAAAAATCTCTGTCCTTATAGAGCTCTACATTAGTAACAGACAATTTTTATAAACTTACTAGGTAAAAAATATGGTAGCTTATAAAACTAAGCCCAATTAAAATCTCAACTGTATGTGGGGTGTCAAGATTGACCTGGGTTGTTCATGGCTACTTAAAACCATCTGGGCCTGCAAGCACCATGTGTACCAAGAGAGGCATCCCAGTAGCAATACAGTGAACACAACCCCAGGGGAGACCAGTATCCTCCAGCAGTCAGTCCTAGCTCCCTACGACTTCTGCCAACATTTAGTCTTCTTGTTTTCTGTTCCCCTTGGCTCTGATCCATAGCTCCGCCTCTGCTCCAGACCACAGTACCTCTGGGTGACCTCCAAGTCATGAAATCTGGCTGCCCCTCAGGCCCTTGCCTTTCACATGATGAACTGTGTCATTCCCTCGCTGCTTTCTAGGACTAAGACTGCACACAGTCTGGCTTCCCCTCTGCCCAGCTGGCCTGCAGCCAGGCATAACAATATAAAAAAGTCTTCCAACTTCCCAATAGCAAATCTAAAGCTAAATTTTGGAACTAGGCTGGAACATGAGCTCAGAGATGACTTAACAATCAGAAAATGTCTTGAGGTGATAATCCCAGCTTCTGTCCACTCTCCCAGCCCCTTCCCCTTATTACCTGGAAACACAGCCAGGTTCTACCATGGCAGGCTGCCCACTTGCCCAAAGCACTGCCCAAAGCAGAAAATAAATCCTCTGTTCATATGGTTGACAAGCTGGATGACTAATTGCAAAGAAGACCAGTAATTTATTGGAGTAGAAATTGAGGTTATTTCAGCAGGATTTAATACTTTTATCTGAGCCAGTTTTTCAATTTGACTTTAGAAACCCTGCTCTCTAACAAGTTGGACGTGCTTCGATGTTCTAAGCAGACTCCTGTTCTTTTAGTCAGGCTCTCTGTTCTTCCATTTCTCCATTTTTGACTGAAAAATTTATGGCAGACATCACACAGCATTTTTGCACTCATGTTAACTCATCTTTATTATATTCTATTCCAAACAGAAAGCAATTCAAAGGAAAGATCACGACTCAAAGTCAAAAAGGATAAAGTAATGTTTCGGTTTGTTGCCTAACAGCCATGTCTGCAAGCCAACTGCCACTCTGCCCTCACTGACACGACTTGTAAAGTGATCCTTCCTTCGTATGTTTCTCAGCAGTATTACTAAGGTCTGGTGAGCTAGGGCCATCACATCCATGTGAATGTGAAAATTTTAAGTCCCAATGCAATAGTTAGCTAGATAGAAGTGCTGACCATGGGCAGCAATGAGAAATCACTGCATAAAAATCAAATACCTAGTGAAAATATTGGAAATGTTTCTTATTTACTCTTGGACAAGTTCTTCTTGAAAATTCAGATTTCTTGGTTGATTTTTTGTTTTGTTTTGTTTTTGTTATTGGGCTAGAGATTGAACTCAAGTCGCCTTAGCACTAAAATATATTAAGATCTTCAGCCTTTTTATTACCTTCTTATTTTGAGAGTCTTGCAGAGTCACTAAGTTGCACAAAATATTCTCAAGCTTTTGTTTCTCTTGCCACAGTTTCCCAGAGTGCTGAGATTACAGACAAGTACCATTACATGATTGGACTCAGTTTTCCTACCTCCCTCTTTTGACTTCTCTTGAAGAAAACCTCTCTGGGATTCAATTTCTAACCTATACTAGGCAAACAGACACTGTAAGCTTCTAATTCCATGAAGAATGTAAGTGAGAAGATACAAAGAAAATGATGATTTGGTGGTCAAGGCCAGTTTCCCTGAGGATGTGACTCTGACCTCAGTTATAAAAGAAGCAGTTACCAGCTGGCTACAGGGAGATGTGAGAGAGCAGAAAACAGACTGATGCCAGGCCAGACTGAGGAAACCCAAAGGGGTCTGGAGGACAAAGGGGTCCAAAGTGACAGTGGAGACTGAAGGTGGTGAAACCGTGCCAAGTACTGGACACATTACCCCAGTATCCACGGGAAGTCTACACACACTGCTGAAGGAGCCTGCTGGAAGCACAGCCACCCCCGTCACTGCTCTGTGCTGGTACTTCTAGGGTTACACCCTCAGAACAAACACCAAATTCCTTGCCTGCATAGTGTTTCTTCATGAGACACTCAGATTCCTGTTCCATTCTTTCCCTGTAGACTTCTTAATCCAGCCAAATGGTCTGGTGCCACGATACTCTCAAACAAATGTCCTTTCCCACAGGTTGGTGTGCACTCCTTCCTCTGCCTGAATTTCCCCTCATCTCCTCTTTCCCTTTTGCCCCCACAAAGTTTCACCCACATTTTGTGTCCTAGTTCTAAATCCACCATCCATAGCTCTCCAAACATAGATAGTTTTTCAGCCAGTATGCTTATAATTTAGCACTTCTCTTAGTGAGCCTGGTCACATTTGTCCTGAACTGTAGCTGCTTAGATATTTTTTTTCTTCCCTGTTTCAGTGGGAGGCTCCTGGAGTTTATGGGCCATGCCATAAGGCCCTTTGTGCTCTGTGTGCCTCACACATAGAGTTGAAAGAATATTAAAAAGTATGCTATATAAAGGCAAAATAATTAACCTCACCCTTAAGCCCAGAGTATTGCATATTACTCCCTTAATATGATTATCATTGATATTATCTCTTACATTGTCTAATTTAAAAATTTAATCTTATCATGGGTTTGTATATAGGAAAAATTCTTCCAGGGCTAGGTAGTATCTACAGTTTCGGGCATCTGTGCGACATCTTGGATTGTGCCTCCCTGGGTAATGGAGAACTACTAGGGTGGAAAATCTTGAGAGATAAGCATCCCTGTAGTGTGGCAAGTGTGGCAAATGGAAGCTGCAGTATAGTGGAGGCACAGGTAGAGGAAACTCCTCTTGCTCTGGGGTTGGGTCAGGAACAATTCTCAGTTTAAAGAGCTGAGAAAGGGTAGGCTGGAGTTAGAAAATCAGAACATGTTTCACACTGGAAAAGGAATCACCCACACAAAAGATGAGTGTTACAGTGCATGGCTTTCTCATGGAAGCAAAGGAATTCTATGTGGCACCCACACAGACAAGCAGGAGGTGAGGGAGCCAAACTGAGCTCTTCTGGCAGATATTCTCATTGCTCAGCCATACAATATCGGCACCACTCCCACAGCTCCTGCATCTGCAGTATTCCATGCCTGGCTTACTCTAAGTCCAAAGAGAAGTAGGATCAGGATTCAAGAGACCTAACTCAGCACAGCAGAACTTAGGTGACGGCTAACTGGAGTTGAAGAATACGTACTTCCAGTTTTCACACTCCTCAGGTAGCATACTCTTACTGTGTCCTACACGGTCCCCTAGCATGCCCTGCTGAATTGAGTCTCAGTCACCCACACACTAATTAACTTAATGATGTGCCTTTATAGGGTTCCCTCCCTGCACCTCCTTGCCTCCCCACTCCTCTACCATTTCTTCAGGGGATAACCTCCTAATGAGCCATGGGAGCTGACCTTCTTGCTTCGGGTTGGCTGCTAGGGGAACCCAACTTAAATAGCTCCGCTAAGGGATTTGGACTTTGTCAGTAGGACTATGGGAAGCCACTGGCTTGTGTATGAGGTTCTTTGGCTATAAATGCCAGAGAAGAATCCAGCTATATAAACCAGAAAATCAATCAGTGATTGGAAAAACACAAGGAATCTTACAGAAATAAATGGCACAATGATGCTGCAGCCTTCAAGGAAGCAGGAGCCAGAGAGCACAGTAGAGCTCAGCCTGGAAAAGTTTAGGACATAATTGCAAACAAAACAAATGGGCTCCAACCACGGATCACTCTTCTGGAGGTGCTGATTTCCAGGAAAGAATGACGCATTGACCTAGTTCCTTGAGTCCCCTGCCCCCATCCTGTTAAGCAGGGCAACGTGATGAATAGTTCTATGAACATTACTTACAATGCTAAAAGGAATTTTCCAAGAGAAAAATGGGGTGCTTTACAAAGTAAGTAGCAGAATTCTGGGTAGGAAAAAACAACATGCAGTAGTAATGGAATCATATTACAAGTTACATATTACAAGTATTACACCGATGCTATATGAAAGATTACACTGAAATATGAATTTCTTCAAACATGCTTATTTGGAAGCAAATTAAATATGAAAGAATAGAATTGTGGACAACTTTCATGTCCCAGATAAAGTGTACTCTGTTCATTGTTCATTAGCAGCTATTATGTATATCTCCTCTCAATTGACAAATAATCTTAATACAATAAAATACACAAATTTTACAGTAGAGTTCTGTGTTTTCACAAATGTACACACTCATGTAATCACCACTACAATCAATATATAAAACACTTGAACCACCCTTGAAAACTTTTCCTCTGCCATTGCTAATCAAAAGAATTCTCTACCACCATCACCCCAGTTTCTCACCTTCCAACTTTTCCTCACTCCACAGCATCATTTAAGTCAAATTACGTAGACGTTGATGTCGTTCACTCAGCACATTTTTAAGGTTGTCTATGCAACTGCGCATATCAAGTTTTTTCCATTTTTTCTTTTTAACTAACATAATAATGGTGCATGTTTATGGGGTGCAAATATGCAATATTTGATGATTAAATAAAATAATTTGCATTTGCATCTCTTGAAATACTCCTTCTTTCAAAGCCTTCAAATTCGTTTTTTCTAGTTCTTTATAAAATACATAATAAATCATTGTGAGCTATAATCAGCCTACTGTGTATAGAAAATTAGAACTTCCTAATGATTTTTATTGATATAAAGTATTTTATTTATATGAATATGCTAATTTCTTTATGTACTTGTTAATATAGACTTGAATTATTTTAATTTCAGGATGATTACAAACATTCTTTTTCCCCCATTTTATTGGTATGTATAAGTGCAAAATTTAAGGTTTACAATGAAGTTGAGCATTTTGTGCACATACGTGTCTTGTCAAGGTGACAAGGACTTGCCCACTCTCCTTTTGTCCCTTCCCCTACAGACCCCTCCCTCCCCCAAACAATACGTAACAGAGATATATGTATACCCATGTTCATAGCAGCACAGCTAACAACAGCTAAAATATGGAAGTCACCAAAATACCCATCAACAGACTAACGGATACACAAACTGTGGTATTTATACACAATGGAATCCACGTATCTATAAAGTCCAACAGCGTGGAGGCTTTTGCAGGCAAATGGAAGAAACTTGAGAACATCATGCTTAGCAAAGTGAGTCAGAAGCAGAAAGTGAAACATCGAATGGTCCCTCTGATATGAGAGACCCAGATCACAACTATCTCATGGAACTTATAAACATTCTTACACAAGTCTCTTTTGTGTGTACATTTTCACTCACTGTTAAGTAAATATTTAAGCAGAGAATTGGTGGATAATACATTGGCTCATTATTGAGAATGAATTGAAGATTATATTAGAAAGAAGGAAACAAGTATACAATTTAAACAGTGATACAGGTGAGGTTTTGAGCTAAGATAGTTGTATTTGGTACCTTCGGCTGCCAAAACAAGATATTTCCTACAGGATGGCTTAGTTTAAAAATGTATTTCCTCACTGTTGAAATGTGTATGCAGAATGCCAACTTGAACGAGTTCTGGTAGGCAATCTTCCAGAGCTGCAGATAGCCACCTTTTTGCTGCATCTTCACAAAGAGAAAGATCTCAGGGAACCTTCTTCCTATAATGCACCACTTCCATGGAGTTAGAACCTCATCCTTGTGGTCTCTCTTAAATTTATTCATTTCCTTAAAGGCCAAAAAGTGCCATGCATAGTCAAATAGGGGGAAAGAGGATGAAGGTTTCGGTATATGAGTTTGAGAGAAACACAATTCAGTCAATAGCCAAAAGAAAGCAATGAGCAAGAAGCAAGAAGCAAGAAGCAAGAAGCAAGAAGCAATGAGCAAAAGGTCACGAACAGAACTCAAACACATTTTAGAAACAGCTATGGATCTAAAGATTTGTTGATGGGTTTCCAGGTAGAGCTAGTGATTAAGAAAACTAAGTTTATGTTCTGTGGCCAATGCTACAGGACAGGGGGTAGAGGTGCTCTGTGGGAACAATATAAGAAATTTCTTTTGTTGCATGCATGCATGCATGCATGCATGCGTGTGTGTGAGTGTGTGTGTGCACGTGCGTGTATATGTGTATGCTGGGGATTTAACCATAGGGCATCATACATGCTAGGCAAGTGTTGTACATGCCCAGCCATTTTTGTGAACTTTATCTTGAGGCAGTATCTTGCTCAATTGTCCAGGTTGGTGTTGAATTTGTGATCCTCCTGCCTCAGCCTCCTGAGTAGGTAATATTAGAAAGTATCCCTGCACCCAGTGGTAAGAAGTTTATGAAGAGCCAAAATGCCCAAAACCACAACAGAAGCAAAGTTTCCTTCTTAGGTCTGTCAATACCACAAACGTTCACAGAATTTAGGTCCCAGTGAGGTCTGATAATAGGCAATCCTCCAAACCCATATAATCAATATTCTTTTTGGTTTTTGAGACAGGGTCTCACTCTATAGTCCAGGTTGGCCCTGAACTCTCTGTATACCCCAGGACCTCAAACTCATAGCAAACCTTCTGTTTTAGACTCCTTAGTGCTGGGATTACAGGCCCATATTCTTTAAATATTTACCAAACAATCGTTTGCAGAAGCAGGCAAAATTACTTTTATTAGTAACATTATATAAAATATGAGCATATTTATATAATAATATAATAGAAAAAGACATATTTATTTCCTGATTTGTTACTATAGCCAAATCACAGTCAATTGCCAAAACGAATTTGGGCTGGAGTAACAGAGATTAAACATTCCTCTACTCTTTTGTAATATATATCCTCTTTAACTCATATGGATGAAAGTTTTTAGAAAATTAGACAACTATTTAGTGGTTTGAAATTTAGGTAATAATGTAGTATACTAAGTCCTCCTTTCAAATGGCATTGATCATGCATTTTAATTTCAGAATATTTTTGGATCAACAGATTTTATGACACTAGTTATAAACACATATCTGAAAATATACATTGCATTACACACAAACACAGGTATGCAAAAACACATATCAGCATACTGGCTTTAGGGTCTGTTTTGGGAAAAAGACAATATTCTATTTTGCTGATTTACTCTAGATACATCTCCCCTCTTTAGATCAGCTTCCCACTGTTCCCGCTTTACCCAAAAATAAGAGGCTATGGAGGGCTGTGTCTTATGGACTCAGGTTCGGCACAGGTGCAGCAACGCATGGATTCTGCAGACACAAGCCAGGTAGATCCACCTGGAAAAGGGGCCAAACTGACCCGATTGAGGTGTTGGATTCAATCCTGAAGCAACTATT
This sequence comes from Ctenodactylus gundi, assembly GCA_004027205.1. Lineage (NCBI taxonomy): Eukaryota > Metazoa > Chordata > Mammalia > Rodentia > Ctenodactylidae > Ctenodactylus > Ctenodactylus gundi. Next base: position 599,073 of record PVKB01000112.1, read on the forward strand.
TTCCTCCATTTTATCGATATGCATATACAAAATAATGTTTATATTGATCTCAAGTATTTTGTGCATATACCTATCTTGACAAAATCACAAATCCTTCCCCTCACCTTTTCTTCACCCTCCTCCCCACTCTGCTTCCCCACGAGTTCCCATTATTTCCCTCACTTATTTTTATGACATGAACGTGATTTGGGTTTCTCATCAATGGACGAATGGATATATAAATCGTGGTACTTGTACACAATGGAATATTACTTGTCTATAAATACAGATAGGTGGGAGGCTTTTGTAGGTATATGGATGCAACTTGAGACCATCATGCTCAGTGAAGTGAGTCAGAAGCATAAGGTTAAACCCTGAGAAAGCTTGCGATCTAATAGAAACCAAACGGACCCTGGTTTAAATCACCTTTCATCCTGTGAGCTCTGTGCAACCCCAAGTAAGAGCACAGTTCCTTTGAGCCTTAGACATCATATGTGAACTAATTTAACCTCACCTGAGGAAGGTATGCGACCAGATTCCCACCTTGAAGTTAAAGAAAGAAAGAAAGAAAACCAGTCCTGTTTGTATACCTGTATAATTGGTAAGTAAATCAAATCTCATAAACGATGCTGGTGGTAGATGGGAATTTCAGTTTTACGTTGCCTCCTTTACCCTCCTTTAACTGCAATCTCAAGATTTGGCAAATCAACATGGTAAAACAGTCAACTATGTAAAACTATAGAAGACTTTGCCTCCCCACGGAGTTAAATATCTACTTTATGGTATTGTGAAGAAGAAAATGAAATGACATGTAATTCTCCTGAATACTATGAGCCATACATTTTTATTGTGGTTTTTTTTAAAAGATGCATACCATAAAATTTACCATCTTAACCTTTCGATGTTGCTGTTGTTGTCTCTGTTCCTGGGGATTGGACCCAGGCTTTTTCAAGTAGCTGTATCACCATTCCATTTATTATTATGTCTTTTTTAATGAAATAGGGTTTCACTAAATCACTAAGATACCCAGGCTAAGCTGGAACTTGTCTTGCTTCAGTATCTCAGAGTACTGGGATTCTTTGCTTTTGCTACTTTGCCTGGCTTTACCATTTTTACAGATCGGCAGTGTTAAGTAGATTTACAATGTTTAAGAAAAATGTCCAGAATATTTCAATCTTGCAAATGTGAAACTCTCTGCTCATTAAATAATTTACATTTCCTCTTGTCCCCGGGGTCTTATAGTTGTCATTCTCCTTTCTGTTTCTGTAAATTGACTACTTGTGACATCTCGTATAAGCAAAATCATATGTATTTGTATTTTGTGAATGGCTGGTTCTACTTGGCATATGTCTTCAAGTTTCACTTGTGTTGTAGCATGTGACAGAGTTTTCTTTCTTTTCGGGCTGAATAATATCCTGCTGAGTGTCTAACACCTCACTTTGCTTAGCCATTTATCTGTCAATGGACATTTGAGTTACTTCCAATTCTTAGCTATTGTTAATAGTACTGAACAGGGATCTCTTGGGAGTACAGACTTCCTCTTCTTTGGATATATATCTGGTAGTGGAAGAGCAGGACCATATTGTGATTCTATTTCTTCATACTGTTTTTCATAGCAGATGCACGATTTGTAATCCCACCAACAACAATGTCTCCATATCCTCAACAAAATTTACAGTTTCTGGAGGATATATCTATGTGTTTCTTCATTTGTGTTTTTGTTTGTTTGTTGAAAAAGTGGACACAAGGCAATATCTCACAGTGGCCTTGATTTACATTTATCTGATAATTCATGACAGTGACCAAGTTTTCCTCTTTCCCAAAATCATCATTAGTGTGTGTCTGTAATACATAATAATCACATTTAACATGGGGGAATTGGTTCATATACATTTTACATCTTAATTATCTTAATCCTTTTTACTTCCCTTTCTTTTCTCCATTCTCCCATCTCTGTCTTTTCCAAATGCTTATTTAGCATGTTTATATTATCTTTGGGAAATACCTTTTCATGATCTTGTACATTTTTAAATAAGGCTACATGATTTTTATTGTTGAATTGTAGGAGTTCTTTATATATTCTGGAAAGTAAGCTTTTAGCAAATATGTTATTTGCAAGCTTCCTCCTCCCATTTCCTAGATACTTTTCATTCTGTTGATTATGCTATAGTTTTCCCCACTATTTTATTAATATACATATGTAATACATAGTGTTTACAATGAATTTGGGTATTTCGTGCACATATGTATCATATCAACTTCACACTCTCTTTTCATTTTTGAATCCCCCCTCTTTATCCCTTCCCCCAACTCCAGCTATTACTTCATGTAGTTCTATAGAATGTCTGTGTTCTGGGTTTTCCAAGTCAGAGAAACCACACAGTACTTAACATATTAATCTTCCACACCCATATAATTTCAATTAAGTCACCACTCTAACTCAGCTTCCTATTCCTTGAATGGGTCACAGTAGTTAAATCTTGATGCCTCTTCTCTGAATCCAACCAATCCCTTTATTGGGATATTTACGAAAAGTTTATTTTTCTATATTTTGCTGTATCTTTGTTGTTATTCTTAAACCTGGCCTTAATTTGATGTAGTTGTGACATCTATTTTTCTTTTGTATCCTGAGTTTTTGGGAAATCATTGTTAAGTCCAACATTGTGACGATTCTCCCATTTGTTTTATTCTATGAGATTTATAGTTTTGGGTTTTACAGTTAAGTCTACAATCTGTTTTAAAACAATCTTGGTGTAAGATAAGAGTTAAACATCACTCTTTTGCATATGAATATTCAGTAGTTGCAAAGAGATTTTCTTTCCTTTTTTGAGTGGTCTTGGCGCTCTTGTCAAAATCTATTTCACCATATACATGAGAATTCATTTCTGAAGTCAGTACCCTAATTCTTTATGATAGTATCAAACTGCTTTATTATTATTACTTTCTAATCGTTGGAAATCAGAAAGCATAAGGCCTCCTTTTTATATTTTAGACAGGATCTCACTCCCTAGTCCAGGCTGGTCATGAATGCACTATACAACCCAGGCTAACTTTGAATCATAGCAATCCTGCCACTTCACCTTCCTAAATGCTGAGATTACCCTCCTCTTCATTTTTTAATTGCTATTTGGAGTCCAGAGTCCATTGAGACTTCATATGAATTTCAGGATAAATTCTTTATTTCATCAAAAATGTAATTAAGATTTTGATAGAAATTGCATGAAATCTATAGATCAATTGGGGTAGTGCACTGGTTAATGTTCCTAGAGGAGCAGAATACACATGTATATACATGTGCACAGGCACATGTGTGTGCGTGTGTAAGGCTTGTGGGAACAGAGGTAGGAGAGGGCAAAATAGTTGTCCGCACACTAGACAGACTGGAGTATAATAAAAGTCCACAGCTGAAGATAGTAGCAAAAGACGGGCTCACCAGAGCAGAGCAGGGGTTCTCAAATACAGGATGACTTCTGCCTCTACCTCTTCCACTCCAGATGGCAACCTTACTGGTTTCACCCACAATCAGAATGGGTCTTTCTCCTCCTCAGTTTTCCAGTATAAATGTCAAGCATCTCTAAAACCACACCACAGATACACGCAGAAGTATACTTTACCAATCTGCAAGGCATCTCTTACTAACTGATGATCAAGGTTACCTTCCACAGACACAACTGTTATCTTAACAAGATCAAGTGTTTCAAACCATGACTATGGAATGTCTTTCTATTTATTTGAGTCTTCCTTAATTTCTTTCAGCAGTTCTTTTTTGGAGTTTACAGTATGCAATCCTTTCACCCTGATAAAATAACATGTAACAAAAATGTGCCATGATCTCTGAAGATCAACTAAATGAAAAGCCAAAAATGTAAGAGAGCACAAGATGAAATATGAGGAAGAACACATCACTACATAAAGATCTGTATACAGAAGTAAGGGCATTGTATACTCCATGTATTTATTTGAAAAACTTTTGAAAGTCAGTGACTTGCTATGAGCACGTGTACACAAAGCAGTGAGGATGCTAAGATTAAACAAGACATGAAGTTCACTTTCTGGAGAGGAAGACAGGAAACCAACACTCATAATAACACAGCCTTCACCGGATTGGGTTCAGTGTTGGACTATGCAGAACAAGGGCCCCTGCTGGAGGGACTGGAGAGAGGAGATGCTTCCAGGAAGAGGAAACATCTGGGTGGAAACTTGAAACATGAATAGAAAAAGGCAGGAAAGCGTACCTCACAAGGATTGTGTTTTGAATTGAAACAAAAGTCTGTGCAATAATTTAATAAAAATTTCATGGAAAACTTAACATCGTGACTTCACAGTCCCATGAAGTCTATTTAACAATGGTCATTGATAAAGACTTGTATTATGTGCTAATATGTATACTATACGAAGTATTTTAAATGCACTATCTCACTTAACCCCCGCACTAACACTATGTGGTAAATAATATTATTATTCTCAATCTATAAATGAGAAAATTAAGGCTTAGAAGTTAAATAACTTTGGAAGGTCATACGGCTAATTAGTGGCAGAGTCAGACTCATACTATCCTTTGAAAGCAAAGATGTATCCTCCCTTATATGCAAATGTATGTATAAAGATGCAGAACTATGACATGCATTTTAAAATATATTCCATTGTGTCAAATCTGAAGCAAACACACTGAAGAGGAACCTATAGCTTATCCTTAAATAGATACCTGACATATTTGATATTACTAAAATTATTGCCATTAGTTTAAGATGTTACTATTAGAGTCCTTCCTGGCTTCCTCTCGATCTTTTCTGTAATGACTCATCACCATAATGCAATTGGTTCGGGCAGCATGGACAAATCTGCAGAGGTTACAGAAAGGCTGACATCTATAAGCACCAACTGACTTCCTTAATTACTAAGCAAAACACAAGTGGTCACTAGGGAAAAATAAAATACCTCCTTTTATTAACTAGACAAATACAATAGAAAAATTATGGTTTCTAAGCAATGTTTATCATGCAGTAACTCCCAAGCAAATTTATTCCTAGAACCCAAGAATAGATAATTGTACTCAAGGTAAGAAACAATATTAAAAAAAAGATAAACTGAAAATACCAAGGATTAAATATTGCCTGCAAAATGAAGCTAAGACTAATTAGAGACAATAAACAATAAAAGGAATTTATACTTAGTTGTCTAGTTGAAGTGACATTCTCGTTTGCGGGATTCTGATTTGCACAACGTATTTTTTTCATTTAGTAAGCTTAGTCTATATCGTTAAGTGTTGTAATAATTTTGCCTTGCAGATTCTTTGCTATTAGAAAAAATGCTCATCCTTTTAACTTTGTTTATATTCCAAAGATTGTTGTTTGGCAGTTTAGCCAAATTAGGGAAAGAGATTGACATGGAATTTCATCCAATTCAGTTGATTTTTATGAATGTTATTTGGCCCTATCCACCTCATCACCACTCAAATGTGCACCCAGTGTTTCAGAAATTATAAAAGCCAGATTATATTAATTATAATTAATGCATAATGTTAAATTGGAACTACTTCAGTGAAAGGGAAATTTATCCTCTGTTTCTGTCTCAATTTCTACTGCTATTTATATTCCAGACTAAAATTTAGAGGCAGATGCAAGTGGCCTCACAAAGAGAGTCTGTTTTTGTTCCCTCTCATGCACACTTCTTTCAGTTCTGAGGGTGCAGGTAGTGCAGACAATCAAAACTTAACCCTCTGGGGCCCACAGGCCTTTGTACTGCAGAGGTTAACTGTAGTTCAAATATCTACCTTAATGTAGAGTTTGACTATATAAAAGTCCACATTATAAATGCTTATATTAAATATTTTTAATACAGGAAATGAAACACTGCCGTAGGTCTTACATCCAGATGCATAATGAGATTTTACAAAGCTTCAGTAATTATGCTGTTGAGAAATAAGAAAATAAATCTCCTTGCAGATACATGATTGCATGCATAAACGCATATGTGCATGCACTCGCATGCACACGAAGATGCTTTGGGAAATGGTAATATGTTTGATAAGCTTATATCTGTGAACCCCTTTTATTTGTCAAGACATCACAGAAGTCTTTGCTCTTTTTTCTTAAAAGAGACGAAAGCTATTTAGCCCACCTGATAGAATCTCTTGCGAATAAACATAGCTGTGTTAAAGAGAAAGGCAGAATGTGGAAATGGTGTGTACTAGCTTTCAGTGCATTTTAGCCACAAATGGACTAAACAATGTTGTCAGCAAATGAAAAGAAGACAAGGGACATTCTCCAAATACATCATGTGGAAAAAATTGCATTAAGCCAAGGGAACGCTATTCCTCAAATACTGCTGAGGTAGAGACATGAAGAAATAAAATTTAAACAAAGAAAGCAAGAGCCTAGGTCTAGTTAAAATACCTCTGTTGCATTAGCAAATTTAAATATGTATTCAAAAATATGAGAAATATATGTACTCAGTGTCTATATACTCAGTATATACACACTGAGACTGAAAGTGTATACTTTCATCTTTCCAGCAAAGATGAAAATTATCCTTGAACAAAAGAAAATAATCATATTCTCAATGCAGTACCAGGTTAAATTACATTCATGCTGTTCCTTCATGCAAAGTAGCAGAGGTACATTAGATAGAATTGTTAGAATTAACCTTCCTTTGCTACTTTGGTTTTTAAGAGGGCAAGATCAAAGACCAGATCCCATAAAATCCATTAAAATAAAAAACACTGAAATTGCTAGAGGCTGGGGAGGAGCTACAAGGAAAATGACCTTCTCCCTTTTAGTATAAAACACAGTCAGAAAGAATCTTCCTTTATTTAGATCCTTTTTAATACACGACTGTAAGTCCAGTTAAAAGTGAGTTGATTGATGGGTGGGGATGTAGTTGAAATGGAGGAAAATTAAAAGGAAAGAACTGGAGTTTTAAATAGGTCTTTCTAACTAATAGATAAAGCCATTCAGTGGATATGTACCATTTTCAAACACTGGCCCGACCCCAAGACCCGGCTGTCTTTGCGGAGACCTATCATTGTGCTTATTTATTCCTGTGCATTATCCTGTAATGGCCCCACAGAGATGCTTGTCTTTCAGCACCATCTGCTACTAGGAAAAACAAGAACATACACTACACCTGTTACAAGCTTCCCTGCAATCTAAGCCTTTTCTCTAGGCAAAATGGCAAATGATGTAAGCAATAAACAGGAATCCACCAGCTGATACGGACAGGAATGTCCTGATTCTGGCACACTGTAAACAGGCGCCTACCTGGAATGAAAACTGAGCAATCTGGCCACCTAACGTAATCTATAGGAGCTTCCAGTGCTTAACACCGCACACACACACACACACACACACACACACACACACACACACACACACACAAACACGCTCACACACACTCCCCAAAGCTTATCCTGTGCTTTACATTCTGTTGATGTAATTCCTTTCAGAAAAATTGTCTGCTGTGGGGATTTGTCATCAGCAGAGGAAGAAATCAAAGGACCTGTTTGACTTCAGTATTTGCAAAGTACATCTATGTTAATTCAGTAAATATTTATTGTGCCCCTCCTGGAGCCAGGCATGGAGGGAAACAGATTTCCCTTTAAACCAGAGAGGAGACAGCCATACGCTCTCCACTCTACCCACCTTCTGAGCCGTGGCATTCAGACCCTCATGTGCCTCAGTTTCTCCCTGACAAGGACAACCCAGAGGCAGTGTTGACTTATAGCAAACTTTCAAATAATTCCTAAGAGATAATTTTTTAAACAACCCCCAAAGGCTCTTATCATGTAATTTCATGAATACTACAATGATGAGAACCTCTTGTTCGGATGGGAAAAGCACAATTATTTGGTGCAAAATATGCTTTATTCTTCAAGCCTACTGTTTTATCACAAGATAGATCTTCATCAGTAGTGAAGGATCAATCAGTTCCTGATATTGTACTAAATGTTTACAAAGAACACAAAAAGTTTGATATTAGAAGTAATAAAATTTTTAGAAACCTACTCTATGGCAAGTTCTACCAGACACATGTCATCAGAGTTTCTCAAGCTTTCCCAATACTTTCTGAACATAATTCACGTAAAGCAGTTAGATAATAACTGGGATCCAAATGACATGACATGGACCAGGTCCTTATATGAATAAAAAGTACAGAACAGAATGGGCTGGACCTGTCAAGGTGAAGGAAGTGGGATTTGATCTGGGCCTTAAAGGAAGAAAAGAACCTCGACTATGAGATGAAAAACAGAACGACACTCCGAAGAGAGGAGGTCATAGATACCAAGAATTATATGAAAAAATCATTGACAATTTTTCAGCAGGAATAGAAACATTGCCCATCATATTGGGTTTAGGTCAGTAGCGCTGTGTGAGTGCATGCACACTTGTGTATTAGAACCTAGAGTATGTGTGCCTGTGTTAAATGTGGGTGAAGGTGTGGAAGTGGAACAGTGGTTACAGGAGGGTGCTGGGGAAGGGAGGAAGGAAATAGGATGGTTAATGGGTAGCAGGGTGTGTGAAGAGGAGGAACAATTCTTCACGTTCTATAGTGCAGGAGAATAATGATGGCTGACAACAATTAATTCAATAACTTAAAATATCTAGTAAAAGCCTGAAATTCCCTGCCAAAGACATGACAAATATGTTAATAGATGTAGTCAGTGTGCATGTTTTAAAATCACATTATACACATACGTATGTAAAATTACTACATGTCAATTAAAATGAACATGTCTCTTAAAAATAAAATGAAGTAAAAGTGTTATATGAGAGAAAAAGAAAGACAGCCAAAGACTAATTCATTCATAATATATCCTTACAGAATTGCTTTGTGGGATAATATTTCAAATTGCCATATCATTAAAAAAAGAAATATCAATGAATCTCTCAGCCCACAATTGGAATCATATCTTGTAAAAAGTTTGTGCCTCTTTTGAATAGGCAGCATTATGAGCAAATGACTATCTTGTCTATTAATTGTTTTAATCTTTCACATTCTTATTTCTACACAGTAACTTTGGAGAGTAGACTGTAGAATGTTCTCATATGCTGAAAATCTAAACTAAGACCCACCTTGTAGGAAATAGATCTAGGCATTGTTAGGGACAGTCTAATAAAGAAATTTGCTGAATGTGTGGCTACAGCCACAAAGTGCATAAATTATACTACATGAGGAAGTGAACAGAAAATATTAAAAATACCTCAGAACTGTAACATAAGCTGTGGCACATCTTCATTGTTACATATAAGAGATTCAACTCACATCACTGTCGCTTCTAAGCAGATATCTTTGGAGATTATGGAAAATGCAAAGTCGTTCCTCTGTAGTTCCAACACAGAGAAGATCAGTGGGGGTCTGTATGGGAAGTAGGAAAAAGGAGAAGCCTCCTCCCCACCATAGAAAAGTAAAAATGACTGCCTATTTCATCCAGGGAGAGAAGTGAACGGAACTACACATCCCAGAATTCACAAATCCATACTGGTGATAAATAGATACTGTCACAAGGACAGGAAATTATTCCTGAGGGAAACAGCAACAAGATGCATGTGCTGTGTGCTTTCCTTTGAGTCAGTTTCCGTTATTTACTGAACACAGAGCCCAGAACTTTTTGATCACACCAACATGCCTGCTCTGGAAAGAAAAGGGAAAGGTCATAAGGAGTTCATGATCATGTTCCTTGGTTTGGGTTCTGATGTTTCCAGATTAAGAAAGGAAATGATACAAATAACCCAAAGCCTGTTTGGAAGCTGAGTTCAGAACTTTGATTACAGAGTAATAAAGAAGAAAAGAAACTCAGGACCTACTTGCCCCATGTTCAAAGCCCACTTAGCTCAGCTGTGTCCAAGAGGACAATTTGCCTACTCTTCCTATGACTTAATATTTTCATTAGTGAAATACACATGGTAATAACAGCCCCTATCTAGGATGCTGTGATGTACTTAGGGCTGTTCCTGGATGGCAGTGTTGGCCATTAGCCACATAATCTTTGCTCACGGGTTGGAAAGATAAATTTCATGCAGGGCTCCTGCATAGTTGAGAGTATAAACCTTCACAACTCCTTCTTGGCACAGTAGGTACTTTCCTTTTGCAGACAAAGAATTTGAGGCTCAAGGAGGGGAACAGTTTTCTCAAGGTCACATAGCTAGTAAGTGACAGATCCTAAATATAAAGCATGTAGTCTGGCTACTCAGGCTGCACACTTAACCTTTACACTTCAGTAACCACTTACGTTCCCTTAACCCATCATTATCAAAAAAAAAACCCCACTAACGTACATCTGTTGTATATTTCTCTACTCTTGTTTTGTTTTGTTTTGATTTGATTTGATTTGCTTTGCTTCGCTGCTGAGAAGAGAGGGAGGGAGATCCTTAAAGTTTGCGAATACAAGTTCCTAAAGGGGAAAAACCTTATCTGCTTTTGACTGCTGTATCCTTTGGTGCCAAAACCAGAACCTGATTCATAGCAGGTGCTCACAGTTCCCTTGGCATGTAAATGGTAGATCTATGTTTGCCCCCCACCCGCCGGAGAACATAATACATGTGAACAGTAATGATAATGTAGAACAAAACATGTTTGTTGTGAAGGTGCAAAAAGTGCAAACAGGCAGTTTTGGAGAGTCTGTAAGCTCTTTTGAGTTAACTAGAGCTTCAGCTGGGGAAGAAGGAAGAGGAACACGCTTAGCCGACAGCCAAGCCATGCTGCATTGATAAGGGTAGTGGAGCTTTCTTGACGCTAACAGGAGAAAGAAAGTGAAATATCTGTTCAGTACCAGATATAAAGCACAAATTTGTGTTACAAAATTGTCACATTTAAATTAGAGACCGCGAAAAACTTCCCATGTGGACACTGGTGTAGGGCAAGGGGCTGTAGGGAGGAGTTGAAAAGACAAGTGCAGAGAAGCAGTAAGTAGGGGTAAAGGTCCATAGTGGCCGTGCGGGGAGAACTTTGGGAGCACATACATAGAGGATGCTAAAAAGTATGTCAAATTTGCATAAAAGTTCAGATTTTTTTTAATTCTGTGTTGATTAGAGTAGGTTCAGATAGAGGTTGAAAGGTAGGCAGCAAGTTATAACTGCCCTCCACACTACAAAAAAATCCTTGCTCCTTCTCTCAAAAAGCAGACTTGATTTCCAAGAAAGGCCAAACTCCTTTGGGGCAAAAAGTGGCAGTAGGTTGAAAAAGATCGTGGCAAAAAACAATGGGTGTGGCAACTAAGGATATCTAAAGGACAGTTCAACACAGTTCTAACTCTCCTAGGGGACCAAGTTATCTCTGTAATCACCATCATGTGCCAAACTAGCCACCTTCTGCGACAGACTGAAGTTTCATGCCCCCCAGCCCCATTCATGCTAAAATCCTAATCTCCAATGTAATGGTATGAGGAGGTGGGGCTTTGGGAGGAAGTGATTAGGTCATGGGTGAAACCTCCAGTCTGAGGTTAGTGCCACATGAACTCCAAGTCTTGCCCCTTCCAGTCTGTGTGGAGATACACCAAGACGGTGACCTTTTATGAACCAGGAAGCAAAGCAAGTGTTCGCTTAACACAGCATGAGTCAGTTCCTTGCTCTTGGGCTATCAGACTTCAGAACTGTAAGCAGTACATGTTTAAAGCCACCCGGTCTGTAGTATTTCTGTCAGAGTAGCCCAAATGAACCAAAGACACCCTATGATCATTCTTGTCACTTTCCCAGCCCCAGAAGCCTAGGCTTTCCTTGCCAGAGTGACATGAGTGAAGCTAGACAAACAAATCCCTCTAAGCAACCTTTTCTGCTGATGACCCTGCTGGGAGGACAAAACCAAACACTGCAGCTAGAGCGAAAGACTGTTAAGTGATTGGTCTAACCTGAATTCTCACCAGTTTGTCTATCCTCTAATAATCCCATGTTTCCTTTTTTTAATAAGACATCATTTGTGAAAATAGGGGAAAATCAGCATTTGACTCTAATATATATGGGCATTATGTACAAGCATTAGAACAATTCTATAAAGACACATTAATATCCTATTTTTTATACTTGAGAGCCAGAAACATAAAATTTTCACACATTACAAACAAGAATGTCAAAACATTTTATCCACAAACTGTTCATCTAAAGTCTAAATTCTTCTGGTACCTGTGCTGCCTGCAAGTACAAACCTCATCGCCCAGCAGTTATGTCACCCGTATTAGTTTCCTGTGGAAAGGGGTGCCTACAGTAGGAGGACTCGAGTAGGGTTTGTTGAGGAAGGGTGATGTTTACAGAAGGATGGGCATATGGGAGCCAGACAGGTAGGGCTCTAACCTAGAATTGACAGGAGCAACTGAACGGTCAACAGTCGTAGTTCCAAAGAGATAGAGGAAGAGGTTTTCTAAGTCAGGCCCTGAGGTCAAGAGCCTATCACATAATTCCACATCACATTTACTCTGAGACTTTACAGGGAAAATGAAAGTACTACAAACTTACTCTTCACCAACCAAAGACCCATTCTGCACCCCAACTACAAGGCATAACCCATCGATATCAGTCATGGGAGTATGCCTACCAGAACACAAAATGGGAAAAAGACAACAGACAGGGGAACAGAAGAAGCTAATGGTACATTCCAGCAATGCACTTGGGTACTGAGATCCTTTTTTTTGTTGTTGTTGTTGTTAATTTTAAGAAAATGATAACATTATGGAAGACCTCCCTAGGCCCTTACCAACCCTCCTCTAAGCCAACCAACCCAGTTCTTCAAGATCATTGGATACACTGAATCCCAAGCTCCTTATTGAGCTACGTGGATGTCTACGGAACACAAGAACTGCTCTGGGCTATACATGTATAACAGACTCCGGTCTAAGGGCACAATAGTCCATGTGATCCCAGTAACAGAAACATGGGATAAAGAAGTAAAAGAAGAGTAGAGAATGACACCGGGGGGGGGGGGGGGGGGTGGAGATGCCCAGTAATGACCCCCTACTGAAACACACACTCAGCCTCCACTCCAGCACGGCACTCCGGCCCAGGAAACAGCAATCTCAAGCATACATCATAGACAGGATCCTAAAGAAGGAAGAAAATAGCCCTGGGCTGACACTCAGAAATGTCAAGGCAGATTCAAATTGCTAACCTTTTTACTTCTGCATTTTAAAGTGTTTTTGTCAGGCCATTTAAATGCTGTCTACCTGCCTCACTGGAACATGTTCTAAAGATTCATTACGTCTCCAGCTACAAAAGCTTTTACTCTTGTGATCTCAAATTGGCAGTCTTTTCCAAAGGCCTCTTGACCTTCCCTTTTAGGAATGATAGAGAAGGCCACATCTCTGGTCATCTTTGGAACATGTTTTTTTGGGTTTTTGTTGTTCTTGCTATTGTTGTTTTCCCTTTTATTAATATGTACATATGAGATACATAATGTTTACACTGAGCTTCAGTATTTTGTGCACATATATTGTGTGTCAGAGTTACAAACCCTTTTCCTCTCTTTTTGACCCTTCCATGACGCCCCCCTCCCCTCTAACTTCCATTATCTCCTTCTACTTAGTTCTACGAAATGCCTATATTCTGGGTTTCTCATATCTGAGAACCCATTCAATATTTAAACTTCTGTGTCCGACTCACTTCACTGAGCATGATGATTTTAAGTTGCCTCCATTTACCTACAAAAGCCTCAAAATTGTCTTTATAGACGAGTAGTATTCCATTGTGTACATATATCAAAATTTTTGTATCCATTGGCCTGTTTATGAATATTTTGGTATCTTACATATTTATCTATTGTTAGGTGTGCTGCTATGAACATAAGTATATGTATTATCTCTTTTATATAATGCTTTTAACTATTTTGAAAAGATTCCCAGATGAGGTATCACTGGATCAAATGGATATTTATTTTCAGCCTTTTGAGAAATTTCCACACTGTCCTGCACTGTCCTCTATGGAACATTTGTTGTCTTGTTCTTCTGGTCATTTCTTCATCCAAGAATTTTACCAACTACCTTCTGAATATAGCAACAATAATGTACTTTACAATTTTTTTTTGAGGCAGGTTCTCATTCCACAGTCCAGGCTGGTCCTGAATTCACTATGTAGCTCAGGCTAGCCTCAAACACAGCAATTCTCCTGCCTCACACTCCTGAATTCCAGAATTCTAGGCATGCACCACTCTACCTGGCTTATGTGATGCTGGGGAGTCAAACACAGGGCCTTGAGCTTGCTAAGCAAGCACTCTAACCACTGAGCTATCCCTCCTGCCCCCTTTACAAAACTCCTGTATCGTCACCTTGAATGATATCCCCAATGCACTTCACAAAATCAGTTTGGCAAATATTCACATCGACCTTTTGCATGCTTGGAAACGGAGACCTTACAATGGTAAACTTGTATGCTCACTCTGAACAGCCTCCGGTGGCTTTCCTGACTCTATGGGAGCTACTGGAGCTACCTTTATAAATCCTCCATCTGACACAGTTCATCTACACTCACTGAGACCTTGACTTTGCATGCATTCCCTGAGGGTATTTGTTATTGTCTAGTATTATCTTAGGCCTTTGATTGTATGCTGTTTCTCTAGTCCTCTTGAATGTAACCTACATTAGAGACCAGGGTTCTTCTTTCAGTATCCTGATTCCCAAGGACTATAGCATATACTTGCCCAAATTTGTAACTACATGTTTATATAACTATTTTAAATACCTATATATTCTCTGTCTGTGAGCTCTGTGAGAAAGGAAATTAGATCAAAAGGAAAGAGTAAAAGAAGGAAGAAAGAAGGGATTCAAAAAATTTGCAAAAAGAGATAGACAGAGGGAGGGAATACAAAAGGGAAAGAGGAAAAAGCTCATTTGATTTTGCCTTTAATATGACCTAGGCACTTTCATAAGCTACTTACATTCTTGTTTTGCTTAACCCCCAAGTCTGCAAGTAGATAATGCTGGCCTTAGTTTTGCAAATGAGGAAAGTGAGACAAGAGGCAATATATGACATACACAGTTTTCAGACGAGCAAGTATAAAAGAATGTGTCCATGTTCCAGCCATGCTCCCCCAATTATATCCCCATGTCTCAGCATAGTTACCCTTCACGTTCCCAAGGTGGAGGAGAGGAAGCTACAGAAAGGCAGTTTTTGGTCAATACAAGAAAGGACTTTCGATAAGAGATGTTTTAGGCCAGAAGGAAATGCTTCAAGAAGGAACAAAAAGGCCACCAGGTAGGATGGGAAACTGACAGGTAAGAGTCAGGAGCCACACAAAGAAGGTGCTCAAGGGGAAGTTGACCCAATCAGGAAGTTGTTCATTATAAAGGGAGTGAGCAAATATGGACACTTCATAAGGATAGCATAGCCAAGTTTTCCTCCTTCAGAGATAAGAGTTAAAAGATTCGGAAAGCTGGAATTAATCCCATAGTCTTGACCACACTTTGCCCATGGCTTTTATTTCTTAATACCATTCTCCAATTAAAACAAGATTCCTTCTTACTACTGACCTACTTTTGTAAGTGTGAAATTATGTCAAAATCAAAAATAAGAGGTAAAATTTCATTCTCATTGGATGTGCAGCCACACGCCCATCCAGCATATCTCAAGCTTTCAAGTGCATACAAATCTCCCATGGATATCATATGAAAGTGCATCTGGATTCAGTAGACCTGAGGCCAGCCCAAGGTTCTACAAAAATCAAACTTTAACTGACAAGGAGTAGAAGAGCCACACGATTATTAATAAAAATTTAACCACCACTTCTGAATCAATTAATCTTGGCAGGTGTTGCATGAAGTGTTTAATGTGTTTAAACCTTGTCCACTTCCGAAGGATGTTGCCCAAAAGATGCTGAGAAGGAAAACAACTTGCCCAAACCAAAACACCAGAGCAGTCCTGCATGTTGGATGGGAGGGGGTTGGTCAGACATATTTTAATTGCAATTACAAATCAATTACTTACTCTTTGCATAGGCCTAGAAAGTCATTTAATTGTCTTGTGCTTCATTTTTCTCCTTTTTTGTTTTATTTTTGGTTTTTTTGTTTTGTTTTGTTTTTTGTTTTAAGACAAAGTCTCACTCTATAGTCCAGGCTGGTTCTGAGCTCACTATGTAGACAAACTGGCCTCAAACTCACAGCCATCCTCCTGCCTCCTTCTCCCTAGTGCTAGAATTACAGACATCTGCCACTACGCCCGGCTTACGCTTATGTGGTGCTGTGGAATCAAACGTGGTACTTTGCTAGGAAAGCACTTTAACCACTGAGCTATTCCTACAGACCCCTCCTATTGCACTCTATAAAAAATAAATGAACCAGTGTCAGTGAATTTCCTTGAGCAGATCCCCGCGTAGCGACTGTCAGTGAATGGAGTTCATGCTGTCCTTTCCTATCCACTGTTGATTGACTATTGTACTCATCATCATCTTTGAGGACTCTCCCCCCATGATCAGGAGACCCTGGCATCTCAGAAAGGGTGTGTTTTGTAGGATAGGTACTTAGAGCGAAAGCACAAAGAAAAAAAAGAAAGGTTCACAGATGTGTATCAGGGGCATAAAAAGGACAATAGAAAGAACATCGAGATACACTGCCCAGAATCAGGCAGACAGGTATTGTGGTTGGTGATGGGACCATCCTGGTTACAGCAATGAAATCCTGTAGCCAAAACAAACCAGCAACACATGTGCAGTGCTAGAGCTGTGACAGCCAGTGAGTTGCTTGAGAGCGTCAAAGGCAAGTCTGAGGAGCTTAGCTTGCTTCCTTCTGTAGGTGGCCCAGACGGTCTTGTTGCAAGACAAATCTCTGCTTATTGAACAAAGCCTCTTAAACTGTCTGAACATCGACAGACTGCAGCTTTGAAATCCAGATTACAAATCCTAACACTTGCTGGGAGTATCTCTGATGACTGAATTAATCTGGGAGCATAATTTTCTTGTAGCATGACATGGCTAACATAGGACATATCACCAAACAGGAAAAGGCTAGTTACTGAATCACACCTGGTTTTCATAAGTTGCCCAACTTCTAGTGTCTTGAACATCATGGGTTTAATTAGCCTCTTGGCCTTTCATATGGAATCCATTTTCTTTCGAGCATCCACATTCATTTCTTTAGCCCTCAGAAAGGAGTGATTTATTATCTGTATTATGCGTATGTGCATCTGTAATTTTTTGTCCTCTTTAGGTTTGAAAAGAATTGCAATCACACCTCCCATCCTGCATGTGTAGCTTTAGAATTATTTGATTTCTTCTCTTTACTCTGGAAAGTGTCTCCCTTACTCGGATTCCAGCCCATGTGCCTGCAGTCTTTTCTGTACTATTTGTCCCCACCTGCTCTCCTTGATGCAAATTGGCTGAACGTTGACAGCAAAATCGTTCTTTGTTGCTCCGGTTCATCCTTCAGCGAACATACCCCAAGAACACTTGCTCCCAAACTATTTCTGTTTGCCAACCAGCAGCCAGCCAGCAACCCACCCACCCACCTGATGGTTAAGGAAAGATGACAGAAGGGAGAAGAGAAGAAACTGGGGTGGGAAGAGAGAAAAATCCAATGACCAATATACTGGCCCTAGTCCAATCTGAGTAATTAGAGTCTGCCTCTATTTCGAACATTTTTCCCATTTGCAGCATGTATGCCTGTGTGTATGTTGGAGAGGGGGAAGGGAATCTGTGAGAAGTGATCTTTTTTTTTTATTTCTTCTCATCCGTGGCTCATTAGGAATAACCTTAAATTTTTAAATGTACTCCCAGGAAAAGAAGCAAATGTCTCAGGGTCCTACCTCAAAAGAGTTCAACTGTAGACCACTGCAGTTTCTAAAAGAGCTCAGACAGCCTGGCAACCTCAGGAGGCTAAAGCCTTTTGAGAGCATGAAGGAAGAAGTTAAAATAAACACTCCCCTTTATGATGAACAATACCGGCAGAGGAGGAGGCCATGCTCCCGTTGTTGGCTCCTGCAGGACTCACCCGTGTTGTGTCTTTGGCTTGTCCCTGCTTTGCTCTTTTGAAAACCACCTCTCCAGGTGACATCCGGGGCACAGATGGGACTCGGGAGGGCAGAAACATGAAATCTTAGCACAGCCAGCTCCCTCTTTTACGCAGATTGGGATTTAGCCATTTGATAAAGATGGAGAATTTCATTCAAGTGGGAGGGGAGAAATAAGTCTTAATACAGAGCCAAACAGCTCAGAATGAATCTTCCCCAGAGCTTCACGAAGGCGTTCACTGTGTCCCCTAGGGGCTGAAAAGCACTGGTACGTGCCCTCAGGGAATCTGGGGGAAGTTTAGTCTTCCACCAGTTTAATATTGTAACATGGGTGCTGCACTGTCAAAGAAAACTTCACATACATACATATATTCACATGTACTTGTGTTCATTCAATATAAAAAATCTAAATGTTTCAAATTATTTATAAAATAATCAGAATTGACATTCCACTTATAATTGTTTCCTTTTCCTTTTCTCTACAACACTTTGTGACACATTTCTGAGAACCCAGATGATATCAGTGTCCCTCTGGGAGAAGGTTAGAACTACCAGTCTTGAATGAGCAGGTACTGAAGTTCGTGACATTTTAAAAAGTAAGTCTGGCTATCTCATGATCTTCTACCCTCTTTTTTAATTTTCCTCTGCCTCTGTGTATTCAAAAGTTTTCCTGGGAGGGCAAATGCAGCTAGAGGCCAGGAGAGTCTCTGAATGGATTGTGTGGGTGTTTTTGTTTTTATGTTTTTAATTCAGAGCTGAGAAAATAGCTCTGAAAGCTGAAATTAACCATGCTAAAGTCAGACATCTAGAAAAGGAAAATGAAGTTTGAACTCTATAAAGCTACTGTCTTAGTGGACTCAGAGACGAAAGTAGAAAGCTCTTATGAGAGCTTGACAAAATGATGCAGCTCTTTCTCTAACTATGCAGTTAATGTGTAATTAGGAGCAGTTCTCAATAAAGAGCAGAGTAAGTGTTGGGAAGAAGAAGGGATACTGAGTAGATAACATGCTAGCATCTTCTGCATTCTGTGTGCTTTCTCCTGTTCCTTGCTTTTTCTCTACTGATAAAAAAATCAAATATGTTAGCATTATAAAATCTCAGGCCAAGGCAAACAACATGTATGTTTTAAGTACTACAATAAAATACAATAGTTGTAAAATCATGTACATTCTTGATATTTAAAAAAAAAGATTGTAGGAATCAATTGTGTATGTTGCCTCTAACCAGCGAGATCAGCAAATTTAAACTGTCTTTCTGTTTTTTGCTGCCACTTCTTCCTCAGGTTAAAAATTTATTTATTAAACTACTAGCTACACAAGTTCCCTCACTAACCTGCTCTAGGCCACGAAACATCATTGCTATTCCTCAAATGTATCAAGTTTCTACTTGCCTCCAGGACATTGCCATTGCTGGTCTTTCTATCTGCAATTGTATTACTCTAGAACTTTGCTTTGCTCACTCTTTTCTTTTGCTAAGTCCTCTGACTAAAGGTCACCTTCTTGGAGATAATCATGGTGGAAAAACCCACCCAAAGCTATAGCACTCACATGCATACACACACCTGATCCTATTTTTGACTTGCATTAGTTTTTTTCATAGCACTTAATTCACTTCCCGACACTATATATATATATATATATATATATATATATATATATATATATAGTATTTATATATACACACATATATACAACATATAAATGCATATATAATTATATCTTGCTTAATATATTAAGTCTTGTCTGATTCTCTACTTCCCACCACAGTGTAAGCACTAAGGTATGGGATTTTATTATCATTTCCCCTCTGTATTCTTTACGGTAAAATAACTCATCACACCTAGCAGCTGCCAGGTAAAATTTTGCCTGGTGCAAAAAAATCAATAAAGATAGAAAGTATAAAGCTGTAATGTGGGAGGATGGTCAACACAATTGAAAAATCGCCCAAGGATGGTTGAAGAAAATAGTCATAAAATAAGATGAAAAGATGGTAGAACCAAAATGAAATTGAGAATCTAAGAAATCAGCAAACAATGGTGATAAACACCAGAAGAATAGAAAACAGTCACTTAGGCCCAAAAGGAGGCATGTGCCTGAAATACGGGAGGCCTATTGCTGGTCTTGGAACATCTTTCCTATTATACCATCTTTCTCTTGTCAAATTTTTAGTGAAAATTGATCATTATCTTTGATCGCTTTCTACAGCAACACAGATTACAAGTTGCAAAAGGAAAAGTTACTCCTACTCAGAAGTGCATTGCTACTGACAGAAAGAAAAATCTGCACTCATTTCCTCCCCCAAAATGAATTAGATCCTTGCTAGGCTAAACCCAATAGTAGCACTAAATAAGGGTGAAAATTCAAATTCAAACTCCAACTCTTCACCTACTGGCTGTCCTCATGACTCTAGGAAAATCAGCCAAGTTCTCTGCCTCGAGTTTTCTCAGATAGATGCTCCCTACTCCTTGCTCCATTCCTAACCCTAGATATGCTGTCCATGCTGTTGAAAAATTGAATGTAAAAACAGACAGTGATCAAATAAAACTCCTATTCACAAGCAACCAGTGTAAGAAATGAACCACAAAGATCTGTAGCTGTCCACCCACAAGAGCTAAGACGTGGTCAATAACTAGTGGCTTTCATAAAATTTGTCCTTCTTTCTACCTTAGGACCAATCAGAGAAAACCAACAATGCTCTCTTAGCCAATAACCAAGATGTCCTGCTTCCATTTGGCCCAACTCAGCTTCCCAGTGACAACCCCAATCAGGGCATAGGAGAAACCTCATAGGATCCAATTAGCTGAAAATCTTTTTTTACACTGTAATAGTTTCCCAGTCCTCTGCCTGCCTTTGAGTTCTGCCCAGCACAAGTGATAGTGGCCAATACCTTTTTCATCAAATTCTGGGTACCTCACCTTTATTAATTCCCATTTTGGAAAGCTTTGTGTATCTAAAGTTAAGCACCTGCAGCAACTAAAAGTGTGCCAGACATACAGAAGGCGCACACACAGTGTGTTATGGAATTGAGCTAAACTGAATGTATAACACAGTGATAATAACTACCTCACTGTGTTGTTGCAGGGATTAAATTAGATCATGCTAATGAAAACATTTTGAAAACTGTCATGGGCTATAAATTCATGAGGTATTATTAAGTTAAAAAATGTATAATCAGAACCAGATTAAAGAGAAGAATCACCATGCTGCTTATCCACCATTCTTAATGGTGAGATTCTTGGACTTGCTTCCAGCTTTTTGAATATGTGAACTAAATAAACAAGCAGGAAGAAAGTCTTTCTAGGTTCTTTCAAAACAGAATTTTGACTATCCAAGGTCTTCATCTAAGAAACGCTGGAATGAATTTCTAACCCTCTCTTTTACTCTCTGGTTTCATCAAGCCCTAACTATGCTTTCCCGTTTCCATTGGTTTTGGCAAAAACTCCACATCTTTAAATTTTTCTTATGATAGCACAGAAAAAAAAAAAAAAAAAAGATTTGAGAGGGCAAGCTGTCAGGACTCAACATGATTATCCCCACCTGACAAGTACTTGTCCTAACATTTCCATTTCCCATGCTCCATTTGAGCTCATCTACACTGTTTGATGCCTCTCTCAGTTCTTGACTCACTTGAACTCAAATAACCCCCTGCCCGCATTCTGCCAAGCCCTACACCCTCTGCTGGCCACGTTAATCTTAGCTCACCTGGTTGTCCTGCTCTCCCTATTGGGGTTGCTTGCATTTTCTAGTCCTCAGACTTCAGACTTCCAAGAACTAAGACTTTATTGTCACTGTAAATTAGATCATCAGGCAAAGCAAAGGATTAACTCTCAGCTACCCAGAAAGAGTCTTTCTTGGCACTAGTGACATTTTCTGAGTAACATAATCACGGGCAAGAGTCTGGCCATAAATTCGACTGGTAAAGAAATTCTGGAAACCTCTCAGCAATTCAGAAATACAAGAAAAATTCCTCAACAGAATAAAGTCCATTTATGAATAACTCAGCTAATACAAAATTACAATTTATGGTTATTATGTGATAATTTATGACAGCTTTTC